>OX439039.1:7317551-8559403 GCA_949317995.1 Acholoe squamosa
GTGCAGCCTATTTTGGATATATCAACCAAATTTTTGGCCAAAATTCTTGTGACAGTAATCAATCACCACGGATAAAATGGCTAGATTCGGTGATTTTCACCCCATCTTTGTCATAAAATCCTCTACAATGTTGCAGGAGAGATATCAATCTAATCAAACACCAAATAAACCTATTTTAATGGAAATCATTATTTTACCCTTTAGACCTCATTATTTCAGCTCTAGAATGTGCGAGATATGACTGGTTTGGTGAAAACACATTACATATTAGGTCTGACAGTAAAAGCACTTAAACACTTTAAGGATTGCATATTGTGCCCTGCACCAAATAACATAAGGGTGCTAAAATTTTTCAAATTCTCATTCACCTCTGATGCAGATAAAAGGTGCCGCTAGCAACATTGTGAGCTGCATTCATGGGAAAGATATCCCCACATCCAAGTAAACACAAGACTTTATCCAATGTAAAGAATTAGTGGATACCAAATGTTAAACCAAGTTAAAACATTATGTAATGGCTACATTTATTGAACATTTAGATAGAATTGAGTGGTTCAGCATGGTGCAACATAGCAAAGAATTTTTATTTTATGTCAATAACTTCTTCCCATAGGTTTAACGTTGAACCACCGATCACCACACCCCCAGTGGCGTAACGTGTGCCTATCCACCACAGCAGCCGATCCGGTACTCCGGTACTTTAGCCTCATTCCGGGTGCATTAAACATTCAAAATGGCCGACCGCCACTCGTACGGGGAACTACGGTAACGGATTTTGATAATTTTTCCTTATTTAAACCCTCTAAAACATAAAATAAATATAGAACTAAACTCCCCTGGTGTCCTCAGTGGCTGATCCACCCCTCATGGTGGATCGGCCACCTCGTACACCACGGTCGTTTAGTTCTTTCTATATATTTGTTTCATACATGGAATTACAATATATTCACTTTGAGACATCAATTGTAGCAAAAGAGCCCATACTGACCTGTCAAACAGGTCCCTCCTATCACTGATGATGGCTTCATGGCCACATAGGTTCAGTTCCTGTCTTGATAATCAAAGATACTCACAGTGACGGTTCAAATCCTGGTGTCAGGAGTTATAGAAATGGCTATTCTATTTTTCTTATTAGAGAAGGTAGGTTTGAACCTAATATCTTTAATGTTTTATGATGTTTTTTATACTTCATTGCACAAGAAATCATGCGAAATTGTTCTAAACTTTCTGGAAGGTATTCAAAACATAATGGTTTCATATAATTCTACATAGTACATCTACATAGTTGAAACATGTTTATTTAGGTTCATGCATGTGTCTGAGCCTAACGCTACGTCCTCCTGTAACCCGTCTCTCTCTGCCTTGCATCTGTCAGGCACCAACTGACGAGGAGGATACCCCTTAGCAGGCCTAATGTGTCATCATTTGGATTTTGCATGTGAGAGACAAAGCCTGTGGCAGGTCCATTTCAGCTCCCTTTGAAGATATATGTTGGTATTTCCAATCTAGAATGGGTCTGCCTGAAGTGATGGGTGTTGTCTAAAGCAGTGTCACAAAAAGAGACAGTGGCAATTCAATGTTGACAATAACAACCGAGAAGCACTTATGAAGTTATGTATACAGATAAAAGGAGATATGGCTCTTTAGTTTATACACTCTCATTTGATGCCAGATTAACATAGGGTAAGAAAAGTGACGGTTTTAGACATGCATGCAGTGATATAGATACACTGCATACACCGCTTTGGGAAGCCAGTGGTTAATATTAACTCTGTAGTGGTTCGTCTCGTTAAGTTAGATTAAATCATAACGAAGAGAGAGAAAAGTTTCCGGGTAGGCAACCGAGCTTTTATTTCATAGCTTGCGTTACATACGATCACAGCCTCAGAGGACTACATGCTGCTAGTGCATTCGGTTACCCTTTCGGGTAACAACCTGGTTGAGCAGTGGGTAAACCACTACTGAGGAACCTAGGGCTAGGACCAGCCTTATATAGGGGAAAAGCCCGCGAAACTCAGACCGGCCACGTGACGTGTGGCGGACGAGTGGTAGGCCCCCTGGTGTAGTGGATACGAACCCAGAGGCAGGTGCTGCCACCTGCCATCCGGATTCCCCCACCACACCCGAAGGACCTAGGTCTGAGTCTCACGGGTGCATGAACGTTAAAGTGTAAAATACCATACCCCTACACTGCCCCCCTTAGACAATAACTTGGGGGTAATTAAACCGCAGTGTATTAATAACCTAGTAAGTGATTGTTTACAATACTAAAAAGGGGTATTAATTACACTTGCTCGATGTGAAATAGGCTATAGTATAAGACTATCCTATTTCTGAAAAATTATACAATAATAGCATCGAGTGTCGTTCATGTTATTTCCATCACTAGCTTATAACAACCATAAATGATAAATATACAATTATCACAGATTTATAGTAACGTTTTGACAACAGTAGGGTCCTGAAAAGGACCGGTGGTTGTTAACAATGATCGTATTATGGTTATTGAACCCGGAAAAAAAAATTTTCGACTTTTTAAATTAACAGCTCTGTCTACTTTACAGAGTGAATTAAATATTAATGATCAGATATGGACAATTAATCTGATACTATATGAACACAATTAGGTATTAACCTGAGTAATACAATACTAAGTTTAGAGAAATCCGTTGGACCTTCTCTTATTTTATAGAAAAATATTTATACTTTTGAGACGCAGCTCAGTTTATACCTTAGTGTTTTATATTTACAAGTTACAGAAGAATTATAGTCTCTTAATATATTGAGACCAGGAATGACCTATATAGACAGTTATAGGTCTAGGATTACCTTAAATAACTTTTAGGATTCGCAGATCCAGTATATTTATAGGTACCCTTATATAATAATATATCTTTATAAAAGATATTATATAGTTATAAATACAATTTTACACACAATATAATAATATCAACAAAGTTACTTGTTTTCATGATTGGAGGATGTAACAGGAGTCGGATGCTGCTGATGGCTTGGTATGGGCGAGCTGAACCCTGATGCCTGAAGTGCTATAGTAAAACTTGTTGGTGGGTGTAGCTAAACCCTGATGCCTGTAGTGCTAGCTAACTGGAGGTTATAGTAGATCCAGTTGTAGACTGTTGATGGATTCTATGGGCGTAGCTAAACCCTGATGCCTGTAGTGCTAGCTAACTGGAGGTAATAGTAGATCCAGTTGTAGACTGTTGATGGACTCTATGGGCGTAGCTAAACCCTGATGCCTGTAGTGCTAGCTCACAAATAGTAGTGGTGTAGTAGTAAATCCGGTTTGTAGTTCAAAAGTCCATATTAGTGTAAATTGTCCATGATTTTATAATAGGCACAGTCATTACATTATGGCACAGTACAATTATGGTGTTTACAGCATTCGTACTCCTCCTCCAGAGTGACTTGTTTGTTTTCTCCTTCTGTTTTCAGTTTCCGGATTAGGGTACAGTTTGGTACCCGAATCAATACGGGTTGGATAAAAAAATGGTTTCTTATCCAACAATGCATGGGTAATAGAACCCCGGGACACACAATTATGTCCGATCTTCATGCAACAGTTTTTTACTGTTCCATGTTCTCCTCGGGTGGCTGGTTTGGACCCGGTTGTTGAGCCAGTGGCTGAACAGGGGGGTTCACACCAGTTCCATCCGTAGGTGCCAATGCGGGGACAGCAGGTGTAAGTTTCACCTTTTGGCGTGCTTCGAACAGCTTCAAAGCATGCTCAGGTGTACCGTCCCAGTTATCCATGATAACTCCGAAGACCTTGAAGAACTTTTGCTGGTTCTTCATGTTCGTTGCTCGTTCTAGGTCGAGCATCTGAGAAGCTGTTTCCTTCTCGGATAGGGCCTCCTGCCGCAGATTAGCAGCTTCCTGCTTATCTTTGGTAACATCCGCTTTGATCTGAGTCGAGATTCGGTTGATCTCTGACTTCTGGATCGCGTCAATACACTGGAGAGTGCTCGACACGGTCCGACGATACATGTCCAGGTGGAGGTTTTCCAGATGGTGCTGTAGCGTCTCAAATTGTTTGCTCTGGATATTGCAAGACAATTTGTCCTCCTTCTTGAAGAAGGTCTCCACTGTCTGGATCAGCTTAGGCCAATGAACCACAGCACCAGGTGGGGGTACCTGACCCTGAGGCTTCGGCTGTGCTCCAGACCCACTCGCAGTGACAGCTACCTGCGTGTGCGAAGAAGCAACCGCAGTAGTAACCGCACTAGCAGTGGTCGAAGAAGGGCCTTGAGTTGGTAATCCCTGAACCAGGGGCAACCGTGACAATTCCCTTCTAAGGTCTTTGGCCGTCAACAATGGTGCGGGTGGACGTTGTCTCACCACAGCACTCATTGTAGGTCGGGGAGCTTGACCTCCTACTGTCGGCAGTTCCTGCTTGACCCTCCCGTACTGATCAAAGATTTGCATCTCTGGTCCGGGTGGGCCCATAGCAGGGTACTGCTTCGGGTCTTTGACATTCAAAGGCGCGTGTTTCCGGGCGGACTGGCCACTCGGTCCACTGACACCAAAGAATGTCGGGTTCTGTGCACCTAGTGGAGTTGGTGCTCGCCCATAATGGGAAGGAGTTCCAGTAGGAGATGGAAGATGTGGCTTCTTCCTTCCCCCATTTGTCTGTCTCTCCAGCGCCTCCAGTGGTGACCTGGCTCGGCTTGGAGATTCAGACGCCTGTCTCTTCCTATCTGCTACAGAGGGTCCCTGGCGGTAATCCCTGCGGCTTCGGACCTGTTCTCCGGATGGAGTTACATAAGCCCCACCACGACGGCGGGCCTTGTTGCTTCTCCATTCGTTTAACAGATCGTACTCCTCCTGAGCGTACTCTAGTTTGCCGGACCCGGGAGTCTGGGCAAACCGAGCCTTTAGTTTCTGGTTAGTACCAGGAACCGTAGGCGCAAACTGCTTCGTACTCGGTGTGAGGGAAGCCAACTTCTCTGCATTGAGGCCCCTAAGGTTGCCATAGAGTTCGGAGTGAATTTTCATCACCCGATCTATGGCTGCCTCCAGGCCCTCTCCATGCGAAGTCACATAGTGCCGGACCATGTCTCCGCGTCGGGGGGTGACACATCCTGTGCATTTAGCACATTTCTTGCCAACCTCTCGGTCGCAGACATATTCCGGCCTCTGGTGCATATGAACCTCCACGAGATGACGAAGGAACGCGTCTTTCTCGATGAAGAATTCAACCTCACCCTCACTTTGAGTACAACGTTGGAAGGGACAATCCTTACGATCCTCCCCGTAGTACTCATCTAGAGCAAACTTGAGCTTGCCCTTCTGGTCATAATTGTACAGACCATTGGGCGAATTCTTAACGAATTCCCAATAGATCCAGTACATATTGGCCGGCTTTCTATCAGAGAGCTTCTTGCGAAGCCACTCCTCCATATCTTCCTGCCTCTCACAGGTGATCCGAGGGGGCAGTCTCCATACGGATTTACTCCCCTTCAGGTGTCCCCTGTGTAGAGGAATGAAGTCGGCAAAGTTGCTATTGGCGTTAGCCCAGATAGCAGCCTCTTGCTCGTCAGTCGGAGTGACATCCACAACTGGGTCAACCGGCTCCTCTCCCCCCGGGTCGGATGGTACATCCACAGGTTGCACAACGGGTTGTTGACCCGCGAGGACCTGGGCTGCAGCATCTTGAGCGTCTCCACTCAAATCGGCCATTACGTCGTGTAGCTTGACGATTGGCACACCGAGCTCAACTTTTACGGTTGGGACAGCCGGTTCAGCTTCTGTATTATCAGCTTGAACGTCTACCTCGATAGGTTCAGGTTTGCGTTGGTCAACCTTCTTCTTATTCCTCCTGCGGGATCTGCCGTTAGTAGAAGTGCCAGGCTCGGATGCGTCCGTCTCATTGCCGGAGACATCCGAAGCCTTAGCGCCCTTCTTATTGGCCGAGCGTGGAGACACCCGACGGGTTCGGGTACTGTCGTCCACACTCGTGCTGGTAGAGGGTTCGGTTCCTGACCGCTTCCCTTTACCCTTACCTTTGGTGGGGGTTGTTTTACCCTTTCCACCAGCTGCTTTCTCCTTTACTTGCTCAGTCTTCGTAGGGGTAGACTGAGCAGTTTTAAGGGAAACATCTGCATCAGGTAGGGCCTTCTCAGGTACTACTGCTGCGCCTCCCAAGGTAGGAGCTTCAGCAGGAGACATGAGACGGTCCATCCGATCGGCCATCTTGGCTGTTACTTGCACGGGTGCGGGTCCGGGTACTAACTCCGGATGCGCCAGTGCATACTGTCTCTCCAATAGACGTACTACGAGGTCTTGTATTACCCCGAGTCTGTCTAGTGGAGACACACCAATACGGGCCTCTTCTGCCTCAATGGTTTGAGACGTAATAGGGACCCCTGGACAGTAATCCACAACAGCGTTACCTGCTGCTTCATACTCATCCGCTGTGCTTAACAGTAGGATCTGGTCTCTGTCTATGTATCTAGAGACCTCATCTGCCTTGACACCGGTGTAACCCGTTTTGTCAGACACATAGGAAGGCCTATAAGAGGTATTCCTTCGGAAAGCCATTTCTGCGTCCCAGACGGCTTTACGAAACCATAAGTGGACTACCAATCCTTTGGCCATCTGATGGTATTCCATCAACCAGGACTCCGGAAAGGTATTAGCCCACTGCGGATGAGCACATTCCCAGATTGCGTTGACAACACGCTCGTCAACCTCTCTGGGCGTCCCATAACAGGTGGGTATCAGCATTTCCTCGGAAATTGCTAACATCCGTCCGTCATATGGACCGGCTACATCATGCCATTCGGGACTGTCTGGGAAGGGCAGCTCTAGGTGCATTGGCCTGTCAACCGGAGAAGCAGGTCCCAAAGCACCGAATGAGGTACTCCCACCAAGACGGGGCGGCAGTTGAGGGGGAGGTGGCATCAGAGCCCTGTCAAGAGACTGGGCTCCTGCCGGTTCTCCACTCAAACCTTCGGATGGAGGGGCTACATAAGGCTCACCTACATCAATTTGTTGTTGAACGCCTCGGCGTTCAGGACTAACTTGTCTGGAGTTGTCGGATGCGTCGTAGAACGATTCTACGTCGCTATCGTCTACTCCAGAGAAGTACTGATCAACATTCATTTGTTGATCCATTTGATCACAATCAGCATCGTATTGCTGATCGTCGTATGTATAAGTGGGACTCTTGGGAGAACCACTTCCATACTCTGGCGGGGTGCTGGCACCGGCACCGCCGCCAAGACGGACGGCCTCTTCTGCCATCGACAGAAGTGGCTGTTCGGGGATAAAATATCCCAATCCACCGGATAAGCAGTGAGTACTGCTTACCCAGTGAAAGGCGGGTGCCTTTTAACGAGGGCACACCTCGGAATATGGCTGTCACGGGCTATCAGACTCCAACAAGAGTAAGACCACCCTCGGCCACGTCTTCTTCCTTCGCAGGAATAAGACAATATGGCGGGATACTCGAACTTGAATCGCTGCGCATGATCAAACCGGCGCCTCACGTGACCATTCGAAAATGGGTCAACAACTTTCCCGCGTGCCCTTAATTAGGTCACGCGCCCTTACATAAAAACAATACAATACCCGATCGGTCATCCGTCCGTACTCAGGGTTCGACTATGACAATTCGCTAGGTATTCTGGAGTTTATGGATAGCATAAGCATATCCACCGGATTATCCGTCCAAAACCATGGGTTCATTGTCATAGGACCTTTTCCAGAGACTCTTGACCGGCTCAAATATACATTGAACTAGGTTACAACATATAACAGTACACAGTACAGGACAACACACTCGTTGTGTTAACAGGCTAGGTTACGGCAGTCTGTAGCAACCTTGGACTGCGTCTAAGAGGTTTTGAGGCCTCTTTTATTGACCTGGTATCCATAAGAGCCTTTTCCAAGGTCTTCTTAGCCTTAGAGGGACCTTTCCTCTTATTTTTACCTGCGCCTGCCGAGACTTTTTGTATCTTCCCCTGCTTTCCGGATGTTACGACAGGGGGCACCACCCTCTTCGGGTCTGCAACCTTCCGTGGCCGCCCGGGTCCTCGCTTTCGGGTCGGTACCACTTCGAGTTGCTTAACACGACTCTGTTCCATTACTTCCAATAGACCATCGCCGTACATTTCGGTGGAGGTATCCCTCCCCCTCCATGGGCGTAGTCTCGCTACATTTGACTTGTAACATTTACCAAGCTGTGATTTAATAATCACTGTGCAATCACTAATAACCTGAGTTATAGTGAAAGGTCCATCCCAATTACTGGCTAATTTCAGGTTAGCTAGAGGTTGGTGTAGACGCAGTACTCTATCCCCTAGATTAAAAAATCTAGCTTTTAGACCTGTGTCATAGCCAACTTTCTGCCAACGCGCAGTTTTCTGCAACTCGTCTCTAACCCTCTCATAGGCTTGTTTGAAATTATCCTGTAGGGATTCTACAAACATCACCTGGCAAGGGGCTTCCGGATTCATTCTTATTACGCCGAACACCAAATCGGCTGGCATAATCAAATCCTCTCCAAAAACGAGGAGATTAGGAGAACAGTTTGTGCTCGAATGCACAGTGCCATTATAGGCATGTACCACGAATTCACATTGTTCATCCCAATCATCCATCTGCTCATTTACCAGAGACTTCAATACTTGGATCAAAGTCCTATTGAATCTCTCTACTTGTCCATCGCTCTGTGGTCTATAGGGATTAGTTCTTGTCTTGCAGATCGCCAGACAATTACACATCTCCTGCCACAGACTAGACTCAAATTCTCTGCCTTGGTCACTATGTAACATGAGTGGGACACCTAGGTGCAGCACCCACCCTTTTACAAAGGCCATAGCACAAGTAACAGCCTTATGATCCGGTAAAGGAAACACTCGGGTGTACTTGGTATAATAATCAGACACGACCATCATACACGTGTTGCCACTAGGAGTGGGGGGAATCCCACTAATAATGTCAACAGCTATTCTAGCAAACCTTACACCAAACAGTTCCTGGGATAATGGCAGCTTGCCTAACCCGGGTCCTGGTTTGTTCTTACAGCACTCGGGACAGGTCTCCACCCATCGGGTGAGATCTGTACTCATGCCGGGCCAATAGTATCGTCTGGTCAGACGTTCTAGAGACCGTTTCTTTCCAAAGTGTCCACTAGTTCTATGTCCATGACAGAAATACATAATATCTCGTCGCATAGCACTAGGTATGACAACTTGCAAGGTTTTGTTCCTATTAGAATGGTTCTTCCATCGAAACAGAATACCATCCCGGACTTTTAGCTCGGCCCATTGAGCTAAGAATCGTCTCATCTCTCTGTTCTCCAATGACACTACGGGTCTTGGGGGACAGATACCCTGATTAAGGAATTTAATCAAACGTGATGTGACTGCATCAGACTTCTGGAACTGCCTGATGGTCTCCAAGGACCAATTCAAGACATGTTCCGGATGGGTTTCGAATGGAACTCGAACCCCTGCCAACACAGCATTGTGTGCTCCACAATCAGTGCACTCAGCATTTGCACATTTCCTCACTGGGATTCTAGACAAAGCATCTGCATTCAAATGCTTTGCCCCGGCTCGGTGTTCAATCTGGCTGTGATTTAGACCGAATTCGGATAGGTGCGCTAACCAGCGACCTATCATCCCCTCTGCATCTTTGAAGTTCAATAACCATCTGAGGGAAGAGTGATCAGTCCGTAGAGTGAAATCACTCCCCCACAAAAAGTGCTTGAACTTCTTCGTATAGACCACCACAGCCAACAACTCACGTTTAGTGGTACAATAGTTTCTTTGAGATTTACTCAACGTGTTACTAGCGAAGGCTATAGGAACTTCGACCCCATCCTGGACCTGAGAAAGGGCGGCTCCTATGCTTTCATTACTAGCATCAGTATCTAGAATGAAATGATCATTCTCCGTGGGGTATCTCAACACAGGTGTGATAGCAAACAAATCCTTTATTTTCATAAAGGCCTCGTCTTGCTCGGGTCCCCAAGGGAATCGTTCCTTTCTGATCCCGGGTGTCCAGTGGGACAAACTCTGGATAGGAAAGGCAACCCTTGAATATCCTGGGATAAAGTCCCGGTAGTAGGAACAGAATCCGAGGAAGGACCTAACTTCTTTCGCATTCGTGGGTGCTTGCCAATTCGACACGGCATCCAGTTTCTCCGGATCGGCTTTAATCCCTTCATTCGAGATTATTCGCCCCAAGTAATTAATAGATCTTTTGAAAAGATCGCACTTCTTGGGTTTCAGCTTCAAACCATTAGTTATGATCCTTTCCAGGACCATACCTAAATTTTCCAAGCATTCTTCGTATGTCTTTCCAAAGACAATCACATCGTCTAGATAGACGAGACATTTCTTCCATAAAAGGTCACTTAATAAAGTTTCCATCATGGCTTCAAATGTCGCCGGTGCATTGCACAATCCAAACGGCATCACATTATACTGGAATAATCCAATATGACTGGAAAAGGCCGTCTTCTCCATATCTTTCGGATGCATACCCACTTGCCAGTACCCGGATTGTAAGTCTAGAGAGCAATACCATTGCTTACCTCCAAGGGAGTCTATAGTCTCATCGATCCGTGGTAAGGGATATGAATTCTTCTTGGTCATACCATTCAATTTTCGGTAATCTATGCAGAAACGGATGCTACCATCTTTCTTGGTCACCATGCACACAGGGCTAGACCAAGGACTGGTTGATGGAATTATTACATCCTGTTCAAGCATTTTAGCTATCTCCTCCTCAGCTACCCTTTTTTTGGCTAGTGGGAGTCTTCTATAAGGAATCTTAAAAGGTTCATTCTCACCAGTGTCAATCGTATGCAGTACTTTATCGGTACGCCCCAATTGTTCACTCGGTGCTGCAAAAGCTTTACGGTACTTGTACAACAAGTCAGTTAGAGCTTCACGTTGTTCATCACTTTCTACATGGCTTTCGGCTACTAGAGTGTCTAGTTCCGGGCTCCTTTCGGGTGGGATAGGGGCTCCGGGTGCCGAAACATGTTTACAGTCTTCTATCAATTCGGATAAGACAACCGATCCAAGGATCGTATCCTTCTGTACATAGACAGTCTTGTTACCGGTATTGGATATAGGAACCACCGTCCAAGCAGCGTTAGCTACTAGAACATCAGCGGATTCCAATCCGATACTTGACAACATGGCCATGTCTGGCTCTACAACTCCAGTTTTTCCTGAAAACTGTCTGTCCGCTCGACATAAGACATCACAGGCTGTGCCTGGTGGTATCTTAACAGTCTGGGCTACACTGGCTACACTGCTTACTTGCCTAAGTACACATTGTACTTCGAGATGATACGGGTCTCTCACTTCCAATATTCCCCTCTGGGAATCTAACCTTGCTCCATATAATGCAGCAAAATCCAGACCGAGTATACCATCATCCGCGATGTTCGCCACAGTAGGGGTAAGGATGAAGTCCTTATCTTCCTGTAGACTGAACCTCATACATGTTCTACCGAACGTTTGTATCATGCTACCGTCGGCCGTACGAGCATTTCCTTCCGTTGTGAAAGTTTCATGATTCGTAGGCAAAAGATCGTAGAATCTCTTAGCAATACAGGAGTGGCTAGCACCCGTATCGACAAGAAACTCAGCGGATCTACCACTCACAGATACAACTGCGTACCACCTCCTACCTTTCAAGTAGGTAGGACTACTTGCATACTTAGCAAGTTCCGTCTTAGCGCCGAGGTCAAATCCACATCCCTTTAAGAATTCGAGACAAGGATGACCCGGGGGGAACTGGGCACACCCCACCCTGGCCAACTCATTGGCCGCTCCCTCTGGACTGATATCGGGTTTCCCCTCTGTGTTCTTCTGCCGGTTCTTGACACCTGGTGTACTATCAGTCTCCCCAGCCTCATGAGTAAGGAACTGATCAGGCTCCTTAGCTTCACTGCTGGGCGAAATCGCTAGAGGATTCTTGCCAGTACCGCAAGCTGCGATAGGCTGGCAGTCATGGCAATCACTCACTCTGGGGGTAATCCGGTTGCCATTGTGGACACCCCCTCTCAGTTTTCCTTCTTCACTGAGTCCTCCTTACCCGGATTGCTCCGGTAACGAGTGTTTCTATAAACTGGCTTATCTGCCTCACACTCGGCAGCATAATGCCCAGTTTCCTGACATCGGAAGCATGTCACAACACTCCTATCAGGCTTAGGCCTCCTAAGATTTTCAGTAATCTTCTTTACCAAATTGTTAACCAGGTCCTCTGATAAAGAAGGACCCGTCGTGGGTTTGGTATCGGGTTGAGTCACAGGAGGTTTAGAAGTGATCACTTTCTCCTTGACGTAACCCGGTTTCTTTCCCCAGTTCCGGTTGTACCGGGGGTTCCCTTGGCCAATGGCCCCAACGTTTTCATCTTCGTCAGGTTCCCCTGATTCGGATGAATCGGTTTCGGGTATTCCCTCCGGGATTATCATTGCTGACATCCGTTGGGGTACCTTCCCGGCAAAGATACGGGCCTTTCGATCATAATGATCTAGGGACTGGAACAAATCTGTCAAAGAGGCATCATTCTTCCAAGCTTCACAGGCTACTGTCCTGTGTTCTTGATTCCGCAATCCTTCAATGAATTGTTTAAACATCTCATCTAGGAAGCATTCATCATCTAGTCTCCATTGAGGTCTGGCTTTATGCAACAGTCGTTGACATTCTAAGCCGAACACTTTGGCAGACTCCTTGGGCTTCTGTGTTCTTTTAGTGAACGTCAGCCAAGGGTCTTCTCCAACTATATTCCCATATAAATATGAAGCAATCTCTATGAGTTCATCATACTTCATATGGGCTGAGAGTCCTGTTATTTGAGAATCTCTCCACTGTTCCACGGCTCCTTTTCCGTCGCCTTCCTTTAACCAGCATACTAAATAAGGCAGAGCTTCCGCTTTACCCCATCCATTGCAGTTAAAGACATCCGCGCAGCCTTGATACTCCTCCTTCCAAGGGTTCTTGGCATTAAAGGGGGTAGGTATCTTAGCTACTCTACGAGCCGGATTCGTGGATCCAGTAAGGGTTAAACCCTTACTCCATTCCATGATCTCCGTATCGTCCAGACCTTGATTGTAACAATCAACACCTAAGTTAGCAATCGCTGCATTAGAATCATGCAGCGCTTGTAACCCTGGAGAAAGAGATACTCGGCGACTGAGTCTCTTTTTCCTTGGAGGATTCGTACCATAAGTACTTCCAAAGCCTCCGGATGGTGGTCCTCCTCCACCTCCTGATCCCCCTGCTCCGTATGGAGGCACCTGTGAAAAGGTGTATCCACTGGTTTGGGGAGCCGGCCCTGGACCATTGGTGGGTTGTGTATTTCCACCAAAGCTAAAGAAACCACTATTGGGATTAGTGTTTCCTCCTGTTCCATACGACTGATTTCCATTATTGAAACCAGTCCCACTGGCAGAGGGTCTGCTCCTGGAACGATCGCTTGAGGGTCCGGATCCTTGATCACATCCGGATTGCCCCCCAGCTGTACTGGAACCTCCGGGTGCTCGTCCGGTTGTTCCTCCGGACGTGTTCCGGGTGTTACCATTGGACGGATTCGTTCCTGTTTGGGACTGATTCCATCCATACTGGGCATACGGGCCATTTGGTCCCCCTAAAGGTGACTGTTGTGGCCATCCGCCGTCAAAGGTGGAGCTTCCTGCCGAGCGGCTTTGTTTAGCTCCACTCGCAGAATTATCCCCTTTATTTCCCGTACCTAGACCAAGAGGTATAGAGGTATTATCTGTAAATCTAACCTGATGACTCTTTACTCCTTCATAACGAGGTACAGTTGTCTCTGTTACCCCGTCATTGCCCCTCAAAGAGAACATCTGGTTACTTGTCGTGTTTAGGGCAATTCCTGAAACAGTGAAGTCTGATTCAAGAGTGCCTACTGCACGACCAGTATCTTCTAGATACTTTGACATCTGGATAGCTTTAGCCTCCAGTTCGGAATAATCATCCATCATTTTAGTCTGTTTAACAGCCAAATCTGTGGATTCGCGTATCAATTGATCTTTGAGTTTTTCATGCTCATCGGTCTGTTTTTGGTACGTTTCCCGAGCATCTTTGAAGGCTGATTCTATTTTCTTCAGCTCTTCTTGATACTTGCCGTAGGCCGATTGAGTTGAATTTAACTTTTGTTTAGTTCTATTCAACTCATCATACGAGGCTCTGTATTCCAGATCCGCCGTATATAGTGCATCACAATACTGTTCGTGCTGGAGTTGAAAATCTTGCTTTTCTTTCTCCATCTGATCCAACAACAATTGTTGTTGGCGTCTACAACTCTGATCGTAATCGAGACGTTCCGATATCAACTGTTTGTTTTCAGTCAGAATCTTGTCTCGGGTTCCGGTCAGTGTAATAAGATCCTTCTGGATCTTCTCGTATTCAGCTCTCATGTCTTCAAGCTCGTCCATTTTGTTCTTTTCGAATCCACATTTTTGGTGTTTAATTCGAGAACTGTATGGAGTTTCAAACATACCTGCACTAGGCTTTGGTACCTCAAATGGTAATTTACCAAATTGAGCAGTACTTTTATGCATTGGTGCAGGTTTCGAAGTACCTCCTGGCATGAATAAGGAGTCTCCAAATTCATCCAGTTCATGATGTAAGTTTCTTCTTACATCTTCTAACCCATCAGGGTAGTGTTCTAGTGGATCCCTCCACTCCGTACCTTGGGGTGGTGACTTGATTTCACCATCCTCCATCGGGGAGTCTAGCTCACGATTTGGGCCATTTCCCCTAACTGGGCTCAGCTCAGTCATTTCTGACTGCGCTTACCCGAAGACCAACTGGTCATGGCACCAGTGTAGTGGTTCGTCTCGTTAAGTTAGATTAAATCATAACGAAGAGAGAGAAAAGTTTCCGGGTAGGCAACCGAGCTTTTATTTCATAGCTTGCGTTACATACGATCACAGCCTCAGAGGACTACATGCTGCTAGTGCATTCGGTTACCCTTTCGGGTAACAACCTGGTTGAGCAGTGGGTAAACCACTACTGAGGAACCTAGGGCTAGGACCAGCCTTATATAGGGGAAAAGCCCGCGAAACTCAGACCGGCCACGTGACGTGTGGCGGACGAGTGGTAGGCCCCCTGGTGTAGTGGATACGAACCCAGAGGCAGGTGCTGCCACCTGCCATCCGGATTCTCCCACCACACCCGAAGGACCTAGGTCTGAGTCTCACGGGTGCATGAACGTTAAAGTGTAAAATACCATACCCCTCTTTAGGCCTCAAAACAGCCTCAAAACGGCCATGTCTATTTTCCTCACAACGGCCGTTGACAGCCAAATTTCCCGATTTTCACCAATTTTTATGGCATGAGAGTAGTAGATTCCAATAGTGACATGACCACAAAAAAGTTGAAATTTTGTCACAATCAGAGCAATAGCAAATATTTGACAAAGGTTTAAAGGGGGGCTAGCACGGGGAATTTCAACATGGGTACCTGCCAAAAGATTGTGCACAAATCCGCAGGACCCAGCGGAAAATTTGCAATGACCTGATTGGTCAATCGCTGGTCATGTGACTTGCTAACGCGGGTACATCTTAGCCGTGCTAGCTGCCCTTTAAAGTGAGATAAACGTTGTGAAAAAGGGTTGATTTTATAGCACTATTTTCTGCACTTCTCTAAGATCTAAAGGGTTAACCCTTTAAAGGTCACTATTGTATCCTTGCATCAGTCCCATTGGCCATCTTAATGCATATATGCATCTAACCCCCACACCGTAAAACATAAATGCTGTCAAAATAACGAAGGATTCCTCTTCCCAATGTTGTAGTTATTTTCACAGAGATTCCTTGAACTACCATACTGCCACCTGGGGGTTCTTATAAAAACTACCACTGACTCCTTGCTTAATGATTACGATGGTGCACTGCCCAGTTTTACGAGGACCCTTGGTAGATTCAACAGTTATTTTTTACTGTGTATAGGGCTGATACTATTCTGGAGGATTCGCATGGTGCTTGCCAGCACTTCATCGATGCATCGATCATAAAAACAAATAGGCACGATGTACTCCTGCCTGGGACTCCTGCTTTAGTGGCCTTTGCAGGTTTAAAGCATGTTATCTGGCTGAATCTGATACATAATGAATCATTAGGGCAAAGTGTGGCACTATGTGAGTATATGTCACTTGAGACATTACTGCATGTACTTAATGAAGTAGATCAGAATAACACATGTTTACCTATAATGCTCCAATTGCACTGATTCCTGTGATGTTTTGAGTTTAAATGACACTATCCCTTACATAGTGCTACAGGGAATTGGATGTTTTAAGGCTATTTATATCATAAATATCTAATCCAAGACAGAGATAAAAGCCTTTGCCTGCAGCACACATCATAATCTGATATTAAACAGCTATTTTAAGGTTTGAGGCCTGCATGCTAATTAACACATAAAGTAAGATCAGTGCCTACTGTTAGAATGCAGCCATTAAGTAATGCGATCTCCAGACAGTCTTGCTGTTGTAACTTCTCCATTAGGGGAGAGTGGAAAGTCAAAAGTCTGAGGGAGGGTATTGCTATAGGAATATAACCTAGCTCAGGCTAGGTGAAGGGCCATCGGGGTGGGACAAGCAGGTAGAAGGAAAGGTTGGAAGGTAGGGGAAAGGTTAGAAAGGTATTCAAGACAAATAGTAACTGCAGATTTTCATGCAGAGGTGGGGGAGGAGGAAGGTGATAGGTTTGAGGTGGGGCAGTGAAAGCAAAAGGAGTGGGGTGTAAAGCAGGCAGGAGGGGAGCTGGAGAGGTGACAAGGGATAAAAGGTCAAAAGCTGCAGGATCCTTGTGACCAGGTTAGTGCCCATAGGCTAGAGTCAATATGAACACTCATGCTGCAGCAACAAGATCGAATATGGAGTGCTGTTACTGCCAATTACATTTTTGACTGTGAATTGTCATCAATCCAAGCAGAGTATTTCTTTTGAGATATGACTCAGTCCCATACATCAACTGTAGCCCTGCACAATCATCACTGACTTAAGGATATTCTATACACCCCTCCTTTTTTTGCAGTTTCTGAATCTTCAACAGGGTAAAATTTTGTGAATTCGCATCAGAGATTCACATAATATCATTACTCATTTTGACCATACATTTTGTTTATATTTTAATTTCCTGGAATTTGAAGGTTGGTTGCTAGGGACTGAATGCTAAAACGTTCTCTTTTATGTTACTTTTCTTTGAACAGCTCTGAATGATGGATTATCATTAAAATCGATCTTCCTGATGATTTAAATATAATCTAGAGATGATTTACTAGGGAACTATACGGAGCCCCTAATAGGACATACCAAAAATAATTATTTTTCTAAAAAATTATTCTTGCGGGTACTGGGGTATTCTTGCGGGTACTGGGGTATTCTTGCGGGTACTGGGATATTCTTGCGGGTACTGAACAATTCGTGCGGGTACTGAACAATTCGTGCGGGTACTGAACAATTCGTGCGGGTACTGAACAATTCCTGCGGATACTGAACAATTCTTGCGGGAACTGAACAATTCCTGCGGGTACTGAACAATTCCTGCGGGTACTGAACAATTCCTGTGGATACTAAACAATTCTTGCGGGAACTGAACAATTCCTGTGGGTACTGAACAATTCTTGCAGGAACTGAACAATTCTTGCGGGTACAGAAACATTCATGTTGGGGCTTGAGGAGTTTATCATCATTCAGTTTCCACAAGAACAGTTTAGTATCCGCAAGAATTGTTCAGTATCCGCAAGAATTGTTCAGTATCCGCAAGAATTGTTCAGTTTCCGCAAGAAATGCTCACTTTCCGCTAGAATTGTTCAGTATCCGCAAGAATTATTTCTGTACCCGCAAGAATTGTTCAGTACCCGCAAGAATTGTTTCTGTTCCCGCAAGAATGTTCCTGTTTCCGCAGGAATGTCCCTGTTTCCGCAGGAATATATTTTGCATGAAAAAAATCTTTTTATTATGTTCCTGTTTCCGCAGGAATGTTCCTGTTTCCGCAGGAATGTCCCTGTTTCTGCAGGAATGTTCCTGTACCCGCAGGAATATATTTTGCATGAAAAAAAATCTTTTTATAATGTTCCTGTTTCCCCAAGAATTTTCCTGTTTCCGCAAGAATGTTCCTGTTTCCGCAAGAATGTTCCTGTTTCCGCAAGAATGTTCCTGTTTCCGCAGGAATGTCCCTGTTTCCGCAGGAATATATTTTGCATGAAAAAAATCTTTTTATTATGTTCCTGTTTCCGCAGGAATGTTCCTGTTTCCGCAAGAATGTTCCTGTTTCCGCAAGAATGTTCCTGTTTCCGCAAGAATGTTCCTGTTTCCGCAAGAATGTTCCTGTTTCCGCAGGAATGTCCCTGTTTCCCCAAGAATTTTCCTGTTTCCGCAAGAATGTTCCTGTTTCCGCAAGAATGTTCCTGTTTCTGCAAGAATGTCCCTGTTTCCGCAGGAATATATTTTGCATTAAAAAAAATCTTTTTAGTATGTCCTATTAGGGGCTCCGTAGAACTATCTCTCATTTAGTGGATATAGCAAGGAAAGCTTGCTACTTTCCATGGAAAACTAAATTTCCTACCATGAGAACCCCATATAATAGCCCCATACGAGTGGTTACATCAAGGGCTATTTTACTTCTTTTACATCAATGTTCTCCAAACATTGATCAGTCTATAGGGCCTGACCAGCGTCTGAATTGCCCGGTTGTTGGACATTGACATATCACTGCTGACACAATCTTTGATCTGATAGACACGTTAATAATGGTTTTATCCTTCGTGTTTGGTCACTGGTATTTGTCTCATTACTATGAAAGGGCAGCCTAGAGGTAAATGCCAGCTCTATCATCGCTGTCTCTATGTCTGCCTGTCTGTCCCTCTATCTCTGCCTCTGTCTGTCTGTCTGTCCCTCTATCTCTGCCTCTATCTGTCTGTCTGTGAGGCTGTTCCTGAATCTCGATAGAGAATGGGAATTTTTATTATAGTTATGGAATGGCTATATCTGAGCAACCTTTAAGATCTTTTGTTTTCACTTATAATTAGAAGAGAAATAGGGAATAAGATTAGAATAGAACATTATTAATTCCTGATTTCAAAATAGCCTAAATCAGGTAAAGGAATGATTTATAGCACCTAGTTCTAGGAATAGCTAATTATATAGGAAAGCATACACATGTCTCCTCTCATGATGCTTTTGGTTGAAACTCAGAAATATTAATCATAATTCTGCTGATTTTCTGTATGGGACTTAAGCTTGTCTCTAGATCAAGAAGTGCGATATCCTCAGACAGGTCTATAATCAACATTTGGTATGTTAGCACTACACTAACATTTTTTATAAGGGTATATTCCATACAGTGAATGCCATGGATGGACTCCAGCTGGCAACAACCCCAATGTACAAAACATCTGACATCTGTGACATCCCAGATACAAAAACAACAGGCCTGGCTATGTTTTCTTTGGTGATAGGTCTGATTTGTATACAAACAGATGCACATGGTTCTTTTCTCATTTCAAAGGTATTAAAATATATGGCGAAAGCTGAGCTAAAATTAAAGTAAAAAACTATCATACAGGTAGACTATGCACCCTAAGGTGATCTATGCAACCAGTTGCCAAGATGTACCCCCTCCCCCCAGCTGGGTGTTCTTTGATATTCTATTAGGCAAACTTGGAACATGCATGATGATACCAAACCTTATTATTCTACAAATGTTTATTAGACCCTTGAAACAAATTCACGTGAATTCACCAGTAAAATCACGTGTTGAACTGGTGTCGTTCCAGTGAATTCCCGTGAATTTTACACGTGAATTCACAGGATTCTGTGAGCAGAAATTCACGTGATATCACGGGATCACGTGAAATGACAGTAAATTCACGTGATATCATGGGAATATTGAAAATACTTTTGCAAATAACCCCCACTTCTAACCTAAATTTAAGATTTGAAATCGATAGTTTGTATTCCTTTCATTGTATTTGTCTTTGATGTAGATCTAGCCTTGAAACGCCATCATTTCGATTGATAGATTCTGAGCAATATAGAGATTCACACAAAACTAGACACATTGACTTATATTTTGATTTGAGCCTTTATTTGGGTAATAAATACATCTAGAATGGGGGCAATAAATGGGGAAGGTGGATGGCGCCCATAGGCTAAAAGTAGCTAAATTTTCGCCAGATGTTTGTAATTACTTTCTCTTTCTAATAGTACAAAGAAAGCAGTCTTATAAACTAGCATAGGGTCCCATGCTAGTTTATGAGATATTTATCTATGAATCTACCATAGGGTTATACAGTATTTTCCCATAATTTGCATGGAATCTCATTAAAGAGTAGCTAATTTTTTGGCTTACTTTCCCAGAATATTTTCATCAACTTTCTGTACCCAGAAAATATATTACCATCATGTGGTCCCATGCACTTTTGAATTGTTTTTTCACATTGAAAATCTCCTGAAAATAATAGAATTACATCATGCAGGCTAAATACTGCTCATAAACCCCCACACAGCCAGCTGGCTTTGTGGCCTAACTAGTTAGTGTGCCTGGTGTAGACACAGAAGATTGAGAGTTCACCTCAGCTTCATGGGCCTGCTATGATTTTGTATAGTCGTTCACTAGCCATAGAGAAGTACACATGTGCAGAAACCTGCACAGAGAACATGATTGGCATTAGAGCCATCTACCTTAAAAAAGCCAGCATCAGCATATTGAATAGAGTAAGCTCCACCGCAATGAAAATATTCAGGTTTTTCATCACACATATAGTCTCGAACAGGTAAACAGGATTGGTGCCTAGCCCGTGCTAGATTTATTTCCTAATTTTGCCACAAGGGAGCACAAAGGAGCAAAAGAAAATCAAGGAACCCATTTGTGGGAGTGAGAGAGTGAGTAATAGATGTTTAACGCCATTTCGACAGCTAAGGTCATATTCATGGCAAGAACTACATTACACAATTTCAGAGGAATGTATTGGTGCCCGCGCATATGTGCACCACATACATCCGAGGGGATAGGAAAGAGGAGACATAGACCCTTTTAAGTAGGCTAGGGAAGCCAGCCCATTTGTGGGAAAGTTCCATGGTTTACTATGGTGAAGGCAGAAAGAACATACCATTCTTACACCAGAAGTTATAATGAAATAAATGGATGTATTTCAAGGCCAAATAGAGCTAGAACATATTGAGATCGGGGATATGGTTATAAATACTCATGGGTTCATATCTAGCAAGCTATTTCTCTCAAACTATCAGGAGTATTTTCTCATGCAATATAACACTGAAAGGTGTGATCTCAATTTGATAATTGATTTTTAACATGGAAAACCATTTACCCTTACATCTACACTGCTATTACTACCATACATTCTTACATAGAGGATTTGAAGTTCTAGTCTTGGCCACCAGGGGGCAGGAACATAGCATAAAATGCCTTTGCAATATTATACTGTAATACACCATGTATATGGTATGTCTTATATGCAAGAATTGCCCTTTGGTGCATCTTCTAGATGCAGCAAAACTGGGAGTACATTTTCTCTCTGGGAGTAATTTTTCCCCCAAAGTCTCTGCAATATTCCCCCATCCACATTCAGTGGTAAAGGTGGGTGAAGGAAGCACTGGGATGGCTATTGGTTCTTGAATTTTGAAGATCCATTGATTAGAATAAAATATACAACATTTACATATCCTTTTATCATATTAGAAAGCTCTGGGTGTGCCTTAAATGTGGGGTGCACCTTATAGACAGGGTATTGTAACTACATTTTCTTTTAGAATTCAAGACTGCATGTCTGAATCTTTTTATTCAAATCTACCAAAAAAGGCATGATGAATCCAGGAATCAACAATGCAAGCCTCTCAAAGTTTGGTTTCCCTAAATAGCCATACTTAATGTATCTTATTTCTGACAGAACATCTATGACAGCAATAAAAATATCATATGGGTGGCACCACTGTGCTGTTTTTCAGCCAGCCCTCTTCTCTGGAGTACCTCTCTTAATATGTGCTATCTAGCAGATTTCATCAAGCTCCTGTGTTGCAATTGACTACCTGCATAAAGAAAACAAAAGTACATGCCCATGAGTTAAAGTGAATGTGTGGGAAGTAGTTATTTCAAGTGGAACATGAATCAGGGGCATAGGAAAAGGGGCACCAGCCTCAATTATAAAGGAAGTTTATCTGGGCCCCTCAAAATTTGCAAAGTATTCAAAATAAATTTAAACAAAAATTACTTTTCTACACAAATTCAAATGACCAATGCATGAGACCACTGATAAAAATTCCACTTATCTTAAAACAAGTCATCTAAATAATATTTTTGGGAAAGTTTTAGTTTAAATCAGTTTTATTATGGAATGATAACAAATTAATCTACTACATGAATATCAATTTGTAAATTGGGTAGAATGACTTCTATATAATAAACCTCATTAGTGTATTACAAATTATTGGATAATAGATTGTTTTAGTGTGTCTTTGATACTAACAGTGAATGACAGCATTTGCTTTTCATATTGATTTTCATCCATATGTCGTTGCCTCAGTGCAACAAGGTTGTATCTGCATATTTCAAGTTTTGCAGGAGATGGAAAAGAGGGGTTGCAATCTGTCTATATTTCAGACAAACACATTCTATGATAGTATAGCTTAATAACAGGGTTAGTAAAAACCATTTGATAGAGAGGGGGTTTGTCCCAGAAACATCAATTGGATGATGAAAAAATGTTGACAAACATTAAAAAACGTTTTATGGTAGCCAAATTAAAAAAAAAGAAAATCGAAATGTTTCCAAAATATTTGTATAGATGTGTAGAGGCAAGGAGAAAGGGTGCTCCATGCTAGATGTCAACTTTAAAATTCAGATCACTAGCTTTACAGTGATATATTGCATGAGAAGATACTTCTGTTAGTTTTGGAGGAATGGCTTGCTAAATATGGGTAGGTATGACCATTTTGTGAATGTCAATAAGCCATAAGTCCCATTGGTCATGAGATACATCTGTAATTAGCATAATTTATGCTAATTAGCTAAATAAGCATAAATTTTCATTCTTTTGCCCATAACTTTCGATGTAGAAATGGTATTTTCATTCTGTTTACACCATAGTGGACCTTATGAAATGTTCCTTTAAATGGGATCATCGATTTTCTTATTTAGAATGAAAATAATGTTTCCATGGCAACAGAAATCAACAAAAATGCCTATTTTGGCCCAAAAACATTCTTTTTAATGCCAAATATGGACCCTTTCCCCAAAAAATAGAATGTTTTATAAAAAAAATCATTGGATTGTCCATAAAAAAGTAGCCTATAGCAGTTTTAGGCATATTTTTCCTATTCTAGCCCATAGTAGTGCCCCCTGGTGGCTAAAACAGGTACTAAATCCTGCAGGAACCCTCATTTCTGCTTGCTGGCTCACAGATGTTCTTACATTCCCTGGCATAAAATAGAACCCAAGATCTCTTGATATAGAGTCAAATGTGTTACCACTTGGACTATATGTTGATACTTCATTTATTACAAAGATATGCTTATAATCTAAGTGCTCAGGAAGTTATGAAAAAATCTGTCAACCTTTGGATATGAATATGGGGAATAATGTGACAAATTACTGCATAATCCTATATAATATTAAAGGTTCTGTATCTCAAAAATATGAATGGGTCCCCCACCGGCAGTAAGCTACAAGCCTATCCATTCCTCCAGCACTAGCTGACCCCTCCTTCTGCCCATAGTCCAAGGGAAATGAATCTGTTTACATGTGTTAAGTATGGACTATAGGTTGCAGTTATTATATGTACAAGTGACAAGTAATCAGGGATGGACTATAGTTTGGCATCATATAAATTTTGATGGCCATGCATCAAATGCATCAACTCACCAACCTGAACCACTACATCCCAACTCACCAACCATTACATCCCTTGAAGGACCACTAATGCATTAATGCATCATGCCCATCGGTCATCATGATGCTACATTCATGCATCATGATGACCATATGAGTTGATACACACACTGCAAAAGGGTCGGCATAATGCTCCAATTAAGTGTTGGAGAGCATGCAGACTCTAATCCCACCTTACCAACCACTAAAATATAGAACCAGCCTGTACATAGCAGTGTGCGATGCCTACCCCGGTACTGCTGACTGTCCAGGATCACCTTGTGCTAAAACTCTAACCCACATTAACAATTACTAAAATAAACATGTATATATATAGACCCAGCCTGTAAAATAGCAGTGTGTGACACCTACCAATGACTCTCCAGGATCGCCTTGTGTTAAATACCTAAAACCCAAAACCACCAATCACTCTGTATGTACCTGAAGTGACCTGGGATGTGTAAAAATAGACACCAGTAAACAGAACAACGGCTGTGTAGGTATTACCAGTCTGCAACATGTGTATTTGTAGCAGTAACTGCTCCAAATATAACAATACTATGTGACTGGGCTCCTAATATGGGAATGACTTGCTTGTTTTCCATTCTAAGACTCTTTGTACTCCTAATATGCACTTCATACATTGGTGCATCATGATGTCCAATGGACATGATGCATTAATGCATCAGAGGCCCTTGAAGGGTTAAGAGGTGTGTGCGGCCCTACTGTGGAGGAGGGGGTATGAGAGCTGTCAAAGTCGTGACCATTAGGGTGTGTTACAGTTTGGCCTCTGTGATGTCACAGGGTGGTTAGCTGCAGGCAGACATTGGCAACACATGGTTAGGTGACTACACCATGAGTAGAAGCTCCTCAATATATTAGAATATATTAGATAGGATATTGTTAGATGACTATATGGAATGCTCCTATGATTGGTATGTAAATTACATGATTTAACATGTACAACAAGAGATTAAGATCTAATTGCAATGTGTGTATAGTTTTCAGGTAAGTGCATCCTAGTCATCTTACCCAAAGGTCAACTTAATGCATTGGTTTGTTTGCCCAAAAAGACCCATAAATATTAACAATCAGTAACTGTAACACATCCTATGAAGGGCCAAGTGGGGGCAGGGCAGGTCCTCTGTGTGTGTCTCAGTGCTATGGTCACATGACCAGTACTGAAGGCCAGGTGTACGAGTCAAGCTGACCTGTTCACAGTTTGTTAGATGTGCTTGATACTACGGATAGCATTATTACATAGCTGTAATGGTTAAAGGCTATGGGCCACAAAAACCAAAAAAAATCTAGGACTTTGCCAAGCATGTTGTAGAAATTTTTTGTTTCTCCATACTATCAACCATTCAGTGATCATGGTCACTGAAAAGCAATTATTCTTTGCTGGGTTTTCACTGGTGGGTGTTAGAAATGTTCATTTCCTGCTTGGGATATCAGAAAAAATCATTGGCAAATATGTGCATACATGTCAAATAACAATTTTAGAGAACCTTTGAAAATTTTGAAAAAATCATATGGAGTAGAACGTGTTGTCCTCTTGAACCACTTAGTAGGATGTTGCCTCAAGGTCTTCATTGGTCCAACTTCATGCACCTATAAAGACAAATGGTATATCCATTACTTACTAGGTTATGCCAAACTAAACAGAAGGAGGTAGGTGTGGACACAGAGGGAGCTGGGTGTGGACATAGAGGGAGGTGAGAGTGGACACAGGGGGAGGTGGGTGTGGACACTGAGGGAGGTGGTTGTGGACATAATGGGGATGTGTAGGAAGATAGAGGGAGGTGGGTGTGGACATAGAGGTGAGTGGGTGTGGACAAAAAGGTAAGTGGGTGTGGACAAAGAGGTAAGTGGGTGTGGACATAGAGGGAGGTGGGTGTGGACATAGAGGGAGGTGGGTGTGGACACAGAGGGAAATGGATGTGGACATAGAGGGAGGGGAGAGTGGACAAAGGGGGCAGTGGGTGTGGACAGAGAAAGAGATGTATGTGGAAATAGAGGGGGATGAGAGTGGACACAAAGGGATGTGAGTGTGGACATAGAGGGAGGTGGGTGTGAACACAGAGGGATGTGAGTGTGGGCATAGAGGAAGGTGAGAGTGGAAAAAGAGGGAGATGGGTGTGGACAAAGAGGGATGTGTATGTGGCCATAGAGAGAGGTGAGAGTGGACACAGAAGGCAGTTGGTATGGAAAAAGAGGGAGGTTTATGTAGACATAGAGGGGGGTGAGAGTGGACACAAAGGGAGGTAGGTGTGGACATAGAGGGAGGTGGGTGTGAACCTAGAGGGAGGTGGGTGTGAACATAGAGAAATGTGAGAGTGGACACAGAGGGAGGTGGGGTGTGGATAAAGAGGTAAGTGGGTGTGGACACAGAGGGAGGTGGGTGTGGACATAGAGGCAGGTGAGAGTGGACACAGAGGGAGATGGGTGTGGACATAGAGGGAGGTGGGGGTGTGGACACAGAAGGAGGTGGGTGTGGACATAGAGGGAGGTGGGTGTTGACATAGAGGGAGTTTGGTGTGTACAAAGAGTGAGGTGTGTGTGAACAAAGAGGTCAGTGGTTGTGGACAAAGAGGTAAGTGAGTGTGGACAAAGAGGTAAGTGAGTGTGGACATAGAAGGAGGTGGGTGTGGACATAGAGGGAGGTAGGTGTGAACATAGAGGGAGGTGGGTGTGAACATAGAGGGACATGAGAGTGGACAGAGAGGGAGGTGGGTGTGGACACAGAGACCTTTGGGTGTGGACATAGTGGGGATGGGTAGGAAGATAGAGGGAGGGCAGGTGTGGACACAGAGGGAGATGGGTGTGGATACAGAGGGAGGTGGGTGTAGACACAGAGGGAAATGGGTGTGGACATAGAGGGAGGTGGGTGTGGACACAGAAGGAGGTGGGTACAGTGGCCCACAAGGGTCAAATTGAAGTTGGAGCAAAGAGTTGACTTTCACAAAAAAAAGTTTAAGTCCAAAAGCAAAATCACTGTTCAAAGTCAATTACATTTCATTGCTGTCAAGCTGTCAAGGTGTCAACTCATGAATGCAAACCCACTTGTGACAGGTGAGTGAGTGAGTGAGTGAGTAATAGATGTTTAACGCCATTTCGACAGCTAAGGTCATATTCATGGCGAGAACTACTTACACAATTTCACAGGGGAAACTTGTGACAGGTATCTTTTGGCTTTGCATGGTACACTCTATGTCTTTTTATATGTCTATACCAGCAACTACTGGGTACCTATTGGTTCCCTCACACAATAACTGATGGTTCCATACCAAGTAGCTGCTGGTTCCAGCATCCCATAACTGGTGGTTCCCACCCACTGTAACTGGTGTTTCCACACCAATCAGCTACTGATACTGGATCCCATACCAAGTAGCTGCTGGTTCCCACACCCAGCACTTGGTAGTCCCATACACATTAGTTGCTGTTTCCTGTACCCAGTACATGCTGGTTCCCACATACAGTAGCTACTGCTTCCCACATCAGGTAGCTGCTGGTTCCCATATAAACTGGTTCCTAACCCAAGTAGTTGCTGGATCCCACACCCTTGCTGGTTCTTGTACCCAATACCTGCTGGCTTTCACATAGAGTAACTGGTAGTGGTTCCCACATCCATTAGGTGCTGGTTCCTGCACTCACAATCTGCTGGTTCCCAAATAGAGTGCCTGCTGGTTCCCACATCAGGTAGCTGCTAGTTCTGAAAACAGTAGCTGTTGGTTCCCATACAGTAGCTACTTGTTCCCATATCCAGTAGCTGCTGGTTCCGATATAGAGTAGCTACCGGTTCCCATACCTAGTAGCAAAAGAGTGATCTGGATAAATTCTGGATAATAAAAGGTCATATAAGTCAAAAATGGGCAAATTGGGAAAGTTGCGTGAAACTAGGTCATAAGCAGTCAAGATAGTTAAAATTTGTCGAAATAGGTCAAATTGGTTCCAAGTAGGTCAAATTGAATGAAATTAGGTCAGACTAGGATAAATTATGTCAAATTGGTTGAAAATGGGTCAATCAGGTCAAATTCTATCAAATTAGGTCAACGGTGGTAAGAATAGATCACATTGGTCAAAATTAGGTCCAGTAGGTCAAAGTAGGCTAAGGTAGGTCAAATATGGCGAAAATAAGTCAATTTGGTTAAAGGTGGGTCAAGGAGGTTAAATCAGGTCAAATATGGTAAAAGTAGGTCAAATTGGTCACAGGTAGGTCAGTAGGTCAAATCAGGCTAAGATAGGTCAAATTAGGTCAAATAATGGTGAAAATAGGTAAAATTGTTCAAAAGAATGTCAATTAGGTAAGGATAGTTCAAATTAGGTCAAATATATTAAAAAAGGTCAAATCAGTCAAAAGTAGCATGATTAGGTCAAAGTAGGTTAGAATGGGTCATATTAGGTCAAATATAGTCAAAGTAGGTCAGATTGGTCAAAAATAGTCATAGTCTACCTTATTTTGACAAATTTCCACATAATTTGACCTAAATGACCTACTTTTACCTATTTCCAGCATATTTGACCTTACTTCACCTATCATACCCTACATTTTGACAAAATTGACCTACTTTTGACCAATTTGATCTATTTCAACCATATTTGATCTTATTGGACCTAATTGACCTACTTTTGATCAATATGACCTGTTTTCACTATATATGACCTTAATTGACCCATCCTGACCTAATTGACCTACTTTTGACCAATTCGACCTATTTTCACCATGTTTGACCTAATTTGATTTACTTTGACCTTATCTACCTATTTCTGACCAATTTGACTGGTTTTCACTATATTTGACCTAATTTGACCTATCCTACCCTTATTGACCTACTCTTTACCAATTAGACCTATTTTCACCCTATTTGACTTAATTTGAACTATCCTGACATTATTTATCTTTTTTTGACCAATTTGACCTAATTTCACCATATTTACTCTAATTTGTCCTATCCTACCCTATTTGACCGGCTTTTCACCAATTTGACATATTTTTCCAGCATATTTGACCTAATTTGATCTATCCTACCCTTATCGACCTACTTTTTATCAATTAGACCTAATTTCACCCTATTTGACTTAATTTCAACTATCCTGACATTATTTATCTACTATTGACCAATTTGACCTAATTTTGCCATATTTACTCTAATTTGTCCTATCCTACCCTAATTGACCTGCTTTTGACCAATTTGGCCTATTTTCACCATATTTGACATAATTTGACCTATGCTACCCGAATAGACATACTTTTGACCAATTTGACCTATTTTCACCATATTTACTCTAATTTGTCCTATGCTACCCTAATTGACCTGCTTTTGACCAATTTGGCCTATTTTCACCATATTTGACATAATTTGACCTATGCTACCCGAATAGACATACTTTTGACCAATATGACCTATTTTCAACATATTTGACCTAATTTGACCTATCCTGACCCAATCGACTTATTTTGACAGCTACTCTTTTAAGAACTCGCAATTACCTGATGTAGGAAACAGCAGGCAATCTATTTGGGAACCAGCAGGAAGTGGGTGCAGGAACCAGCACCTAATGGATGTGGGAACCACTACCAGCTACTCTATGTGGAAGCCAGCAGGTACTGGGTGCAAGAACCAGCAAGGGTGTGGGATCCAGCAGCTACTTGGGTTAGGAACCATTTTATATGGGAACCAGCAGCTACTGGATGTGGGAACCAGCATGTACTGGGTACAGGAAACAGCAACTAATGTGCATGGGAACCACCAAGTGCTGGGTGTGGGAACCAGCAGCTACTTGGTATGGTATCCAGTGCCAGTAGCGGATAGGTGTGGAACCGCAGTTACAGTGGGTGGGAACCACCAGTTACAGGATGCTGGAACCACCAACTACTTGGTGTGGAACCATCAGTTATTGTGTGAGGGAACCGATAGCTACCCAGTAGTTGCTGGTATAAACTTTGTTCATATAGAAAGACATAGAGTGCACCATACAAAGCTAAAAGATACCTGTCACAAGTTGGTTTTCATGAGTTGACACCTTGACGGTTTGACAGCAATGAAATGAAATTGACTTTGAACATTAATATTGGTTTTGGGCTCTAACTTTTTTTGTGAAAGTCAACTCTTTACTTCAACTTCAATTTGACCCTTGTGGACCACTGTAGTACAGTGGGTGTAACGCAGAGGGAAGTTGGTGTGACCACAGAGGGAACTGGGTGTTGACATAGAGAGAGGTGGGTGTGGACACAGAGGGAGGTGTGTGTGGACACAGAGGTAGATGGGTGTGGACATATAGGGAGTTAAGTGTGGACACAGAGAGAGGGGGGTGTGGACATAAAGGGAGGTGGGTGTGGACACAGAGGGAGGTGGGTGTGTATATAGAGGGAGGTGTGTGTGCACTTAGAGGGGATGTGGACATAGAGAGGATGTGGAGGTGTGAGGGGGTGCATGTGGACATGAGGCATGTGAGTGTATGTGAATAAAAGGGAATGTATGTACATAGATGGATGTGAGTGTGGACACATATACAGACATGTAAATATACTGGGACAGAAGGGGAATCTGACCAACAACCCTGCATACAAGTAAAATCACCTTCTGCTAGGTGCTTGTGTGAGTTACCCAAATTAGGCTGGCTGGGAAAGGGTACACTGTATAAGAGGTAAGGTAATCAGTACACAAGGTGGGCCCACTATGATCTGGATTGGGAAAGGGTCTGACTGCCTCTCACACAGTTGTATAGTAGTAGTATGCAGCTGCAATAAGGAGGGCTATTTCTGAACACAGCCAGTGGCCACACAATTACATGTATAGGTTTGCAATCATGCCTTCAGATGTACAATATCACATATTATTGCAAATAAAGATCCAGTCAAGTACTTAGGATTTCTTTTATGGATCATTGCAAATGCTGGTAAAGTGCTTGAATTAGCATTCATGAATATTGCACACAACAAGGTACAATGCCATTGGTAATATTAAGATACTAATGCCATTTCCTATTTAGGATTGTAAGTGCCCTTATGAATAGAGCAGCAAGAAAATGGTGACCTTTGCATGTCATAATGAATAGAAAATGGTGAAAAATGGCAAATTTATGCTTACCCACTGTTACCCTCAGTTTTTGGAGACAGGTCTTGTGTGTAGGTGAGCCAGGTGGAAATGACAGCTGAGGTGGGGCAGTGTACCCCAAACTGGTTGGTCCTGTTGGTGTATGGGAGTGCTCAGTAGGTATCAGCAGGGGGTGACGGGGCACAGGGGTGGTTCAATTTCCATCTGATTTGTCACGTTCATTTTTCAAATCATAGTCAAATATGTTCTCAACGGACACATGTCATAACATGGTATTTATGTGTTAATAGTCCATTAAATATCACATAGTTATAGTCCATTAAATATCACATAGTTCATAGTGAGTCTATACATGAGGTGTGATGGACCTAGGCATAAACCTGTTACAGTGTATTTTCAATGGATGGAACTATGGCATGCATCCCATATGAAGGAAGTCTGGTGTAAATTTGAGATTTCCCCAAATATTTTCCCCCAAAAATGACACAAAAGAGAGTCAGAAAGGTTTTCCATGTGAGTATCTTGATGCTCATTTTTGAGAAGATTAATTCTTGACACTCAGCAATGATTGCTGGTCTCATATAAGTACCAGTGGTTAGTCGGGGTGGGAAGGTGTTAAAATAACTCTTCAGCACTAAAATTTTATAAGTACCTGTCTTGGATATGGACCAGGGGTAAAGACCAAACCAAATGTCTGGGTATTTATTTAGTACAGTGAATAAGGCACAGTGAGATTTTGGGCGCTTTTACACGGTTAAGTAGACAGCACAGACAGTGTTAAATGATGCCAGTATATTTTTCATGGGAGGCTGAGTTTAGATATGCTTTTACATTCACCCATTTATGCCCCAGAAATCCCCCTCCCCATCTGACTAAAATGACCTGTTCTGTAAGTGTGTAACACAGGTGGTTTGCCTGCACCCTACAACCTTGACAGTCTAAATTTAGCTGACTCTTTACTTAGTGCCCGTAAACAACTTAGCATGCCCTATAATCATTGAGTGCCTATTTGCCAGGCCTCTAAATGCTACCTAACTCTTTAAGGTCTGCTGATGCAGTAGTGTAACGTGCCCATTGGCTGGCATGTTTTACCGATGAAGACTTGGGGAGTCTGCTTGCCAGCACTTCATTGGGGCATCATGCTGATCTTCCCAAAGTGTAAGCATGATGCTTGAATGTAGCCCTGGCTGCATTAATGCATCATGACAACCAAAATGCATTAATGCATTAGGGTTAGCCCTTAAAGGGTTTAACTCTGTTCAAGACATGTCTAGCAAACATGCACATTTAGTGAGATATCAATAAGGGTCATAATTATTAGAACGGGAGAGTGAGTGAGTAATAAATGTTTAACGCCATTTCGACAACTGAGGTCATATTCATGGTGAGAACTACATTACACATCTTCACAGATGAATGTGTCAGTGCCCATGCATATGTGCACCACACACATATTAGAATGGGACACATAATATTATGATTCAATCAACTTTATGTATCAATTTTGTCAGTAGCTTAAGTCAATCAATTTTCCTTTTTTTGGGGGGGGCAAGGCTCTCCCTCTTTTTTTTCTGCCTCGCTCTCTTTCTATTTTGCTCTCTTTCTCTCTCTTCCCTCCCTCTATTGCCTTCCTCTCTTTCTCTCATTTCCCTCTCCCTTTCTCTCTCTCTCTCCTTACCCTCTCCCTCTCTCTCTCTCTCTCTCTCTCTTTCTCTCTTTATATCTATCTCTCTTGCTCTCTCTGTCCTCTCTTGCCCTCTCATTTCTTTCCATCTCACTCCCTCTCTCTGTTCTTTGGACCAAACCAGGATTCCATGCTCACACAGAGGCCCCTGGTGGGCTCTGGCATCTTCACTTTATGCTGAAGAATCAGACTTATGTGTATAAATCTCACTAGAGGGCCCTGTTAAAAACTGGGGAATATCAGGGTAATTCACGGGATTGTAGGTACTATTCCCAGGATCTTCCCGAGAATATGTGCTCACAGATTCACCAGTCGTCCACGGGATTTTCCCGTGTCTTGTTTCGAGGGGATGTATAATTACAGCGAAGAGTGTATTTGCTATACTGCCATGTGAGGCAGAAACTACACTGCTTCACAGTTATTTCTTAGAGAGTAGTGCTTTAAACATTGCAATACATGTTATGTCTCGTTGTTATTATAATGGAGTGAAAAGTCACAATGCAAAATGGCACTGTTAAAAACCCATACTGAACATGTTTCCAAGACATTGTAAGATTCCAACTGAAATGTCCCAGGGAGGAAGTCCTAGGCCCATACTTCTTTGTTTCGATCTTCCACACAAATAATATTAGCTCTTTGATAACACCAAACTAATTGTAATTGTGTTTATTGACACTTTCGTCCCCATATAGAGGTCGTTTTTATGCGCGCCCTACAGCACTATTTCAGGCCTTGTAGTGCAGTGGGTATTTACAAAACTTGAGGGTGCATATGAATACACTTTCTTTATAACAGTAACCATATTGAAATATACCAAGTCCATCAACATAACATTTAAATATAGATATATATCTAGTGTTTGAACTTAAACTTAGATACTATTTTCTTGAAAGCACATTTATCTCTTACTCTTTGTTGGGTGGGACTTAGCTGGTCCCATAATATTATACCCCGAATGTAAGGACTCTTCTCATAGTGGCATGTCCTGGCCCTTCTGTGGGCAAATTTTATCTTTCTATCTGCGCGGGTTCTAATATTGACATGTTCTATCCCTTCACCATCAAGATATTTTTTCCACATAAGTGTGACAAGTTGTGTATTCCTTCTATCTGATAACATGCAGACTCTACATGCGGAATGTAATTCAGCTATGGACATGTCTCGTATTCCCTGTCTTACACATATCCTCAAGCCCTGATTTTGCATTCTTTGGAGCTTCATCAACTCAGACTTAAGACCTGCGCCAGTGTAGAAGGAACAGTACTCTAAAGTAGGTGCAATCATACTTCTGTAAACATTAGAACAGTGTTTAGCATTCAAGTATTTCCGAAGCTTATTTAGTTTGTACAGCTTATTACCAAGGTTCTTTTTCACTTTAGCAATATGGTTAGTTACAGTGAGACATCTATCTAGTTCCACACCTAGGTAATTGTATGACTCGCAATGCGGCATCTCAGAGGCACCCATGTGGAGGATTGGACCATATAAGGGATTTAGTTTTAATTTTGACCCAAAGAACATTCCAGTACTTTTTCTGGCATTAATTGTCATGAAGTTGGATAGGCACCAAGTGTGAATTCTATTCAGGTCCTCTTGCAGAAGCCTGACTGCCTCTGTGGGATCCCGATGCGACACATACACCACAAGGTCGTCAGCATACATTACACACTTTGAGTTTATAAGTACATCAGGCAAGTCATTCACATAAATAATAAACAACAAGGGGCCGAGCGTCGACCCCTGAGGTACCCCGAATTTGACCGTTCTTTGTGTAGATTTTACACCATTTGCAAATGTAGAATGAGACCTGTTACCCAAGTAACCTCTGAACCACATTTTATACCAGGGGTGTATGTTTAGTGCATCTAGCTTTCTTATTAGAGTACAGTGATTTACACAATCAAACACTTTAGAATAGTCTATGAAACAGGCAGCAGTCACATGACCTTTATCCCTGCTGTTATAGAGGTCAGTTAGTACAGCAAATACTGCGTCACCAGTACTGCGGTTAGTTCTAAAGCCAAACTGGTTTTTATTTAGAAAATTATTTTCTTCAAGGTGATTCATAAGGACTTCATGTATAATCTTTTCTAGGATTTTTCCAGGCAGTGGTAGCAAGGTAATAGGTCTCCAGTTCTTTATGTCAAACAGATCACCTTGCTTCGGGATAGGGACTAACAGTCCGTTAGACCAGGCTCTTGGGAAGGAGCCAGTCACCAGTGAGTTTCTAAACATACATACAACATGACGAGGTAAGAAGGTAAAGGCGTCCTTCAATATTCTGGAGTTCACCCCTTCTATACCACTAGATTTATTAATGCTTATGTTTTTTACATGTTTATGCACAGTCTTGTGGTTCACTACAGCTTCAATATCTAAAGCCGGTAGACCATCAGGCATATTGAGGACAGGCACAGCTAGAGCTGGTCTGGGCATGATACCTTGGACTAGGTCATTATACAATGTCTCGCCTATTTCGGCAAAGTATTTGTTAATGTAGTCAGAGACCTCAGAGGGGACTATCATCGATCCACTGAAGTTGTCTTTTAATTGTATATCCATGCTTTTTGCTTTGGGATTAACCAATTTATTGATTTCCCTCCAGAACTTTACAGGATCGCCTTTAAATTCCAGTAGTAAACCATTTAACCAGTCCCTCTTACTGTGGTTTCGTAACCTTTGAATATGGTTTCTTAGTCTACCTATTTGTATTACATTGAAAAGGCTACCAGAACGATTTTGCTCTTTAATTAAGAGCTGTCGGTCATTCATGACCTCAATAATCTCCCTATTGGTCCAGGGCTGTGGTTGTTTTTTTATTACAGTTGTTTTTACTGGACATGTGATATCTAAGTATTCAACGATAAGCTTAAATAGAATTTCCCATTGTATCTCAGGGTCATTTCTGTTGAAGAACTCAGTCCAGTCATTATCTAGTAGGTATTTATGAAAATCAGATGGGTCATAATGACGGTAAGACCGCCCCGTGAATTTGGAAAATACCTTTTCATCTTTAAGCTTTTTTCTACAGGCATATACCGGATAATGGTCAGAGATTAACACCTCTGCTACCCCCGCTTTGGTGATAATGTCACAGTTTGACAATATATTGTCAATACAAGTACCACTATCATCTTTAGGACGTGTGATATCCTCAATTTGCCTTCTTACACCTTTAGTTCTACAGAAGTCAAAAAGGGCCTTGGTCTTACCGTCATTTCTATCTCTGACATTTATATTAAAATCTCCTAAAATCCAAATTTCTAAACTATTATCGAGTTCATCAAATGATTTAGTCAGGTTTTCGAAGAAAAGGTCACAGTTGCCATGGGGGGGTCTATATAGGTTCAATATATACATTGACTTCAATTTAGGTCTATTTATAAATAGAACCTGTAACTCTATGTCCGGCGTCATATGTTGCAATTCATTAAGGACTGTACAGTAGGGACTGAGAGATATACTTAAATAGGTAATTAAACCACCAGCATGGTCGGTGGGTCTATCCAATCTATAGATATATTTTTCATTCCAGTAAATCAGGGAGTTGTCCAAAAGCGGGTTCAGCCAGCTTTCACAGATGCATAACACATCACAATTATGAATGCTAAGTTTAATGTCAATGAGTTTGGGCTCTAAACTGCGGGCATTAATAGATACATACAGCATGCCCTTTAGGCTGTCAAAGTACTCAGCTGTCTTTGTTAACATCACTCCTCTATTGTCTGCCATATTTGTTGCTAAGGTTGAGCCTGATATAGTAATAGCACGTAGACTCACAGACAATATAAGTTTAACCAGTTATACTCCAGAGGTGGAGCTTCCCCGAGTTGTATCACTGGGAGTAACTCCTAAATATAGCCAAGGGAACCAACCTCGACCTAGGCTATAAACCTGAGATTAGTTCAAATAAAGAAGAGAGTGAGTCACTCCGCCTGACTCATCGTCTGAGAAGAGGGGCCATAGCGCACCAACATATTTACAGTCAGAACATAATAATTTGAGTCAATGTGCAATAATCCTCTGATATAAGACATGTGTAAATCATAGCGGCAGTACATCAATCACAAAGAAGAAATAAGCATGCCATATATATAGATATAAGTTGGAGCAGCAGGAGTGACGGTGGATGCAGCAAGAGTATAAGTGTTTATGATATGTAGCATACCAATTGCCTTCAGTCAACGTCACGAGATCATGTCAGCTCATTAAGGCGGTAATATAAATAAAGTCTGGCCTTAGAAGCTACAAGTCAGTGATACAGTAGTAGAATGGGTGGATCCTACCTTCAGCTGGGATTATTCATACTTGTACTGCACTGAGTAGCGTATTCTCAGCATCAACGATTGGAAACAAGTCACGTACAAGCCAAAACTGTTGCTTAATGATGCAGTTTGTTATGAAGTGTCAGGTGCTGTTGTGCGTTGGGTGGCTGGGTACAGTTGACTTGGTACGGCATCTCGTGCTATAGGGAAGTTCATGAAGAAGATATGAGTAGCATAATAAAGTTGTCAGTAGCTGAATAGTCTTGTCAGGAGTGAGGTATTGAGTACTATATACACTTTAGTATTACTGAGTGTGAGATATGAGCAAGTGTTTTGATTTATATAATCCACAAAAACCATGTACAAATTGAGATGCCTGACCTAGTAAGGTTTTAGCAGGTCTAGGGGTCATTTTTGCCATCAAGTTGCCTGAGTTGTTTGCCATGGAATGTCATGTTGAATTATCATGGTGACAGCCGTCCTTCAGGCGCTGGCACAGACCCTTTATTACTGTTATACAGTAAGTACAGGTAAGTCATATTAAAAGTTAACTAGCCTGTATAAAGACCTTATGTTAAGGATTGGTCGGCTTGCAGTGTTGTGGGTTTGCTGCTAACAGTAGTCTGATGTGTGTCAGGTCTAGTGGGCGACTGGGCAGGGGTGCTTGCGGAATCAGGGTAGCCTGCTAATTGTAAGAGGTTAGCAGTGATTGGGGTGCACGTGTTACTGGTAGATGTAGTGGCGTAAGTCACTAGTACACCTGGTTGTGTTGGGGGTGGTACTTCCTTTACACTGTTTTCTTTGCTAGTGGGTGCATCTGTACCACTTATAACCGCTATTTGTGATGATTGTGACTGTTTACCACCTACTGAGGCTTGCAACTTGCTCGTATAGTCCCTTAGACTCAGGCTTGTCCTCAGGTCCATAAGGACCTCGCCAAAATGATTTGAGCCGGGGATTCTGCCCAGATCATAAATTTTCGAGCTGTACAATGCCCCCCTCCCCAATACCAATTTTTGGTACTCTCCACCAGGGGCTCACTTGTTGCTATAAGTCTCTCACCCAATTCTTTGTTTTGACAAAACTTACAGTCTGTAATCAGGCGCATTATTAGCAGTCGGTCTTGCCACCACTTATGGCAAGCAGGGTATTTAATTTCATTCCCTTTAGCCTTCATTTCAAACGGGCATGTCATTTTCATGATTGCATCGGCAAGTTCTTTTCTGCCCCCATACATTACCTTGTTGAATTGGAAGGCCTGTTCAGCGCTCTTAAATTCTCTTTCTTCCAGAACTGTGCCATCCTCTAGTAGTGCACTGTATTGAACAGTACAAGGCCACATATTACTGAACGGGGCTCTAGGTCCATTAAAAATGATGCCAGCCTTGGTGATACGCATTTTTTCATTAATGTTACCAGCCCCCCCAGCTCCACTAGTGGTCACTTTTTCCTTTTCCAATTCTGCAAGATGATGCCTTAATTCATCAGTCATGATATTATTGGGTAGACCATTAATGTTGTCATTAGCATAGAATATGCCATCCACGTATAGCCCGTCATCACTAAGAGTCAGTTTGATATCAGTTTTTTCTTTGTGATAACGTACCAATTCTCGGAGGATCCATTTTTGCTGTCTAACCTCAGGGCTTTCATCCTGGTTAAACCATACCCTTTGTGGCTCACCATTTTCTGGCCTTAAACCTGCTCTTAGATCCATACATTCATTTTATGTCTTTGCAGTATTGAAGCATACTTTAATTTTGCTGGGCCTTTCAGGATTTGGTTTAGTACCAAATGGGCGAAGTCAGTGCACTTTGATTATGTCATCGTCCTCTAATGATATACCTAAATTAGTTAGGAAATTGATAACAAGTAACTCAGTATCTTCTTTGTCCTTCTCATGCAGCCCACTAATTATGAGATTTCTAGAAGGGTCAGGGGTAGTATGAACAACGTCATTTGACTGGTCAGCGTCGGTAGAGGTATGGCCCGGATTAGCACCAAGCCGGGGCCAACTTGCGTTATGCTTGGGTGCATCTTTGATGGACGACTGGGTAGCTTCAATAAGGGATTTGTGTTCAGCTAGGGTCTTATTTACCTTTACCTGAAACTTGACATTCTCCTTGTACCGCGCTTTGTCCTGTTTAGATTTATCCCCTAGCTCGGTTTTTACAGTTTCAAGTTCACCTTTCAATGTGTTATGAAGTTGGGTGAATTTGCCATCTAGGTCTTTATTATACTGTTCTACCTGATCCGCTGTAGCTAGGGTGCTAAGGGAGTCCTGAATTTGTTTTTGAGATTTCTGAAGTTCAGCAAACATACTTAATAAATCGGCTACCGGATTTTGATTTTGGGCTGCTTGTTGATTTTGATTTTGATTTTGTGCCGGCTGTAAATTAATGTGCTGTGCAGCAGGGGCCCATTGGGGTGGGCCATAGGCAGGCATTACATTCATATTTCCCATATGAGCGTTGCCATACATGTTGGGCATTGCTACAGTCATGTTAGCCATGTTGGGTGCATATGTATTACCTCCATGCAATGGCTGTTGGTTTGCATGTAATGTAGGCTGGTTTATATTGGCACCAGAATCCTGATTTGACATGTCTATGGTTGTTGTAGCAGACTTGCCCTTAGATTTGGTAGTGTTGGCCTTTACTCGTTTTTTAACAGCTGGTTTAGATTCACTAGTGGGGGAGGCAACTTTACGCTTCGGGTTCCTACTACGTAGGGAGCTACACTTGGGGCTGTCTGTAGTGGAGGCACCACCGGTGTCTGCCATGAGCCAAACGACCGTTGTGCGTCGGTTTGAAAACAAAACAATGCTCACACACCCAGTATATACAAAAAGCAAGTACTCACAGTGATACTGACGTGCAGTGTACACATTGGTAAATATCTCCAGTGAAAGTTGGGCTGTTAGGATCGCTATGGACCGCCAAATCAGGAGGAGTAAGCGGAGCTCCCCAGCAACACGTCTTTACTCCTCGGCCATTACATTCACCATGTAATGGCCGATTTCTAACTGATTTCTATTGGTACTGTATTCATTCTAATAAGCACACATGAATGCTCAAAACCTTCTTAGAGGAATTAATTCTAATAAGCGCACCCTCTAAAGCCTAAAATTGCTGTTTTGGCCATTTTTTTACACTTTATTTGACCAATTTTACACCAGGTGGGGCCCATAAAGGAGGGGTGTGCACTTATTAGAGCATGTGCGCTTATTAGAAAGAATATGATACTCCATTCTAGTAATGAGGACACTATTTAATGTTTTTTTTTTTTAAGTGTTACTCAAGTTGGCAGTTTTATCCCTTTCTTCTAAACTTTTTTGTAGACATTGCATTAGTGCAGACTTTCTATTAGCAACCTAAGAACATGGTTTTATGGCAAAACTTTACAGACACCTATTACAGGAAAACTGACAATGGTGTCTACTGTGTGGAGGAGTTTGTTTACCAGTTACATACTGTTTGAGAAACGAATGGTTTTACTGCTAAATGATGCACTATAACCTATCCTCACCCTAAGTTGAATATAACCAGTATTTCCTGAACTTTATCTTCTGCTGTATTTATACAACCTCATGTGCCCTTTATGGGGCTCCCTGTATGTAATGGGGAGGTTGTCAGGATTCGCAGAGAGCATTCCAAGCTCGCTTTGTGCGGAGATGTGTGAGTCAACGGGTCTGTCATGGCATTCATATGTATGACGAGATATCACCTTTTACCTACAATAACTTTGTGGCTATTCCCAGACCTTCTTGACCTTTCCCTCCTTTGATCACCTATACTATCCACCCACACACATCTACAGGTTAGGGGGAGTTTTTCTTTATTAAAAAGCAAATTATCCTGTAGGCCATGACATAGATGCAAATGTCAATGACCATGGAATATTTTTGCATCGCATTCCCCAAGGTGGGGCTGGCGTATTCCACGAAGCCATTATATGAGGGTCATTGACATTTGCCTATGTATCATGTTAACCTTTAATGATACAGTCCATGCATCATTGTGTATTGATTGTGTTTTTAAAAAATATGATTTGCCTTCTTACACTCAGGTTAGGAGGGAGAGCAGATGGCAGGTTCTCATGTTAGGTCTGACAGTAAAATCTTTTAGACCCATTTAAGGATCGGATAATGTGCTCTGCACCAAAGGGCTACTGACTGTTCATGAGTGAAATATTCTGGTTGCCCATTCCTACATCATGCTGGGGGTGGGGTCTTATAGTCTAATCTATGAAATTCTCATTCCACTATAGCTAGCAATGCTGTGAGTTGAATACCCAGACATATCCCCACATCCCAGTAAACACAAAACTTAATCAACGTAGCAAATCTGAAAATATCAAATGTTAAAACAACTTAAGATGTTATGTCTTGGGTACATTTTGTGAATGTAACATGGTGCAGAGTACCAAAAATTCATATGTATTCTTCTCTTTAAATTTGTTTCATATGTGGACTTAGAATATCCCTGTTGAGATATTGATAATAGCAAAACAGGTCATACTGTCTTGCCCCAAAAAAAAAACATCCAAAAGCCTATTTTATACAGCACCCTTTGAAGATATTATGTTTCATGTGGATTTGGTATGTCCAACCTATAATGGCTCTGTAGACATGCAATGTTCTCATTTGATTTCCAAATTAACCTGGGGTAAACTAAAATGAAGGTTTTAGATGTGCATGCACTGATTGGGAAGCCAATGTTGGATATTAACCCTTGTATCGATGCATCGATCCCATTGGTCATAGCATCATCCGCACGGCATGATACTTACCAGCACTTCATTGGTTTATTGTGATAACAGATAGGCATGGTGCACTTCTGCTTTAGTGGCCTTTGAATGGTTGAAGCATGGTACCTGACTGTACCTGTGTTGACAGTGGAGTTATAATCATAAAGAATCTTTGAGGCATAGTGTGGTACCATAGAGTTCATGTCACTTTAGCCAATACAGTGTGCACTGAATGTGAGTAGATTAGAACTATGCATGTGTACCCACAATGTACAAGGTGCACTGGTTACTGTGATGTTTTGACTTTGAACTGGAGGATATCCCTTATGTAGTGCTACAGGGAATTCCATGCCTTAAGGCTAATCATATAATAAATATCTAATCCAAAACAGAGATAAGAGCCTCTGCCTGCAGCTGATATTAACCAGCTTTTTTCAGGTTTGAGGCATCCACGCTAATGAACACATGAAGTAAGATCAGTGACTACTGCTAGAGTGAAGCCTTGAAGTAATGCCATCTCCAGACAGTCTTTTGTTGTATCTTCTCCATTAGTGGGGGGTGAAAAGTCAATAAAACATTGAGGGGAGATATGGTTTAGGAATATCACCTAGCTCAGGTCTTTGGGCGTGGGGCAAGCAGGTTGTAGCAGAGGTTGCGAGATAATAATGGAAAGGTATTCAAGACAAATGGTAACTTTTAGGCAGATTCTCATGAAGGAGAAGTGGGGAATGGAAGGTGATAGGTTAGAGGCAGGTATAAGGGTAAGGGGTGGCGTGGAAGGCAGGCAGGCGGGAGGAGAGCTGGAAAGGTGACAAGTGATAAAAGGTCAAAAGCTGCAGGGTCTTTCTGACCAGGGTGGTGCAGGGTCTTTGTGACCAGGCTGCAGTCAATATGACCACTTGTGCTGCAGCAACAGTAGTTATGAAGTGCTCCTACTGCCAATGTCGATGTAATTTTTGGCTGTGAATTCACATCAATCCAGGCAGAATATTTTTCTTTTGAGATATGAGTCAGTTTCATATGGCTATGTCTCTTATAAGTGATGCAAGTAGAAAATCCATGTTTAACTGGTTTCTGACAGTTTCTGAATGGTTTCTGACTGGTTTCTGACTAGCTGCTATGTTGAGCTGTAGTTTGAATTCTATGGAAAAACAGGCAGCCTCGTGAGGGAGATGAAATTCGGCAGTTTCCTGCACCTCCATGTCTGGTCAGAAACCTCCATGTCTGATCAGAAACCTCCCTGGTCAGAATTCCATCAGAAACAGTCAGAAACCTTTGCACTCAGAGTTGCATGACGGTGGTGAGACATAGCCATACATGAATTGTAGCCCTGCACAACCATCACAGGCTGTTTGACATCTAGAATGCTTTAGAATCTCATCCCTCCAAAACATGGCTAAGCATATTCAATAAATGTTAAACTATATATTCAAATCTTGTTTAAAGATCTTTGAGACAAATTTTGTCAATATGAATATTGAGAAATGAAGAACCATAACAATTCCATATAGAGAGATTCCAAATATTGATATCATGATGGATATACAGCATTCATAGTTACTGTATTGATAATCAATAATTTCCAGTTGTGCCAAAAACAAGAGTAAATATTGCTACACAGTGTGGGTCTCTCGGTCTTGCCGTGGCAGACCTCACATACGCAACTTTTTTGGGTGTGTCATAGTAGAATGAACATGACGGACCTTAGTGATGTTTTATGTTGATTGTCTGTTTTGCAATAAGTAATAGAGTTATGTGCCTTGTAAAAAACATATTTGAGGTAGGGCATGGTGTCAGAAGTGTTGTAAAATTAGGAGACGTTATTATAAAACAGTCAAAATGGCCTATAGTACACTAAAGTGTTTAGATATGGCTTTGAAATAGTAATTTAAGTCATTCTGTACAAGATATAGTGATGCAGATGATCTTTTATATTATTGCTCAGGTGGAAAATTCTGTCGAAAACCTCACATGCACAATGATTTCAGGTGTTTTAGACATATAAGCTGAGTTGACCTGAGTGATGTTCTATCTTGATTATATGTTAAAAAAGAGTATTTAAGGTGCCATAGTCCCAAAGAACACTTAAACTGTCTAGATAAGGCTTTGAAATAGTCATTTAACCCATTCTCTACCAGATATAGTGATGCAGATGATCTGTGATGTTTGAAATATTGCTCAGGTGGAAAATGCAACGTTTTTTATGTGTTTGGAATTGTCCATGCATATCATGACCATATCTGTATCAAATATTGTTGCAAAAGGGTAACATTTATTGGAAGTAGGAACATTATAGATAATAGAGATTGATTTTCATACAGATCTAGTTATTTTTTAATGTGTGGGGGGTAAAGTTGAGAATGCTAAGCTACATTTTCAAATATTTCAATAATCTCCAAATTTGGCGGTGAGGTCTAATGAAAAAATATTGACTCAGGGATTTGATTATTTGACATGCAAGATGATGTATAAATCGGATGATATTAGTAGGTTTAATAACTGTCTGATTAAAAAAAGTTGCATATGTGAGGTTAGAAAACTATGGTTTTATGCCACGGGCTAAAAAAACTGACCCCTTAGGAGTTAGTGCCTTGAATCAACCTTTCTAATAAGCCAAGACATAGGGCTTTCAATAAAATAAAATGTCATTAAGTAAAAGTGAGTTTGTGAATTCAATGGTCCTCAGGCTTGTGAACATCGCTCACTGAATCACCCCATATATGACCTCATATGTCTCGTTGCATATAATCTGGGAGGCTGCTAGGATTCATACAGAGCATCCAGAACTAGCCGTGTGAGATGATGTGGGAGTCAGGGGATCAGTGATGGCATTCATATATAACCATAATTATCACGTTTCATTTACAATAGCCTTGTGGTTAGTACTAGACCTTTTGAACTTTCCCTCCTTTGATCTCTCATCCTATCCACCCACAAACATCTACAGCCCATGGTGTGACTTCCTAGACCTAATGCCTGCTACCAGACGGTGGTCCCTCAAAAGAAGTTACATCAGAACCCTGAGAAGGTGTACATGCACAATCATCCACAGAGAATGTGTGCAGAAGAGAACCCAGGATTGAGGAAATAGCACTGCTTAAAGGTCATTGTGAGTTGTAGAATTCCCTTAGAGATGATATCACATTCAGCAACGATCTAGATACTTGTGATGTTACCATATTTGCCATATTTGCATTTGGGGCTGGAGGACATAGAAAGCTTAGTAAGCACAATCATGGAATCATATCGCAAAATGCAAAAATAGAATCATGAAAGTATTCAAAGATTAAACATTATTATATAAACTATAAAATGATACTGTTAACCTGAAAATGTTGCTGACTCATGGTTATGAAGCACATATTTCATGTCATGGCACTGTATTGCAAATACGAATGTATTCCGTAACAACCTCCTAAATCAAACAGGATATTATCATATAAACTGTTTCTACTCTTCTGCAAACAGCAATGTTCTAAAAGCTTTATTATTTCCAGAGGTTCTTAGATTCCACATATATTGGTACATTGTGTCGGCATTTCAATCATTATGCTTACACTACTCAGATACTGCACTAACCTTTCTGTAATATAATGAGAAACATTAGACCAGCCAATACCACGCATACAGGACACAAGCAGGCATCGTTTTAGCATCAGATCAGACATGTGACCTGACTTCTTTAGGTGGAAAGGCAATACCTTTATTACCTGGCAAAGTTTCCTTAAGTATAAGAAATTGGCAGGCATTATTCGTAGCTGACAAAATAGTGTCTGGAATGAAACATGATAGTAGAGAATTAGAGAGCTACTGTCCATTTTATGAAACATTTTATCATTCGATGAAGGACTGCATCAACAAGAGGCAGGACTGGGGTCAGGGTGTATGTAACATAATCTAATAATAAGGCCCTGCACCCCCAACAGGTCAGTTCATAAGCCAAATTAAGAGCCACATCTTTACAGTTTTCACTGTATTTTATTGTAATAAAACCTTGTCATGAGCCACGCTTAGACTTTGGAAAACATTTAGAAGCTGATTTTAGTTAAAAGAAAAGTCAGCAAATAAAATTGGCTTATGATAGGGATTTCATGGATTAGTCTACTGTTACCAGTAAACAGCTTTCCTGTGAGCTGCTACTGAAAATACACAACTTGATCAGTGTCATTGAAGTACAAAGGCAGAACCCTCGTATGACTCATAAAATCAGCTAAAGTTAAGGGTCCACTTTTTGTGTCAATAAACTTTTAAAACTCAAAACACAGGGTGTGCCTTATACCTTGAGCCAACATTGATTTATCTGGTGTCATTGCTTATAGTGGTACCTGTTACACATTGTAAGAAAGTGCAGGAAATTGATTGTGTACTGTAAGCACAATTTGAAGAAACTCAGACTGCTTTGATATCCAAGACTTTCTTGATGATGGCTAAACGTCTGTCCTGCAGTGTCCTGTATTTTATGTGATATGTGTATACTCTGTATTGTATAAATTTATATATTTGTATATTTCCTCTTTGCCAATAAAATGCTTGAATTGGAACTGAGCTGTACATGAGGACCTACAAATTGGCTAAAAGAGGACAACAGATGTGCTCTCGAAATTCAGGACAGTCTATGATGCAGTATACATGAGAATATAGAAATATTGATCATGTGTTTCAGATTTACCCCATTTAGCCAACTGATTCTTCCCCTCCCCAGTCTGTCCATACTGCTCTGTAACTGCCAAGTGAAAGGGAAATTGATTCTAATGATGACATTTTTAGTGACAATGGTCAATGATTATTCCAGGTCAATTGAGTGCCATTTCTGTGATGAAACTATGTATGTGTCAATGGATGGGAAGATCAAAGAGACCCTACTGTGTGTGTGTGTTTGTGTGTGTGTGCGTTTGTGTGGTTCTGCTAGGCAGACTGCTGAAATGTATGCTATATAGTATATCGATTCAACCAACCCCTGATCTATGAGGAAAGAGGGTTGATTGAAGCTCAGATGTTAGTCTTTTGAGTACAACCCTGTGGGAACTGGTGTATGATCTGTTATTGAATATTATAAATGCCCATGGCTTATCCAAATTCACTTTGCGTCTGATGGATTCACAGCACATTAACTCTGGAGGGTCTTCCTAAAAACAAACATGAACCCAACATTTAGGTGAAATGTGCACGTTTCTTCACAACTCAAAAAGAGTTTTCATTCATTCTGCTTTTAGATTATTTGTTAATACTATGAAAACGAGTAAGGCCATGCATGTTTTCATGAGTACTTTTTTGAAAAAACTTAGAGAGGTTCTTCCCCGTCAGCTTTTGGCAAGACCCTCCTGATGGATTCACAAAGAAATTAATGTGCCCCTTTACATCAGATATACTGCAACATATTAACAGACAATGAAGTGTGATTGGGACTGGAGATGCTTATTCCTCTCTCCTGTGGGAAATCTTGTAGTTTTACATGATGACTATTGACATAAAGTGAACATCAATATCAATTCCAGGCAATCTGTAGGGTGCATAATAATGGCACATTGCCCACACAACATAGTCCTCAAACATCACAAATTGATTATGACTACATTTCCCTTAAGTACACATGAATGTAGCGATGGCTGGTTAGTAACTTTACATAACTGCAGTCAGCAATCATTCAGGTCCTATATATAAAAGGATTACTCTGTTCTACCAACTAAGTACCAATCAGGAATGTGCGGAAGCTGCATTTGTTCTTCATAATCACATACATAAAGTAGTGGCCCATTTAAGCCCCGGCCCTTATATTAGACAGGCTCTTATTTGAGTACTGTTTTTTAGTGCTTAAGATTGTTTCAGTATACCTGCTTATTGGAGACCAGCACTCATTTGAGAAACCAGGGCCTAATTAACCCATTAAGATAATGTTCCCTTTGGTACTAAACCAGGGGACCCTATAACAGGTCACTGCTTCCACCTGTACAGTCACTCCTCTCCCAATTGCTGCATGAATGTCAGGTGATGATATCTATGGGCCATGTTGAAATACAGCACTAATGATCGTTCTGCAAATATGTGAAGATTACAATGTGTAGAGGTAATTGGTGAAGTATACATGAGTAGGGTAGGTGAAGGGATATTAGGGAGAGGCGGCAGGTAAGCTTACCATGCATCAACAGATCAGGTACCGTACTGATCAACGAAGCGGTTGAGGGGATCAGTGGGGAGCATAGGGTTAGAATAGGTCAAGGTGAGGAAGTGGTCGGTTTAATAAGAAAGCAACACCACAGTTGAGAAGGTTTGTCTGAAAGCACAAAAGATGAGGCATGCATATATATATTCATAAAATCTTTCATCAATCGTGAAATAATAACTTACAAAAAATGTCTGATTTCACTTTCTTTAATTACTTCTAATGTCTTAATAATTTTTAATTTTAGATTGGTATCTTCAGGTCCGTTTGATAACCAACTTCTGCAGGAAAATATGTATCTATTAAAAATGAAAATGTCAATATAGTGAATTGAATTCAACCTCAATTTCGAGGATACTGGATATTGTACCAAATGTGCACATACTAAACTCTCAACATTAGATTGTAATAGGCTGGTATATATAATGTAAACCAAGACCGGTTTATTTTGGACGGCTTTCAAAAATTGCTGTCCTCATTTTTCAGTAAAGGTGTCACATTTCATTTCTATTTCAGATGAAGGCCACAAAGGTTGTAGACTATCAGAATAATGAATGGATATTGGAGATTGAGAGATACAGTAACTTGCACCTTTTTATTCAATAAAGCAACTTTCAGCACCAGTGGGTATTTCTAGCTGCAAAGGCTCCCTCCCATTTCATATTCGTCAATGGATGCTTTGACGTCTTTCATTTTACAATATAAAACTGTTGAGGAGAGAGAGAGGATTGTTTTTGTTTGTATAAAAAGGCTGATGGCACCTGTTGTACAGTTGAGCAGGAATTTGAATTCTGCTTATTTAATTAAGAGATGTTCTAAACCCCTGCTTCAAAGCCAAGTAAGAAAGCCAATGGGAGGGTAAATATGAAGAAACTCACAAACCTAGATTAAACTTGATTCAGTTCAACATGATTGTTTCATAAACTATGCTGGTGTGAACATTTGAGATGTCCCAATTATTTAGCTACTATATGATAATGTGTGAAGCCTGCCACCATTTCACATATGTAACAGCAATTTTATGATACAAGTCTATGAAGAGAATAAAATGTTACCTTTCACATTATGTACTAAATAGACCAATCACAGTGCATCTACCTATGGCTGCATCTTGATTGCACCAAACCATTATAACATATTATTTAAGACAATGAAGATGAATCAACAATAAGTAATGGTTTATAGTTGTGCTATATATTCCAGAAGAGGTACAGCTAACATGGGAGTGGCCATTTTTTTTGCTCCTATGTAACCGATATCAATGTCATCAATCCCCTTTTGGCAGTGATTGTGTTACACATCAGCATTTTTTCGTGCCTACTGAGCAGCCATCATCACTCTGCTTGCAGCAGTTGCTCAAAGTGTCCTTTGAGACTGATAAGTCCCTCGACAAAGTTTGTGTCTATGAAGAACACTCTGACAAAATCATTTTCACCCTCACCTGCTTACACCAGTGGCCTTTGCTTCTGTCTACAGTTAGACTATGGGGACAGGAGTATCTTGCATTGCTTATATCTGCCCTCTTTTCCCCCCACAGAGATTGAAAGGCTTCTCATGAAGCAGTCCTTTCTCAGGACTATCGGGGTTCATTTGATGACACTCATGTCCTTAGGGGATGAGCATGGGTTTGATGTTCTGGCCTTTAAAGTGACATTGCTGGTACCAGGGTCCATGATATTTTGATGCCTTGGTAGGTAACATTTAATGCTCCCTCCTACTGTCCCTCCTTGTAAATTTTACATTAGAGATGATTGAGATCAGGGCAGTTACATTGATCAGTAATCATTCTAAAGAATCAAACACAGTTTGATTAGCACACAAACCCCAGTTTTTGGCCAAAGTGCCCACAGGCTTTTGTAGAGTTAGATACATTAAATCATAATTATCACCTAAGATTTTGGGAAAGAACTCTGTCCCCTTCAGGTTCTAATCTACTTCACAGGGGCAGTGTGTGTGGTAGACATTCTTATACACCCTCCTACTGCATTGATCCCCTTCTGTTCACAACTCAATATCTGCATGGAATCCATTTCCCAAGCTGTATTTTTCGTGGTGGTAAGTTGTTACATGAAGATGCTATCAGTGCCTGGGGTATATTGTAAGGCACTTACAGTAGGGGAGTCTTATTTGTCTTTCTTATAAGTTATGAATTTAGATGCCTTACAAATGATGTTATTTCTGGCTTGCTGGGTTTATGAAGAAGACTGTGGCTATTGAATGTTCATACAACAGGAAACAAACTTCATACATAGCTTCTCTTTGAAATTATGGTATGTGTGACCAGCTCCATAACTATATATTTAGGCCCATACTATGACTAGACCTTGCAATAATAGAAATTCTTGTGATGTTACAAAGGATTAAAACAGGAAATTTAGTTTCAAATGTAGAAAGCAAGGAGAATATGACCATCCAAGAGGCTACAAAGCTTTAAGCTTTTCTTGTTTGACACCAATTGTAACAAGGCATGTCTGTCTGTTTGGTTTCCTGGTATCACCATAATCTGGCAATTGTCTTGTTTGTACTTGATAATCACATGCCTGGAGAAGATTCTCTCACATTCAAATAAGAATAATCACTAGCATATAGGTTTACAGTATGTTTCTGTACTAGTGCATGGCAAACACTGGTGTTTGTTTCAATCCTTAAATCTATTTTATATAACTCTGATTTGTTGTTGCAAGAATTTAAACAGTGATGCAGTAATATGTTCTTAACCAGCTAAGCATGGTACACAGCACTCCCATCACCAGCAGGTTAAGGGTTGTGATGGCAAGGTGGAGGCAGTAAAAGAGGAAGGCCTCTTATACAGAACTAATTCTTAGATAGAACCAGATTTAATGCCACAATATACTGTCAGGGTTATTGGCATGGGGGAGTTTGAAACTAGGCTAGCCTCTAGGCAATGACAGACAAAGACAGACATAGGGAAGGGGTAGGTGAAGACTTGAAGAAGTATTTACATATTCTCAAACCTTATGTAGCCAATTCTCCTGTTAACAAGACATTTAGAGTGCAGTCATCCCTTAGACCACTTAAATCACACCGTGATAAATCATCCACCTTTTGTAATTACATTCTTTGACTCCTACACTCAGGGCTTAGCCTATCAGAATTATTTCATGATATGTCACATGATGCAGTCTGATGTATAATGCGAACATTAATTCAATATTCATCTACACCCAAAGTGGATGACATCTAGGTTGTTTGTTTTAAAATAGGATCTAGTGCCAGTTACCCTGCCCTAAAAATAAATCATCAATGATTTACACAAACATAACAAACATGGAAATCTAAGTCTTCTCAGGTAAGTGTCTTCTTTCACTAGTAATTAGTAGCTAACACCCACACACCCACTCACACATGGCTGCTGTATTCAATTTTATACCTTATGCTTGCCCACAGAAAAAAGTGCTCTTAAGGAGAATTGATATTAGATAGCATACACACAGCCATGTAGGTAAGTACAGGAGAGGGCACTAGGTGGCAGGCTAACAGGTAAGGCATCTATATTTTGTGCACAGAGGAGTTCCCACACACCCCCTGATTTTGATCTAACAGTGAACTTAACTTACTAGATTACAGAGTGCTATCTGGTTTATTTGAAGGACAATGAACAGAAGGCAAAAAAAAAAACCATCTGTAAAAAGATCAAGCTGAGCTATTTATTCTATTGAATGTGATTTATCAATTGGTATACCTTTCATGGTGCATACTGAACCCAACATTCACCATCCAATATTATTCGCATGGCAGGGGTGTACCTAAGTATGACCTACAACACATATCTTATTTAGAAGTTATTTGATGCAAGCCCCTACGAGCTAATGAGGATTTAATGTGCATATGTGGATCAACACAGGAAAAGGGACCTCTGTGAGGGGCCTCCCAGGGTCCCCTTCTATGGTTTATTTTGCTACAGGTTAATTCAAACATGTGTCTTAATTGGTGCTATTTACAGTGCAACCAGGCAACTCTCTGCACCTGTAAGGACTGCTCATTTTACAGACCCTAGTGTGCTGACAACTCTGCCTACTTTTCGCTGGAGTGTGCAGGCCCAGTTGTTACTCAATCTGAACTGGCCTTGTCAGACTGCCTGCAGACACTAACACCCAGATCACAGTTTCAGACACCATTCACACTACAAACTAGTGTTTCCAAAACACCCATATCCAATATTTCCAATTTGATTTTCTCAGCTTCTAGGTAACTTGAGACCAAAAGAAAAACTGATTTGGACCATGGCTTGCATGGACAAACAGATATTCTGACATCGGAATCATTAGATGGATTCTAAAATTCCTCTCCTGTTCCTAATGTAGGGAGAACTAGTGGGTGGAAAGTGACACCCGTTTCCTCTTTTGCTTCCCTCATCTCTGAATGAGCCTTTTTTCATGTTACTACAGGCAACCCTCGATGGCTCACCATGTGTATACAATGCTTTTAAAATCTGAAATTACATTTATTACCTTTACATGCCAATTGATCATTATGTCTAAAGCGATATTTCTGTCATTGAAGATCTTTACATCCATAGAAGTTATAAGAAAGCAGATGTGGCTCATGAAATGTGACATTGATTATAAACAATTATATGCTCAGATTCCAAAACAAGTATCCATTACTTTCCATCCAGCCATTTGGCAACCAGTCAACACATTTACATTATTTTTTATATCGCTCTTCTTGGCACACCTGCTAAAGGCAGTCTGGTGGGAAGCCCAAAGGATATCGAGTGGCCAATGTATTCCCCTAACCTTTTATTTGGGAATTGGGAAACTGACCTTTGAGGGATCATATCAATCCCATTATTGACATTATTGCACCAATACACAGCTGGGAAACGACAAAATGGATACCAATAAGGCTTCTGCGGAGTTCTATTTCTGGCTGAGTGGGGGAACAAACAGACCTGAGGCTGTTCGGAAAAGATTTGGAATTCAATTCTCACAGTACTTTGCTAACACTTCTTCCAGTTCCCCCTGATTCTCTACCCAAACAGACAAATTCCATCATTTACTCTAATGGAATTTACTTGTTCTAAATCAGACTGCATTGCGAAAAGTTGGGGGAACAGGTTCCAGGATTGGTTCCACCTGAATGCTCTCCATAGTAGGTAAGCCAGGGAATTGGAGGAAGGAACTAGCCAGGAAGTAGTTCTCAATTGGGAAGCATTCCCCAATTTCTGACAACTTCTAGAACCAATAACCTTTTGGAAACCCAACAGGGAATTGATTTCCTGAGGTCAGTCAGTTGATAGCACTTCTGACAGAACCAATTCCAAATCTTTTCGCAATGGCCTCCTGGACTGGGGTGGTGCATGCAGGCTTGTGGGAAATCTAAAGGATTCTACATCTATGATGTGCTCTCCTGATCAACATAATAGATTCTGACTTTGAATCACTGTTACATCTTCTCCATGCACATCATGCATTTTGGAATGTTTTTGTTACATGTACTTGTATGGGCATGTTTGGTGCAGTCTCTGTGACCCCTGTGAACCTTTGGTCATTGTGTACAGTTAAAAGACCAAATTCCAGACACTATCTATTTCTGCACACTCTTGCACTATTGCTAATTATGGCCTATATATGTGTGGTTGAACCAACAATCTGCTTATGCAATTTTGACATGTAGTAACCCACTGCATGACTGATTCAAAGAGATATCGAATGTTTAATGACTTAAGTGAAAAAAAAAAACAACAGAAAGTGTCCCTTCACAAGACTGTTTACTCATGGGGTCAATCAGTTGTCCCAAACCTACATCATCCCGCTGACTGTGTGTGATGGCTATAAGGTAACTTGTCTATAAATAGATCGCCAAGTAGAATTGCGTGCCAGGTTTATTAGTGCAGACTGTTTGCCCTGTCTATCAATAATGTTATGTATACAGCATTGGTGCCTTAGGGCCATGCCCTCGGGCTGGGCATGATTGTGGGATAATGCCTGACATACCAGGCTCAATTTCGGTTCTACCATGGGTTAATTTTAGTATATTAACTTGAATATCACTGGTATGACGTCATTGGTCCAAGAGGGCATTATCCTCAGGGCATTATCCCAGGATTAAGCCCTGCTAGCCTCGTTTTGGTTAACATTGAACTCTATAGGATTAAGATGCCCTCTGTTCCTGCCTATGGTAGAACTACCAATGATACCTGGCACAGTCAATAATCGATGTATAATCTCCCTCAAACTAAGATCCAACATTTTCATCTTTTCCAAAAAGTGCCCCTGTCCCCGTCACAGAACACAACTAAATTCACTGTTTATCAGCCAGCCCCTCATGAGCTATGTGTAGCTGGCATTTGGGGTCTTTACAGTCTTTCCCATTAATTAGGGCTATCGTATATAACCTCATGATAAATTTTCTATGGCCTTCTTATTATAAATGGTCATAAATGGTGATCTCACCATTGCTGTCTCTAAACACTTTATCAGGGGTGTAGGAAAAGGGGGGCCAGGGGGGCCTGGGCCCCCAATCATGAAGGAGGTGGGGCCTGATTATGTCTGGGCCCCCCCAATATTTTCCAAGAACTCATAAACACAATGGAAAAGAAGCTAAAACTTTATATCTCAAATTAGATTATTATGGTGATGTCATAGGGAAAATGGGGGTCTGAGCACAAAGTCAGATCCAAAATTTACCAAAAGTTACTTTTCTATATGAATTCTAAATACACATTATATAGACGCCATCACGCATCAGCCGACAATTCAAGGTGGTCGCGACAGTGCAATCGCTTGGCCCCCCAATGAAGATTTGCTTCCCACGCCTCTGCTTTATGGGTGTGATATTCTACGACAGTTGGTATCAAGGTAGAATCAATTTGTAATGTGCTAGTTTTGATTGATTGCAGCACATGACACTTAGAGGCAGTGCCCCTCCTGCCTCACCCAAAGTAGAGTCTTTATGCGTTGCAGGTAACAGTGCACATAAATAACATGGCTCTGTAAACGTGTGACGGTTATAACACTAAAGGCAGTCACTGAAGTCCACATGAGTAGGGTAGGAAAAGGGAGATTTGGGGCAGGTCAGCGCACCATCAATCATTTACTTTGTACTGGTAGTGGTAGGAGTGAGAGGGATGAGGTAGGGTCGGAGGGGGGAGGGGGAGGGGGAGGGAGGAAGTAGGTAAGCTATTCATCCATGAAGTACATTAAACTGAATTAAACACCCCTTTGATTATTGATCGACGAAAAGGTAGTGGCCATTTAACAGAAAAGGAAACTTGAAAGTTCTGTTACAAAAATCTTCAGTCCTATAAATGAACCAATGCCTATTCTTCCAACTGTAAATGATTGCTTAAGGAAAGATCTAAAATTTGGATATACACATGTATCAAGGATGTGATATGATGTGAAATCAGCACTGATTCACTCAAAAGGTTAGATATACTTAAGATACTCTACCACGTCAGACTTTACAATGATATGGGACAGTATTGATTTCATGGGTCACATGGACACATTCTCTCACAATGATGACCTCAAACAGGAGGAGATGTTCAAGTACACTGGCATTGGAAAAGGTGGGGGGGGGTGGCAAATGATGGAAACGTCCCACATATTTAAGCCTACATAAAAGTATACCAGGTCTCCTAAATGAAAAAAAATGATCCCTATGCCTTTGAAATACAGTAGTATGCAGGTCTACATGTATGCTACAAACAGGTCTCTAAAAGGTAAAAGACCCACACCACACTTTGATCTCAGACACAACTAATCAGTTTGAAATGATGCATTATGTTTTTCCATTAGTGTGCCATCTTTGTTGGGACGATGTTATTTCGTTTCCAAGTAGGCATTTTTGCATCAGGTCCAATGTGTTGGAACTTCCACAACCTCAATGTCATATTCTGTTTTTCTGTCTTGTCTCTTCACTGTTCTGTCTCTCCTTAGTTTTTTTTCTTATGTGTTTTAGCATTGGATATTGGACTATGACAGGGTCTTAAAAATCCATAAGATTGGTCTATACTACCATTGCTGGGGTTCTGGTGGCAGGCCATTTTAAATTAAACCACGGGTAGTTCAAGTTTAAGTTCAAATAGATTTTATTACCTCATCCATGCAAGTAATCTTACTTTGCCAATTTGGAATCGAGCTATATATACTGTGTCGTATGATAACAGTGATAATATCAAATGAGTTCTTCAAAAAAAAAAAGCAATGGCTAAGCCATTAGATGTAAAAGTTGCACCAAGAGTTTGGGACAAGAATGCTTTGTAATCTGAGAAATTATGTAAGCTATACTGATAAGCTATACAAGGCAAAGACATGAAAGAAAGAATATGATACTCCTATGCTCAACAGAATGGTGGCAGGTGATACATCGACAGATACATTGGTAAAGTTACTTACTTACTGTGTGACCACAACAGAGTGGTTAGCTTTATTGCATTGTGCCTTCTTCCTGAACTCCTTCTACACTTTATGACATTGCTGGGGGCCTAATGGTAGGCCGTTTTGAATTAGCCTCCTAAAGAAGGCAATGTCTATATTGACTATTAAATAAGGCACAAGTCAATACCATAACATCATTGAAGGCAATCACAGCAGACTATTGACACTATCATTTTGAAAGAGCACACTTTTTATTTCAGGAAGCATAGAATGACTGGAAATGAAAAATCCATACCATAAAAATGGCCGTTAATACGATATCCAACATTTGCAGCAAGAATGGCTGTTAATGCTGAATGGTATTAATTGCTGCTGTGTGCTGCTGTTTTTGTACACACAGTCAGAGTAAAACCCTTTATGTGCTACGCAGTGCCTCACACTTCAGTTCTTCATACTACCTTGATATTCATTGCAGTGACTACAGTCTACTTATATGTACTGTATCATTACCTTCAGAAGTATATAAACCAAATATGGCCAGAATCATGCAGACCTGGAGAGTTACTCACCAGTACAGCAACATGTATTGTGATGGCAAATCGTCATGCTGCATTAAAACTTTAAAAGGCATTCAAAGTGTTACAGTTCAGCACAGCTAATAACCAGGAGATAACAGGCTAGGAAGTAAGCAGGAAATGTCAAAGTACCTTAATAATGAGATTAGTCAGCAGCAGGCTGAAGCACCAGGTTAAATAATGATTCCGTGTCGGATGTGGGACAGAGGTGTTTTGAAAGCCTGGAATTAGCTGAGCCTTCATTAGATTAAGTGACAGCAGCACCGGTGTTTAAGTGTTGCATTGTGCGTGCTAATGACTTGAACAATGGCATCCATGGCTTTATATTCACAACACAGTAAACCAAAGAAGCTCACCATCGGTGAATACCCTGTGAAACTAACTTTCACAGGGGCATGCTTTACACTTACCTATTAGGTTAAGTCATGGCCCTAAGCCATTCTCTCTATACTACTATCAGTATTATGTCATTATATTTTATTAGATATATATTTATATTGTGAACTAGTGAATTATGGTGTTATAGCAAGAACAGTTGCATTTAAACTGTCAACTGGATATGATACAAATACAGACAAGCATCCATGCCTACTTATTTCCAGTATAAATAGAAGAATTCCAATCAATCAATCAGTAATAAAGTATATTATACCTTCACCTATGTAATACTGCCCTGCCACCTCTATGTAGACCTAGCTGCGTAGCCTTAACAGACTGCTTTTTGTGTACATGCATAACTATAATAAAAAAGGCAATGTTTATCAAAATACATTTCCTGAATTAGTCAATTGCTACCTCTTCATGAAGAATCAAGTAATTTTATTCCAATTTTTCACCTCGAGACAGTCAAAATGTAAGAAATAGGTTGTATTTTGAAAGCATAAAGCCATACATTATGGTGGAGGTTTAGCAGTCTGTGAGATAATACAGGCTTTTTAAGCCTTCATGGTGAGTGAGTGCCTCTTGAGCTGCTCCAACACATAACCTTAATACTTGATGAAGCTGCCCACCACATGGGATGGATGCCATCCATCCCACCTGTACATTAAGGTGCCAGACATGCAGGGGGGCACTACAAGAGCACTTGTAGCATCTTCCATCCAGGTCCGTGAAGTGAAGCCTTATTTAACATAATATGCTGCCTATGACCTACGACTTTACAGTATTTGCATTGTCTTCTACTAGGGCTGCAAACATATGCATACATTCCTGAAATGTCATTTCGTCATTCCTCTGCATTGTGCATTAAAAATGCACCAGTTTAGAGTTTTTTCATGTCTGTATGCACAGTGTCTACAGAGCTAATTATCAAAGATGCAGGCTTAATATAAGTAGTTCTCAATTATTTCACACATTCAGTGTATCACTCCATCACTGTTAAGATTGGTGTATGTTGGAGATAATGACTAAAGCCTTCAGAATAGACTTCTCCAAGCTATTTAGACAACAACACAAGGGGAACACTCAGTCACATCAAAACAGCCTGTAACATTTGGCTCCTAGGGTTGTCGAATGTTCTATAACATGAATAGGTATATTGCCTAAAGTAACGAGAAACAGGAATAGTTGTATGGCCTATGGCACCTTCACTCAGGGCTCTGAATTGAACATATCTCAAGCATAAAATAAAGGTTTTAGCCTTTTAAAGGTCAGATCCAACCTGTCACCACACATGTATATGCACACACTCATGCACACACACACACACACACATCTCAGGAATAACATATACTAAATTTGTAATAGTACTGCTCTCTACCATCGTGTTGACGAACAACATAACCATATCCATAACTTTACAAACAACAAACAACCTGCCCAGAACTCCATGTGATACCATGGTGAAGCTAAGGATACCAGTCATTTAATTCCTCAGCAAAAGAATGGTCTAATGTTTACTTTAGGTAGGACCAAATACAAAGCAAGTAGAGTCAGAACACGTCTGCATCTATCAATACAAGGCTCACCATGACTACAGTGGGAGGAAAGAGTTAAACAATACATTGTACCTACAACGCCATACACTATATGGAAACAGCATTATTTTTTAAAATTTATTTCAAATCCATTCATTCACATGATATTTGACAGATCCGACTGGAATTACAGTGAATCCTGGCTAACACTCCAGTTCTAGTATACTGATGAATTTATATGTTTTGGCAATAAAAGTCAAAATACCATATATATGTATTTCAAATGATCGAATGATATATGTAATGCAATCTTGGACTAGCCATGTCATGTTCCTTTACCATTGGTTATTTCAGCGGTTGTAAATAGAGAGGTTGATTGTGTATGAGGATGGTGATGGGTGGGTTTATGGTAAGGTATTAGTTGCGTGTCGACTGGTGCTCACCCTTTACCCATTAACCAACGGGGTGGTACACTTATCCGTGTACTCTTAAATGCTATTTTTTAGAGTGTCAAGTCAAGGGGCGAAGGCAGGTCACTGTGAAAAGCAGAATACTGTAAAAAGCAATGAAAAGTAGGGTTTGCGGGGCTGTAGAACTGAGCTAGTCTGTAGGGTAATGTATGCAATAATATTAGATTTTTCACTGGTCGTCAGGGATTTCAGGCTCTAGGTCTGTCTTTTTAGGAGTTGCCTGGTGCTCCTGGTGCTCCTGGTAGCAACATCACTGGGTAACTCCTATTATGTTTTCGGTTTTCGTCATGCCATTACGATGACCATCACAATGGCCGTGTGACACCATTTGTGACATCACACAGCCATTGTGACGTCACCCAATGGCACCGCTGGGTATGTAACTTGCAGAAGATGATGAGCATAACATAAAACGCCCCCGGTAGGACGGATGAATGCTCAAATTTCGCTATTTTAGAATGACTACAGCTTAACCATTCATGGATATTCTAAATGTGTATGTCTTATTACCATTGTGATAAAGTTTCAGTAACTTATCTTGTGAGATGCCTTCCGAAAATGACGATTTAGATCTAACTAGTTTTGAAGTGCACTGAGCAAACATTCCTAGCTCGGAAATTCGTGACGCAATTTCATTCATACACATCAGCCAATCAGGGCGCCCTGTTTTTACTACTGTGACAACATAGTAAAGCTCCTTGACAGCATCACATGGGCCTGCCTTTGCAAAGAATTCCCCCCCTTCCCCCAAGTGCTCAAGAAAAATGTGGCTTGCCACATTTTTCTTGTTGAACATACACTTGAATAAAGCAACCGAGATAGATGTTTGCATTTCAGGCTTCAGACGAGACCAGAGGCAGCTTACTCCTGACCTTTAGCTCTACATATCTAAGATGAGGTTCTAGGTTCAGTAACCTGTCCAGTTTCACCCCTAGATATGTATAATCATCAGGGGATTGTAGGGGTTGACCTCTGATGGTTATGTTTGAGGCTCTACCCTCTTCTCGGGCTTCCCTAGCCCACTTAATAGGGTCTATTTCTTCTCTTTCCTATCCCCTCAGGATGTGTGTGGTGCACATATGCGCGGGCACTGACACATTCCTCAGTGAAATTGTGTAATGTCTTTCTTGCCATGAATATGACCTTAGCTGTCGAAATGGCATTAAACTTCTATTACTCACTCACTCTACCTTCTTCTAGCTTATTGTTCTCCCCATATCACACTACCTGGGTCTTCTTGGTGTTAATGGTTAAACCATTTGCTATGCACCAAAAATGTCTAGCAATGTACCTAAAGCTTCCTAATAGGGTCTGTCATATTGAACAAAATTGGTCAGTTCACATGAATCATGAACCCCAGGAGAGTTATATAATGGCCATAATACGTACAGCTGTTGTCTCAGTCTCTGAGCACAGAAGATGATGAATTACCTACATGATACTAATGTACATAAGTGTGAAGTACCGTGCCATCATAATGATATGTGGATCTGTGAAAAGGGGTCTTAGGGCACGGTACAAATGAGGCCCCCTTTCCGAGTATATCTCACATATATAAAGCTTTCGATATAGACATCCAGCCAGATCTATGCACACAGAGTATAGACTGACTCAATGTGACAACATCCCTGACCTCCATTGTCTAGACACATATTTTCTATATAATCGATAGATCTGTGAGTTTAACCTGTGAGACAATGGCAAAGTGTACAATGTTAGCAGGATGTGGTCCCTGCCTTTACCAATACTAATAACACATGGAGTGTTTTCACCACTCAACATAAACATGCTATCGTGTTCATTCTATATTCACTATAAATGCACACTGCTCTCAGGTGCATATTCCTATCTCCATGCCATTTTACCTTTCTTTAAGCAAGAGACAATTTTCCTCCTTAGAACATTGGGACATGTCATAAATATGAATTCCCATCACATGATAGTCTCCTATCCCACTTAATTCTCTATAGAAGGGCAATGCTTGATGGTGCTCAAGGTCTCATGGAACCTGTTAGATAGAGGCTTAGGTAAAATTGGGTTATAGAGGCATACAGGAAAACATCAAAGTATCTGATCTCCCACATAGGTAGGCCTAGCCTTGCTGCTGCATTTAACAAGGCCCATTATACGAGTTTTGAGATGGCAATGCCTATGTTTCCCTGCTCCAGGTAACACTCCCACTGCAACAGCTTCCAACTTTAAGGCAACAGCAGCCACCATGAGTGACTCCATGAGTGACCAATCTCCTCCCGGATGCTGAGGAGGAGGCAGCAGTTGGTGGCTACAGGAGGAGTGGCTCAAATTAAAGGTACAAGACCTGGGAGCAGCTCACTCCAGCAGCAGTTACAGCAGCTCTAGGAGCTGAAGGATCAGCAGCAGGGGCAGGACAAGGCAGCAGCCTCCGACAGTCCTACCCACATGTCTATAGCAGCAACCCACACTCCCAACACAGGCACAGGAGGAACAACAATAACCCTGTCTTACACAGGCACCTCCCACTGTCCCTCCATAACGGGAGCTGCTCCTACACACTCCATACCAGGCACTCCCACTCATCCTACACAGACACACGGGGAGGTGCCACTGGAGGTGGGAGGCCATGGAGGGGGAGGGGGAGGACGACGACGACCATGGAGGAGGTGTGGTGGTATTAGTTATAAGCTATCCATGGTGTGGGAGGTCAGATATTACCTTGTCATATCAGCAAATTTACCACATGAGCTGCTCTCACCAACGACTCATTGATTGAGCAAGACCTGAGAAGCCCAGGTATACAGGTCAGGGAGAACTTCACATCATCACTGTGGGCTTCCTGTAAAGGTTTACTGGAGTGAGTCTACAAACACTGGGACATGGTCAGTTCCTGGAGAGTACAGGGGCAGCGACCAACCAGTTTTGGTCTTACTACACAAGTTTAGTTGAGTATGTCAAGCTGCACTAGGACTAACTGTGGAGCTACAGGGAAGAGGGCAGAGGACCTGGGTGGTAGGAAAGAGGGTGTAGTAGGTCTAAATGAGAACTCAAACAGTAGAAAAGGCCTAAGGGATAGCAAGGACATGAAGGTAGGTCATAATGTATTTAAAGCTGGAACTGCAGAATGCCTTTCTGAAGGTCTGAGGACAAAGGCAGAAGCAGAAGGAACAAACTGTGAGACACAGGCACAGAAACAAGACCTGGCTGATAAGGCAATCGACCTTGATAAGACAGCTGTCAGGGCAGACCTCTACAATGATGAGGCTTCTAAATGGCGGCCAGTTCCAGGCCGGCAGGGTTGGGTGGGTGTAGGGGTGGGTGTGGGAGGGGTAGGAGAACTTATGGAGCAGAAGCTTAATGTGACTGGGGCCCCTCTGCCCCCTCTACCCCCAAACACCAAACCACTCTCACACCAGGTGGCAGGACATGTATACGGCAAGAGCAGCTCCCGGCTAGGTGAGTAACAACTTTAGAAACTCCAGCACAGTAACAACTTTCTAATAAGCAGCTCCATGCTCAGTTGGTAAAAGCTACCTTTGCTTGCTCAATCCCTTCCATGTCTTATGGAGATTTGCAAAACTAGGCTCAAGCATAACTCAGCAGATGGGCATAAGGGGTCGTCCATAAATTATGTCAGACTGGAGGTGGGGGGTATTTTCCAATTGTGACAAAGTGTGACAAAGGGGTTAAAGGGGGTGGGAATGGGGGATGAGAAGTATTGTGTGAGGTTATATTTTCAAAAAATAATTTTAAGGCCCATATTAAAGACATCATATAAAGCAAGCTATATATATTACCTAGAAGGGAACTACAGAAAGGCCATTACTGTAATGGTACCATGCAGCTACCATGTACCTATGACAGATGAACATAAGTAGGAAGGTGTGATGTAGAGCTATGCAGATATGTGTAACAGATGAACAGGTAGATATCCATCACATGCCAGGGAAGTACATTACAGTGGGGGTGGAGTAGCCAAAAAGGTGTAGGGAATGGGGATGTAAATATGTCCACAACCCCCCTTGCCAATAGTCCGGTAAATTTTTTTACACCCAAATCCCCATTACTCAGGTCAATAGTATGGGTAAAGGGGGATCCAGCCAAGTGTAACATACTTTTTGAGGGGGTGTTGTCTGAGTGACTAAGTGTGATTACATGACTGATACACTGCTGCATTTATGCATTATGCAAACACCGCGGGGCTGATTTACTGCTGCATTCATGCATTACGCCAACACTGCAGGGCTGATACATACATGCATTTATGCATTCATCAGGCATCATGCCAACATTACAAGGGTATTCATGTCCCCCTCCTACAGTGCACCATATAAGGTCTCAGAGCTGCTGGATCTGACATTTGTGGTTATGGTTAAACAATGTAACATGATGAGGGCGCAGGAGGCCAGTATTTTATTCACCACCTCTGTGTTTCCTATTTTGATGCCTTGTGGCACACAGGTAGAAAGGGAGAATCAAACGAGGGATGATAATAGGAATGGCATTTAGATCACAGGAAGGTAGAGTCACAGTGCTCAAGGGGAATGTAGAATGTTGCAATATTTATGGGTTATAAAGGTTATCTCACTGACTCTGTATCTGTTTCTGTCTCTCTGTTCATCTTCCTGTCTCTGTTTTAGTAATCTGTCAGTGTTGAGCTATTTGTCTGGCAGTCTGTCTATGTATGTATGTATGTATGTATGTATGTATGTATGTATGTATGTATGTACGAATGGTTGCCTTACTCTCTCCCCTTGTATTCAAATTCTTTTATCTTTGGGAGTCTCTCTTTTTATTTCTCTCTCTGCCTCTCTGTAATTCTGTATGTCTGCCTGCCTCTTTTTTTCTGGTTTTCGTTCCTAACGTCACTTCTGTCTGCTCATCTGCCTGATTCTGTCCTTCTGTACATGTCTGTCTGCATCTCTGTTTCTGTGTTTGTCTGCCTCAGATACCACTGCAGTTTGATGTGTTTCCAGTTAGACAGAGCCTCATTGTGTATACATCATGGGCCAGAAACACAAAGAAATCAAGATGTTTATATATAACCATCATAATGATGCAGTGCCATCAGTTTTGTAAAGAAAATCTGTTGCGTAGTTCTGCTCAGTGACCTTTTAATGTGTATTTGGGACAATCCCGTTTTTTTTTCTACACTCACAGGTACAACTTACTTTCTTCTCTTTGAGGAGGCATCCCTTTGTGTAAATCTGTGGGTGGAAATAAGCTCTCAGAACCCATGTCACAGTAGTCGTAAATTAGTTTGTGGGAGGCTGAAACATGTAGCAATGGAGTGAAACTATAGGTCCTTGAGTAGGAGACACCTGGACAATTCCACCCACCCTGAAACAGTTACATGTCTCAGATTTTGCCAACTCATGAGCCTATTAGAAATGACTTTCTAGAGATCCCACTCTCAGACTGGCACCTTTGAAAGCTATATGTGTCTATACAGTCCTATGGCATAAGCCGGATGTAAATGTATTGGGATTGTAGATTTTACTGATTCTCTGAAATGTCGCCATGAGGCAATATTATGTTCTATTCAAAGTTCCTTGTTCCTTTCACTGATCATTGTACATGGTTTACTTCTAACCTTGTGTACATGTCTATATCCAGACATACAGACCAGGGGTGTTTTTGTACCTGGCGTACATCAAAGACACCTTACCCTGAACCCCCGTGTCTATATCTAGATCCTGCTTCCTTTTTTATTAGACATCCTATCATCATGTGGCAGTACCTAGAGGGTAGCTCTGATGAAAGATATGTATACATGAAAGTAATAGACAATAGGAACATTTCTGTTAGGCAATCATTAATGTTATTTAATCTCTTAATTATTAAGAATGAAAAGTGAGGTGTGGATTTTAAAGATTTTATTACAATATACTGAAATGTTAAAACAATACTATGCCTACTTAGGCTTTATTGAATGTGTTAATAGTCCCTGTTTTTAGAGATGGTGGGTGGGTAACTCTCTCTGTCGTCGGTGCTTCTTTCTGCTGCAATGGCCGCCGTCTTCGCGCCCTCTGCCTTTTACAGTACATCTGATGTCACTAGTAGTTGTCCCTGATGCTGGGTGGTGGCAGCACTGCAGTCCCTCTTGTCTGTGAAGGGTTACTGTGCACTGCACTGTGAAGTATAGCATGGAATGTGATATATAGTCTACCACAACCTTAGATTAAGTGTGAGTGAAGTGTTTCATTCCTTATTTAAATTAACAATAATATTCATTATTTATAATTATTGCAGCTGTACCTGCAGTCAAGTTCCCTCCCCTCTCTTGGCACCTGCAGGGGTCCTGTTTCTACACAAAATGATCAATGGCAGATAAAGGTCAAAGGCCCTCACATCAGCACTTCAGCCTGTCCTCACCAATGCTCATCACGCTCATCTGAAACCTGGCCTAATGAACCACTCTGCTCATTTATATACAGCCTGATAGTCCATTTTCTGTAGTTGTCATCAAATCGGTCTCTCCTTTCCTACCCTTCCTCCTTACCTCAGAGGCTCAGTAATTTGAACATCACCCATATTGCAAAGATTGTTGCTGGGTACCCTTACACCCACTCATGTACAATAATTGTGTTATATATATGGGTTTCAAAGAAATGTATCAACCTTTAGTCAGGGAACATTAGCTCTGAAAGGTCTTCTCATATAATTATCATATGTGAAGACTTTTCAGAGCGAATGTTCCCTGACTAAAGGTTGATGCATTTCTTAGAAACCCATATCAGCAGGAAATGAAAACCCTAATGTTGCCAATAAAACTATCCAGGATCTAAGGGAGGCGTTCTGCATTACGATTGACTCCCCTTAACTCTTCCTTTACCAGACTGTTTTCAGAGCAGATTTCGGGTTTATGTAGGTGTCATAAGCTTTCATAAACTATTGGAATTGTGTGAATATTCCAATTAGAATGGAAATGGTGATGGGTTATGCTGGGCTTGTCAATCAGAAAGAGCAACACACAAGGTCTCTTTATCTACTTTATTTAGTGAGATGTAGTATGGAAAACGTGGTGTTCTAACGAGAAAAATTGATCATTCAACCAAACTTCAAATTGCAATATCTCAACACTCCCTGTATCGATTCCCAGCAAATTGTCGTTATCTGTCGCCATAATTGGTCATCAATGGTGACTCCTTTCACAGTGATAACTCACTGTGTCATCTTTGGCCACTGTGTGTCAGTCTCACATGGCATGGCAATTTATCACAACAGTCACCAACATGATCTCACTCACTGTGTGAGCATGTGTCACCCCTTGTCATCCCTCACAAAGCATGGTGACTTATCACCACCATCGCCAACATGCATCTAACTCACTGCGTGAGTATGTGCCACTGCCTGTCAGCTCTCACTCAGAATGGCGGCTTATCACAAACATCGCCAACATGGATCTGACTCATTGTGTGATTATGTGCCACTCCCAGTCAGTTCTCACTCAGAATGGCGACTTATCACCAACATCGCTAATATGGATCTCACTCCCTGCGTGATTATGCGCCACTCCTAGTCAACTCTCACTCAGAATAGCAGCTTATCACCACCATCTCCTACATGGATCTCACTCACTCCATCAATATGTGCCACTGTCTGTCAACTCTCATTCAGAATGGCAACTTTTCACCTGCATTGCCACATTGCTGTCACTCACTGCGTGAGTTTGTGTCACTCCTATTTAATCTTCTCTCAAAATGGCGACTTATCACCACCATCGCTGACATGGATGTCACTCACTGTGTGAGTGTGTGCCACTGTCATCAACTCTCACACAAAATGGCGACTTATCACCACCATTGCCAACATTGGTCTCACTCAATGCGTGAATTTGTGTCACTCCAAGTCAATGCTCTCTGAGGATTGCATCATCTGTCACTCACTCTCACTCACAGTGGCAACTTATCACCACCATTGCCAAAGGTGTTGAGACAGCACCACTGTTCAATATGTAGCCTATCTAGGAAGTGTGGGCATGATGTGTAAGTCCTATACATATCAAATGTGCTTAGTTTCACACTGCTTTCCATGTAATACTTCAGAGTTGAATCAAACAAGATTATATAGAGAGAATATCAATTGAATTTAGATAGATGTATCTCTAAAATTATCCATAAACACCTTTTCTCTGGTTACAGAGACAAATATACATAGACAAATATCTACATGAACACCTTGTCTGTGGTTAGAGGGAAGATACATATGGCAATACCTTCTCTGGCAAAACATACTTTGATCTGGTAGATGTGAGGCTGCATGATTACCAATGTCGATGATCATGAGCTTTTCATCTAACAAGGTGAGTGATCACCAGCGTCGTCATCACTGGTGAGTCTGAGTGATCACCACTCTCGCCATCCATGGTGAACCTGCACTATGGCATGGTGTGCTTTTCATCTAGCGAGGTGAGTGATCACTCGTGTCGCCATCCCTGGTGAGTGTGGGTGATCAAGATCCTCACCATCTGTGGTGAACCTGTGCTATCACGAGGTACGCGTTTTATCTAGCGAGGTGAGTGATCACAATCCTTGCCATCCATGTTGAATGTGCATTATGACATGGTGTGCGTCTCATCTAGCGAACTGAGTGATCACTCATGTCGCCATCCCTGGTGAGGATGAGTGATCACTCATGTCGCCATCTCTGGTGAGGATGAGTGATCACGATCCTCGCCGTCCCTGGTGAACATGCGCTATGACGAGGTGCGTGTTTCATCTAGCGAGGTGAGTGATCACCTGTGTCGCCATCCCTGGTGAGTCTGAGTGATCACCATCCTCGCCATCTGAGGTGAGGCCATGTGATCACCACCATTGCTATCCCTGGTGATCTTGTGCTATTGCGACGTCGTGTTCCATCTAGCGACATGTGTGAGCCGCGTCACACAGGTTGACGAGGAGTCACGACTATTTGCTGGGTTGTAATTAAATAAGGTGCATGTTATAGGAAAGTTAATATTTTGCTAGAATTTTGGTAAATGATGAAATCTAGAAAATGTTCTTTTTGGTTACCATGGCAACCAAAACTATGCAAAATCGACATTTATAGCATATCTGTTGCCATGGAAACCAGCCCAAATGACCCATAATGCATCAAAATACACTGAGAATTTCAGTGCCATTTTGGTGAAGATGAAAAATTGTACAAAGTCTATTTTCACCAAAAAAATGATATTATTTGATGTTTTATCATGATTTTTAGCTTAAATATTGATTAAATCTATGGAAAACCTTGATGGTGATTCTGAAATCTGCCTCAAGTTTGCAAGATTAGCATACAAAAACGTATTTGAGGTAGGGCCTAACTCCTTGGACTCCACGGAGAACCCCACACAAGCTGCAGCACTGTGAAAAAAACTAAGACTTTCAGTGGATTGTGTCATTATCTATGTCTTTTCATACAGTATTGTCTATGATATTATCACTGGTTTACTGTTCCCCATATTTATGTCTATGTCATTAATATTGCATTCTATTTTCATTTCAAGGTATGACACATGGTATTACCACAGTCTTTATGAATAACTGACATTTACGCTTGAGACTGATATGTGCTCTTCTCCTATGATAAGAGTTTTTTGGCAATGCAGTAATTACTACTATGCCTGATGTTCATACTATGCACACTTACATATTTTTGCATTATATTTATCTTATTTTTGAAAATACCATATACTAAGTTGAATTCTCTGTGGGCTCAGATGGCAGAACGGCCAGACAGAATTCTGGTATTTTACTTTAGACCCAATAAAACCTTTAAAAAAAATGATCATCCTCATTATCTTCATAATTATCTGTTAGTTGATATCAGGTGAGGGTATTATTGCCAAGTCGATTTGAGAATTCAGCCATACCTCTCATGAATGCAAATGGGAATGCTCTTTGTTATCACTCTTATGTGCATGTCCCTGACACACATAGGTATGTCTGAATCACACACCCATAAAGTCCTTCTTTGACTGAACAGACTATACACTCTTTGCTTTAAGATCTTTACTCATAGGCCCATTAATACCTATTTGAAGGAATCAGATCCATATATAGCATCACACACCCAGTAATGGCCTTGTACTAGTTACTGTGCCACTTCACACATCCTACTTGCTATCAAAGCACTGTACATACGCAAAGGCCTAGCAGGAGTTATTGGTTTGGTAATGGCTCTGTAGTTACTCCAGCTGGCAGCCACAGTTACAGGCCTTGCACTCATTAATCTGATCAGGTGGTAGGTACCTTTGGATATTACTAGACACATAACCAAGGAAAGGGCATGTGTTGAGTATTCTAATGATACCAGGTATTGTGACTGATACTGAACAGAATCTTCTTGAGTTCCCATCCATTGGCACATGCATATGTCATTACACCCACAACAGAAATGGTTAAATTATTTGACATGTTAAATAACACTCCACAATTGTCACTACCTTTGACACCATCAAAATAAATTTTGCTTAGACATCAGCAGTGTAGATGAAGTGCAGGTAGAAGGGTCAAGCATGATGCTAAGCTGAATTAAGTCATTATGCTGTAGTTCTTTTTACTCTTCTGAATCAGAGGTTCATCACATAAAAATCTGTTTGATTTATTAATGAAACAGATTTAGAGGCCCAAAACTCCAGTCTATTGTAAAGACATTTTTGATAAGACAGCCATTATGATATGCAATTGAAATGGGAGAATTTTCAGATAATTCAAGTTTTTAAATTGAAAGGTTAACATATGTTGATGTATCCTTTCTTCTGTCCCTGTAACTGAAAAACACATAGGAAACATGTTTTGAGAAGAGATTACCTATTGCCTACATTCTTAGGTATTTTGACATATTTACAGGTATGTTGGAATGCGGTGATGGAACAATCTTGAAGCCACTGCCTGAAGGTTGCTGTGGTGAGCGGGAATTAGCCTTCTATGAACGGGTTTGGCATAACACTCTAAATCATCTGTGCTGTTCTCAAGCTCCCATGTCACTCAGTACAAACTACACCAGATTAGAGCTGCTACAGAAGGTTACACGGGACTGCACAGCTAAGGACTGGTACAAGACTGATACAGTACCCAATGGTTTTATCCCCACCACAGGCACACCAGGCGGTGCTCAGGATAGGTTTGACTTGGTGCCACTGGATGAGGAAGATGGTAACTACGGAGGTAGAGGGAGAGTACCTGGAGGTGACAAAATGGATGCGGAGGTACAGGATGTGTTAAATAATGCTCAGAAACTGACGCCTGTCTATTTAGGCACTTATATAGACCCTGCCACACCTGAAGGTATGAATGCAATCAAACATCACAATCTCAAATATTTGTCTCTTGAATATTGTATCAAGGTCAAGTCTAAAAAAACTGTTTTGTTTGGTAATAATTATTAGCATTTATTAGGGTGATTCTAGAAATATTATGAAATTGATCCTCAGAAATAGTTTTCACACATTTCTTGCATGATCAAAAGGCTATATATTTACTATTTGTTTGCTTACTCATCACATTAGTTTCCTTTCATATGATGCACACCTGTATAGTGCACTTTATATAAGTCACATCTTACGGTGCTTATGCGATGTATCCAGAATAAGTTACAGCTGGGATGTATCAAGTCAAGAAAAAAATATTCTAGAAGATTTCACAACTTTGCTCTATGGTCCCCTCTCATGACCAAATGCTATATACCATTAAAAGCACTATTTTATCGTAAAATAACATTTTTCTGTTGGCTGGGAATCCACATGGATTGTGCTTTATATTTACTGTGTGTAACATTTTTCAGCACTTATACTTTCTCCTGGTATAGAAAGCATTGTTATCTGTTTTATTTTCAGTGCAGTACCTCCGTCTAGGAGACCTGACATATGGGTTTCACCGTCCGTGTATTGCTGACATTAAGATTGGCCGTAGATCTTATGATCCTGAAGCTACCCCAGACAAAATTACAAAAGAGCTTTACAAATATCCACCACAGCAAAAACTCTGCTTTCAGCTGAAAGGCATGAGAGTAAGTACATTTTATATTTTGCATGTCAAAGCTGCCCTTTCTTGCCATTTAGTCCCTTATCAATTTGACAGAGCTTGTAACATATTTCTTTATATAATTATTTAAATTGAAGTTACTGTTAAAATTCATACCCATAAATTTGTGGAATACATACACCGGGTAGTGGAGTCAATCATTTTGAACAATTCTTATCAGAAGCATAGATACTGATATAGAATGTTGTTTATTTTCCATTTGGAGAAAAGGATTCATTGTTTTCTTTGTCATCATAACAGACAGATAACACTTGTCATGCAACTCAATTCAAACCTCAAACATAGAGTCTGAGAATGTCCTGATAGGCTCCTGATACTGTCAGTCCCCTTACATTGTATCTTGGGCAGATAGCATCATCTTACAACAAATCTTTGTCATTGATAAAAAAAAAGTAGTTCAAGGAATTCTGTAGATACTTAGACAGGACGAGACATAGTAGAATGAATAGCATTACTATGCCTATATGGTTGCCCAAACCACATAGATATCATTGTACAAAATGAAGTGTGCTCTACAGCAGGAGAGGCCTGTGCTGTCCTGTTAAGGATGAGTGATTTTTGAAAATTGTAGAATTGTAAATGCATCATCACTTCATAAATATTCCAATAGCTTAATTAAAAGCTATATTAAATGTTTTGTGCTCTGAAATGTATTGAGATGCTTATGAAGGCTAAACAATTTATCATTTTAGTAGTACTCTCAGATGCATGACCATCACTTTTCATCTTTTCTCTTTCAAGTCCTACTGCAAAAAACTGGATCAATTTACCACATGCAGCAAAGAGTACCTCCGATGTCTGGATGAGGAGGGTGTACAAAGGGAGGGTGAGAACTATTTCTGTTATACATTGTGAAAATTGAGAAACTAATTGTGAAAATTGAAAAACTAAAGGGAGTAAGCTCTGTGATTTATAAGCATTGACAAGATATAGCTTAACCCCTTAGATTCATGGATCAATATTGTGAAAGTAAAGTAAAAGACACATCCACCTTTGAGGTTTAGGCCTGGATGAAAAAACGTGGAGTTCTCTTTATCACATCAATAATATGGAATCAAGGTCCCACCACTTACATCAATAATATTATTTCCTCTATGCCTGCACCACTTGGGGTAGGATCTATACTGTAGAGGAGGAGCTTTAACAAATGTGGTTAATATCATATGTAAGAAAATACCCGGGGCTAGAAATGCTGACTTCAATCTTTATTTTCTATCTCCTATATTCCTTTCCTTTCCCTTTGAAGAAATCATTAATTTTGATTTGATGCACACATTTATGGCCATGTCACAATGATTTACTTAGCTCTGCATAAGAGGTTGGCAAGTATTTCATGGAATAAGTAACAAGCATAGCACATATACCTGCTGACTGTTATTCTGATTGTTTTTATAGCAAGTTACCAATTTTCTTTCTCTTAGATAATGAATAAAAGTAAATATTATAAAATAAAAACTAATAGATGATAAAAACTTGTGTTGTTGTTGCATTTTCTGACATGTTTTGTTTACTCTTTGTGCTGTTTTAGGATTCGCTCGTTTCTTTGACAATGGATATGGAATACGAGAGGATGTAGTCAGTCTTTGTATTGAAAGACTTCAGCCAATCATTGAATGGACAAAGCAGCAGCGACTATTTGCTTTCTATGCCAGCTCGATTCTTGTCATATTTGATGGAGCCTCTGAAAGGTGTAATTGTCCTTATATGAAAGAAGGTTTTCAAGAGAAGTCTTGGGAGTGTGTAAAACAGAGTATCGGTGGAAATCTTGTCAAACAAAACTCAAAAGGAACATGCAGTATTAAAGGCGTTGCTTTACCTTGTGAGACATCAGAACATCAAATCAAAGATAGCACCCTAAGTAGTGCTTCATTAGCAGCAGAATTGGACCAGTGCACTTCTCATCAAACAAACTTAAATACTGCTGGGTACAGAGAGGAGAATGAAAACCCTGTCAATGTGAGTGAGGGAGGAGCGATTCCGTCAAAAAAAAATACTGTGTCTGATGTGAGACTATCATTGAACAAAAGTAAAGGGTGCTTGTGTAAGCGAGTTGAGGTGAAAATGATTGATTTTGCCCGAGTGTTCCCCATAGACAAGTTAGACACAAACTACCTCGAGGGGCTTATCAGTCTCAAGGGACACTTTGAGCAACTGCTGCAAGCAGAGTGATGATGGCTGCTCGATCAGTAGCTGGGGATAATGAGGTTGTGTCACACAATCACTGCCAAAGGGAATATATAGCATCAGGTGTCATCACGTCAACAGTATTTCTCCAACTAGGTTTAGGCATTGAGCAGTGAGGAAATTAGTTCTCAAGATTCCGGAATCATTCTGGTTGTTAGTGTCAAATAGTTGATATCATTGTCAGAATGAAGTGAACCTTGGATTTCAGGATACAGCGACATGTATCATCAGTAAAAGGTGCTTTATGCAATGAGCTTTGTGATTTATAAGTCTGGCATCAACCAAAGCATTTATTTGATGAATTTAGATAAAGCTGTATATTTCTTGAAATATTGTGAGTTAAAGGGAGTATTTTATTCAGATGCTCATCAGTCATCGTTGCATGAGGTTCATGTCATCTCTAACTGCAGGTCAATGACAGTAGGTTGTCTCTTGTGCATCTCTATTTTAATTTTGGGTAGATGCCAGGTTTGATTAGACTGTTGGACTGTGTAAGGGGAAGGTAAGCAAAGACTTGACATTCAAAGGATAGAACTTATCACACATATAACCACTAAATAGAAACATATCTGAAACATTCTTTACAAATGTTGCTCCAGCCTGCATTTAGGTAGCCATGACTAGATTAAATCTTTTCTAACATGTCGGCAATATTTGTTACAGGCAATCTTCCCATGTTGTGACGATGAAAACAAGGGTTAAACCAGGGTAAACGTTAATCCACTCGATCTGATATCTCTCTTGATAAGGCTCCGTCTTGGGGCTGTAGGAAAATTGCAAATATCTACCAATACATATATATCCAACCTTTCATTAGTCATGGCCTGGCCATTATAAATAATGGGAGATATTTGATTCCATAGAACCCATGTGTGAGTGATATATGTTCAAGGGTTCTAGGAAGGGAAGATTGAAAGTTGCTGGTAGATTTCCACATAAAATAACCTTAATGACTGAAGTGAGAATTGATGATGCACGTAGGCTACCAGTGATTACTGAGTTACAACTGGTCTGCATGTTAGTTATTTTTTGTATTGATTTGCTGAACACTGTACAATACTAAAATATCCACCAACACATCATCAGTATCTTGGAGACAACATTGGTACATGGGATGATGGTGCTTAATACTGTCCTGCAGGGCCCCTGCTATCCTCCAGTGCCCCTACACAACATTGGTCAACGGGTCAATGGGGTACTTAATGTCCATCAGGCCCCTACAATTACCACCACTGCATTTGTGCATTATGATGAGAAATCAACATTAACTAACAGTGGGTTTTCTTCCTATTCCAGTTTTTTCCCCTGTGCATCAATACATCCATCTGTTCAATATCTATCTGATCCTTGTTTTTCCCTTTTATTCAGGGAGGGAGGATAACTAAGTAGTTGAGTAGGGGACAGAATTTAGAATGGCATATGAGTGATCGACTCTTACAGGGCATTCCACCACCCTTATTCAGTACGAATAGTTAAAACAAGTATATCTGTACTCACATGTCATCATCGGTGACCTATCCCAGAGTACTGGCAGCGCACGATGCACCAGTGCGGCGCACGATGCACCAGTGCAGCATATGATGCACCTGTGCCATGTATGATGCACCAGTGCATAATATCATTGTGTTTGCATCATGCATGAATACTACAATAAGAACTGAAATAAAGGTAACTTTGCTGCAGCCACTTACCATGACAACAATAGATTGAGTGCTGGGACTTTTGTTCCACAACTTGATTCATATAACATATTAAATTATTCATATGACACCCACTTAAGCTTGTATAGCTGCTTGTATCAGTCCTATGACATTGGCCAACTGAAAGCATATCTATTATAGCATTCACACTGTTTTGTTGAAGATCTCATTTCCATCCACAAACAGAAAATGTTGTTACTACCAGTTTGTGCCAATGAAATAAAGCAATACCAAAGTTTACAGTGTCAAATCAATCAATAATAAAGGGAGATTTCAAAATCCCAGAATCCATTTGTTAGCTGTTGCATGGTGACCTAACAAATAAAAAAATCTAAAGTGTCCTATTTTTCTTTATTCACCTTTCATATAGGATTGGAGAAAGGTTTGATTTACCAGTTTGGAAAATTGTACAGCACTTGTCCAGCATGGGGACAAATGAATGTGATGCTCTTTAATACAGTAATGCAATCCCAGTCAGTTTTCCTCTATTTAATGCAATTTATCTCAGCACCACCTTTAGCTTCTACTTTAAAGTAAATATCCCATAGGACGAGAAAAGGCTATGTGAATCCTGATTGTGAATCCCTTGCTTAATGGGTATATATTTCACTTTTAATGAGAGATGATGTTTGTTCTAAGGCTGGGAAAATATATATGTAAAAACTCACATTTGCTATATAAAGGTGTGGATATACTAAAGAAATAGAGTCCACTCTATGTTAATGGAGGAAGCCCTTTTGACTAAAAATGTTAACTGATAATTAACATTAAATGGAGTAATTTTGCTAAAGGCAACACGTTATGTAATATGTAAAGGACTGAAGGTTGTAGTCATATAAAGTTGGTTATAAGTCGATCTCTCAATGACTAAATGGTTACAGATGATAGCATCCCTCTGTGTGGTGTCCTGTAGCACGGATGCATTTAGTGAGACACCTAACCAGGAACAGAGATAAGAGCATTTGCCTGCAGCGCACATCATAATATGATATTAAACAGCTATTTTAAGGTTTGAGACCTGCACATTAATTAGCACTTAAAGTAAGAAAAGTGCCCACTGTTAGAGTGAAGCCCTGAAGAAATGCGATCTCCAGAGTGTCTTCTTGTTGTAACTTCTCCATTAGGGGAGAGTGGAAAGTCAATCAAAATCTGAGGGAGGGTATTGCTATAGGAATATAACCTAGCTCAGGCTAGATGAAGGGCCATCAGGGTGGGACAAGCAGGTAAAAGGAGAGGCTGGGAGAAGGTTAGAAAGGTATTCAAGACAAATAGTAAAGTTCTGCAGATTTTCATGCAGAGGTGGGGGGAAGAGGAAGGTGATAGGTTAGAGGTGGGGCAGTGTAAGGGTGGGGTGTAAGACAGGCAGAGGAGGTGGAGAGGTGACGAGGGATAAAAGTTCAAAAGCTGCAGGATCTTTGTGACCAGGGTGGTGCCCACAGGCTAAAGTCAATATGACCACTCATGCTGCAGCAGCAAGAGTGAATATGGAGCGCTGTTACTGCCAGTGGCATATTTGGCTGTGAATTCTCATCAATCCATGCAGAGTATTTCTTTTGAGATTTGACTCAGTTCCATACATGAACCCTAGCCCTGCGCAATCATCACTGACTTAATGGCATCTGGAATGCTTTACAATCTTTCACCTCCAAGACCTGGCTAAGCATATCGACCACATGTAGAACCATATTTAAAGACCTTTGAGATAAATTCAACATGTAGGGTAACCCATGAGGGGGGACACGGGTGTACCTTTAATTTGTTGATCCACATACTGAGATATAAAGAACCGATTACGATATAGAGAAGCTCCAAATTCTGAAATCGTATTTGATGTATAGTATTCAATGCTAATCAACAAAATTCCTAAAACTACATATACAGGTGAGTCAAAAGAAACAGTAAACCTTGCTACTTTCCATTGAAAACTAAATTTCCTACCATGAGAACCCCATATAAGAACCCCATACTAGTGGTTACAGCAAGGGCTATTTTACTTTTTTTTCATACCAATGTTGTCCAATCATCAATCACTCCAGGGCCTGACCAGAGTCTGAAATGCCCGGATGTTGGATGGTGACATATCACTCCTGACACAATCTCTGATCTGATGGAGACATCAATAATAGTTTTATCCCTCTTTTTTGGTCACTGGTATTTGCCTCATTACTTTGAAGGGGTAGCATAGAGGTACATACTAGCTGTCTATCTGTCTGGCTCTGTACATTCCCTAATAATCAGGAGGGAAAAAGAATTAGATTAAGATAGAACATTGTCAATTCCTGATTTCAAAATAACTTAAACCAGATTAGGGAATGATGTATAGCTTGTTAATACCTAGTTCTATGATTACCTAATTATAGGAAAGGATACAAGTCTCTCCTCTAAAGATGCTACTGTTTGAAGCTCAGAAAGAATAATCATAATTCTGCTGATATTCTCTGTGGGACTTAACCTTGTCTCTATCAAGAAGTGTAATATTCTCAGATAGGTCTATAATTAACATTTGGTATGTTAGCATTACACTAACATTTCTAGATAAGGTTATATTCCATAGAGTAAAGGCTCCTTGATGCCTGGCTATGTTTTCCTTGGTTGTAGGTCTGATTTGTATGGAAACAGATGCACATGGTTCTTTTCTCATTTCAAAGGTATTAAAATATATATGGCGAAAGCTGAGCCAAAATTAAAGTAGGAAGGTATTATGCACCATAATTAAGGTGATCTATGCAACCAGTTGCCAAGATGTACCCCCTGGCTGGGTATTCTTTGATGCTTTATTTGGAAAATTGGAACATGCATGATGATACCAAACCTTATTATTTTCCAAATGTTTATTAGATCTAGCTATATATAATTACAGCTAAGAGTGTATTTGCTATACTGCCATGTGAGGCAGAAACTACACTGCTTCACAGTTATTTCTTAGAGAGTAGTGCTTTAAACATTGCAATACATATTATGGCTCATTGTTATAATAATTGAGTGAAAAGTCACAATGCAAAATGGCATGTTACAAACCCATACTGAACACCTTTCTAAGACATTGTAAGACTCCAACTGAAATGTCCCAGGGAGGAAGTCCTAGGCCCATACCTCTTTGCTTCAATCTTCCACACAAATAACAAATAATATCAGCTCTTTAGTGATATCGCCAAACTAACTGATTTCCATAAGTACTCCATTCTAGTTGTGAGGACATTATTTGATGTGTTTTTTTTTTATTTTAAGTGTTACTCAAATCACAGTTTTATCCATTTCTTCTTTTTTTGCAGACACTGCATTAGGGAGTGATCATTTTTTAACAACAGGGGGGGCAGAATTTTCTCAACCCCTCTGATGGGGGGCGTAAAAAAAATTCCACCTGTTTCCAGTGGAAAACCCTAATTATTATAGGTTAAAAGGGCAAGTCTGTGCATGATTTTCGTCCCTTATTGGGGGGGTCAAAAAGATTTTACCCCCTCAAGAGGGGGGTCAGAATTCTTTTTGCGCGCCTGAGCGCAAACCGAACCAGCCCCCCCTGTTGTTAAAAAATGATTACTCCCTTAGTCCTTTTCATTAGCAATCTGAGAATTTGGTTTTATGGCAAAACTTTACAGACACAATTTACAGGAAAACTGACGACAGTGTCTACTGCCTAATGGAGTCAATGTAGGATTGGAAGACTCATGACTTTATGGAGCTGTAAAAGATGTGGGAAGGGTTTGTTTACCAGTTTACAGTCTGTCTGAGAATCTAACCACTTTACTGCTAAATGATGCACTATAACCTATCCTCACCCTAAGTTGAATATAACAAGTATTTCAGGTGTATTTATATAACCTTATCTGTTCTTTATGGGGGTCTCATATGTTATGGGGAGGCTGCCAGGATTCACACAGAGCATCCTGTGCCAGCTATGTGAGGAGACGTAGGAGTTAAAGGGGTCTGTCATGGCATTCATATATGATGAGATATCACCTTTTACCTACAATAGCCCTGTGGTTATCCCCAGACTTTCTTGACCTTTTCCTCCTTTGATCACTTATCCTATCCACCCACACACATCTATAGCTCATGTTGTGACTTCTTAGACCTAATGTTTGCTCTCAGAAGGTGGTCCTTTACATGCACAGTCATCTACAGCGAATTAGTTGGTAGAATTGAACCCAGGAATGTGGTAAAAGCACTGCTTAAAGGTTATTATTAGTCATAGAATTCCCTTAGGGCCAATGTCACATTCAGCAAAATGCTAGAGACTTGTATTGTTACCATATTTGCATTTGGGGCTAGAAAACCCAATTAGATTTAAAATAGAAGCATGAACGTATCCATCTATTGAACATTATTATAAACTACAATAATTGTTAAGCTGATAATGTTGCTGATGCATTGCCATGAATCCCATATTACATGTCATGGCACTGTATTCCAACTATGAATGAATTCAGATTTAAGAGAAAAATCGTACAGCAATGAATTGAAAATGTCTTTTTATAACAATCTTTGAAATCAAACAGGATATTCTCATATAAAGTGTTTCGACTCTTCTGCGAACAGCAATGTTCTAAGAGCTTAATTATTTCCAGAGGTTCTTAGATTCCACATATATTGGTACATTGTGTCGGCATTTCAATCATTGTGTTTACCTTAATGAGATACTGTGCTAACCTTACTGTAATATAAGGAGAAACATTAGATCAACCAATTACATGTGCACAGGACACAAGCAGGCATCAGTTACCATCTGACCAGACACTTGGCAATGATTCAATCAGTCTGACATGTGACCTGACTTCTTTAAGTGGAAAGGCGATACCTTTATTACCTGGCAAAGTCTCCTTAAGTAGAAGAAATTGCCAGACATGATTCATAGCCAACAAAATAGTGTCTGGAATAAACCACGATAGGGGATAATTAGGTAGCTACGGTCCATTTTATGAAACATTCAGTGAAGGACTGCACCAACAAGGAGCAGAACAAGGATCAATGTGTATGTAACATAATCTAATAATAAGGCCCAGCAGCAACAACAAGTCAGTTCATAAGCCAACTTAAGAGTGAAATCTTTACAGTTTTCACTCTATTCTATTGTATAAAACCCTGTCATAAGCCATGGTTAGACTTTGGATTTTAGTAAAAAGAAAAATCAGCAAATAAAATTGGCTTATAGTAGGGATTGCACGGCAGTGGCTGAAGAACAGAGATAGGGAAACATTGAAGGTGGATTCACCCTATGGAGGCTGCTTCAGAATCCACTTCTGTCACCAGTAAACAGCTTTACTGTGAACTGCTACTAAAAATACACAACTTGATTATTGTCATTGAAATGTCAATGTGACATGATAATCCCATATTGCAAAGGCAGAACCCTAGTATGACTCATAAAATCAGCTAAATTATCATGTTGTGCATTATACCTTGAGCCAACATTGATTTATCTGGTGTAATTGCTTATAGTGGTACCTGTTACATATCTTAAGAAAGTGCAGGAAATTGATTGTGTACTGTAATCACACTTTGAAGAAACTCAGACTGCTTTGATATTCATGACTTTCTTGATGATGGCTAAACGTCTGTCCTGCAGTGTTCTGTATTTTATGTGATATGTGTATACTCTGTATTGTATGACTCTGCCATATCAGGCAAATTATAAATTCATATCTGTGTATATTTCCTCTTTGCCAATAAAATGATTAAATTGAAACTGAGCTCTATGTCAACGGACGGTTACATGTGGTGAAGTGAATGTACACGGAATCCAGGGAAGTTCATTTGATCCTTTTATTGCATAGTGTTTCATGAAGGTGGTAACAATGATAACACTCGCCAAGATCTAAGCTCTGCCTCCGATCCTAAAGCTCAACCTGTCGTAGGTTCAAGGAATAGGTGTAAGGTGTAAGTTGGGAGAGATGATTGGGAGCTGCTCAAGCTGCCTTTTATATGAAGGGCTTGAGCAGCTCGCAGTGTTGTGAAATATTCTATACACGTGGCTCAATGAAATAGGGATAGGTGTCATAGGGAGAGATTGCCACCTGTGGGTTAATCATATTGATGAGGATTGAGATGAGATTGTGAAATATTCTCTCATTCCAAATATGGCACCACAGGTGGACCCCACATCCTCCAGCGGGGCTGTGTGGGTGTAGATATGATTGGAATGTTATTACATCCGTCTACATTATGTCACAGAGTCTCATGGAGGAAGTGAGTTCGTGATAACTTATGCATCCTGGTTCCTGTTGGGGAATACAGGAGATTGTTGAGTATGGATCGTGAGCAGAGCTTGGGTTTTATATGGCGAAGAAATTAGTAAATATGAAAAATAATAATGATACCCAGAATGGTCCATTGACAAATCCCCACATTCCTACTCGTCTCTGCATGAGTGTAAAGGGAGAAAAATAAGTAGAAACGATGAGGCTTTGCCAAGTCCATTGACAATTATGGGTATTATGATGCAAGTACCGGGCTTCTGTGAAAACCTGATGGGTTTGACATTGTATGCGGTATATAAAAAGGTTCCTTTGTGGAAATACAAGAATACAGTTTGTATGAATCAAGTGACTTAATCTATGTACGCAGGTTAAAAAAAAGCATGAATATGTACAATTGCTTAAAACATATATGTACCGGTATGTCATCGTGGGAAAATGGAAATTTGTTCTGATTTGATAACATGTTGGTTTTATACATTAATACGCAATGAAATATATCCAGATGAAAATTAGCCAAGTTTGGTGATTCTTGGTATTGTGGGGTCAACAATCAACACAAGGGTGATGAGTTTTTGGCTCCACATAACCAAGGCACATGACTGAAGGTATAAGTCAAGGTGGTATTCAGTGTTACCGTTGACTAGAAACTTGTATTGTTACCATATTTGCATTTGGGGCTAGAAAACCCAATTAGATTTAAAATAGAAGCATGAACGTATCCATCTATTGAACATTATTATAAACTACAATAATTGTTAAGCTGAGAATGTTGCTGATGCATTGCCATGAATCCCATATTACATGTCATGGCACTGTATTCCAACTATGAATGAATTCAGATTTAAGAGAAAAATTGTACAGCAATGAATTGAAAATGTCTTTTTATAACAATCTTTGAAATCAAACAGGATATTCTCATATAAAGTGTTTCGACTCTTCTGCGAACAGCAATGTTCTAAGAGCTTTATTATTTCCAGAGGTTCTTAGATTCCACATATATTGGTACATTGTGTCGGCATTTCAATCATTGTGTTTACCTTAATGAGATACTGTGCTAACCTTACTGTAATATAAGGAGAAACATTAGATCAACCAATTACATGTGCACAGGACACAAGCAGGCATCAGTTACCATCTGACCAGACACTTGGCAATGATTCAATCAGTCTTACATGTGACCTGACTTCTTTAAGTGGAAAGGCGATACCTTTATTACCTGGCAAAGTCTCCTTAAGTGGAAGAAATTGCCAGACATGATTCATAGCCAACAAAATAGTGTCTGGAATAAACCACGATAGGGGATAATTAGGTAGCTACGGTCCATTTCATGAAACATTCAGTGAAGGACTGCACCAACAAGGAGCAGAACAAGGATCAATGTGTATGTAACATAATCTAATAATAAGGCCCAGCAGCAACAACAAGTCAGTTCATAAGCCAACTTAAGAGTGAAATCTTTACAGTTTTCACTCAATTCCATTGTATAAAACCCTGTCATAAGCCATGGTTAGACTTTGGACTTTAGTAAAAAGAAAAATCAGCAAATAAAATTGGCTTATGGTACGGATTTCATGGCAGTGGCTGAAGAACAGAGATAGGGAAACATTGAAGGTGGATTCACCCTATGGAGGCTGCTTCAGAATCCACTTCTGTCACCAGTAAACAGCTTTACTGTGAACTGCTACTAAAAATACACAACTTGATTATTGTCATTGAAATGTCAATGTGACATGATAATCCCATATTGCAAAGGCAGAACCCTAGTATGACTCATAAAATCAGCTAAATTATCATGTTGTGCATTATACCTTGAGCCAACATTGATTTATCTGGTGTAATTGCTTATAGTGGTACCTGTTACATATTTTAAGAAAGTGCAGGAAATTGATTGTGTACTGTAATCACACTTTGAAGAAACTCAGACTGCTTTGATATTCATGACTTTCTTGATGATGGCTAAACGTCTGTCCTGCAGTGTTCTGTATTTTATGTGATATGTGTATACTCTGTATTGTATGACTCTGCCATATCAGGCAAATTATAAATTCATATCTGTGTATATTTCCTCTTTGCCAATAAAATGATTAAATTGAAACTGAGCTCTACATGAGGACTTACAATTTGGCCAAAAAAGTATATTAGATGTGCTTTCAAAATTCAGCACAGTCTATGATGCAGTATAATTATATGAGAAATAGAAATATTGATCCTGTGTCTCAGATTGAGCCCATTTGGCCAACTGGTTCTTCCCCTCCCAAGTTTGTCCACACTGCACTGTAACTGCCAAGTGAAAGGGAAATTGATTCTAATGATGATATTTTTGGTGACAATGGTCAATGATTATTCCAGGTCAATTGAGTGCTATAGGTGCGATGAATGTATGTATGTGTCAATGGATGGGAAGATCAGAGAGACCCTACTGAGTGTGTGTGTGTTTGTTTGGTTCTGCTTGGTGGACTGCGGAACTGTATGCTGTATATATATATATATATATATATAATATCAATTCAACCAACCCCTTATCTATGAGGTAAGTTGGTTGCATGTGAAGCTCAGAAGTTAATCTTTAGAGCTCAACCTTGTGGGAACAGGGGTATGATCTGTTATTGAATTTTATAAATGTCAATGGCTTATCCAAATTCTCTTTGTCTCTGATGAATTAACAGCACATGAACTCTAAAGATTCACAGCAAAATTAATGTGCCCCTTTACATCAGATATACTGCAACATATTAACAGACAATGAAGTGTGATTGTGAATGAAATCTACACAATGCAAGTCCTCAAACATCTCAAACTGATTATAACTACATTTCCCTTTAGTATGCATGAATGTAGCGATGGCTGGTTAGTAACTTTACATAACTGCAGTCAGCAATCTTTTAGGTCCTACATATAAAAGGATTCAATTCAATTCAATTCAATTCAAATTTCTTTATTTAGACTGCAACAGGGGGACGCATCTTTGGTCCGAGTTATCCAGTTACAGTGTAATTGTATACATTTATGTTATCAGGTTGTTAAACGAAATATAGATAAATGATGTCAAACGTAACATTCTAAGCAAATGATAATTATGTAGATTTGCATGGTTATAGTTACAGAGATAGAACATTTCTATCCCTGTTTCCATGAGTGAAAGACATATTCAATAGTTGACTAGTCATTATTTGTTAGTCATAGTTATATAATATTAGTAGGCAGTGCCGAGTAAGGGCCCATTGGGGGGGGGAGGGAGGTAGGATGAGCAGTAGCCTGGACATTGGCGACTATATATAGTCTTTAAGTCTCTTTTTAAACACCATTAGGGAGCGAGATGTTCGTATAAAGGTTGGGAAGTTATTCCAGATGTGTGCAATTGTGTAAGAAAAACTTTGCCTGGCTTTGGCAAGTTTAGGCCAGGTGACCTTGACTAGTCTAGCATCATGCCTCCTTGTATTGATATCTCTAGTGTCAAGATGAGTATCTTGTTGGGCATACTTATATGCATCACAACATAAGACAAAGTGTCGTCTTTCCTCCAGAGTCTGTATACCACTATGTTCTCGAAGGAAGGCAATGTCAGAATTCTTAAATTGTGGGTAGCATATTTTAAGTAGCCTAACTAATGTACCTTCTAGCCTATTACGTCCTGTCTTATTAGTACACCCATAAATTTGACTTGCATATTCTACTGCTGGGAGTATCATGGAGGTGATAATACATTTTATGGCATCTTGGGTAAGGTTTTTTCTTATTTTGGTTAATAAAAATGTCCTGTATGACATACTGTTAAATACAGTATTGTAATGATGTTTAAAATTCAGGTTAACATCTAATTCGACACCCAAGTATCTATAGCAATATGTTTGCAGTAGTCTCTCGGTATCAATATAAAGGGAGATAGGCAGGTGTTTTTGTAGTCTTTGTTTGGTACCATAGATTGCATATTTAGTCTTGCCAATGTTCAATGATAATTTATTCTTTTTACACCAGTTTGCCACATTGTCAAGGTCTTGGTTTATCAATCGTACAATGTCCATGGTAGGCTCGTTATATGTACAAAAAAGTGCTGTGTCATCAGCATATAACTGACAATCCAAGTATTCTAGCGAATTATGAAGGTCATTTATGTATATTAAAAACAGCAATGGTCCCAAGATGGAGCCTTGTGGTACACCACATTTAATAGTAAGTTCATTGGAATAAAACCCATTTACTCTAGTTGTTTGTTGTCTTTCTGTTAGGTAAGATTTGAACCACAGAATCGAGGCTTCATCAAGTCCTATCTTCTGTAATTTTTTACATAAAATACTGTGGTTAATTGTATCAAAAGCTTTGGCAAAATCCAAGTAGGTTACAAGAGTAGTAGACTTGTTTTCTATTCCTTCATATATCTGATCAGTTAGGTACTGTAGTCCAGTAAGAGTTGAATATTCAGGTCTAAAGCCATGTTGCTTGGTATTTAAAATGTTTTCCTTGGTCAAATATTCCAGAAGTTGTGTATGAATTACCTTTTCACATAATTTTGAAATGAGTGGTAGGATTGAAATTGGTCTATGGTTGTTTACCAACGATAGGTCTCCAGCTTTGGGGATAGGGGTAATAGTTGATTTTTTCCAAGCTTTAGGGAAAATGGCAGTGCAGATAGATAGATTAATCACATGTTGCAAGTGACCAGGTAATGTCTCCATTGCATCTTTGAATACGTAAGTTGCAATATCTTTAATGTTGGACGATTTATTGATTTTAATTCCCCTAATGACCCTCTTAATTTCATCTATGTTTGCTGGTCTTAATGAAAATTTATTCTTTGCTGTAAAACCTTTGTAATCCCATGCTAAATCCATTCCCTGTGCTAATTTAGGCCCAATATCCCTAAAATAGGAGTTTATAAAATCAGCAGTCTCAGCAGGAGGAACTGGTGAATTATTGTCATGATTTATTAGATTAATTTTAGTTTCTTTCGTTTTTGGTTTAACAATACCAGAGATTTCCTTCCAGTAAGCTTTTGGATTACCTTTGTGTTCATTTAACTTTCCCTTATGGAATTCAGCTTTGGCTTCTCTTGCAATGTATTTGAACCTATTACTCAAAAAGTTAGCAATATTGAAATCATCAGCTTTTTTTGTACGTTTTGCTTTTTTAAGCGTTGCATTTTTTTATAGTTTGAGTTCCATGATTTCATTTGTTACCCATGGTTTTTTGTTTCTACTGAAGCTAAAATTTTTAATAGGGCATGTGTATGAGAGAATTTTATCTATTTGGTTAGTCAGTAACTCCCAGGCTTCACCTGGTAGGTCACAATCCCAGAAATCATCCCAGTTTGTATTCAGGAGCCCAGTAGTGAAATTGTTCTTAATATAATTTCTGTATGATCTACCTTTAAAGGTTATTGGCTGTTTGTCATCTAATCTAACAGCTCTGATTAGGTAGATACATAGATGGTCAGCTATGTGGACATCCAGTGTCCCACTAGATATTATAGTATTAGAATTTGTACATGCTAAATCCAAAAGGGATATTTTACCAGAGGTTTCAAAATGGGTAAATTCATTTATATATTGAGTACAGCCTAGCTGTAAAATAGTGTTCTTCAGGAGTCTTGCCTCGTCTCTCTTAACTTTATTAGCAAGTGGTGGTAGAATATTAACATTACAGTCACCCATTAAGAAGAACTCTGTATTGTTTCTCATCTTCAAAAGATTCATCATTGCTAATAGCTGTGTACAAAAGACACCCACATTTCCACTAGGAGGTCTATAGACATTGAATAGTATACACTTGCATAGGTATTCTTTAGTAAAAACAATACATTGTAATTCTATATCACTGTTACTAATATTCAAATGTTCAAGCTCGTTGGTGGAAAATGTAAATTCTTTCTTCAAATATACCCCTAATCCTCCCCCAGTTTGGACCTTACCAATATCATTTAATGTCTTCCTATCCCATCGTAGTAAGTTGTACCCTTCCAGATCAACTAGGGTATTGGGTATTTTGTCATGTAACCACGTCTCAGAAACAGAGAGACAATCAATATCTGAGTTATCAAACTCAAGTTTAAGTTTGGTGATGTTACTTGGGATACTTCTTACATTCATATGGCATATAGAAATTCCCCTGGTGTTTTTAAAAAATTTTCTATTAGTCATTGGAATCAAAGCTAAATGTTGATACCATTATCTTCCATAACCAATATCCCCCATCGCCATCCCAAGTCTCCCCAGGACCCCCCCAAGACCCATTCACCCGGCCTGTCCTGCGAACAATATTTGGTCCATGAAACTCGCATCTAGTGCTCATCATGAGAACATTTATTGCTAGAGAATGTGTACATAGAGGTGTTTTCAGATGACAAATACAAAAACGAATGGGAATATACACAAGGTAATAAGATATATCACATAAGTAGTATAGTAGTAGTGTTGAAGCCAGAGTAGAATGAGCATTTTTGTATACCACCCGGGCCACACAAGTCCATATCCTGATCCACAGATGGATGGTTTTTGTTCCTGTATTAGCGGTATTATCAGTCCCAGTTGCACTTTAAAGTTATGTACAATTATAAAATTGAGGTCCATTGCTGTGGTTCATAGCATGTTTTAATGCACAACAGCATGTTCATAGCATGTTTTAATACACAATAGCATGTTTTAGCAAACAGTAATAATGTCAATAGATGGCCCTATTCTAAGTGCAATGGAAGGTGGTTTACCCATTACAATCTACATCATCACATGTATGTATTTGCATGAGGGTCTAACACCATCATATTTGAAGGGAGACTTGTACATATTAGAGAGAAACGAATGCTCAGACTGAAAGGCTAGACCTTTGCCTTTGTCACAAGGGAGGGTTTTGGCTTTACCAAGTGAAATTTCTTCTGGTAGTAGTTCCAGATTTTCTGGCATATATGTAGTACCATCGATGATCACCTTTCTACGTCCAAATTCGACATTGCACTTTTGTGATTTTGCGAATGCTCCCGCAGTACGTAGGTTTTGTAGTTTGCGTGCCTCCTCAGGTGTTGTATCGTCCGTGACCTGGATATTACCCCAGCCCTGTTTGGTGCGCATTGCTTTGAGTGATTTATAAATAGGTCCCTTATTCAGACCATCTCGTAGCTTTATTAATAGAGGCCGGGGATTTGACTGGTTTGCCTTAGGGGTGCCCAGTCTAAAGGCTGCAGTGCAATCAGCGTATGTGTAGGTCACTCCCATGGCAGCAAACAATGTATTGACCGCTGTTCTCATATCACAATTCACGTCCTCATTCATGCCTCTAATAATAATGTTATTCTTCCTCTTCTCACGTTCTTTGATCTCATCTTTATTCTTCAAGGAATCAATGATAAATTTATTCACTGTATCTGCCATCTCTAGTTCTTTGACCTTAGTCTTTAGACGATTAACTTCTCCTTCTTGGGTTGCTACCTTACCCTCTAGTATTTTCAGTCTCTCATCTACATCCTCTCCAATACTTTTCGCCTCCTTCGCAGTAGATAATGCAGACTCACCAACTTCCTTTGCATGTTTGGCAATTCCACTAGCTTGTTCAAGTAAGGTGCTAATAGCCCCAATCCTCTCCCAGAAGCGCTTCTCTAATTCCTTCACGTTCTTAGCGGGTGTATAGTCCTCATTGCTTGGGTTATGGGCAGGGTTAGGTGCCGGTGCTTTATTTTCCTCCTTCTTCTCTATATCCTCCTCGCCCGGCTTCGGTTTACCCATGATATCTGGTGTTGACTACTTCTCACAACTCCTTGCCATAGATATATTCTCCATATGTGGATTAAACATGTACTATTCGCGGAAAACCTCCTCTGCGTTGACACAGTACTTCTAGCTAGCGGCCATGACAATGTCCCTCGAGCGGCCATGACAATGTCCTTCGATTACTCTGTTCTACCAACTAAGTACCAATCAGGAATGTGTGGAAGCTGCATTTGTTCTTCATAATCACATACATAACGTAGTGGCCCATTTAAGCCCCGGCCCTTATATTAGACAGGCTCTTATTTGAGTACTGTTTTTTAGTGCTTAAGATTGTTTCAGTATACCTGCTTATTGGAGACCAGCACTCATTTGAGAAACCAGGGCCTGATTAACCCATTAAGATAATGTTCCCTTTGGTACTTTACGTGCACAGTCATCTACAGCGAATTAGTTGGTAGAATTGAACCCAGGAATGTGGTAAAAGCACTGCTTAAAGGTTATTATTAGTCATAGAATTCCCTTAGGGCCAATGTCACATTCAGCAAAATGCTAGAGACTTGTATTGTTACCATATTTGCATTTGGGGCTAGAAAACCCAATTAGATTTAAAATAGAAGCATGAACGTATCCATCTATTGAACATTATTATAAACTACAATAATTGTTAAGCTGATAATGTTGCTGATGCATTGCCATGAATCCCATATTACATGTCATGGCACTGTATTTCAACTATGAATGAATTCAGATTTAAGAGAAAAATCGTACAGCAATGAATTGAAAATGTCTTTTTATAACAATCTTTGAAATCAAACAGGATATTCTCATATAAAGTGTTTCGACTCTTCTGCAAACAGCAATGTTCTAAAAGCTTTATTATTTCCAGAGGTTCTTAGATTCCACATGTATTGGTACATTGTGCAGGCATTTCAATCATTGTGTTTACCTTAATGAGATACTGTGCTAACCTTACTGTAATATAAGGAGAAACATTAGATCAACCAATTACATGTGCACAGGACACAAGCAGGCATCAGTTACCATCTGACCAGACACTTGGCAATGATTCAATCAGTCTGACATGTGACCTGACTTCTTTAAGTGGAAAGGCGATACCTTTATTACCTGGCAAAGTCTCCTTAAGTAGAAGAAATTGCCAGACATGATTCATAGCCAACAAAATAGTGTCTGGAATAAACCACGATAGGGGATAATTAGGTAGCTACGGTCCATTTCATGAAACATTCTATCATTCAGTGAAGGACTGCACCAACAAGGAGCAGAACAAGGATCAATGTGTATGTAACATAATCTAATAATAAGGCCCAGCAGCAACAACAAGTCAGTTCATAAGCCAACTTAAGAGTGAAATCTTTACAGTTTTCACTCTATTCTATTGTATAAAAACCTGTCATAAGCCATGGTTAGACTTTGGATTTTAGTAAAAAGAAAAATCAGCAAATAAAATTGGCTTATGGTACGGATTTCATGGCAGTGGCTGAAGAACAGAGATAGGGAAACATTGAAGGTGGATTCACCCTATGGAGGCTGCTTCAGAATCCACTTCTGTCACCAGTAAACAGCTTTACTGTGAACTGCTACTAAAAATACACAACTTGATTATTGTCATTGAAATGTCAATGTGACATGATAATCCCATATTGCAAAGGCAGAACCCTAGTATGACTCATAAAATCAGCTTATTATGTTGTGCATTATACCTTGAGCCAACATTGATTTATCTGGTGTAATTGCTTATAGTGGTACCTGTTACATATTTTAAGAAAGTGCAGGAAATTGATTGTGTACTGTAATCACACTTTGAAGAAACTCAGACTGCTTTGATATTCATGACTTTCTTGATGATGGCTAAACGTCTGTCCTGCAGTGTTCTGTATTTTATGTGATATGTGTATACTCTGTATTGTATGACTCTGCCATATCAGGCAAATTATAAATTCATATCTGTGTATATTTCCTCTTTGCCAATAAAATGATTAAATTGAAACTGAGCTCTACATGAGGACTTACAATTTGGCCAAAAAAGTATATTAGATGTGCTTTCAAAATTCAGCACAGTCTATGATGCAGTATAATTATATGAGAAATAGAAATATTGATCCTGTGTCTCAGATTGAGCCCATTTGGCCAACTGGTTCTTCCCCTCCCCAGTTTGTCCACACTGCACTGTAACTGCCAAGTGAAAGGGAAATTGATTCTAATGATGATATTTTTGGTGACAATGGTCAATGATTATTCCAGGTCAATTGAGTGCTATAGGTGCGATGAATGTATGTATGTGTCAATGGATGGGAAGATCAGAGAGACCCTACTGAGTGTGTGTGTGTTTGTTTGGTTTTGCTTGGTGGACTGCGGAACTGTATGCTGTATATATATATATATATATATATATATATATATATATATATATATATATATATATAATATCAATTCAACCAACCCCTTATCTATGAGGTAAGTTGGTTGCATGTGAAGCTCAGAAGTTAATCTTTAGAGCTCAACCTTGTGGGAACAGGGGTATGATCTGTTATTGAATTTTATAAATGTCAATGGCTTATCCAAATTCTCTTTGTCTCTGATGAATTAACAGCACATGAACTCTGAAGATTCACAGCAAAATTAATGTGCCCCTTTACATCAGATATACTGCAACATATTAACAGACAATGAAGTGTGATTGTGAATGAAATCTACACAATGCAAGTCCTCAAACATCTCAAACTGATTATAACTACATTTCCCTTTAGTATGCATGAATGTAGCGATGGCTGGTTAGTAACTTTACATAACTGCAGTCAGCAATCTTTTAGGTCCTACATATAAAAGGATTACTCTCTTCTACCAACTAAGTACCAATCAGGAATGTGTGGAAGCTGCATTTGTTCTTCATAATCACATACATAACGTAGTGGCCCATTTAAGCCCCGGCCCTTATATTAGACAGGCTCTTATTTGAGTACTGTTTTTTAGTGCTTAAGATTGTTTCAGTATACCTGCTTATTGGAGACCAGCACTCATTTGAGAAACCAGGGCCTAATTAACCCATTAAGATAATGTTCCCTTTGGTACTAAACCAGGGGACCCTATAACAGGTCACAGCTTCCACCTGTACAGTCACTCCTCTCCCAATTGCTGCATAAATGCCAGGTGATGACATCTATGGGCCATGTTGAAATACAGCACTAATGATCGTTCTGCAAATATGTGAAGATTACAATGTGTAGAGGTAATTGGTGAAGTATACATGAGTAGGGTAGGTGAAGGGATATTAGGGAGAGGCGGCAGGTAAGCTTACCATGCATCAACAGATCAGGTACCGTACTGTTCAACGAAGTGGTCATGGGGACCAGTGGGGAGCATAGGGTTAGAATAGATCAAGGGGAGGAAGCAGTTGGTTCAATAAGAAATTAACACCACAGTTGAGATTTGGCTAGAAGTATTGAGGCATGCATATCTCATGTCTTATTTCATTTTCTTTAAATTACCTTTAATGTCTTATTAATTTTTTTTAATTTTGGAAGGATATAGTCAGGTCCAGCTGATAAGTGACTTATGCAGGAAAATATGTATAGATCAATTGAAGTAAAAATGTCAATATAGTGAATTGAATTCAACCTCAACTTGGAGGATACTGGATATTGTACCAAATGCGCACATACTAAACTCTCTTCTGTCCTCAACATTAGATTGTAATGTGTTGCTATATATAATGTAAACCAAGACCGGTTTATTTTGGAGGGCTTTCCACAAATTGCTGTCCTCTTTCTTTCAGTAAAGGTGTCACATCTCATTTCTATTTCAGATGAAGGTCACAAAGTTGTAGACTATCGGAATAATGGATGGATATTAGAGATACAGTAACTTGCACCTTTTTATTCAATAAAGCAACTTTCAGCACCAGTGGGTATTTCTAGCTGTGAAGGCTCTCTCCCATTATATATTCGTCAATGGATGCTCTGACGTCTTTCATTTTACAATATGAAACTGTTGAGAAGAGAGAGAGGATTGTTTTTGTTTGTGTAAAAAGGCTGATGGCACCTGTTGTACACTTCAGCAGCGATTTGTGTTCTATTTAAACAATGAAGGGATGTTCTAAACCCTGGCTTCAAAGCCAAGTGAGAAAGCCTATGGGAGGGTGAATCTGAAGAAACTCACAAACTTAGAAAACGTTCTATGAAGAGAATAAAATAATACCTTACACATAATGTGTTAAATATACACATCACAATACATGTATATGACTGCATTCTGATTGCACCAAGTCATTATACCAAATTATTTAAGACCAGGAAGATGAACTGCAAATGGTAACGGTTTATAGTTGTGCTATATATTCCAGAAGAGGTACAGCTAACAGGGGAGTGGCTAGTATGTAACCTATATTAATGTAATCAATCCACCTTTGGCAGTGATTTTGTTACACGACTGCATTTTTCATGTCTACTGAGCAGCCACTGTCACTCTGCTTTCAGCAGTTGCTCAAAGTGTTCTTTGAGACTCACAGGGCCCTCTAGGTATAGTTTGTGTCTATGGAGAACACTCTGACAAAATCATTTTCACCTTCACCTGCTTACACCAGCAGCCTTTGCTTTGGTCTACAGTCAGACTATGAGGACAGGGGTATCTTGCCTTGCTTTTATCAGCCCTCCTTTTCCCTCACAGACATTGAGAGGCTTCTCATGTAGCTGTCCTTTCTCGGGAATATCTGGGTTCATTTGATGGCACTTGTCCCAATGTTGTGGCCTTTGAGGTGACCAGCATCCATGCTGTTTTGATGCCCTGGTAGGTAACATTTAGTGCTCCCTCTACTTGTAAATTAAAGATGATTGAGATCAAGGCAATCACAATGATGAAAGGCTTCTTCAAACACACCGTTTAAAACGTTTTTTCAATGTCAAAATAACGGGGTTTTTTTTAAAACGTTTTTTTACCAAAACCAAATAAAAATGTTTGCAAACGTTAAAAACACATTTTTTTCCCCCAACGGACAGTAATCATTCTAAAAAGGCAAACACAGTCTGATTAGCATAATTGTATGTGTACTCCTCATTTTTTAACCAAAGTGCCTACTGGCTATGGTCAAATGTGATACATAAAGTCATAATCATCACCTAAAAAAATTAAATAAAAAATAAAACCAACAATTTCAGATGTCTTGATCTCGAGATTATCTTTCAATGATTTAAAATTACTGATACTAGACCAGTTTGTTCTATCATACACCCTCCTGCTGCTGCATTGAGCCTCTTCTCTTCATAATTCAGTATCTGGATGGAATCCATTCCCCAAGCTGTATTATTTTTACTGGTGGTGAGTTGTTTTATGAAGATGCTATCAGTGCCTGGGGTATGTTGTAAGGCACTTACAGTAGGGGAGTCTTATCTGTCTTTGTTATACAAGGCTTAAATTGAACTGCCTTACAAGTTATGTTATTGTTAGGTTATTGGCTTTCTGGAGGAGACTGTGGCTATTGATCATATATAATAGAAAATATACTTCATATGTAGATTTTACTTGGATAGGAGGGTGTGCATGATCCACCAAGTCCATCACTATATATTTAGGCCATTTTGATATAATAGAACTCGATTTTGCAAAAAGAGAAAGCTTTGTGAGGTTACAGAAGATTAAAGACAAATGCTACCCGGTACACAGAAGCCACCTGGTGGCAGAAATCAGAACTCACCAGTTAAACAATTTTAATGATTTTTCTCAATCTAAGTGGATCACTTTAACTCTACATATTGTTTTCAGTTCTTTTCTGATCACTATAGGCAAGTTTAAGATGTTTATATGCCATTTTAATTCCCATAGGAATCTATAGTTAAGGGAAAATTAATATTTTTCAAATATTCACAACATTTTCATTTTAATGGTGACCCCCCATTTTTCTTTTTTATTAAATCATCCTAAAGGTGCCCTTTATATATTCAGAGAGTCTTGTGGATAAATCAATAGATAGTCATTCACTATGATGCAAAATATGAAAAAAATAATATTCCCATTCATTTCTATAGTTAAGGCATTTTCAATTAAATGGTCATGAAATGAAAAAAAGGATGGTGACATAGGGATTTTTTTTTTTTTTTTGCATTTTCCTATTCTTTATATATCAAGATAATACTTCCCAGAGTTATTTGTGATTATCAATAAAGGATCTAGCATTGGTCAGCCTGTAGCGTTTGTCTTTAAAAAAAGAAATTTAGTTCCAGATCGAGAAAGTAATGACAATATGACCACTCAATAGGTTGCAACCCTTTGAGCATTTCTTGCTTGACACTATGTCAATAGAGAAAGCCCACCTGTTGTATTTCCTAGGAAAGCCATAACCTGGCAGTTCGCCTTTGTCTCCTTTTGACAATCATGAGCCCAAAATAAATTCTTTTCAGAGTTTTAAACCTAAATAAGAGTTCTCACTAGGACAAAAAAAATGTTACTTTAAGGTTGCCATCATTTAAGGTTTGTGCGACTCAGTAAATCAATTGACCCTAAAGTGTTCAGAGATGGTAACACCAGCCCATCTCTGAGCGATCTCACAAGCAGCATTTTTTTCTCACCAAGATGGCAGGATGGAGGTAGTACAAAAGGAAGGCCGCTAACACAAAACTCATCCTAGCATACCTAGATAGAACCAGCTTAAATACCATCCTATTCTGCAGGGGTGATTGCCATGGGGACGAGCTTCTAGGCAATGACAGAGAGGGATGGGAATGGGGTGGACAAAGACCTGGCAAAGAATTTAAACATTATTTAGCTAATTATCCTTAATAATAGTGCAGCAATCTCTTAGACCACTTAGTTGAAACCATGATACAATTTTTTTTTAATTACATCCTTGGACTCATGCATTCAGAGCTTAGTCTATCACAACATAGAGACTAATCACATGGTGTGTCAACTGACCCAGTCTGATAAATCTAGTGATAAAATGGTTGATTAATTAGTTCAAAGTTCACATATAGTATACCCAGACTGGATAACACCTTCATTGTTTGTTTTACAGTAGGACTAATTAATATGATTTTGAAATCCATGTAGGACAGAAAAGGACTTTCTGCTAACTAATATAAATGTCATTTTCCTGCATCTAAAAAGGAAATCCTACAAGAAAGATTTCAACCTTTCAAGAGCTTAATAAACAACGCTTTTGAAAACTGGAATCACTTTGAACCTCTTATCCAGATGCTTAATGAATTTTGAGTCTAAAGCCTTGTTTCCTTCATTGAAGATCACCACAATCATAGAAGTTATAAGAAAGCAGCTGTAGCATATGAAATATGACATCGATTATAAATGTGTCCTCAGGTTTCCAAAGAGGTATCTGTCTCATACAGCCATTTTGGCAGCAGTCAACATGTTTACGAGAGACTCTATATCACCCTTCTTTAAATGAGAATCCAAAATATTTAGCAGTTTAATGCCTGACAAATGCTCTCATATATGAGACCATAGCAGACACCACCTGCTATAGGCAGCTGTGTACTTGCACAAATACACAGCTTGGAAATGGCAAAAGGGATACTAATTACTGCAGACTATTTGCCTTATCTATCAATAATGTTATCAATGGTAGTTATGGATGAGGCAGCACTGGTTCTCCCAAGGCTTTATCTATCAATGACAATTATGGACGGATATAGGATTGGTCCTCCTGGTGCTTCATTCATCAATTATTATAAGAATGAGGAGTATAGGGCACTGTTTAAGATAGGGTATCCATAGAGCTCAAGATGAAAATCCTAATGCTTCACACTATGACCCTTGACTAAGCTGATATTTTACCCCCTGCTGCACCCAATACCATCACTTAGCCATGCACATGTAATGCTACAGCACCAAGCAGCACTAAGTCCATGCCTGCCTTGCGTCCTTTGCTCAACATGCACAAAGTAGCCTGTGTTATCATTATCAATTTACTGATGATAAGTGAAGTGATGATGATTCCAGGAAGGAAAGATCAAAGAGGCTGTACTGTGTAGGTGTTTGGCCAGGGGAAAGATGGATCACAGTGCCATAGTGAAATAAGTGTCAGATTTCAGATAAAATGCACCTAAATATGTAATGCGCACAGTCAATAATCAATGTGTGTGACCCATCGTAACAAACTGGTACTGAAGTCGCACATTTAGAAGCCTAGATATGGCCCTTTTAAGTGGTATAGTGCCATAAATTTAAGATTTTTCAAAATTGATATTTTAGCATTCTTCTTACATATGGGTAGTTATCTTTCAGAATCCTTGCTTACTAAATTGAATTTAGGTCCCAAATGCCTGAAAGACGTAGATCTAGTTTTAATGGTTATATAGAATTACATAGGAATAATTTGTCAATTATCTCAGTTTAATCATTTTTTAATCGATCCGACTAAATGTTCCTACGGAAAATCTGGAGAGGACCACCTGGTTCAAATATGCAAGTGTTATATACCAAATGAAAGCTCTTGATGAGCTGCAAATGAATATGCCAATAACTAAACATTGTGCATGTGCGACTTCCGAACCGTTTTGTAAGGATGGGTCACGTATAACATCTGTATGGAATTGTCTTCCCTTATATCATACTTAAAAATATATATACATAATTTATAAAAAGACCAAGTCCCTGAAATCTTCAAAGCTAAGATCCAAAATTATTATCTTCTCCAAAATAATGGATAAAATGGATGAAATGAAAAGAAACCTAGCAATTTCATTGTGATTTTCTTAATTTAGTACTCTTGAATTGACCAAGATCAGTTGGTTTTATCCCAGTTGTTCTCTGAAAGTGCAAAATTGTTCCTTAGTGTAATTAATCCTTTGACCTTCTTATTATGAGTGGTGATAAATGCTGATCTTACCAGTATCTGAACACGTTATGGGTCTGATATTCTATGAGAGTTGGCATCAATGTAAAATCAGTTTGTAATGTGCTAGTTTTTATTGAGTGCAGCACTTGGAAGCAGTGCCCCTCCTGCCTCACCCCAAGTACAGCATTTATGCAGGGCAGGTAACAGTGCACATAAATAATGTGGTGGTAAGAAATGCTTTGTAAATGTGTGAGGCCTACAACACTAGAGGCAATTGGAGAAGTAAATGTGAGTAGGGTAGGAAAAGGGAGATTTGGGGCAGGTCAGCGCACCATCAATCAGGTACTTTATACTGGTAGTGGTAGGAGTGAGAAGGATGAGGTAGGGAGGGAGGAGGGAGGGGGAGGAAGGAGGGACGAAGTAGGTAAGCTATTCATCCATGAAGTACATTGAACTGAATTATTGAGTGAAGAAAATGTAGTAGCCATTTAACAGAAAAGGAAACTTAAAAGTTCTGTTACAAGAATCTGCAGTCCTATAAATGAGCCAATGCCTATTCTTCCAACTGTAAATGATTGTGTAAGAAAAGATCTAAAATTTGGGTATATCAAGGATGTGATATGATGTCAAATCATCACTGATTTACTCAAAAGGTTAAATATACCTATGATACTCTGCCATGTCAGGTTTAACATTGATATGGGACAGTATTGATTTCATGGATCCATAGACATATTCTCTAACAGGAGATGTTCAAATACACTGGTATTGGAAAAAGTTTGGGGTGGCAACTGATTGGAAGGTCCCACATATGCTACAAACAGGTCTCCTAAAGGTTGAAGAACTACACCACACTTTGATCTCGGACACAAATAATCAGTCTGTAATGATGCATTAGATCTTTCCATTGGTGCTCCATCTCTGTGAGAAAAACATTATTAGGTTTCCAGGTGGGCATTATTGCATTTTATTTAAGATCCAATGTGTGGGAACTTCCCCTTCAGCTTCTGTTTTTCTATCTTGTCTCTTCACTGTTCAGTCTCCCCTTAGCTTTTTCTCTAGTGTGTTTTAGCATTGGATATTGAACTATGATAGGGTCTTATAAAATCCACAAGAGTGGTCTACACTACCATTGCTGGGGGTCCTATGGCAGCCCATTTTAAATTAACTCCCTGGGAGTTCAAGTTTAAGTTCAAACAGATTTTATTGACTCATCTACACAAGTAATCTTACTTTGCCAATTTGGTTTACAGCTATGTATATACTGTGTCCTATGATAGCAGTTATCATATACAACTAATTGTTTAAACAAAAAGCAATGGCTAAGCCATTAGATGTAAAAAGTAAAGTTCCAACAAGAGTGTGGGACAAGAATGCTTTATAATCTAAGATATTATGTAAGCTACTGATAAGCCATATAAGGCAAATACATGAAAGAATAAAATACCCCTATGCTCAACAAAATGGTGACAGGTGATACATCAACAGAAACATCTGTAAAGTTACTTACACACTGTGTGACCACAAAAGAGTGCTTAGCTTTATAACTTTGCACCCCATTATTGATCCTCTTCAACACTTTATGACATCGCTGGGGGCCTAATGGTAGGCCGTTTTGAATAAGCCTCCTGGAGAAGGCAATGACTATTGACTATTGAATAAGGCACAAGTCAATACTACAACATCATATAAGACGATCATAGCAGTCTATGGACACTCTCATTTTGAAAAAAAAAGCACACTTTTATTTCAGGAAGCATGGAATGGCTAAATATGAAAAACTCATACCGTAATAATGGCTGTTAATACCATATCCAACTTTTGCAGCAAGAATGGCTGTTAACACTGAACGGTATTAATTGCTGTTGCGTGCTGCAGTTTTTGTATAAACAGCCTAGACAGTTAAACTATTTATAGATTATGATAGGCCACACACATACACCCTCCCCAATCCTAAGATTCTGAATGGTTTTGAGTGGGTGACAAGTGTGGCATAAGTGAGATAAACACCTAGTTGGGCAGTGTAGCCAGCTTCATCCAGGCTGTTGGTGAATATGTTGAATACAGTGACAAACTCAGTGTTTATCTACCACTTACAGTGCCTGTTAATCTACTTATAAGTACTGTAATATAACCTTAGCAATCATCTTCAGAAGTATGTAAACCAAGCATGGACAGAATAATGCATATCTGGAGAGTTACTTACCAGTGCAGCAACATGTATTGTGCAAATAGTCATGCTGCATTACAAAGTTATAAGGCATTCAAAGTTTTACAGCTCATCACAGATAATAACTAGAAGATAACAGGCTAGGAAGTAAGCACCAAATGTCAAAGTGCCTTAATGATAAGATTAGTCAGCGGCCGGCTGAAGCGCCAGGTTAAATAATGATTCTGGGTTAGATGTGGGACAGAGGTGTGTTTTGAATGCCTGGAATTAGCGGGCCTTAATTAAACTAACTGACAGCAGGACTGGTGTGTAAGTGCTGGCTTGTGTGTGCTAATGACTAGAATGATGGCATCCTGTGGTCTATCCACAATACAGTAAACTAAAGGAGCTAACTACTGGTGAATCCCCTATGAAACTAACTACTTTACACTTACCTATTAGGTCCTAAGACATTCTCTCTATATTACTATCAGTACCACATCATTATATTATATTAGATATATTTATATTGTGAACTACTGAACAGTTGCATTTAAACTGTCAACTGGATATGAAACAAATACAGGCAAACATCCATGCCTACTTATTTCCAGTAGAAATAGAGGAATTTCAATCAATCAATCAGTAATAAAGCATATTATACCTTCACCTATGTAATACTGCCCTGCCACCTCTATGTAGACCTAACTGCGTAGCCTTAACAGACAGCTTTTATGTACATGCATAACTATAATAAAAAAGGCAATGTTTATCAAAATACATTTCCTGCATTAGTCAATTGCTACCTCTTCATAAAGAATCAAGTAATGTTTTCCAAGTTTCACCTGAACACAGTTGAAATCTAAGAAATAGGCTGTATTTGAAAGCAAAATGCCATACATTGTGGTAGAGGTTTAGCAGTCTGTGAGATAAAAACAGGCCTTTTGAGCATTCATGGTGAGTGAGTGCCTCTTGAGCTGCTCCAACACATAACCTTAATACTTGATGAAGCTGCCCACCACATGGGATGGATGCCATCCAACCCATCTGTACATTAAGGTGCCAGACATGCAAGGGGGGGGGGGCACTCTAAGAGCACTAGTAGCATTTTCCATCCAGGTCAGTGAAGTTAACCTTATTTTAATATAATATCCTGCCTAAAGTACGACCTACAACCACTTTACAGTATTCAATCTGTCTTCTCCTGGGACTGAAATCACCTGCATACATTCCTGAAATGTTATCATTCATTGTGTATTAATGCATTATGCACAGTTTAGAGTTATTTCATGTCTGTATGCACAGTGTCTACAGAGCTAATTATCAAAGATGCAGGCTTAATATAAGTAGTTCTCAATTATTTTACACATTCAGTGTATCACTCTATCACTGTTAAGATCGGTGTATGTTGGAGATACTTACTAAAACCTTCAGAATAGACTTTTCCCAGACATTGTGACAGCAACACTCAGTCACATCAAAACAATGTTAACCTGTAACATCTGCCTCCTAGGGTTGTCGAATGTAGTATAGCATGAACAGCAATAGTACCTAAAGTAACAAGAAACAGGAATAATTGTATGGCCTATGGCGCCTTCATCCAGGGCTCTGAATTGAACATGATATCTCAAGCATAAAATAAAGCTGTTAGCCTTTTAAAGGTGATTTATCCCCATGATGATGATATAAAACTTGTAATATAGAACTCTGGACAGCTGGATACCATCCAGATCTATCAACACAGAGTAAAGACTGACCAGGTGTGACAACATCCCTGAACTCCATAGTCTAGACACCTATTTTCTATAGAATAAATAGATATGTGAGTTTAACGTGTGAGACAACGGCAAAGTGTACAATGTTTGCAGGATGTGGTCCCTGCCATTACCACTACTACTAATACATTCACATAAATATACTATCATGTCCATTTTATATTCACTATAAATACACAGCTCTCAGGGGCATATTCCTATCTCCATACAATTTTACCTTTCTTGAAGCATGAGACACTTTCCTCATTATAACCTTGGGACATTCCATAAATATGAATTTCCATCACATTCAGACCTTATAGTCTCTTATCCCACTTCATCCTCTATAGAAGGACAATGCTTGATGGTGCCCAATGTCTCATGGCACATAAGGCTTAGTTAAAGTTGCTGCTGCATTGAACAAGGCCCATTATACTATAATTATAGTTTCAAGATGTGTTTTGTGAACCAGGTAACACTACTACTGATACAGCTTCCAACTTTAAGTCAACCACAGCCACCATGAGTGACTCCATGAATGACCAATCTCCTTCCGGATGCTGAGGAGGAGGCAGCAGTTGGTGGCTACAGGAGGAGTGGCTCACATTAAAGGTACAAGACCCGGGAGCAGCTCATTCCAGCAGCAGCTACAGCAGCTCTAGGAACTGCAGGATCAGCAGCAGGGGCAGGACAAGGCAGTAGCCTCCCACAGTCCTACCCACATGTCTACAGCACCAACCCACAATCCCAACACAGGCACCGGAGGAACAACAATAACCCTGTCTTATACACTGTGTTACAGGCACCTCCCCATGTCCCTCCATACTGGGAGCTGCTCCTACTCACTCCATACCAGGCACTTCTACTCATCCTACACAGACACACATAGAGGTACCTCAGGAGGTGGGAGGCCATGGAGGGGGAGGGTGATGACGATGACCATGGAGGAGGTGTGGTAATATTAGTGATAAGATGTCAGTGGCGTAGGAGGTCAGGGATTAATAACTAAGTAATGTATGGGCTAACAGGCACCGAATGGCTTGTATCGTAGGATATCGTAACGAGTGGCCGTAGGCCTGTGGCACAATGCATAGGGAGTTGGATTAGGGATATGAGACTGTAGGTTCGAGCCCTACCCTGACCATGAAAATTTCGTGGGTTTTAACATGTGACATATGACATGTTAGGAGTGCTGATATCCACCCCAAACCGTGCTGATATCCACCTCAAAGAGTGCTGATATCCACCTAGGATCTGCTTGTAGGGGGTCGCACAATATGCAGGAATATCAGAACTGGGATATCCAGAAAAAGCACCCAAAATCACAGAGGTTGTGTAATAACTTGTTATATCAGCACATTTACCACATGAGCTGCTCTCACTAACTACTCATTGATTGAGCAGTACCTGAGAAACCCAGCGTACAGGTGAGGGAGAACTTTACGTCATCACTGTGGGCTTCCTGTAAAGGTTTACTGGAGTGATCAGTTCCTGGGGAGTACAGGGGTATTGACCAGTTTTGGACTTACCACAGGGTTTACTGGAGCATGTCAAGTTGCACTAGGACTAATTGTGGAGCTACAGGGAAGAGGGCAGAGGACCTGGGTGGTAGGAAAGAGGGTGTAGTAGGTCTAAATGAAAATTCAAACAGTAGAAAAGGCCTAAGTGATAGCAAAGACAGGAAGGTAGATCATAATGTATTTAAAGCTGGAACTGCAGAATGCCTTTCTGAAGGTCTGAGGACAAAGGCAGAAGCAGAAGGAACGAACTGTGAGACACAGGCACAGAAACAAGACCTGGCTGATAAGGCAATCGACCTTGATAAGACAGCTGTCAGGGCAGACCTCTACAATGATGAGGCTTCTAAATGGCGGCCAGTTCCAGGCCGGCAGGGTTGGGTGGGTGTAGGGGTGGGTGTGGGAGGGGTAGGAGAACTTCTGGAGCAGAAGCTGAATGTGACCGGGGCCCCTCTGCCTCCTCTACCCCCAAACACCAAACCACTCTCACACCAGGTGGCAGGACATGTATACGGCAAGAGCAGCTCCAGGCTAGGTGAGTAACAACTTTGGAAATTCCAGCTTAGTAATAGCTTTGTAATAAATGGCCCAATGATCAGTGAGTAACAACTAGAGTTTCATGCTCAGTGAGAACTTCCTTTTTCAAACCTTTCCATGTTTTATCAGGATAAGCAAAACTAGGCCCTTTGGAAGCATAACTCAGCAGATAAGCATAACTTCAAGGGCTTAATTCCTGCAAAGCATCTCTTTCGTCTGCTGAATTTAGATCGAAAATTCATCAAGCCTACACTGCAGGGCTGATACACTGCTGCATTCAGGTATCATGCCAACACTGCAGGGCTGATGCACTGCTGCATTCAGGTATCATGCCAACACTGCAGGGCTGATGCATATGTGTGTTCATGCATATCCTAATACTGCATTCATGCATCATGCCAACACTGCCGGGCTCATTCACTGCTGCATTAATGCATCATACCAACACTGAAGGGCTGATACTCTGCTGTATTTGGGCATCATGCCAACACTGCAGGGCTAATACATATATGCATTCATGCATGCATCATACTACTGCATTCATGCATCATGCCAACATTACAAGGGTATTCATATCCCTGTCCTACAATGCACCATAATGCCTTTAAACATCATGCTGAACTAAAGGACCAACAGCCGCTGGATCTCTGTGACATTTGTGGTTATGGTTGAACAATGTAACATGAGGAGGGAGGCAGGAGGCCAGTGTTTTATTTACCACCTCTGGGTCTGTTATTTCGATGCCTTGTGACACACAGGTAGAAAGGGAGAATGAAAAGAGGGATGAGAATAGGAATGCCATTTAGATCACAGGAAGGTTTAGAGTCACAGTGCCCAAGGGGAACATAGAATGTTGCAAGATTTATGAAGGTTTTCTTGCTTGCTCTGACTCTGTTTCTGTCTTCTGTTTGTCTTACTGTCTCTGTTTTACTTGCCTTTCAGTGTTGAGCTATGAGTCTGGCAGTCTGTCTATATGTGAATGTATGTATGTATGTATGTATGTATGACTGGTTGCCTTTCTCTTTCCCCTTGTATTTGAATGGTCCATTCTCTTTCTTTTATCTGTGTGAGTCTCTTTTTTTACTCCTCTCCCTGTCTCTCTTTACTTCTGTCTGCCTGTCTTTTCATTCATTCTGTTTTTTTTTCCTAATGCCACTTTAAATCTGTCCCTCGGTCCCCTTCTGTCTGTATCTCTGTTTATGTATACATAATGGGCCAACAACGCAAAGAAATCAAGATATCTATATATAACCATCATAATGATGCAGTGCCATCAGTTTTGTAAAGAAAATCTGTTGAGTAGTTTTGCTCAGTGACCTTTTACAGTGTGTTTGGGACAATCCTGTTTGTTTTTTCTACACTCACAGGTACAACATTACATACCTTCTTCTCTTTGAGGAGGCATCCCTTTGTGTAAAGTTGTGGGTGGGAATTAGCTCCTTGAGTGGGAGAGATCTGGACAATTACACCCACCCCTAAGCTGTTCACCAGGTCTTAGCACTCAGACTTTGTCGAACTATATCAACTGATGCATAAGCCTATTGGAAATGACTTATTACAAATCTCACTGTCACACAGGGACCTTTAACCGCTACATCTATGTACAGTGAATGCGGAAAAAATTGTCATTTTTCATAGATGTCAAGTTGCCTTGATACATTACCAGTGACTGACATGCTATAGACACTAATAAATATGTGCCTAAATAATGCATTTATGTATCTATTAGTCCTATGGTGTAAGCAGGATGTACATGTATTGAGATGTCGCCATTAGGCAATATATTCTTTTCGAAGTCGTTCCTTTCAGTGGTACCAGTGTGCATGGTTTACTTTTAACCTTGTGTGTTTGTCTATAACCAGACATACTCTCTAGGGTGTTTTTGTACCTGGCATACATCAAAGACACCTTACCCTGAACTCTGTGTCTATATCTAGATTCTGCTTCCTTTTTATTAGAAATCCTATCATCGTGTGGCAGTACCTGTGGGGCAGCTCTGATGAAAAGTATGCATACATGAAAGTAATAGACATTAGCATAATCTCTGTTAGACAGGCATTCGTTCATGTTATTTTATCTCTTTATTATTGACCTACAATCAAGGAACATGCTCTGCCCTGTCTTCCTTTGACATCAGCAGGGGTCCGATTTCTACACAAGATGATCATTGGCAGATAAAGGTCAAAGAACCTTACATCAGCACTTTAGCCTCAGCCAGTCCTCATCAATGCTCCCACTGCTCATCACTCTATGCAACTGACACCTGGCCTTATACAGCTTCTTGGTCCATTCTCTGTAGTTGTCATCAAAATCGGCCTCTCCTTTCCTACCCTTCCTCCTTACCTCAGTAGCTTAATAATCTGAGCATCACTCATATTGCATAGATTGTTTCTGTGTAACCTTACACCCACTCATGTACAATAATTGAGTTATATATGTAATTATCATATGTGAAAATCTTTCAGAGCATATGTTCCCTGACTAACGGTTGATGCATTTCTTAGAAACCCATGTCAGCCTGTACCAGAGGTCTTTATCATACCCTCGGGCATTTAGCGTACATGTACATGAAGAGGAATCTTTAGAGGGCAGGTTAAGTAGACCTAGCAGAAAATAAAAACCCTTATGTTGCCAATAAAAGCATCCAGGATCTAAGGGAGTCATGCATTAAGATTGACTCCCCTTAAATGATAGGTATAGTTTCTTAACTATTGATCATCCTCATCAACTTCATAATTATCTGTTAGTTGATATCAGGTGAGGGTATCATTGGCAAGTAGATTTGAGATTTCAGCCATACCTCTCATGAATGCAAACGGGAAAACTCTTTGTTATCACTCTTATGTGTATGTCCCTGACACCCATTAGTTTGTCTGAATCACACACCCATAAAGTCCTTCATTTACTTGACAGACTATACACTCTTTGCTTTAAGATCTTTACTCATAGACCCATTAATGCCTGTTTGAGTTATCAGCAGGAATCAGGTCCATACGTAGCATCAAACACCCAGGAATGGCCTTGTAGTTACTCTACCACTTCACACATCCTGGGCGCTGCACTGTTAAAGCACTGTGCATAGGTAAAGGCCTAGCACAAGTTGTTTGTTTGATCAACACAAACCTTGTTCACAGTAATGGCTCTGTAGTTACTGCAGCTGGGAGCCCCAGTTACAGGCCTTGCACTCATTAATCTGATCATGTGGTAGGGGCTTTACCTTTAGATATTACTAGATGAGTAACCTAGGAAAAGGCTTAGATTGAACCATGAGTGGGGATGGGGGAGTATTCCAATAACAACAGTAATCATGAATGATAATGATAAGGATCTCCTTGATTTCCCATCCATTGACATATACATATGTCTTAATACCCAAAACAGATATGATTAAATGAAATATCCTCTGTTCTAAATATTGAATCATTCTCAACAACTGGCCCTTTCATTGGCACCATCAAAGTAAATCTTCCTAAAATGACAGTATTCCAGATGCAATGCAGGTAGAAGGGTCAAGCATGAACCTAAGCTGAATAAAACCATTATGCTCTAGTCCTATTATTCTTGTCACTCTACTGAGTCAGAGGTTTATCACATAAAAAAGCATTTTGATTTATCAATGAAACAGATTTAGATGCCAAACCAACCAGTCTTTGGCAAACACAGTTCAGCCATGATGATATGCAGTTAAAATGGGAGAGTCTGATTTTTTTTGATAATTCACATTTTTTATTGAATGATTTATATCCATTAATGTACATCCTTTATTCTGTTCCTGTAACTAAAAAACAGATTGGGAACATGCTTTGACATTACCTAATGCCTATATTCTTATTGCTTATCGAAGGTATTTTGTACTATTTACAGGTATGTTGGAATGTGGTGATGGAACCATCCTGAAGCCTCTGCCTGAAGGATGCTGTGGTGAGCGGGAATTAGCTTTCTATGAATGTGTTTGGCATAACACTCTAAATCATCTGCACTGTGCTCAAGCTTCCATGCCACTCAGGACAAACTACACTAGGTTAAAGCAGCTGCAGATGGCCACACAGGACTGTACGGCTAAGGATGGGTACAAGACATGTAGAGTACCCAATGGTTTCATCTCCACCACAGGCATACCGGACGGTGCAGAGGATGGGTTTGACTTAGTGCCTCTGAAAGTAGAGGGAAGGTGCCTGGAGATGACAAAATTGAAGTGGAGGTACAGGATGTGTTTAATAAGGCTCAGAAACTGACACCTGTCTATTTAGGCACCTACATAGACCCTGCCACACCTAAAGGTATGGATGCAATCAAAGTTCACAATCTTAAAAGTTTTCTCTTGAACCTGGTGTTAAGGTCAAGTCTGAAAAGACTGTTCTATCAAGTAATATTTATATTTTAGCATCATCTTATGCACACCTGCATAAGGCACTGTATATGAGTTCAGGTTTGAGGTGTATCCAGACTAAGTTACAGCTGGGGTTTATCAAGTCAAGAAAAATCATTGCTAATGCTATATAGTGATTTTGTTGGCTTGAGATGTGACATTTTTCAGTACTTATATTTTCCACCAGGTTTTTCTCTGAATCAAAATACATCATTAAGTGCTTGGTATAGAAAGCATTATTATCTGTTTATTTTCAGTGCAGTACCTCCGGCTGGGAGACCTGACATATGGGTTTCATCGTCCTTGTATTGCTGACATTAAGATTGGCCGTAGATCTTATGATCCTGAAGCAACCCCAGACAAAATTACAAAAGAGCTTTATAAGTATCCACCACAGCAACAACTCTGCTTTCAACTGAAAGGCATGAGAGTAAGTACAATTTATATTTTGCATACCAAAGCTGCAGTTTGTTGCCATTTAGTCCCTTATCAATCTGACAGAGTTTTTTTTACAACAAATTCAACTCTATTGGTCCATAAATATGCTTACACGTTGTAAGAATAAGTTTTGTAACATATCACGCCAGTATAACTACATAATGATATGATTTAGTTTTACAATAGACCAAAAAGGTTATGGCTGAGGCCGTATCTAAGGATATTGTTATGACCTCTGCCATGTGAAACTGTACACAACGAGGGTGTATAAGTAGCAAAAGAAGGAATTTCACAGGAGGAACGTGTACACGCGGCAATACAAAACTAGACATCAAAAATGATAACACAAATTCATTTTAAAGAAAATTAAAGACAAAACTATTTTAGAGAAAGGTTTGATAATTTGTTTGCTGGTTGTTGTCCAGTGAGGAGTGTATAAACTGTTCACTATCTAATCCAAACACTCATTTAGTATTTAGACAACTGTTAACAACATGTTTTGTTTGATCTTTTCTTTGAAGACAGACATAATTACAATGTTACGGTATTCAACTGGCAGAGCTGGTAGATGCAGAATATAATTGTTTATTCAACTTGAAGTTACTGTTGAAATTCATACCCATACCATTGTGGAGCACATACACTGGATGTCAAAATCAATCATTTTCAACAATTCCTATCAGAAGCATAGATACTGACATAGAATGTTGTTCATTTTAAGAAAGTAATTCAATGTTCTATTTGTCATCATGAAGTCTAAACCTAAACAATACAGATAGCACTTGTCATGTAACTCAATTCAAACTTAAAACAATGAGTCTCAAAAAATTGTCTCACTTGGATCCTGATACTGTCAGTCCCCTAAAATTGTATCTAGGGCCAATAGCAGCATTATGCAACATCCTCCTCATAGGGAAAAAATGACAAAAGCTCAGGGAATTGATTTTCTGTAGAATCTTTAAATATGGAAAGATTGGTTTTAGGTATGGGGCTAGACGTAGCAGGATTGATGGCAGCTCTACATAGCAGCATAACTTAGCAGTAGAAACTTCTGCTGCCCTGGATATCATTGTATAAGATGAATGGCGTATTATGTTATCACTCTTATGTGTATGTCCCTGACACCCATTAGTTTGTCTGAATCACACACCCATAAAGTCCTTCATTTACTTGACAGACTATACACTCTTTGCTTTAAGATCTTTACTCATAGACCCATTAATGCCTGAATATTCTATGAGACTCCTGCTGACCAACTCACATGGACATCATTGCATAACATGATATATTAAGCATCTTGAGCTGCAAGATGCTTATTATTTAAGTGTAATTATGTGTTAATAATTCCTTGATATGAAAGGAAATTGCATATTACTGAGGATATTCTGCCTTACTGCAACTCTGAGCTATGGCATTGAATATGAAATGCATGGACACATCTATGACCATGTAATTTGGCATTATGCTAGGGGTAGCTTATGACATATATTTAACCTTCCCCCATATATGGGCACTATAGCGCAATATATATATATATATATATATATATATATATATATATATATATATATATATATATATATATATATACACAGAAGGATTTCACCATAATGCAAAATTAATTTTTGACCCCTCTGATCAGCCATTTGACGATGATCCATGACTATTGATCATAAGTACATTAAGATGCATGACCATCATTTTGATACCCTCCTTTTCATGTTTTGTTCAATAACTTTTCATCTTCATTGTGTCCTTTTTTCAAGTCCTACTGCAGGAGACTGGATCAATTTACCACGTGCAGTAAAGAGTATCTCCGATGTCTGGATGGAGAGGGTGTACAAAGGGAGGGTGAGAACCATTTCTTTGATAAATTTTATACATTGTAGAAGATGAAAATGAGTGAATTCTTTGATTTATATGGCTTGATGTGGCTTGATGTGCTTGGCCCATGGGTCAAAGACCCACCCCCGCTTTGAGGCAGGTTTTGGCCTGGATAAACAAGACACGGAGTTCTCTATCACATCAATAATATGGAATCTCCTTATATCAAGGTCCCACCACTTACATCAATAGTATCATAACCCCTCTATACCCACACCACTTGCTGTTGGATCTATACTGCATGAGCTTAGCTTTAACTAGTATGGAAAATGTCATACATATTAAAGAAGATGCCCAGGGCTAGAAATGCTCCCTGCATTTCTCTTTTCTTCCTCACTTCCTCTCTTTTCCCAATGAATAAATCCTTAATTTTGATTTGATGCATACATTTTTGGCTATTTCACAATGATTTTACCTACCTCTGCTTCAGAGGTTGGCAAGGATTTCATGGAATAAGTTACAAGCATAGCACTTGTGCCTGCCAACTGTTAATCTGATTGTATCTATAGCAAGTTACCCTATTCTTCTTTTGAAATAATGAACAGAAGTGAATATTATAGAATGAAATTGTAATGTTGTTGCAATGTCTGACATATTTTCTTTTCTCTTTGTACTGTTTTAGGATTCGCTCGCTTCTTTGACAATGGATATGGAATACGGGAGGATGTAGTCAGTCTTTGTATTGAAAAACTTCAGCCAATCATTGATTGGACAAAGCAGCAGCGACTATTTGCCTTCTATGCCAGCTCGATTCTTGTCATATTTGATGGAGCCTTTGAAAGTTGTAATTGTCCTAATATGAAAGAAGGTTTTCAAGAGAAAAAGTGGGAGTCTGTAAAACAAAGTATCAGTGGAAATCTGGGTGAACAAAACTCAAAAGGAACATGCAGTATTAAAAGCATTGCTTTACCTTGTGAGACATCAGAACATCAAATCAAAGATCACATACAAAGTAGTGCTTCATAAGCAGCAGAATTGAACCTGTGCACTTCTTATCAATCAAACCCAAATATTGCTGAGTACAGAGAGAAGAACGAAAACCCTGTCAATGTGAGTGAGAGAGGAGCGATTCTGTCAAGGAAAAATACTGCGTCTGATGTGAGACTATCTGTGGACAAAAGTGAAGGGTGCTCATGTAAGCGAGTTGAGGTGAAAATGATTGATTTTGCCCGAGTGTTCCCCATAGACAAGTTAGACACAAACTACCTCGAGGGGCTTATCAGTCTCAAGGGACACTTTGAGCAACTGCTGCAAGCAGAGTGATGATGGCTGCTCAGTAGCTGGGGATAATGAGGTTGTGTCACACAATCACTGCCAAAGGAAATAGATGGCATTGGGTGTCATCGTGTCAACAGTATTTCTCCCACTGGATTTAGACATGGAGCAGTGAAGAAATTAGCTCTCGGGATTCCGGAATCATTCTGGTTGTTAGTGTCAAATAGTTGATATCATTGTCAGAATGAAGTGAACCTTGGATTTCAGGATACAGCGACATGTATCATCAGTAAAAGGTGCTTTATGCAATGAGCTTTGTGATTTATAAGTCTGGCATCCACCAAAGCATTTATTAGATGAATTAAGATAAAGCTGTATATTTTTTGAAATATTGTGAGTTGAAGGGAGTATTTTATTCAGATGAACTGCAATAGCAGATGCTCATCAGTCATCTTTGCATGAGGTTCATGTCATCTCTAACTGCAGGTTAATGACAGTAGGTTGTCTCTTGTGCATCTCTATGTCAGTTTTGGTAGATGCCAGGTTTGATTAGACTGTTGGACTGTGTTTAAGGAGAAGGTAAGCAAAGACTGTGCCATTCAAAGGATAGAACATATCAATACACATATAACCACTAAATAGAAACATATCTGAGACATTCTTTACAAATGTTGCTCCAGCATTTAGGTAGCCATGACTAGATTAAATCTGTTCTAACATGTTGGAAATTTGCTTTTTAAGGTTTATGTCATGGGCTTTAAAGCTGGTATAAAATCTGGTGTAGCCTTTTCTGATATGTATTTCATAGAATTATATACCCCTCCCTATGTAGTAGGGGGCAATTTATTCTGGCAATAGCGGGCCCATTATATGCACAATACAGGACGTCAGTAGGGTCCTTTGGTGGGAAGGGAAAACACTTGGTTAATTAGTTCTGGTCACAGCCCCATGGTGGCAGCACTGATTGGCCTGCACCCCTGCCACACATCCAAATAAAAGTCACCACCAGTAGGGAATATAACTTTGCTTTATGGCTTCGGATGGAGCCACTGTGCTCGTGCAATCAAGACTGGATAAAATGCTTAAATTTAGCATCATTAGAACTTACGAAATAGATTGAGATTTCACCAGGACACTCTAACAAGGACTGTGATGATAGACATGTAGAAAGTGGAAGACCTATATATTTGAGATCTTGTCACAGCTTTAAAATGAGATATCTTGAGCTAATATCCCTGGTGGTTTTGCTGTGATTGCTTGTCAAACCTAGATTGATGTGTACAACTGAAAATGGGAAGATTGGTTCTACAGGGAATTTTTTAGTGCTGTTTTCGGTTCTTGATTTCTGAAGAGATTTCAAAAAAGGTTGGTGGCAAAGATTTCCAATTGCAATAGTGGAGTGGTTTCTATGGCAACCACAATTTTCCCTATCTACCAATTTTCTATGTTTCCATGGCAACCAAATGGAACATTTTCAGTGGAATAATCTTAAGCATGCCACTGGATTCCTTGTCAGAAATTGGTCTAAAGCATTTTTTAGCATATTTTTCAGTGTTTTACCCATATACTGCCCTCTGGTTGCCAAACCTCCTACTTAAAACTCCCCCGGAGGCGCGTTCTCCCCCGTTGGCCCACACATTATCAGTATCTTGTAGACAGCATTGCTACATTGTGCATAATGTTGCCCTGCGGGGCCCCTACAGAACATTGGTAGATGAGCCAATAATGCATTTCGTGCCATTCTAACAGGGCCCTACAAGTATGACCATGGCATCTTTGCATTATGAGGTGAAATCAACATGAACTAAACTATTCCAGTTTTAGCCTGTGCATCAGTACACCCTATTCTACATGAAGGATAAATACTACAATACTAGGCTGCATCCCTTTACGATGATAAAGATAGAAAAAGCACTATGCTTGGACCTCTGTTAAACAACCCAATTGATATAACATGTTAAATCATTCCCACAACATCTATCTAGATTGTATAGCAGCTTGTAGCATTCCTCTCCATCCGCCAACTGAAAGCATATCTACTGTTATAGCATTTACATTTTTGTTGTTGACATTTTTGTTTCCATCTACGGATAGAAAATGTTGTTACTTCAAGTTTGTGTCAATGAAATAAAGCAATACCAAAATACAGTGTCAAAGATGTTAGAATCAATTAGCAATAAGAAAGGGAGATTTCATAACCCCAAAGTCCATTTGTTTACTGTTGTAAGGTAACCTAACAAACAAAAATATATACTAAAAAAAGTGTCCTATTTATCTTTATTCAGCTTTTATATCACATTAGTGAGCAGTTTGCTTGATTAACAAGTATAGCAAATCGTACAGCATGAGGACCAATGAATGCGCAGCATAACAGTAATGTAATCCTACACACAAAGTGTCACCTCATCTTATTCACATAGCTTTATGTGCATCTTAAACTTATGTGCATCTAAAACGGATGAAACACAAATGTGAAATGTGAATGTCAATGTTCACACATTAACTTTTTCAACCTTTTTTGACAGATGAAATTCGAGTATTAAAGCTTAACATTGGAGATACCTCGAGTGTTATTTGGTGTTCTCTCTTTACCTCTATGGATCCAGCTAGCACATTTACATCACTTTAAAGTGTGTTTATTCGCTAGCAGATGACCCATTTTTCAATTTCCCACCTTTATCCATCTATATAACATTCTATATCATCTGTGAAAATTGTAAACTGCTGTGTGGAATATTCATGCCTTAAAACAGTAGATTCCCTTGTCCTGTATTAAATCTTGGTCCAAGAAAAATATGGATAACAATCAACACCATGAACCATGTAAACAACAGTTTTAATTGCAAAAGTTCCCAGTAGGTGGCAGTGCTGCTCTGTGCTCTCACCACATCTATTTCTGGCAAAGGTACTCTCCACGCATGACTGGGGTATGCTATGTCTATAGAGGGTTTTGAAGAATCTGCTGGGAACATAACATCCTCTCAGGATCATGGTGCCTTGGTGTTTTCCCACCAGAAGGCTGCATTATGTGCTTCGTGAGCACTCTTTAGATCAGGTACGTGGACCTGTCTCTGATGGTTGCTACATAATCAGATCATGACAGGACAACATATGAAGCTATTTTAGACAGGTTTTAAAGGATATATTTGTTTGACCCTTTAGCGAGTATACACACTTTAACTCTCAGTATGTACCTACGGGGTTGATACATTTTACTCCCGGAGGGTCGGCATGATGCTCCAATGAAGTTCTAGCGAGCAGTCTTGCCAGCACTTCATAGGTACATAATGCCGACCAATGGGTATGATGTACTCAACTGCCATTAACCATCACAGAGTGACTCGGCCTAATTATTGAAGAGAAAAAAGAAAAATAACCAAATAAAGTCCCTGTTTTTGCCAAAGTCTGCCATGCACGTCTTGCTGCTTGCTGTATGCACCCCTACTGTGACCTGACTGGGTTGATACAGTCCTGGGTGGTTGACATGATCTATAAATGACATGCTGGTAAGCAGGTTTACACAGATGCATTGGCATCTAATACATAATACTATACTAGTTCCAGCACCGGTAAACGTGAGTGGATTGTCCTATTTTTAAAAGGTCTGATAACTATGTAAACAATTCACCTTCTAAGTACTTTATCATCACCTTCATATCATAATTGTGTGAAAACAATACAACTACGCTAGGAGTTTTAGTGACTTGTTTCTTAGACTTGTTTGTGGGAGCCATAATCAATACGGCACACTACCTACAAAAACACAACGGAATGAAAACCTTTGAGTTCAGCGCTTCAAAGATGGTGGCCAAGTGGACGACGTAGAAGGAAATGAAGAATGCCCACATTAGTTCCAAGTTTACACACAATGCTTTTCCCAGTGCACTTTATCCATCACCAGTATTTTCACATTAGTTCTAAGTTTACACACAATGGTGCTTTTCCTGGTGCGCTTTATCCATCACCAGTATTTTCACCTTAGTTCCTAGTTTACACACAAGGGTGCTTTTCCCAGTGCGCTTTATCCATCACCAGTATTTTCACATTAGTTCCTAGTTTACACACAATGGTGCTTTTCCAGGTGTGCTTTATCCATCACCAGTATTTTCACATTAGTTCCTAGTTTACACACAAGGGTGCTTTTCCCGGTGCGCTTTATCCATCACCAGTATTTTCACATTAGTTCCTAGTTTACACACAAGGGTGCTTTTCCCGGTGCGCTTTATCCATCACCAGTATTTTCACATTAGTTCCAAGTTTACACACAAGGGTGCTTTTCCTGGTGCGCTTTATCCATCACCAGTATTTTCACATTAGTTCCTAGTTTACACACAATGGTGCTTTTCCCGGTGCGCTTTATTCATCACCAGTATTTTCAAATTAGTTCCAAGTTTACACACAAGGGTGCTTTTCCCGGTGCGCTTTATCCATCACCAGTATTTTCACATTAGTTCCTAGTTTACACACAAGGGTGCTTTTCCAGGTACGCTTTATCCATCACCAGTATTTTCACATTAGTTCCAAGTTTACACACAAGGGTGCTTTTCATGGTGAGCTTTATCCATCACCAGTATTTTCGCAATTATCCATAATTGTGTAAAAGTAATATGGAGGGAGGATGTTATTTTAGGCACAAGAATGCACTTTATTCCATGACAGATACTCCAGCTTATCGTAACGATGGGGTAGACAATAGAGGGAAGGGGATATTTTATTGAATAAAGTGCAATAAAGCACATTTGTGCCTAAAACTGTCCTTTATTCTATTACCATTCCCTTGCTATGAATTAAAGAAATGACATACCTGTGTGGCCATTTAACATGGTTGCAATACAATTAATTATGCCATTCTGTTTGATGGGTTACAAACCTACCATCAAGTACCACCTCTCCCAGAGAATTTACCGTAATAAAAGTACAATATAAGTTGTGATTCTTTCTGTATTTGCATGATTTGACACCAGGGGGCCCAACAATAGGGGGTGTGCTTAATAGAGCAGGTGCCAGGGGGGGCAACCAGTGCTTTGGTGCAATCTCGTGGCAACTGTATCATTCATGTTTGCGTGTATGGCTCAGTATGCCTGAGGAAATACCTCAATTCTGCTATATTAACACATGTGTCATATATCCTAGGGTACATTTATATCAAATATATATGGGCCAGATTTCCTGGGGACGTACAAATCTCCCTGAGAAGGCCCTAAATATGAAAGTCAGAAAAGGAATTAATCACTTTATTACATTGAAACAATGTCTTGGCTCCTTGGAACCACCAATTATACACAGTTATCCCTACCGGTTCCATTTTTATAGCTGTGTGATAACAATTTGTCACTTTTTGTGTCCATCCGACAGATTTAATCAGTGATATGATTTTGTTACCAATATATACACCACAGAAACTTCTAATTTTGTTTACCAGCTCTTACAGTATACAAGTTTAGTAAGCTCATGAATAAACATCACTGTTCAAAATTCTCTTGAGATATAGGCTGATGAAATTCAGCCATCTTGTGAAAAAATGAAAATTTTTGTCAAAAATGCTATTTTTCCTCTAGTTCTCTAGAAAATGCTTAAATACTCATTAAAATCAATCTACATTAAGTTCAGCATGCCTAATCTAAGAAATAATGATCATCATAACGTAATGGACAACCAACTCGGCACAGCATTAGCTTAAAATTACCCTAAAATTCAGACTTTATCTGTCGGATGGACACTTTTTTTTTCATATTACAGTGTATAAAACACACTTATGGAGAGACTTATGGTACAAATGTTATTAATAGTGCTAAAGGGATAACTGTGCTTGATTTAAAACATAAAGGATGCATCCAAATGCATTACTTTGAGATTAAGAAATTTGTCCTTCTGACAGCAAAAGTGCAAAATGTCCATCCAACAGAAAATGTGTATATGGATGCACTCTTTGGTATAAGAGGAAGACTTTAGGCTACAGCAAAAAAAATCTTTGCAGCAGCTTAACCACCCTAGTGCCTCTCAATTCTGAGCAGAGTAAGGATAGTGTATTAACTGTCTTAGTTTAGAATATGGGAGGGTTTTCGTTTTACTGTCGGATGGACATTTGAGTGTCATTTTACACTGAATGTTACACGAACAAATACTTATGTTCTACAATACCCAAAAACCTTCTGAATCATTAACACAACAGATATATCAATGGGAAAAAGCTATATATGAGGTTCTGGAACCCCTCTGGGATATATGCCAGGGCTGTAAAAAACCTGCTTTTTCGTCAAATTTGGAAGCCAACTAATTCAAATATTATGGTTGGATATGCAAGAGAGTACATGCATTTGAAAGGTTATGGTGTTCCCTTCCAAATGGGACCAAAAAGCAGGATATTGGTTCATAAGTTTTTATTCTATAGGTGCATAAGCATACAAAAGTGTGAAAAATGCCAATTGTACGTGCCCAGAAAATCTAGCCCATATACTTCACTCTATGTAATGGGTCCACTTTAGCTGCATGTCAATGTATCAGTATGGAGAAATCCATCATGTTTCAGTTGATAATGGGGTTGTTCTAAAGGTCAACTTTGAACATTTCATAAAAATAATTGAGCTGAGATCCATTAAATCTACTATTTGTGAAAATTATTTCAATGTCTAATGTATCAGGGGTTGCAGTAGAGAACATTGGAGCACCACTCCTAGAGTCTGAGAAAGATATTTCAATAACCACTAATGTGAGCTCAGTGAAGACGTTTTCCATACTGTTCATGTTTGTTAGTTCCCATGCCACTCACACAATGTCTCTACTGTGCCATACCTTGACCATTTCCTTGCCTTCTAGCCCTGTCAGACATGGTCATTTTCTAGTCTGCTACTAGATGGCGCCAAAGCACTGGGCTCTCCTGGGAATAGACTGCATTCCTTTGTTTGGACTCACCGGTCAAGATCAAACATCCCTATGTTTGGACTCACCGGTCAGGATCAAACATCCCTATGTTTGGACTCACCTGTCAGGATCAAACCTTTCTGGTTCTGGCCACTTTGCAGGGTCATGTTGAACACCATAGATGGGGAGGTTTATGATGACACCTTTCCATATGAAAACCCCTTTCACATTCTGGTTTACTGCACGGATCGTCCTTCATTCAAATGCGGTTTAAATCATATTAACTAGAAAAAGCCTTTTCAAATAAAAGCTTTTGTTCATATCTTAGCAAAGGTAGGACTATGATTGTTGTACTATCCAACGCAGAAGAACAACAAATTATATAGATAAGGTGAGGGCAAATTTGAAATACAATGATGGAAATTGCTTGATTTCATTGTCAATGTGTAATCTGAATATAACGCGGTTTGCGTTATATGATTCAGAGGAAGATTTTCTTACTCAGTGATAATGTAAGTACCCAGCAAATTGTCGTTATCTGTCGCCATGATTGGTCATCAATGGTGACTCCTTTCTGAGTGATAACTCACTGCGTCATCTTTCGCCACTGTGTGTCAGTCTCACATGGCATGGCAATTTATCACAACAGTCACCAACATGATCTCACTCACTGCGTGAGTATGTGCCACCCCTTGTCATCCCTCACAAAGCATGGTGACTTATCACCACCATCGCCAACATGGATCTAACTCACTGCGTGAGTATGTGCCACTGCCTGTCAACTCTCACTCAGAATGGCGGCTTATCACAAGCATCGCCAACATGGATCTGGCTCACTGTGTGATTATGTACCACTCCCGTGCCACTGGCATCAACTCTCACACAAAATGGCGACTTATCACTACCATTGCCAACATTGGTCTCACTCAATGCGTGAACTTGTGTCACTCCATGTCAATGCTCTCTAAGAATTGCATCATCTGTCACTTACTCTCACTCAGAATGGCAACTTATCACCACCATTGCCAGCCTTTGTCTCACTCAATGCGTGAATTTGTGTCACTCCAAGTCAATGCTCTCTGAGGATTGCATCATCTGTCAGTCACTCTCACTCACAGTGGCAACTTATCACCACCATTGCCAAAGTTGGTGAGACAGCACCACTGTTCAACATGTAGTCTATCTAGGAAGTGTGGGCATGAAGTATAAGTCCCATACATATCAAATGTGCTTTGTTTCACACTGATTTCCATGTAATACTTCAGAGTTGAATCAAACAAGATTATATAGAGAGAATATCAATTGAATTTTGATAGAGGTATCTCTAAAATGAAAGCAACTATCCATAGACACCTTTTCTCTGGTTACAGGAAAAATACATAGGGAAATATCAACATGAACACCTTGTCTGTGGTTAGAGGGAAGATACATATGGCAATACCTTCTCTGGCAAAACATACTTTGATCTGGCAGATGTGAGGATACATGATTACCAATGTCGATGATCATGAGCTTTTCATCTAACAAGGTGAGTGATCACCAGCGTCGCCATCACTGGTGAGTCTGAGTGATCACCACTCTCGCCATCCATGGTGAACCTGCGCTATGACGTGGTGCGCGTTTCATCTAGTGAGGTGAGTGATCAACCGCCTTGCCATCCCTGGTGAGTGTGAGTCATCACGATCCTTGCCAACCGTGGTGAACATGCGCTATGGCATGGTGTGCGTTTCATCTAGCGAGGTGAGTGATCACTCGTGTCGCCATCCCTGGTGAGTGTGGGTGATCAAGATCCTCACCATCTGTGGTGAACCTGTGCTATCACGAGGTACGCGTTTTATCTAGCAAGGTGACTGATCACAATCCTTGCCATCCGTGGTGAATGTGCATTATGACGTGGTGTGCGTCTCATCTAGCGAAGTGAGTGATCACTCATGTCGCCATCCCTGGTGAGGATGAGTGATCACTCATGTCGCCATCCCTGGTGAGGATGAGTGATCACAATCCTCGCCATCCCTGGTGAACATGTGCTATGACGAGGTGCGTGTTTCATCTAGCGAGGTGAGTGATCACCCGTGTCGCCATCCCTGGTGAGTCTGAGTGATCACCATCCTCGCCATCTGAGGTGAGGCCATGTGATCACAACCATTGCTATTCCTGGTGATCTTGTGCTATAGCGACGTCGTGTTCCATCTAGCGACATGTGTGAGCCACTTCACACAGGTTGACAAGGAGTCACGCCAATTTGCTGGGTATGATTGCTATTGGTCACTAGCTGGTCTGCATCTGGTTCCGATGACACACATTGATAAGATGGGACCAGCATGTCCCTGGAAGTGGGTGTTAACCAGGGTTCTACCATAGGCGGGTATGCAGGGCAGTTTGATCCCATAGAACTCAATGTTAACCAAAACGAGGCTGGCAGGGCTTAATCCTTGGATAATGCCCTGGGGATAATGCCCTCTATAGGTAGAATTTTTTTTATTTTTTTTTCAACTTTTAAGTCGTAATCCAGTCATTTTTATCTAATAAAATGAGTATGCTAACCGAAAATTGAAAAAAAAAGAGACAAGCATGAACTTATCAGAACACAAAGAGCAGTTGTCAGGGTGAGTCAAGATGGAGCAGCTCGAAGTTGGGCAGCTGGTCATTCATGAGAACAAGTTATGGAAAATAATTGACAAGAAGAATCCATTGGGTTTCAATGAGTACAGACTGAGATCTGTTGATAAGGGGAGAGCATGATAATTACCTATGGTAGAACCGAAATTGAGCCTGGGCTGGAGAGCATTGTCCCAGAATTAGGCCCAAGGGCCTGGCCGGTCAGGCTGCGCAGCATCCCCGGCCAGGCCCAAGGGCTGGGCCCAGCCCAAGGGCCTAGCCTGACCGGCTAGGCCCTTGGGCTGGGCATGATTCTGGGACAATGCCCTCCAGCTCAGGCTCAATTTCTTAGACAAGGTACCCATCATGGTATGTCTTATCAGTGGGGTTTACCTCAAACAGCGAACTTCGAAATGGCGGCTCCACTAGGCCTCCATACTGAGTCCTATAATGCCCACAACAAGATAACAGCTTTATTAGATAAAGTGAGGGCATGCTCGATAAACATTGTTTTAAATTGAAATCAAAAAGAAAGATAATGAGCAGTGAAAAGATAAATCCACCCATGGGGGCAGATAGATCATGGAGCTACACAGTGTGTGCAGGTCTTTAGATAGATGGATAAAAGATTTTTTTTTCTAAAACAAGTGCTATCGTATCTACCGTCCAAGTAGGGGGATAAATCCTGAGGTTTTCATTGACACACTGATCTAAGTAGGGCATCTCTTGAAGTATGTTTGCATCAACGACATCCTTAAATTAAAAGAAGGAAAAAACACAGATAATTCAGATGGAAATAGAACATTCAAGATTTGCTGCCATTGTGCATCTATTGCAGTCCAGCACTGAGGTAAGGAAATTTTCGGACAAGATCAAAAGTATGAACACACAGTTGAATTTAGCAGGACCATCGTTTATCCGAAAATTCATTTAGAATTTGCCACTTCATCTGAAACTGTCTTTGAGTAACTATTAATCTGCATATCTTAAAATAAACTTTTGGCTAACAATGGTGTGATTTGATATATATTTGAGAAGAAGATCTATTTCTTTATTGGATTTTACCAAAATATAGGCACATCAATAACTATTAATGTCTCAATACCTTCTAAAATGGAATGCCTTGGTATCAGGCATGGCTTAAACAGGTGGATTTAGTTCTCCCATCACCCAGAAGGGGGCACCATGACCTATCATTTGACATATTGCACTCCCTATTTGATACATTGCACTCCCTATTTGATACATTACGCTCCTATTTGATACATTACGCTCCTATTTGATACATTACACTCCTATTTGATACATTACGCTCCTATTTGATACATTACGCTCCTATTTGATACATTACGCTCCTATTTGATACAATACGCTCCTATTTGATACAATACGCTCCTATTTGATACATTACGCTCCTATTTGATACATTACGCTCCTATTTGATACATTACGCTCCTATTTGATACATTACGCTCCTATTTGATACATTACGCTCCTATTTGATACATTACGCTCCTATTTGATACATTACGCTCCTATTTGAAACATTACGCTCCTATTTGATACATTACGCTCCTATTTGATACATTACGCTCCTATTTGAAACATTACGCTCCTATTTGAAACATTACGCTCCTATTTGATACATTACGCTCCTATTTGATACATTACACTCCCTATAATAGTTCAGAGGGTCAGGGAGGCCGTAGCTACACATCTCTTTTTTCCATTTTTGAAAATTAGGAAAAAAGCATTTTCTCAAACTTGAAGTGCATCTTTTACATGGAGTCACCTTATATGTGGGTTACTACAGTGATATATAACCTTCTTTCCAACAACTCTGTTTATTTCTTCGATCAGTTTCTCTTCCACTTCTGGATAGAGTGCCATGTTGTACATGAAGAAGCTGAGGGACGTTGACGTTGTGTCATGACCAGCAGCAAAGAACAGCATCGCATTGGTCAGAATCTCATCAGTGATAATACCTTCAAAGAATACACTAAGGCCAAAAAAAAAAAGTGTGGTTTCCGGTCACCCGACCTACCTCAGCTGAACAGGGCCGACCTCAGATTTTTTTAGGAAAATTTTCATATTATTTTCATAATTTTTCATATTAATTTCATGATTTTTCATATTTTTCATATTATTTTCATATTTCTAATATTTTGAAATGTGCTTGGGTTCAAACATAGAATTTGAGCCTTTCAGCCCAAGATCCAACGTTTTGGCTGGTGCTATAGAGATGAAATTGATCATCTGTGGGTCAATTATCAATGATAAATAATTCAATATATGGGCCAAAGTATGGTTCAGTGAAAAAAAAAAAAAAAAAAAAAGAAATCCGACCTACCTACCTCAACTTTTTGGACCATGTTACCGGAAACTTACAATATTTTCTTTTGGCTTAAATACACAATGTGATCAAGGTGGAAAATTTTCAGGCTATAATACCACTTGAGAAGAATTATCATCCTTGTTGATAGGTTTATGGAGGAGAAAGGGATGTTTGATTTCTTTATGGTGAGGGAGGACCTTGTATTTTCATTTGTGTGATAATTTTTCACTTTATGTGTTTAGACCTAGTATATACCAGTGAACATTCATTGTAAACATCATATTTTTGCAACATCCTTTATAAGACGACATCATCTCTCATGCGTCATTGTTTAAAGTTAAATTACATCTCAGAACACACTGAAAACCTTTACCAAAATTATTCAGATGTATACTGTGTTCTACGGGACTCACTGCCATAAGTGGATTACATACTCAAATTTACGACAAAGTTACTTGCAACATATGAAACTAAGGTAAATAAGCATAAAAAATAATAGATCTACCAATAAATAAATAAACTGAGTAGCTAACACACTGTGACCTTTGTATTTGTTGCGATTTGTATTATATGATTCAGACATTAAGAAATTTTTATTAAATGTGAGTTCCCCCAGGTTGTAGTACACATTAATCCGGCATATTAACCAATACATGAATATGTATATACTCGACTCGCTGGCTACCTTATACACGATAGTTGATGGGGGGTGGATTTCTCAAGAAATGGCGAATTTGAGAAATGCCCCTGGGTAAATATACAATGTGTGCACATTTAATGTGTGAACACGGATAATGGGGTACAAAATTATCATGCCTCAAATAAGCTCAGACAATAATTATTTTGGTTTGGGTTCAACTATTTAGGGTTATCCATTTGTGCATCCCCCAACAAGGCCCTCATTTTTGGGTGATTTTTTTCAATTACGCTATGTTTTATGGGCAATATGCTTCTTTAAATCATATCAAAAGTACCTCGGAAAGCAAGAGGGAAAATTATGATCAATTGATAGGCTATTGGCTGAGGCCCCCATGCAGTAACCAATGGATGAATCCTAGATGAATGACTAGACGTTGTCTAAGCATGCTTAGAATCAACTGTATATAGACCTCTATTGTCTGGAAGCGGGTCTGGAGCTGGTTTCTGGTGACATGCACTGATAAGAACTGATAACATGGGACCAGCATGTCCCTGGAAGTGGGTGTTACCCAGGGACAAGGTACCCATCATAGTATGTCTTATCAGTGGGGTTTACCTCAACCAGCAAAATTCAAAATGGTGGACCCACAGGACGTCAATACTAAGCCCTATACTCCTGGATTATCAGGACACATATTGAGGAGGCAATGAAAAATCAACATTGAATAAGGAACAACAGCAGCCTGCAGTTCAAGACAGGACCTCCTGGAGAGCCATTCAGATTATGCACCCAACAATGCCTGTAGGCCTTTGTAGCTGTAATTCCCCTAACAGCAGAGATTAATGTGTTGATACAGGGTGCCACATGCATTCACTTTCGTTAATCGTCTCGAGCTGTTGTTAATCGGAACTCAGTAGACAGAACAAATAGGTGGACATATTGACCTGGGTACTGGATGGTAACCTGACCACTTGCAGTCGGCGCCCACTGCATGCGCCAGAACTACTTTCTCTGTTGACGCTTGAGGCTGTTGGCGAATCATTGCACCAGTATAGGAAATATGTTCGTGAATGTCTGTGATGTTTGATAGTGGGAAGTGGACAGTAGAGAATGATTGAACAGGTAAAGGTTAGTGCCATAGGATGGAGCAATACAGAAGTGACAGGTAGAGTACAGGCCTATATGGGACCAGAGGAGCAGAAAGGTGCGTTGTACACTGGAAGACTGGGGAAAGGGCTTTACAGTAGATTGCTTCTATTTTTGGAAAACAGTAGAACATGTAGTTGCTGTCACTACAAATCCAATGCCCCGGTGTGGATTGCCCTGTACCCAGTACAATGGTCTCTATAGCCTATTTACAATTAGGGCTGAGCGTATATAAGTAGGCTGCATATAGACAAAGCATTGGGCTACAGAGACACTGAATTATATATGATTGATACAGTTGGTGGTCAGTCGGGAGGAGTTGTTAGAAGATCGGAGATAGGAGATAAGAAAAGGGTCCAATTGAGGCCTTCTACTACTGACCCCTGGTTTACAAATCTCTCTATTTTTCTTAAAGAGGTATTTCTATTATGAAGTAGGCTGCTTTTTTTCTTCTACATTTCCTCAAGTTTAAATTCCTGATTTGTTTTAGATTTTTTGTAAATTTTTCTTCCAACTAATCAATGATTTTGTGACTTTGAGAAATTCCTCTGTCACTTTCTATTACCCAGTGGTTTAGAGCCCCACTGCCTCTGTCCACATCACCCTCCCGCCAGGGGAGGTTTCAGAAACGACTGACCTAGGCCTGGATATATTAAAGACATGATGACCATATTCAAGTACATGTGTCAAGTCTCACCGTCTATGTATCTTAAGTATTGCATTTTGATGCAATATGTACACGTTACATGTGCCAAAGTGGTATTTTGGAACATCACTTTCCATTAGAACAGGTAAATATACTGTGAGAAGTGAAAAAAAACCTAACTATAACTGTAGATTTATAATGACGTACCTTGTCTAATCCTTTCAACCCCCCTCCCCCCCCCCCCAAAAAAAAAAAAAAAAAAAAAAGAGAAGGATATGCCCATTCCTTTGTAATATAGGAGTTATAAGTAGGCACCTGTTGAGAACTCACTATAAGCCCCAACAAAGGCGGTTCCTGCATTAAGTGATTAGAAAAGGTAATCAAATTACCTAGGCTGAGTGGCACATGTAAATCATGCTTTAATCTAAACCATGGGAAATAAGCCGGATATACCATTCTAATAACAATGGATCTGGCTTGTGAGCTACCTTGTCGCATTTTTGTTCGTAAGTTTCCTACATTTGAATGGATTTATGTTATGTAGAAAAAAATAGAAAAACGATAATAAGGGTATTATAAATCTTCGGTTAACTGTGCATCCACAGCCCACATAATATATGCATTAGACACCGAGTCAGTAAGCCTGAATTCAGCATTATCAATCAGCTGGTGGGTAATAGGACTCTGGAGTATCAACATAGCCAGTGATGGGTGGTGGAGGTGGTGTACAGACTATACCAGAGATCCAGTTTCACCTCCAGGGTATACCATATATAGTTGGCCAAGAGAGCGTCCAATAGGGGATCGATCATTGTACGGAACCTACCCCCAACTTGTGTTGGTCCCCAGGAGTATTTAGGGAGTGATCATTTTTTAACAACGGGGGAAGGGGCTGGTGGGTTTAAGGGGGGTCTGAACCCCTTGACCAGGGGGTCAAAATAATTTCACCTGTTTTCAATAAAAAAGCCTGCGCGTTTCTAAGAGCGCATTTGCGCATGATTTTCGGCCCCTGATGGGGGGTTCAAAAATATTTTGACCCATCAAGACGGGGGGCTGATTTTTTTTTTGCACGTCCGCGCGCAAACCCACCAGCCCCAACCCCCCCCCCCCCATTGTTAAAAAATGATCACTCCCTTAGCGGCAACGTCCACTGCCTCACAACATAGACATTCACTCTGTAAGTGTTCACCTCTACAGATCGTGTTGTATAAATATGCCTCAATATGATTTTGGGAAGACTATTGGTTTCCACTACAATTGACTTCTTCATCTCATATTTCTGCTATGTCAACCAAGGTAAGTAAGGTAATTCATAATGCTATATATAGCACTGGTAGAATTAGGCTTATGTGTCTATCATTTAATATTTGAAGAGCATAATCATGGTTGGTTTTATCAATACCTACCACTGTATTGATCAGTGTTATAGGAGATGGACGTCACCAAAATCCACATTGGAACTTATCGATTTAATGTTATATCTCAATAGTAGTCCTATGCAGATATGGAGTTGATAAGGAAGCTAAACTAGTCAAAATTAAGGCCACACAACTGTGGCATAATATGGTACACGTACTGGGGTATATTCCTGCAGCTTCTAGTTTTGGTACCATTATTCTTCCAAATTTGAATTCGACCTGATAAGGGAATCGGGTCCCCCCCAGTAAAAAACATAAGAACATGTCCATGTTTAGGCACATGGCATTGTTCAATCTATAGGCCTATGAAGTAGAAATGAGAACCAGTCGCAAGTCTCAGGGGACTGCTAATCAATATTATATCAGGAAACTACAGGTAGAGAGAGTGCTAGCTATTGAAGAGAGGTCTCTTGAAACTCAAGACTCATTGAACTTTGATCACTCTAGGTTACTAGGTGCTCAAATGCCATGTATAATTATAAATGGGAGGAGGTCAAATGGTGAAAAGGATGCCTTGTGAGTATGCTATAGGCTATATTTGACAGAAATTAATTTCCAAACGTGAAAGTGGATACGCATCATCGATGATAAAATTTATATAACTAAGCAATATCAAGAATATGATTGGTTTAACATTGTAGCTAGATCTGGAGGGCATTTCTTAATAATGTTAATTAGTATCATTGAGAAATGTCCTTCTGATTTACTACCTCCATCTCTTTATCAAGCAGGTTTGATTGAATTTCTCAATTTATTTTATATATATATATATATATATATATATATATATATATATATATATATATATATATATATATATGACCAATGGTTATATGGACGAAATCCTTAGATTATTGGGTGAAATATATAAGGACATTAGCTGCACACGGCGCAACAAACTTATGAATAGTAACCTTTGCCAATGGGCCTCGTTACCAGTGACCTTACAAGAGACCCTCCAAGATCAGCGCCACGGAGTAGATGCACATGAATAAGGTATATTATTTGGATCCCATCGGAATTATAGAGACTTGTCCAACATACAATATTTAAAAAGGTTCAATCCTTTGAAATGGTCTTGATAACCCAGTTGTGAAGTTGCTTGGTCCTGTGAACGTGACCACTGATGTTCATATGGACTATTAAACTAACACTAATGAGGGCACTTCAGTTGGTCCACCAAGTCTACCATCAGAGTATGTATACTGTTGATTGGCTTGGGTGAAAACTCCTAAATCTTACGCTGGTTTGCTGTAAATGGTAGGTCTACTAATTAGGAACCTATAGACCCTGTATGTATTGTGGAGTCTATTGAAGGTAAGGTGGTCCAGGCGGTATGGTACTCAGTGCCTGGAGGAGACCATCGGCTGCACCCTGTTTGTGTATGTATGTTTGTAGTTGTATCCTGTAAGGTTACATTAGTATACATTGTACAGGGTATGTTTAATCTCCAGTATGTCCAAATTAAATAATGGCTAATGACCTCTATACATAAGAATAAGTAAGGGGACAATGTCCGCCGTAGTGCAGCTGTGTAGTCAGAATCATGATTGGGCCCTCTGCCCTGTACCCATGTTTTCTGTTTGAAGTCAGTCACTAGCTTGTGTTCTCTTGCAGGTTTAAGAACTCATAATGGAGGAGGCAGAGTGGAAGGTGGAGCTTATGGCTTGCAACAAGAAGACCTTAAAAGACAAACCCTTATCAGAACTGTTATCTGATGTGGTAAGGAGAGTTAAATTCATATGCTACTATTCATGGGAGAAAACCAGTACCTCTTAGCTTCATCATAATGTGTAACGGTATTAAAATTTAGTATCAATTAATCACCATTCCCAAACAAGATGAATGTTACTAGTAAAGATATCCCTATTCACAGTGAAGTTTGAATAGATTACTTATTGCCATCTTACATTGCATTAAGATAATTGCATCACTTCCCTCATGCACTGGAAACCCAAGTTAATGATGCCAAAATATATAACCTAGTCTTTAGGCATAAAAGGTACTTCAAGCAAGAATACTATAGTACACTAGGATGTCCAACTCTGAGCATAGTCTATGGGAAGAGTGTAACAGGCCACCCCCTCTACCCCCCTTAAAACTAGGCTGCCTTGTGTGTTCAGTGTTGATTCCAATAGAGGATTAGGTGGTTTATGGAGCTGTGCTGAACCTTTATCGGGTTGATACCAAATGATAAGAAAGAACCATCTAAACCAAAGAATCGTCCTGAATCCAAAATTTGTGGTTTTGATTATCAAAAATTGATCAAAAGTATCCAAAAGTGAGGTTTGCTGATGAAAATATTTTGAAAATGTGCAAAAGTGGTATTGAAAATTATTGGAACTCATTATAGATACAACACATAAATCAAAGTTCATACCTCAATCTACATATATCCACATGTCTGCCTATGTCTCAATCTGACAAGGACCATGCCTGTGCATTGCTATGCCTATCCCACATACTGCCTATCCCATAGTCTACTATTTTAATTTTATACATCCTTAATAATGCCTATCATAAAGGTTACGTATCTCTCGTTTTGCCTATCCCCCAACCTGCATATCACTCATGATTACTTTACATATCCCTCAGCCTCTTAGGTCATCATGCTTATCTATATATGCCTCACTATGCTTATCATTTTGCTAGCTCTTGATCCAACATGCTTCACATCCCTCTTGATGTCTATTCCTCTCTTCCTATCCCACATGCTGCATATCACTCATGCTATACCACTTGGCAAAAAACATTTTTTAAGGTCAAAAAACATTCTCTTTATGTTCCTAAATTCTCTAAACTTTTGTTTTAAATGTCAAAATATTGTCAAAACATGTACTCAAAATGGTTTTTCAATGTTATATTAAAACGTTTTATATTAGGTTAAAACTTAAACAAACATTAAAAAAACATTTTACAAACAACGAAAAGATTTTGTAAAACAGTAGAAGACTTTAAATCATGTTTAAAAGTTTTTGAATTACATCTTCAATGTTTCTTGGATATTTTTCTACCCAAACCTATTCCAAACATTTGCAAACATTGAATAACGTTTTTTGCCATATGGGATCTACCCAGTGTAGGGGACGAGAAATCCCCATACCTGGTAGATTGACCCTCAGGGGCCAGTTACCTGGTAATCACTGCTCCCCTAGTGTGTATCATACCGATCTAGGTGTAGTTGGAAGGTGGAAATATCAGGCCAGGGATCGTGGTGTAATGGTTAGCATGCTGGAATGTCATGCCAGAGATCCGGGTTTGAGTCTTGGTGATCCTAGATATTTTCACTGTCCTCTACACAACTTAGCAAAAAAACCGTTTTTACTTGGTTAGGTAGACTAAGCGATATGCACCATGAAGGATCGGCAACCTGACGGATAGGTAAACTCAAGGATATGTAGTATGAATTATAGGTAGATGTATGATTGAGGTAGACTATTGAACTGATACCTTAGGGGATAGGTTGAATGAGATATGGTCATCATAACGAAGATTGGTGATGAGCAGGAAAGCTATAAAGTGAGCATGAGGGATAGGTATTCAAAAGGATGGACAACAAGGGGGATAGGTAGCATGTGTAATAAATAGTTAGATAGATAGGCCAGAGAGTACCGTGTAAGGTGAGTATTATTTAAAAGAAACATGGGTGCTATGTAATATGACAGAAGTCTAACATGAGGGATGTGCAGAGTTGGGGGATAGTCACAATGAGGGATAGGTGAACTGAATGATAGGCAGATTGAGGAGAGGTAGACTAAGGGTAAGAACATACAAAGAAAATTAGGTACAAAGGTGTGGGGTAAATGTTAGGCCTTAAGCTTTTTGAGAGAAACCCTAATTAAACTCTACATGTTTTAAGAGAGAGGTAGTATGAGTGAAAGGTAGACCAAGGGAGATACAGTATGTGAGATAGGCAGAGCCATGCACAACTAGAGTATTTGTCAGGTTAAGAGATTCTGAGATGTGGATTGAGGTCCTAACTTCAATGAGCATGTTGCATCTATGAAAAGTTTTAAAATCATTTTCAATATTACTTTTGTGCATTTTAAAAATATTCTCATCATCAAACCTCATTTTTAGGTACTTTTGGTCAGTATTTGAAACAAGAATTCAGCAGGATTTTTTTGGTTTAGATGGTCCCTTCTTTTCATTTGTTATCACTCTGATTATGGTTTATGACAGTTTCATAATACCCCTTATTCTACACACTGAAAACCTAGAAGTTCTGAAACTAGTCAGCGGTGACCACTTTAGGTCCTCAAGTTGACGATACCTAAACCTACAACTTTAGGTAGTCAAAATGACGACTTTAATTCGTCATCCTGATGACCTGAGTCATCAATATGACGACTCTGTACTGTCAGTATTGTCATCCTGATGACTCAGGTCGTCAGGATGACGACTTAAAGTCGTCATTTTGACTACATAAAGCTGTAGTTTTAGGTATCGTCAACATGAGGACCTAAAGTGGTCACCGCTGACTAGTTTCGGATCTTCCATGTTTTCAGTGCATAGGAATAAATACTTAACCCACAAGGTCGCCCACTTTGAAGGGGGGTAGAGGGGATGGCCTGTACTATAAGACTTTATGGAGTAACACATCCTAGGGTACCTATATTATTCTTGCTTCAAGTTCCAGTCGTGGCACATTTCTGCTCTCTGGTTAATATACTGCAATTCGTTGTGGCGACCTTGCATCGTCAAATCAATGATATAATGTTGTAGACGTTGGTTAGTGAACGCTTCATGGCCGGGTTTTAAGTGTGATGTTGATATTAGAAATTACCATTTTGCAGAATTATCTGACGGACCAAGACCTCAGTCTGATTGCGGCCTGTGACAATTTAGCAGGAACCTGCAGCAATCTCATGCGTATACATGGTGGGCAGGGCACATCGAACTCTACCAATAAGCTAAAAAATCACAGGGGGAGTTTGCTAAGCCCTGGTATACCACAGGGCTCTCCAAGGGAATGTGGAGAGGGTGAATCTTCAGATGAAGTAGCTATTGAGATACCAGGCAGGTATCATGATCAATGGCATCCAACAAATAAATACAATCATCCCCCTAATACCTCACAACAGAACCTTTCAGTTTTCTCAAGGCCTACAAATTCTGAATGGCCTGGAGTAAAAATAAACGGACGACTAGCTAAGATTCAGGATAAAGAAAGGGGGGACAATAAAGTTCACATTGCACATTCTGGAACCAAGCATAGAGACAATACTAGGGCATTTCCCATGAAGAACAGCCCATCCGCAAAGCAGAAACTGACCAAGGTTTCATCTTGTAAAGCACCTAGGCATACCATGGAAGATGGGCAGGGCCTAGTGAAAAGGATTAATACCTCCAGTGAGTTGACCTCCAGGTTGAACGACTCCATGGATATTCTACGCCAACAGCTGGACAGAATCTTTGACTCCACCATCAGCATTGCCAGCAGCCATAACCAGTTCAGTCAAGTGGATGCAGCTGTTCACTGTGATCTGGACATTGAGCCTACCAGGGAGTCCAGCCCCACCCTCACTCACCTAAACATGTCTGACCAGGGCTACTGCTCAGATGGCAGTACTTTGGATAGCACACGAGCAGCTCATTTTAACTTTGACGGCGAACTGCTCAGTCCCGGATCACTGGACAGTGATGCAGGTACGCCCATTGACCCATTATCCCCATCCAAAGGAACCTTTTCGTATTCTCCACTATCTCGTTTGGGATCGTTGCATTCATCTAGTGCTGGCATCTACCCGGAAGGTATTGTTAAGAACTCGATGTCTCCCCGTTCAGCCTTCAAGAAAGTCGTCCGCTTTTCTCAGTAGAGCAGGCTTTACATAATTATCTTCAAGTGCCTCAGACAACCAATGTGGAAATACTTTTCTTACTTTATATCTGCATTAAACAGTCCAATAATGATATGTTATCGATACCTTTTTCGTTTCTTATTTCAAAACTATAGCGATCAGCCCAGCAGAGCACATCATATATAGTGACCATCACATGCTGACTCTCTATCAGTATAGAGCACGTTAATATTGCAGAATATCCATCAGTTTTAGGTAAATTTGGCAATACATCTGGAATGACATGAGATTCTACTCACTGAGCTATACTATAAAAAATATGTCAGAATATTTGAAATTCCCTGGAAAGATTGGAAAAGATTTCAAGTATATTATAAATTATGGCTATTTACTGTTTCCACTTAACATACAGTTATGATTATACCAATGCTATGCTTGAAAGGCACTAAACAATGGACCAGTATACGATTTGGTGCCATGCCCTTATCACAAATCCCTCTCGTTGCCAGATTTAATTACCATGGCCTACACATGGGAAATGACTAGCCTATGATTACCCAGATCACTTGTTGGTTACAATTCAAGAGCGTACATACGCCACCCGAGCATTCTTTCCAGTACAAACAATGGTATGTGTATCTTATTACCAAGAGGAGTTTGCATTAATTATTACCATCCTTCTGTCTCACAAAATAAGTTTGATAATCCATGGACTAGGCAAATCCCACCAAATGTACTTTTGGATCTAAATGTTGTAGCTATGTTGAAGACAATTCCGGTGTTGGTATCTTCAACATTCAGCATGTGTAAGATTATGTAGGTGTCCTCACAGATTGGTACCAACAGGATTGTCTCCATATAAATATTAGAAATTCACAGGGTGAAAAATGGCGGACTGCTTGACAGCATACAGTGTACTTGAGAAAGTTCTAATGTGTTAGAAATGAGACAGTCCAGCTGAACAGATTTATATATCATTGTAGAACATTTGCTGCATCGCTCAATACAACGATTGAATGATTGGCCCTGATGGGTATATTGATCCTCTAGGGCCATTCCTTAACAATGCAGTTTAGAAGGTGAAATCGAATTTCCTTATTGGAAAGAAGAGGTCACCAGTTGTCAATTACGGCAATCACAGGGTAAACTAACCATGAATTAAAACTGTGGTATTTTTTGGGAGTTGCATGGCTCATTTGAGAGACCATAGAGAGAATTCCTTGTAGAGAACATGAATAACAACTCTGAGGGGCCTACCTTTGGGGCCCCTATAGGGACCCCCCTGATGTCACAATGTCGCCAAAATTCAAGGCTTTGGGTCACATGTCTTTTTTAGGGGGAAAAAATATGTCTTAAATTAAAGCCATGGCTCAAAATTCAAGGCTTCAGGTCATGTCACGTGTCACTTTCAAAAGGGTGCAATGTCAGAATGTCACCTCAAAATGGCCAAATGTCGCCATATCGTTTTTTACACCTTTGTCCATTTCAAATTACATAATCAAGATAATGTATTGTCATTTCCAAAATGGGACTTCGGATATAAAAGCAGTTTTAATTTTTTTGATGAGTTTTCTTTGCAATCAATAGGTATGATGGATTTACGACGTTATCCTATCACAAGCAGTATGTACTCTATCATTCGTATTGTGGGTATAAGAAATGCCGTTCAACAATTCAATAGTCAGCAATGTCTGTTCTGCCTTTATACAACGGCTTTCTTGTGAATCCCCAGTTAGACCACCATTATTGTACAACAGGGTAGGATTATATTTTATAAATTGATTGTATTCATATACTTTTTTCTGAGCTCTCTATCCCCATCCCAACATACATGTTCCAATTGTCTGTCTGCCTCATTTTGCTAGTAGATGGCAGCATTGCAGTGCCTGTCGACACTCCTAGATGGCATACGTGCAGCTGCACTGCTGAGCTCCTGCTGGTTACATGGACGTAAATGCTGCCCTCTCGTGAGTCATATGGTATTCAGGCCTGCACTGAAGGTGATCTGGGTGCTGATTGGCTTAGAAATCATATGCAAGAAATATTGGTAAAATTATGAAAAAAATCACAAGTGACCCCAAATAGTTCCTAAATGGAACAGTAGATGAGTTTTTATGTTATGCCAAGGTTTGGGGATTTTATCAGATCTGCAAATGTTCATCTGGCCAATGGAGGTTTTGAGGCCCAAAATAGGGTAGAATGGCACTTGCAGTACGTATCGCTCCCTTAGTTAAGATTTTCAGGGTTAAGCCTATCCTATATTCTAACACATTGTGTGTGAGAGATGGTTTAATCTTGCTACGGTCGAAAATATTACCAACAAACATTACGGGGGGCTGTTTTTGAGTGTTATGCTATATAGAAACATAGAGGAAATGGAATTAGTTCCATGTAACCTGCTGCTAATGGCAAATGACGTCAGAGGCAGGGGATATCCTAGGGATATCCCGAACAAGACACAGTGACTAGAATTTGTGGAAACCAACCGGCACCACAAGTTGTGAGTGTTCAGATGCATTCATACAATTATACAAAAGCTGCACCTTGAAGGACGAAGATGGCAACTTGTAAAATAGCAGTGGTAAGTATGATGGTATTGTAAGCATGTGCAGCCATATATGTCTTTGTTTAAAGTAAAAAACCTGAGTACGATGCATGACCAGTCTTCACAACCCTGTGTTGTTAATGTTATCAAACTCAGTCCCGGGCACATATGTAACTTCTATCAAATGGAACCAGCCGCGGAACCCGTAAGTAGGTCACGAGCCAGCTATAGTCTGACACCCTATATACGGGAGTTCCGAGTTCAGATGAAATGTCATCTGAATCTTAAGATCTCATCTGAATCTAATACTGTCGGCAATGATACTGAAATAAAAAAGATTTGGGACTAATAGTGAACCAAATAATCATACTCCAAGCTCTAATAGAACTAGAAACAATTAGGGCTAAGGATAGTGTCCTTACCCCATCCGTCAGTGACTGATGGCTGTCAGTTGGCCAGGTCAATTCTCCAAGCATACACCCTTTTGCAGCACAACCTGAAATTGTAGCCCACAACTTGCCTCCAAGATCTATAGAATGACGGGGCACGCCCCCTCTTGGACAACGCATGAACTAATCTGGTTCCATCCAATAGAATGTCGCATTTTGCCAGTCCCGGGGTTCAGTATATAGGTAGGGGGGCATCCTCCATCTTTTCTATAATTTCCTCAGTGAACAAGTGCGGTAGGTTACAAATAAAATAGCATTGTTCCTGACATATATTATTTGAGAATTTTCATGCCAAGCCCAATTATATTATGCATATATTCATTTGGACAGATCATGTGATGACCATGTGATGATATCAAACATGATGTATATAGGCCTGCCAAATTTTCTTTACAGTGCTGCCCAGGCTATGTGTCTACATACATGTCCAGCTTCAGGGGGCACCTCACAATAGATCAAGGTATTGCCTTACTCTTATACCCTTTACTCTTCTTCATAAGGTTCATACAGAGAGGGAGTAGAGGGATATTGTAAAGGGATGTTTTTATCCCCAGGCCATGATATAGTGGGTTCACCTATATTTTCAATGAATGGAATTTTGCAAATTGTTCTCACCTTATGCTCTGATGTCACAATTCCTTGTCATCTATAATAATATGTCTTGTCTCTTCTTTCAGGTGCGGAAACCCCCCTCTTTATTGCACTAATACCTCCAAACATCAAAGAGCCACGCAGGAAATTCCTCAGGGAGAAGAAGGTTGCCGATTGGAAGTAAATCTACCAAATTTATCAAAGCTTTCAGCTTTCGTGCACATGCTAATATACCAGGTGCAGGCAATTATACAGCATGTAGTGTCGTAAAGTTCATGAATACATCCTGGCCAGCGACTCTGTAAAAGGATGGTCTTATTGAACAGTGCCTCCTTTTCACAGACCTGTGGTCTGAGTTAGTGTCATCACCCTATAAAACTGTAAAAAAATGTGTTTAACTTTATAAACATTCTTGCCATTAATATCTAAACATATATGCAGTTACTAAACACTTTTCCGGCATCTAAACACTTTTACACTTTTTTAAACAAAGTGTTCAGGTTTATAAAGTGTTTAGAATCTCAATATTTATAACAAAAAGTGTTGAACACCTAGACGGGGTGACCATAAGATTTCAGACCCTTTGATGGGGGGGGGGGCAAATTCTGATGAATTGCATCCTTTTCAGTGAAGAAACACAATGCATGCTATGAACATTTTCCGGGGGTACGCCATGACGATTATATGTCTGCAAATCATAACATGACGAATTCAATAACACATTAAAGTATATAGACTCTAATTGGCAATTTTCTATTTTCTACGTCACATAGGCCTGAGTTTGACTTAAATTGACCAAAACAGCAGGTGTGCCTTAAAGGTCTACCTTAAAATTGAGGTACCATAAAAACCTGCAAATAAGCTGCACCTGTGTATGTAAGCTGCACCTTGACTTTAGGAGAATGCAATAAGCTGCACCCAAGGGCTGCGGTGGTTCCCATTCCTTAGTATTATGTAAAACCCCGCGTTTAAGCCGCACCCTGTCTACAGGAGGAATCTAGATATGTGACCCATCCTAACAAAATGGTATGGAAGTCGCACATACAAAATGTTTATATATTGGCATATCCAATTACAGCTCATCAAGAGCTTTCGTTTGATATATAACACTTGTATATTTGAACCATGTGGTCCTCTGTGGATTGTCTGTCAGTAAATTTAGTCAGATCTATCAAAAATTGATTAAAATTGAGATAATTGACATATTAAATATATAATAATTTATGAATCCTATATAATTCCTATGTAATTCTACATAACCACAAAATCTATAGTTATGTCTTTTAGGCATTTGGGGCTTAAATTCAGTTTAGTATTAAAGCAAGGATTCTGAAAGATATCTACCCATGTGTAAGGAAAATGCTGAAATATCAATTTTGAAAAATCTGATATATTTGACACTATGCATATTGAAAAGGCAATATCTATGCTTCTAAATGTGCGACTACAGTACCACTTTGTAATGATGGGTCACATATACCTCAGTGGACCTATATTGGTGTAAAAGCCGCAGCTTAAACGCAGCGTTTTGTGGTATATCTTATATATGTGGGGTTTCCTTATGCATAAAGTACTGTGCACCCTGCGTCTTATAAGCCAAACAAAGAGTTTGTATTGATCTTGAGCCATGGCTTATTTTCAGGGTTATATGGTAGACCGTTGCCTCAGTGCAACAGTGTAACGTTCGAGGCTGCAGTCTCCACTGTGTGCTTTAGTAAGTGCAACATTTCTTTTGCCTCTCCTTAGAGTCCCCCTTGTGGATGCAATTAGCACTAAAAAACCCTGTATAAGACGCGCCTTATACGCAGGAGATTACGGTTATTTTTTACCTCATGTCACTAAAGCCCGTGTCACATGTCGATTTTAAGAAATGGTCATGTCACCATGTCAAATTTAGTGGTCCACACCCAAGCTGTGGCCTTAACAGTTTCTTACTTTGAAACATGTGCATCTGCTTGCCTTGCATTTTTAGGCCCGGGTTTCTAGGCCTCATACATGTATGTTACACCAAACCATTGCTCATATGTAACTACATACACTCTATGGTAAATAAAATTGCGTTTCCCACGCTCCTGGTCACGATCATTTGCATTATCGATGCCTTATGTAACTCACTGATAACAACGCCCGCATGCCGCAGTGGTTCAAACAGTGGATGTACACACTCAGTTCTGCCGCAGCTCCAGCAGAGGGAAGAGCTTCAAATCTTAAGGGACTAACCGATGAGACTTTCATGAGTATCCCATGCGAATAAGAGTCTTATTCACACGAGATTTTCTAGTACACAGGACTTCTGAGAAACGGGACTAGACAAGGAAATTTGGGAAACAGGACCACATGAGATTCTCTAGTACACCGGACTGCACTACATGTTCTATGAGAAAGAGGGCATATCTAGAGTATATTTGGTACACAGGACTACACGAGGAAATATGGGAAACAGGACCATACAAGATTTTCTAGCATATGTCCCGTTTCCCAAATAAGTATTCCAGTCTCCTAAATAACTGTAGTCCCTTTTCTCAAATAAGTAGTCATGTTTTCCAAAAGAACTACCATACCGTCGTGTTTGAGCGCCAGTATTCGTATAAACGCCCCTCTTGTATAAGCACTGGGGGTAGAGGAGTGTTGAAATACTCTATCTCTTAAGCACTAAAACTGTATCTTGAATAAGCGCCTGTCTTGTGTAAGCGCCGGGGAAATGAGGTTGCCAAAATAAAGGCTGCCGGGGCGCTTGAACACGATGATACGGTAGTCCCGTTTCCCAAAAGAACTAGTCCTGTTTCCCAGAATTTCTGTTCAGCCCCATTTTCCAGAACTTCTCATGGAGTCCTGTTTCCCAGAATTTTATGTCCTGTGTAATAGAAAAGCCCGGGTATCCCGTGCGAATATCGCTTCCCCCTCGGCCCCCCTCCACATTATACGGCCTCCACATACATAGACAAATGTACATACAATGCCCCTACCATATTCCGTGTCGGAACTTATCATAATTATACCCTTTTTGCCCTGGCTCCGCAAATGGGCGCCCCCCTCGTGTTCCTAATGGATTGCACAGACTTTTGTCTCATGAAAAGAAGCGATTTTGAGAAATGAGATATAATTATAATATGAATGATTCCATTTTTATCGTTGCGCATCTTGAGAGATCTTGACAGTGTAGACCTGTACCCTGGAAGGCTGTTCACAGCGTCTGGCTGTAGTATTTTTTATTTTACATGACATAAGGGAGTGGTCATTTTTTAACAACGGGGGGGTGCTGGTGGGTTTGAGGGGGGGTCAGAATTTTTTCAACCCCTTGACCAGGGGGCTCAGAATTTTTTTGCCCCTTTGACTAGCGAAAAAGCCCGCATGTTACTATAGGTTAAAAGGGCGCGTTCGCACGCGATTTTCGCCTGCCGAGGGGGGGTGAAAAGATTTTGACCCCTCGAGAGGGGGGCCAGAATTTTTTTCTCGCGTCCGTGCGCAAACCTACCAGCCCCCCCCCCCTGTTGTTAAAAAATAATAACTCCCTAAGTGCAATGCTGCACCCAGAAAGTGGACATGAGCAAAATCACCAGCACTTCAATGAGACGTCATAGCAGCCAATGGACATGAGGTATCAATGCATGGGCAGCCCTTAAAATACTAATAACCCCCTCCCCCCAGCCCCACCCATGTAATCAGTGGCTGAGATATGTGCTGATAGGTAGCATACCATCATTTGTTATATTGACATTGGGTATATATTGGGACGACTCTTACACCCCCTTCACCACCAGAGGTCAGCACGTCATGGTGGAGGAGGGGGTGTGGTGTACCCTACCCCTATTGTGGTGCTTGGCCACCACTACAGGTAGCCCCTTAATAATGACGTCATAATAACGTCACGATGACGTAATGGGGTGTGGGGTCAGGTGGGAAACCCCTTATTGGTACAGCACGGTAGCTACCCTCTTCACCCGTGAGTAAACTAATTGAAAAAGTTTTAGTGTTAACCTGAGAAGTCGACAAAGACTTGGTTGACGCCCCTCGTGACACTGCCTCAAGGTAAACCTGGGTGGCTAGCCATTAACCCATTAAAGTCCGCTATGCCGGCATTAATCAATGCATGATACCCATTGGTCGTCGTGGAAGAACGCAGCCTTGTTCTGTAACTCGCTGAGGTAACATGTGTTCATCACGCCGACCCCAAGGCACCAGTGCAGCTCGGCAGAGTTGGCATGGTACTCTACTGAAGCTGACGAGCATGTACTCAGCAGCTCCTCGTCATGGCGACCAATTAGCATTATGCACTCCCAGATTAGCGGTCCTTAAAGGGTTAAGTCCCATACCATTATGCTAATGTTTTATGTAACTATATTTTGCCTATTTATGCTTTATTTTGACTTTTCAGAACATACCTTTGTAAGATGGCATTTGTGTGCAATAACAGAAATATGGTTCTACGCATGCGTCACCCTTAGGCCCCTATGTAAATCTTAGGATGGCTTCAGTCTGCCTCAGCTAAGTTTTCAGTGACACGAGTTAAGTGATTTGCTGTGTGTCAACTTAAGATAAAGAACTACAGGTTACATTTTCGTGGGAGTACGTGCATAGCCTACTTTTAAACACACTCCTACATCCTGCCCCCCCCCCCTCACTATTTCCCAATACCCTCTAGAAAGCTTTTCAGACAGAACTCAAGTGTGGCACATACTTGTTTTAGAATTGCACTCAGGAGAATTGTCTTATACTTAATTACATTTGTGAAAATTCCAAAATTATACATACATCTCTGAAAATATTCTTAGTTTGGTCCAGGTCGCGCTTAATTGCAGAGCAAATCAAATGAAAATCATGTAGATCATCTCATTTGTATGAAATAAAAAAAAAAAAAGGAAAAAAAACAAACAAACTTTCTGATTTAGTTTCCAGACCGTACTTTTAATGGGCATTCACTATTTAAAGTAGTGGTAACGTGTAAGGTTGTGCAATAAGCAACATAGGAGCACCCTCCATATGCCAGCAACACAACAATGAGAGGTAAAAAGCTAAGGTTCCCATCATGTGTAATACCAATATCTGTCTGCCAACAAAACCCTGACTCCCACTCCCACCCCCTGGTGGCCGCCCCTGACACTAAGTCAATACCAGCCAGGTACAGAAACAATATAACCAGATTAACATTTGGGGGACAATCATTGCGTGGGACACGGCCCGGCGTCTGGTGTGACGTCACTGTGGACGACGACATTGACGTTCAGACAAGTGAGCAAGCAATTACAAAGGATATTCCATGAGATGGTCCACGGGCCATCTTCTCTTTTTGTCTGATGTGTCGTATATGGGGTGTGTATACGACAAGTGTAGGTGTATGGGGTATGTGGGTAGGTGTCTACTTAGAATGGGTGACATGGGAGAAGTGAATAACTTAATATGTACGTGTTAGTTTGTACATAGGTGGGGGTGACATGGGGAAAGGTGGGGTTTAGTGTGAACATGTTAGAATACCACATGCCTTAACCCTTTAGAATTCACTAGTTCATGCCCATTGGTCTATTTGTTATGGTGCATGAAGAAGTCCCTGGTATTAATTCACCAGGGGAGGGCTTCATTTACGTGTTATGACGTTCCTATTGTATTCATACACCCCTAGAGGATCGGCATGATGTGGTAATTTGTCATTAATGTATTAGGGTAGATTCATCTGAAGTCGGCCATATACCTGGAGTCAACCACCCCCTCCAGAGAGCTTAGAAATTGTTATATTAATGAATGAACAGTGCCAACAAGTTGAATCAATGCTACCATAATCTCCCGCGTATAAGGCGCGTCTTATACGCGAGGTTTTAGTACTTCCTGGATCCGAAAGGGGGACACCAAGAGCTTTCTTTTGATATGTTACACTCCCCTTACCTCAAAAAATGACAGAGGGGGTTTCAAGGGGGACCCTAGCTACACATAGTTTTTTGAATTTTGAAAATCCATTCAGTAGAACCAAAAGTTATGATTTTTTTGATTTTTTTGACAATATTCTTCAACTCTAGGTGCGCCTTATATGCGAGGTGCGCCTTATACGCGGGAGATTACGGTATTCATCTAGTTAGCAATGTCATTCAATATCTTCATGAATTTTAAGCTCCCTGGAGGGGTGGTCGTCTCCAGGTATGTGGCCGACTTGAGGTGAATCTACCCTATACTGATCCAATTGGAATGATGTGTTCCTGCATCAGCGGCCCTTGAAGGGCCAGCAGTGTAAAGTGTTAGTATGGTTTCTACACACTCATGAATAAAACAACAACCAATGATGACGTGTAAAGTGTTTGTTATAGCATCTACGGTTGAAATGCAATGGCACCTTTCTGGCACCATTGAATGATTAAATAAATGATTTGTAGACGATGTGGCCAAGACAATGTGGCCAAAGTTGGGGACTTTGTGGCCAACTTGGGTGGCTGATGTGGCCACTGTTTTATAATGCAATTTTCTATAAGATAATGGGTCCCCCAAGGGTTCTATAACTAACCCATTTACCTACCCTAACATGATTTTACCCCGGGACATGCATTTATTTATACAACATTCTTCCAGATTTTAACCCGAATTTATGCAATAATCTCTCTGGACGATGTGGCCAAACGACGATGTGGACAATGGACCATGTGGCCAAAGTGAAACAGATGTGGTTTCAATGTAAATCTACTTTTAAATGGCCACATCGTCCATTTCCTCAGATTGTCCACATCATCCAGAAATTTGGCCACTAAGTCCTTGGTTTGGCAAAATGGTCCAGTGTCCACATCGTCCATTAGCCATATCGTCCATCCACCAAATGGATTGCGCCCTGGGTCGTATGCTGAAAGGAGCACAGGGGGTTTTTACTCAAGCCCTCATCATACACGCAAAATGAATTTATGAACTCTGTGTGAGCCTTATAACTCGGTGATCCCAGATACAACATGATCCTACACCCTGGATGTAAAACAAGATGAGATTACAGAATCGAATGGGATCATGAATGGGACCAATAATCTTGGTCTCATAATCCGTGTAAGATCACATAAAAGCACTACTCTTGCTCTCTTTAGCCATAAAGAGCACCAATATTTGAGGTACTTCTGAGTAACAGACCCTGAACCCTAAAAATGATTTTTGTCTTCAGTACCTAGAAAATTAGACTCGGAACACCTTGTCTTTTTTTTTTTTTTTTGGGGGGGGGGGTATTATATTTTTATCATAGGCGTATGGCTAGCCGAATTGACGATTTTAGACCTAAAATAAACTATACGCACCCGGGTATACGCAGCATGAGCTAACTTGATTGTAAATTCTGATTTGTGAATGCAGGCCTGGAAAGAACGCCCACGTTGGCTCCTTTAATGCAACCATAAACGATACGATCTGAAAGCGTTGGTGGATACGCAGTCTAATGAAGAGCTGGCGAGTAACTCCCCGCCACAGCAATGATGCATCGTCATGCAGGGTGGATGCAATAGCAGTAAGATTTTCGCACACTTATACTCCAAGATAACCAAGCGACATGATGCCCTGATATGTTAGCAGTCTACTAAAACCCTTCAAGGGCCGCTGATACAGGAGGCATCATGTCCATTGGTCATGATGCAGCAAAGTAAAACTTCATTGCAGCATCATACTGACCTGCCAGGGTTTTTGTATCAACCCCGTAGGGTCGGCATGATGCATGAATGCAGCCCTGGTGAGCTACTCCATAGGGCTGCAATCATGCATCATAACGACCAATGGGCATGATGCATGAATGCATCCCTGGTGAGCTACTCGATAGGGCTGTATTCATGCATCATGCCGACCAATGGGCATGATGCATGAATGCATCCCTGGTGAGCTACTCCATAGGGCTACATTCATGCATCATGACGACCAATGGCATAATACATTAATGCAGCCCTGGTGAGCTACTCCATAGGGCTGCAATCATGCATCATGACGACCAATGGGCATGATGCATGAATGCATCCCTGGTGAGCTACACGATACGCCTGCATTCATGCATCATGCCGACCAATGGGCATGATGCATGAATGCAGCCCTGGTGAGCTACTCCATAGGGCTGCAATAATGCATCATGACGACCAATGGGCATGATGCATGAATGCAGCCCTGGTGAGCTACTACATAGGGCTGCATTCATGCATCATGACGACCAATGGCATGATGCATGAATGCAGCCCTGGTGAGCTACTTGATAGGGCTGCAATCATGCATCATGCCGACCAATGGGCATGATGCATGAATGCAGCCCTGGTGAGCTACTCAATAGGGCTGTATTCATGCATCATGCCAACAAATGGGCATGATGCATGAATGCATCCCTAGTGAGCTACTCTGTAGGGCTGCATTCATGCATCATGACGACCAATGGGCATGATGCATGAATGCATTAGCGACCCTTACAGGGTTAACACCTGGACCTCGTATTCCTATACATCAAGTAATAAAGGTACCATTATTTAATAACATCAACAAGCTTAATCCTGACTAGACATACTGTTATCATAACATATAGCCTAATCCCCCGTCTACTACCCTGGATGGTCACACTGTGATAATAACCCGCAATATGGCCAGGTATACCTAATAAGGAATTCCATCAAACTGAGTAACGTGTGCAAGGATCAAAAGTACCGCTATCTCTGCTGACGGAACACTGAGAGTGGATAATTGGTGGAGGGGGCCGGGAGAGAGAGAGAGAGAGAGAGAGAGAGAGAGAGAGAGAGAGAGAGAGAGAGAGAGAGAGGGAGAGGCAGACACACAGAGAGACAGACAAAGCCAGAAACAGACAGAGAGAGACACACACACACACAGACAGTGAGGAACAGAAAGACACTGGCAGACAAAGAGAGACAGGCAGACAGACAGAGGCAGAGACAGACAGACAGACAGAGGGAGGGAGAGATGGAGGCAGGTAGAGGGATGGAGAAAGAAAGAGAGAGAGAGACACACAGAGTGAGAGAGACAGACAGACAGAGAGACAGAGACAGAGAGAGACAGAGACAGACAGAAACAGACAGAGACAGACAGAGACAGACAGACAGACAGAGATAGACAGACAGACAGAGATAGACAGAGACAAACAAAGAGAGACAGACAGACAGTCAGACAGAAAGAGTTAAAGACAGGCAAACCGCCTGACTTACAGTGAGTTATACATTGAACCGATGGACGAGGGAGGGGCAGGGAGGGAGCCTGGGACAGGGAGTAGGAGAGTGATAGGGTGGGAGGAAATTGGAATGTGGAAAAAGGGATAGGCGGCATTATGAGAGGTAATGGAAGTAATGTTGTGTCTGCGGCCACAAATCAATCACGGCATCAATTGCCACTCCAATGATACGGAATGTATCATATGGAAATATAATGCCGGATATATCCAAGCCAAAGCCACCGCCCCCTTTCAATTATATGCGCAATTATATCATGTATGATCATAAGCAGAAATATTACATTTTTATCAACCTATGGTAAGCTGGTAGATGGAATGGCTGGGCCAAAAAATATCGTGAGTTTCTAGGGGTCGATAGGTCGAACATTTTTCTCTTCCTTTAGCTTTTATTTTCTTTACTTTTCCTATATAAAACATGCACATTGCTTACAAATATGTTTTTTTTTCTTCGTGAATTCTGCAGTGAAGTTATTTGTCAATACATGTACTGTGAGTTCATGTAGTAGGGAGTAGGCGGGTCAATGCCCTCTCCCCTCTCAGGTCACCTGTTCCCAGGAGGGTGTTGCTCCTATTGTAAAAAGAGCTGTGAGTATGTGCCCTCTTTTCTAAACAAGTCGTGCACTGCTTCACCTAAGTACTTGCACTCACCACATTAGTCTGAAAAGTCACCTGCCTTGTTTAAAATAGAGAGAGCTGCACTACCAGGTACCTACTCATGTCACACGCTCTATAGTTTATTTATAGTTTATAGTACTGACTTCTCCCAACTAGGTACCTACTCAAATCCCCCTTTTTGAGTACCGTACTTGAATGACCACTTGTGAGCAACAAAAGGGACAAGTAATAGCTACATGAAAAGAAAGGAATGGAAATGAGGGTATTTTTAGCCAGCTCTTCCTTTTACTATAGGAGCAACACCCTCCTGAAATCTCAGTAAATCAGCAGCTCCGTGGGATGGAGTAATCAAAAGGCCTGAATTATTCAAGCTGTCCCCTTTGAAAAAGTGTTTATGTTTTAATACTATCAACCATTAGTCTATTTCTTTTAAAATCATTTCATACTAGTCCTTGGCCGAGATATGATTCTGAAGGAATTAGGACATGTACACTAACCCCCCCCCTACAATATATACCTGTCAAAACAATTCAGCTTGTGGCTTATACGCTGAGGTTTACGGTAGATGTGGTAGGCCTACTGCAGGAGTTGGATCAACTTCCTGCGTCCCCAGGGTTTTATGTAACAAGGGTTGTGACCCCTCCCTGAACGCAGGGTCACGTGACTCAGCAGGAGCACACTCAGTAAACTTACTACATGTAGATTACTACCGGGTTAATTTCATTAGGTTAGAGTTCTAGGATCTACAAAAGTCTATGTAATTCTCTAATGGAGTATACTAGTAAGTCATTAGGGAGTGATCATTTTTTTAACGACAGGGGGTGGTGGATTTTCACGCAGACGTGTGATAAAAGAAAAAGCCCCCCCTCCTCTCAAGGGGGTAAATTTTTTTGAACCCCCCATAAGGGATGAAAATCGTGCATGAACGTGCCCTTTTAACCTATAGTAACGCACAGGGTTTTCCACTGAAAACAGGTGAAATTATTTTGACCCCCTCATCAGAGGGGTTGAAAAAATTCTGACCCCCCGCCCCGGACAAGGGGTTGAAAAAATTCTGACCCCCCCTCAAACCCACCAGCCCCCACCCACCCGTTGTTAAAAAATTATCACTCCCTTAGGCATATAAAACAGGGGCACGTAGTTAAGTATAAACCACAGATATAAGTACGTTTGTAATGGGTGTTCATGAAGTGATGATGCTCTAGTACAAAGCTCTCGTGCTGGAGGCTGTTGTGAGAAGAATTGGATATGAATTCTCACTGAAGTTATTTGATCTTCCAATTCTCCGCTCTTCCCCACCCTGAGAATCGACTTCCCCAGAGAATTGGTTCCTACTTGAGAATTACACCCCGACTCTGGACCACTCTTATACCACTCCTCAGACCAATTCCTTTTTCGAAACACACAAGGGAATCATTTCCCTGAGGTTAGTGAGTTCCGTTTTGGGAATAGCACTTCTCACAGAACCAAATCCAAGTCCTTTCGCAACAGCCTCCAGGTAGTATATAGGAGTGTTAGTGCCTGAAGTTTTTGGCGTCAATATCTGCGACTTATTTAATCCTTAAAAGAAAACCACATTTCTGACATGGTCATGGTGTCAGTATAGAGGAGAGAGCAGCTTTATCTGCATGGTGCTTATGATGACGTCACGATTGCCTAAATGGAAATATGCATGGTGCATTAATGCATCAATCATATACATACCGTCAGTTAATATTTTATCTCGATCATCTTTTCGTGAATAAAACATCCATTTTTCCAAGTGTTTTCAATGTCTCCAATTAGTGTCTGTATAATCAATATTTGTCTTGGGGGGCATGCCCTCTAACCCTACTATAGACCTAGCCTTAAAACCGTTGAAGAATCACCATCCTTCATGTGCATGGGTGTATGAAACTTTCAGTAGAGTGCATGATTTGTATTTTTTGGTGGATTCCCCTGGACCCCTCCCCCCCTTTAAATTCCTAGATCCGTCCCTGAAGTGCTGGTTATGTATAGTTGATCTGACACCACTTAGAGTTAGCCTTGTTAACCGTTAAGATAATCTGCCCAACTTTATGGTCCCACCACTTAGTATGGGGAATGATGTCATAAGGTTATTAGTAACATTGTTTCAGAGTACATGACACTACCCCATAAAACACGGCTAATGCTAAGGCTAATACACTGTTAGACTGTGCAAAGGGTTTTGCAGTAGATTGATTCTATTTTTTGGAAAACAGTGGTAGTTACTGTCAATATAACAGTGGTAGTTACTGTCAATATAACAGTGGTAGTTACTGTCAATATAACAGTGGCAGTTACTGTCAATATAACAGTGGCAGTTACTGTCAATATAACAGTGGCAGTTACGGTCAATATAACAGTGGTAGTTACGGTCAATGTAACAGTGGTAGTTACGGTCAATGTAACAGTGGTAGTTACGGTCAATGTAACAGTGGTAGTTACTGTCAATATAACAGTGGTAGTTACTGTCAATATAACAGTGGTAGTTACAGTCAATATAACAGTGGTAGTTACTGTCAATATAACAGTGGCAGTTACTGTCAATATAACAGTGGTAGTTACGGTCAATATAACAGCGGTAGTTACTGTCAATATAACAGTGGCAGTTACTGTCAATGTAACAGTGGTAGTTATGGTCAATGTAACAGTGGTAGTTACTGTCAATGTAACAGTGGTAGTTACTGTCAATATAACAGTGGTAGTTACTGTCAATGTAACAGTGGTAGTTACTGTCAATATAACAGTGGTAGTTACTGTCAATATAACAGTGGTAGTTACTGTCAATATAACAGTGGTAGTTACAGTCAATATAAACCCATTGACCTGATGTGGATTGCCCTGTACCAAGTACAGTGGTCTCTATAGCACATTTACAATTCGAGCTGAAAGTGTACCAAACCCTATGTACCGGTAATTACCTTGTAAAGTGCTGATCATATAGAGCAGATGTAGCGCATTGCTTATGATCACCCACTTTAATATTGAGGGTTTCAAGTTGCAGCTGTTTTCAGTCATACCATTTTGAGAACTGCCTTCCTGGTTCTGTTGCCCAGGAATAGGCCTACCTGAAATATTTAAATGTCTTGGAAAGTATTCAAACAACAAATACTCATATGTTTCTTTAAGCATTTCACTATTGCACAGGAAGGTATGACAAATCATTTCTAGGAGAAAGTTGAAAGAAAAAAGTGAACTACTCGGAAATCACCTAACAAAAAAAGGGGGGGGTATTCCAATATATATGTTTTTAGTGGCCTGGACAAAACAATCTTTGCAGAGTTAAAATGAGTATGGAGTGTATATGACACTCATGTGCTCGTGTCACCAGGGTTTACATGAACAACCCAGTACGACTTACAGGCTATAAAACACTTATATACAAGTATATTATGTACTACCACTAATCTACCATGATATACATGGTACAACAGTGGCCAAAGTCTGCCAACTGGATTCTGATCTGTGTTGTTGGTATTGTTCTTGTTCTACTGTGATTATTGTTATCGGACCGATTCTATAAATGTACATTATATAATATCTATGGGTACATGTATACCCAAGTACTCAATGCTGATATCATTAGTAAGCTATTTCAACAACAACAAAAAAAACTTCTTTTCTTTGCTCTAAAAATGTTGGTTAAGATGTATATCAGTTGTCAAAGAAATAAATTTGAATAATTTTCTTCTGTATCGCTTTTTTTTAATTTAATTTAATTATTATTATTATTATTATTATTATTATTATTATTATTATTATTATTATTATTATTATTATTATTATTATTATTATTATTATTATTATTATTATTATTATTATTATTATTATTATTATTATTATTATTCAGGGATGGAAGTCTTCAGGGTTTTCCCTGATTTCAGGGATTTTCAAGTTCCAAAGTCCTATAGATTACTGTATAAAACCTAAATTTCAGGGACTCTAATTGAGTATTTCAGGGATTTTTGTGCTCAATGACTTATATCTCTGATTATTATTATTATGGCATGACCGAATACCTCAAGATTATTATTATTAGGAAAGAAATAATGGAAAACAAGAGTTAATTCTTCAAGATTTAAGGTGACGCCATTTTTTTAGTCTGTATTAACCTTAATGATGGCCCAATTTGCAAGCCATGAAAACCACAACTTTGCCCAAGGTTCTGAGATGACAGTCAGACATTTAGTCCAGCAGGGTATCTCAAAAAGATTTGGAATTGATCCTGTCTGAGGTGATAATTCCAAAATTGAACTCACTGACCTTCTGGAGTGGATTCCCTCTTGTATTGTAAAGAGGGAGTCAGTTATAGGAGTGGTATAGGAGGGGTCCAGTCTCTTATTTTGCAACTCGACCTATTTCCGTGCAGTTCACTTGTAGCAGAAGTCAAGCAGGGAAGTCTGTTCTTAGGGTGAGAAATGTAGGAGAACTGCAGGATCAAATAGTTACAATGAGAACTGGTTTCCCAATCTTTTTGAGATACCCTCCAGCAGTACAAGTAGACAATTCTCGTTAGCCCATCAACCCGACAGCGATTTTGTAAGCAAAAGCCGATGTCTGACGAGTTTTCATATTGACTGAACATGAATATATTATATACAACCTAAGACTTTGTTTCTGATTATCATACTTCACCCTCCGTCCTCCAGTTAGCTCCTGAGATTTATAAGAATGTATTCACCTGGTACTAGTACTTCTATTGGACCTTTTCAACAAATGTAAAACTGGAGGGTGTTGCTCCTATAGTAAAAGGGAGATGGCTAAAAATGCCCTCTTTTCTAGTCCTTTCTTTTCATGTGGCTATAACTTGTCCCTTTTGTTGCTCACAAGTGGTCATTCAAGTATGGTGCTAAAAAAAAGCAGATTTGAGTAGGTACCTAGTTGGGAGAAGTCAGTCAGTATAATACACTATAGAGTGTGTGACATAAGTAGGTACCTGATAGAGCAGCTCTCTCTCTATTTTAAACAAGGCAGGTGACTTTTCAGACTAATGTGGTGAGTGCAGGTTGAATGGTGAAGCAGAGCATGACTTGTTTTGAAAAGAGGGCACCTACTGACACCTCTATTTACCATAGGAGCAACACGCTCCTGACTCTTCTCTGATACTCTGTGTGACTCAACCTCATATATACAGTGTAAAAATGTTGAATGTAAATTACCAGAATTATATAGCAGTGAACCAGTGTTTTTTTTTTACAAGAAGCCCCAGGTGGCAATATGGTGGTACGCAAAAATTGTACAAGGAATCTCTGTGAAAATAACAATGGATCTCTGGTAACTTTGGAATGAGGATTTCGTCATCTTTCCGACGACTTTCATTTTTTTAGTGTATAAAATGAAATCTTAGATCGGGGACCCCCCTACAAAGATATCAGGTATGTTATAATTGAAAATAGAAAGCTTCCCATGACAATTTACAAAGTTAACCCCCTTTGTAATGTGTGTGAACAAATACACACGATGCAATAAGTAAATCACAGTACAACACAGTTCATGCCCAAATCCATGTGCACTTTAAATGCCGCTCCAATGAAGTGCTGGCGAGCAGTCTCGCCACCACTTCATTGGTGCATCATGACGACCAATGGGCATGATCCATTAATGCATCAGTGGCCCCTCAAGGGTAAGAGATAAGCTCATGTAATCATGGTGTAGATAGGTTAATGTTCATAAAGATATAGTACTTATAGTATAAGGAGATATAGTTCATCCAGGGCAGTAGATGCATGTAGATACAAGTATATAGATACATGAGGTCCCAGGGTAGCATGGATGAACCTCAGATGGGGGGGGGGGGGGCACTCACTGTCTTAATGGGTACTTTGTGCGAACACAATGGTCAGGGAAAGGGCCTTTTCAGGACCAACAAACTGTTTTCTACAACAAAGACCACCAGAAATCGCACAGTACCTGTTACCTGATACATTTAGCTGATATTTGCCATTTAATATTCTAAAATAACCTGTCATATTAAAGGCCCAAAAAAAATTGTTATGTTCAGGTAATGCTACCTACCCTAATTCTTTGGCCCTACCATAACTTTTTTATGGGCATTTTGTAGGAATTTTGGTATTTTGGCACTTATCAAGACATGGAATTTGCTTTTTTATGAGCTTGCACATCAAACTCGCATCACGTAGATGCAAAATAAAATAAAAATAAATTCCCTACCTACCTACCTACTATAATTTCTTTCGACCCTGTTACCTGATCACAATACATTTTTCTAGGCCTATTTTTCTGGTCCCCATTTCTGCATCCCCTTCTGCTACTATTATAAGCTTAAGTTCATTCCCTTTTGTCAATTTTGACTTTTTACCCCCGGTGTTTAGGGTGCCAAATTCGGGTCGTTATTCACAAAGAGAAACTATAGGAAAGATAGGGAGTGCCCCCCCCCCGTCGGATGGGTGGCCATGGCGTGCCCATGCACCATGGATCTAACCACTCAAAGTCCACATACAGGTAGATAACAGGGGATTGTTGCCAAATACAATGGTAAAGGTGAACGATGAGCAGTTTGAGCTGACCGTTTCTTCACGAGGGTGACCTGCCCGTTCCGCACGAGGCCGTTAGGCCGAGTGAGGAGCGGGCAGGTCACCCGAGTGAAGAAACAGGAAGCTCAAACTGTTCAGAGTTCATCTTTACATTTATGTCAAGGTGTTTGGGTTGATAATTAATCAATATTTCATCAATAAGATTGAAATTAAACCCTTATTTACCCATCGTCATCGCGAAATGCTGACCGCCGCCATCTTGGATGTTTACGTTTCAAAAATGCTGCGCATGCGCGGTGGAGCTATGACGTCATCGTGCGGATTTGGCGCTGGTTATTTAACGCAGGGGTGCAATACGGGGGTTCAGTGCATTGTCAATGGGCGCTCGATATTCACCTTGACATAAACAGCTGGTCTCATCATGGAGGTACGGGGTAATTCACTCCCTATATCAACAATATCAACAAGAATGTCGCTTAAGCACTGATTCCACCGAAGTCGATCGAGAAAATCGGCCAAAATCGGCCCGATTTCAATCAAATTGGTGACAAATTAGTGATCAAAATTCATGATTTCTTTATGGAACATTCTCAATGAATTTCCCCACAACTTCGGCAAATTTTCCCCCCTTTTTAAAATTTCACTGGAAGTGGGCAGAAATGTATCGGGAAGATTGCCAATTTCGAAATCAGGAATAAATTGGCTTCGGTGGAAGACCCGCTCTATGTTAATGCAAAAACCTAGGCAGCAAATCTTAGTGCACTGTTGGGAAATCTGATACGGATTTGATACATGATTGCTACTAATAACATTATGGTATAATGCTAAAATCGCTCACAACCATATAGAATAAGTAATGATGCCCTGTCGAGAAAACGTGCAGCCCGGGTAAGTATGATAGGGCTAAACAAAAAGAGGGTTTGTTTCCAGTCATCCAACAGACCCTAGCACAACAGGGCCGAGCCTACACTTCCTTTTTCTTTAATTTCCGAGATTTTGGCGATTTTTTTTCTTTCGTATTTTTCAGAGTCCTTTATCATCATTTTTTTTTCAAAAATATAATCTTTGGGTGTCCACTAGCTGCACACTAGGCATTTCCTTTGCATATTTTTCATATTTTTTCCATGTTCCTGCAAACTGGTTTAGACTATCTCAAAGAATAATATAGAACTGCCCATACATTTCTATACAAAATCCCCCAAAAAAAATTAAAAAAGAAAAACAAATCTGACCTACCGACCCTAGGTCTTTGAGTCATGTTACTGGAAACGCATGACTTATTTTTGGCCTAGATTTATCACGATGATCAATGAGGATGGTGCATTTGTGCACTTCTGGCTTTTAATGATTTAAAGGCCGCTGATGCAGGAATGCATCATGCCACTGGTCATCATGATGCACCAATGATGTGCTGGTGGGACTGCTCACCAGCACTTCATTGGTGCATCATGCCGACCCCACAGGGGTTGATACATAAACTCCCGGAGGGTCCACGTGATGCACCAATGAAGTGCTGGAGAGCAAATTTGCAAGCACTTCATGATGCTGACCAATGGGCATGGTGCATTAATGCATCAGTGGCCCTTAAAGGGTTAAACTGTTAGAGGAAGTGTTTCCAACATACAGTGAATAAATGAATCCAATGGCTCAATTACACCTCTACTCCAAACTTTAACCCCTAACATCTCATTTCCCACCTGCCCTGTATATGCAGACTCACGTAAAAGGAGGGGCAAACCCTAATGGATCTAGGTTGGGTTAAGATTACACTCACACAATATTATTCTTGTTTGTTTCTTTTTGTTTCCTCTTATCCTTAGCTTTCTCCCAATGTCTGTCCAAGGCAATAGGCCGGGATAATAAGTTTGGGGCCTTAGGTTGTCGTGGTTACATGGAGTTGGAGATTGCTATGTAATTTGAAATGGCATGTTGGGATAACACTCCCTCACTGACATGTAGGGTACACACATTACCATATGTCACCTTAGCTATGGGGAAATGGATCTGATTGTTCGTCACCCATGTGTTTGTTACACTCCACGGTGTAGGAAAAAGTGGTAAAAGTTGCTGATGGGGGAAGGGGGGGGGAGGCCCCCTCCCCAAATTGCAGAGAAAATACAATAGAATGCCTCCAGAGGTGTGGAGAAACAAGCACAAAAGGAGCATGATGTTTCTCACTCATCATCCTAAACTCCCCTGGCTATAATTGAATTGAACACAAGTCCGAGCATCGCAAGTGAAGCACGTAATTTTTCAGGGTTTGGGCTATGGCTCGAAGAAAAATTTTTGGAAACTTAGATAATTTTCATAAATCCTTGACAGGTCAACCCTCTGAGCTAAATTCAAGTTCACTCTTCGGACACCCCTAGCTGGGAGGGCGTAACAGTTCTGTACAGAATTATACAAACATTCAAGTCACTTTCAAGTTCTATAGATATGAGCAAGAAGTAATGTTGCTTTTATATATGTCTTATTGATCTTGAAGTATGTTCATATCTTTGGACTTCTCTTTACATCTTTGTCTCTTCTCAAAATCAAAGGCTGCATGTCCCTTCAGCATCTTCATTTATCTCAAGTTGAATACGAGAGCCCCGTAGGTTTAACCAAGAACCTCTGTATCACACCCCCCAGTGAGACAATTATCAATGGAATTGCGGACCTACATCTCCATAACCATTTATGGGCATTGAGACCCTTTAAAGACTGTTGGTTCATCAATCAATCCTGACCATTGACCATCATGTTTTAAAACCATTTAAGACCGGTAGATCATTAATTGATGCATCATGACATCTGGAGGGTCTTGCCAAAAAGGAAACGTGAACCAAAAAAAATTAAATGTACACGTTTTTGTATTGCTAAATGATTTTTTTTTACAAACTCGTTTAGATGAAACGTGCATGTTTATCTACACCTCAAAACGTGTTTTCCATGTATTCTGCTGTAAATTGTTTGACAATAATGTGAAAACGTGTTAGGCCATGCACGTTTCTATCAGTGCTGCTTCAAGATTCAAGAGGTTCTTCATCTTCATCTTTTTGCAATACTCTCAGTGATGCATGAATTAACGCAGCTTTGACTGAGTCTACTTTAGGTCAAAAAAGGTTTCACTGGTGGATGTAAGAAAAGTTCATTTCCTGCATGGGATTTTAGAAAACCACTGGGAAATATGTCCTTATATGTCGAATAACAATTTTGGAAGAGAATGTTCGAGAATTTTGAAAATAATTTCAAAAGATCTTTAAAAAACCAGTAAAAATTAAAAAAAAAAAATCGGAGGTCCGGCCCTATTTAGCCTATTTAATCTCTGAAAATATTTAAGAGGTTCTTTCTCGTTTTCTTTTGGCAAGACCCTCCTGAGGGTAACGTCCTTGTTTGAGTGAAAATAAGGTATCTTGTCGGCCTCAAATGCTTAAGCCTATAAAAACCGCTGATGCAGGAGTGCATCATGCCCATTGGTCGGCATGATGCACCTATGAAGTGCTGGTGAGAATGTTCGCCAGCACTTCATTGGTGCATCATGCCCATCCTGCAGGAGTGTGTCCATCCGGTATGGTCGTTATGAAACATGATGCTTTAATCCATCAGCGGTCCTTAAAGTCCCAAGGAACACAAGCAACGATAGATCACGTCCATTCAAAGTCACCTGGATATCATTATCTTAAGGGTTGTCGATAAGAAGCATCCATACTTTAATCACTAAGTGTTCATTCTTTAATCTCTTATATATTGGTGATTAGTTCAATGTCTACACATGTTGTAATCTTTGTCTATAGATAATCAAATCACCATCACCATGTAGGCCTAAGAAAATCGCCGACCCTTCAGGCATGCGGGCGATAATACACTGGGCCCGGAGAGGGCTGTGACGTGACTTTGCCTCTTTGTTTATCATCAGAAGTTTCCTTATCAGCAGACATTACTTTTATCTTCCCAGTGACGGAGGCATGGGAGGCTGTGTAACATGCCCCTGTTCCATGTCATACTAAAGGAACCTATGTGGGGCAATGTATATAATTTCCATATTGTCATTCATCATTTTGGAGCTTGGGCCGTGTACTGTGTTGCCTGTTGGTCGACCAAAAGGAGCAGATGGGAGCAGATGCTTCTGGAAGAAGGACGCCTGGAGGGTGTTGCTCCGATGGGAAAAGGTAGTTTTGCCTAAGGCTAAGAAGTGCCTCACCTGCAGCAGTCTCTTTCTCTGTAGTCCTAACTGCTTTTTTTTTTTTTTTTGTGTTACAATGTATACAAGTGGTCAAAACAAGAATGCTTGAAACAATATGTGCCAAAGGTAGGTACCTGATAGTGTAGCACACACTATTTCTGAGCGAGACAGGTGCCTTTTCAGATTAATATGGTGAGTGGAAGTTGAATGGTGAAGCCACAGGCAAGAACTGCTTGGAGAGTGAGGACTAGGTGCTAATAGTATTAACATAAAGGCCTGCCACTTGATTTTCGGCCATTTTATTTTCATTAATGTGGTATGGGGCTTTATCTATGCTATAGGGGTCCATATTTACTGCCTGATATTTGATTAATAGAGACGTGGGAGTATCAGTATTTTTTTCTTTTATCTGGGGAGATCTTTTCTATGAAATTACTACTATTATTAATGTTACTTAAACATTTTTTCTAGTTAATGCTAGTGAAATCAAATACGACGCATGAGAGCTCTAGCACCCAAGACCCCCACTCCATATACTTGATGAGGCAGTTTGGTAGTAATTATGTGCTTCTTGATTGATTGGCACTTGTGGCATTGGGCTTGGGGTGTACCTACTATACCTGTTCTAGGTGCCCCCTCCCCATGACCCCATGCAAATTAGTCATGTGTTTTCAGTCTAGCAGTAATATTGTCATAAAGATGATCGTGGACTAGGCTCAAAACAGCCTGTATGAGCTTACAAGGCCAGAACTCTAAATATTAAGGTGAGGTTACCTACTATATTTGGAAATAAATTACCCCTGGAGGGCGATTCATAAAAACTGACGACCTATCTTGAAAGAAATGATGAATTTAAAAACGATCCTTCAAGAAAAATATTTCTGGATTTATCTATAGAAAATACAAATCTTTTAGAACTTTTTAAGCCCTAAATGATTTTGATTGAATCAATGATTATTGCGAATGAAATAGTGTGTTCAAAAGGTTGTAATTATATATCATTTCAATCAATTATCAGTATCGACAAAAATCCTAATGCTGTGGTCGTCTTCCCCTGCAGATATCGTGAGTTTTTATGAATCGCATTCCTGGACCTTTATTACATTTAAATTGCTTCAGTTCAGATTCATCAGAATGTCTTCATTAGTCAGGCTGTAAGATTTTGAACTCAGTGGAGGCCTGTGGGTGAAACAGAGCGTAACTTCTTTGGAAAAGAGGGCACCTACTCTCAGATCTATTTAGCATATGAGCAACTCTCCTGTGTTACACACCGTTTCTCCTAAAATAAACGAGGATGTGAAATCTGAAATCTGAAGCACGGTTGATATACCTCAAAATTTATATATATATATATATATATATATATATATATATATATATATATATATATATATATATATACATACATATATATTATATTATATTATATATAGCTTAGAACTAGTATAGGAAGCCAACACCAAGGATCTACTTTCCTTAGTAAACCAATTGATTTCTTTTGCCACTAAATCCTTCCTTTTTAATGACTTATGCCTATATTTGTGTTAAGGATAATTATTCAGACCTGAAATAGAGAAATGGAAGAAACTAGTGCTCATACATTAGTTAGTGAGGAGATGAATAATTATTCTTAATCGTTGTGTGTTGTGGCAGGCCGTTTGTCCACTCACACTGACCTGCTAAATATTCTTGTTTTAAGAGAAGACAAACACAGGGTTTATAGACTAGGCTTTTATAGCTTCACTTCAGAAGACATCTGTAGACCTATGGCTTAGACATCATCTTCAATATCCAATAAAGAACTATACACATTTGTAGTAGTATTATTATTACCGGTAACCCTTTGAATTATGGCATAATCAGGGGCGTTAAATTAAGGGGGGCGGGGGGCAGCCCCCCGCTCCCCGCGCCCACAAAAAAAAAAAAAAAATCATAGAGAAGGCCTAAATATATGTCTGGGCCATAGGATCTCAAAATATCACAACGCTATACAGGTCTCTCATATAGGAAGTACATGTGGTGGGATAGGGAAGAAAGAGGGCGAATGGGTGAATGGTTCAAGGATGTTTGTGGATTAAGAGCAGTACAGCATCAAGATGCAGAGGTCTGCAGGGTACATCGTCCTACCCTGGTCAATAAGGGGATTAACCCCCAGATGAGGGGATTAAGGTATTGCTGGTGTCGGACACTCTCAGCTCATTAAGATGGGGCACTGGTGGATGTAGATAGACAGGTGCAGGGAGGGGGGGGGGGTCCAGACAGTGAACAAATAGATCTGGGAGAGGAAAAAGTGAATATTTATCATATGGAAATTCGAAGCTAAATTCTACACAGTTATGGAATATATCAGAGATAGAGAGATACGAGGTAAGGGGATCTAAATACACACTTTCTCCGTTGTCGGGGGTTTCCAAAACTTCAAGAATTTGTAAAAATGACAATTAGAACCGAAGATGTAGGACCATATCAGCACCCAGTCTATAGATTAATAGATAGCTTTTAATATTCCCCTCCTTTTTGAAAGGATCGTGATACTGCTTTTTCTCGTTTTTTTAATTGATTCAATTAGAATGCCGCTATCTGTTGACGAAAGGGCTAATGAATTGATGAAGTATGTCCCTTTTCAATTTAACTTGACCTTTCATGATGGGGTTCTACCTTTAATCTTAATCTTTTATAAAAGTCACCTGAAGCCCAACTAGAGGCGAAACGTTGTGATCTTTTGATGATTACAAAATAAAATTGCCACCACTGAAAACTCCATTCTGTTATTATAGTTGTGTTGAACATCTTGAAATATAGATACACTTTTAGTATTTTCTAAAAAATAGTTATGATTTTGTTTCGACAGCAGTTGTAAGAGGGCGTTAAATGTTGTAATTTAGGGCGGCTGGTCCATACAGGTGGGTACAAGTGAACTGATGAATATGGAGGTGGTCCTTAGCTATAGATATAAGTTAAAAGAATGATAATCTTAAGTTCTGCCCCCCCCAACCTCTTCCTCTAGATGGGCCAAAAATCAATCACGGGAGTGTGATGTTACCTGTAGTGATTTTCAGGCTTATCTATAATTACTGGAACCATGTACCCCCCCACCTCGTATAGAAAATGCATAATATACAAGTACATGTCATAGATACTGTCACCCTTCCTAGTATTGATTTTATAGGGCCTAATGGTAACCATCTTGTGGCAAATTTCTTCCCTAAAATCATGGCGATGAATGACTGATATTGGCTTTTTATTGGACAAAAGAAGCATAATGACTCATCGAGCCACCTATGAAGGGTAGGATATGTCTAGAAGGGAGAGCAGCACATGCATGTGCATGTCATGACTTGTGACTAATAAAACCAAGGTATCAATGTACGCTGTATCTGTATTACTATGGTTACACCTAGTAGGCTCTGGTATGTACAATCTAAAACTGACGACAGGTCTAGGCCTGATTAGGGAGTGATCATTTTTCAAAAACAGGGGGGAGGTCGTGGGTTTTGGGGGGGCAATTTTTTCAACCCCTCTGAGGGGGGGGGCAAATTTTTTTCAACCTCTCTGTGGGAGGGGGCAAAATAATGTTGCCTGTTTTTAGTGAAAAGAGGCCGCATATTAAATATAGGTTGAAAGGGTGCATTCGCGCACAATTATCAAACCCTCCAATGGGGAACATTTGTGACCCTCACGAGGGGGTTTGAAACGTGTTTTTTTTTGTTCTCCCACACAAAAAACCGCTGCCCCCTCCCTGTTGTTCAAAACCGATCACTCCCTTAGGTAGCCTGCAGTGGCACTGTACCTCCCGCTGGTCAAAGACCATCCTTAAGGGAGTATTTGTGTAGGTGGGATATAGGGAGTGTTTAGAGGGGAGGGGGTGGATCGTGATGATGTGCTATCAGCATGGGTGTCTATAAATATCGTTTAGCATGTGTGTACATGTAATAGACATCGATAGCATGGCACATGGTCAGTGGGCCCAACACACTTGACAATGCACTGATTTATAAAATGAATGTACCTATTTATCTCATACATTTTCTTATTACTTTATTTAGTTCAACTGTGAGCCTGAGTTTGAATATTTTTATTTGGCTCAGCAATATTCAAATGTAATATTCTCATAGGAAACCCTAAACACCCCTGGCCTAAATTGAGGTACATAATAAGGCCAATCGAAAGAGAAAAAAAAGATTGTGTATCAAGTTATAAGGCCTAAAAATCTATGATAGGTATAGGTAGGAAATTTTTCACTGCTCTTTTTTTCTTTTTATTCAAACAGGGGTATGCCTAGGACTTAGCCCGGGGGACTTCATAGACCCTACAGTTTTGGATCTTTGATCAGTCAGGCCACAATTCTGGTATGTTGCGATATTTTTTTTAAATGCTACTGGCCAAATGGCTTATGTCAAAGGTGCTATATGGTGCGTTTACTCCTGACCAGACCTAAAATTAACCAGAAATTGACCCGCGAAATTTGAACTTTTAGGCCTAAATCATGGTGTTCACACGCAGCTATAACTGTGCCTCCCAAATATGGTTCCCTTTTGCACCATCACTTCTAAACATGAGATACAAAAAAAGGATAAAGAAGAGAAAAGAAAAGTGTGGTCCGATAACCTAAAACATATTTTCGTATTAGGCCTTATGTTTTTGTTGTGATATGGAAGAAGGAAAATCACTCATCCTTTATCAGATGAAGATTACTAGTGTATTAAATAACCATAACTAAAGGTCTGTAGATTACTAGCCATGAGTTGAGTGCTTCCAGGTGTTACAGTACAAGGTACAGGAACATGTCAGAACCTGGAGGCAGGTAATACTCTAGTACATGTTACTAAGCATCCTGTACTGACTCTAGGTCAAACATGCCCTGTCACGTTATGTACTAAACCTCCACACAACCTAAACGTTTATCACTTCATACTCTCTATTATAAATAGGGAACGTCAACAATTACTTCACTGCTTAGGGGGTGGGGGGGGGGTCTTTGGGTTCCTCTATATGTTCCATACAAAAACAGTGACAAGGGGGTGGGTGGGTCCTGAAAAATGCTCAATACCAGTGACATAATTGTTGAACGTTCCCATACATACTAGTACGGATTCTATCATCGACCCGTGCATTATGTTGTGTAGGTCTATAATACTCTCAATAAAAATGGTTTACATATATTTATGCAGGGGCGGGGTTTGATACGTAAAACCTTTCCAATTTTACAGATAATGCTATGGTAGTTTCGAGAGAGAAGCAGCCTATATAAGAGGAGGCATACAGGATTTCTGAGGACTTAGACATTTTTATTCATTACTAGTGGCTTCGCCATTAGAATTTGGGGCAATAGCAACAATAGGCCTAAAGAAACCCTGCCACATCCCACACTTGTGTGTTTTCATGGCAAAACGTGGTGTGTTCTCATAGCAAAACGTGGTGAGTTTTCACGGCAAAACACGTGTGTTTTCACGGCAAAACGTGGTGTGATTTCAAGGCAAAACACAATGTATTTCTATGCCAAACGTGGTCTCTTTTCATGGTAGAATGTGGGGCATTAGCAACAATAGGCCTAAAGAAACCCTGCCACATCCCACACTTGTGTGTTTTCAGTGCAAAACATGGTGTGTTCTTACAGCAAAACATGGTGTGTTCTCATGGCAAAACACGATATCTTTCTATGCCAAACGTGGCCTCTTTTCATGATAATATTGGGCTCACTGAAATATATGGTGCCTTTATCAGTGCTTTAACCCATGGGATGTCTAGTGACGTGACGTTGCTTGGTGACATGATGTTGCTTAGTAACATGCTGATGCATCAAAAATGACAACATCACTCTCCAAGCAGACTTTCTCGGACTTCAGAAGTTTAGGTAGAGATACCTTAATACATTGTAATAATGTTAACTTCATATTTACGGGGAGGATAATATAGACTTTTAGCAAGACTATCATGTACTGTTTGTACATGAGTCATTTGGAAAATGCTTGTTATAATAGTTGGTTGTGTCAGAAAACAATGGCGGATTTTTTCATGACTGTGTGCCTCCAGTTGTTAAGCCCTCTGTCAAGAGTATCTGTGCAAATGAATACTTTTTAGATGAAATCTATTTTTTTCTAAAGTTGGTATTCAAAAAGAGTTTATCATATTTAAAACCCTGATAATATAAATTTGAACAAAATAGATGAAACAAATCGAGTTAACTCAGACTTTCCTAACTGCTTCACAGCATAAGAAATTTGCTTCATCTGGTACCCTAAGGGTACTCAAGGCTGAAACAGTAAAATTTTCAGATTCCTTAACCATTGAACCAATAATGCCTTTTTTTAATATAGTGTAATGACATGATATTGATACAAGAGTTGATCAGTGAAAGAATCGAATGGACCCTTGTCAACAAGGCTCCAGTTGCTAACTCATGGGGAGAGACTACCTCTTAAGATTGCATATTTTATCATAATCATTTCATATCAACTTGACTCCATTCTGCTATAATTCCTAAAGTAGACATGATGGGCTACTACTGGATAACTATCAAATACTATTGATATAAATCTTATCGACTTGCCCTATGAAGATGTGCAGTCTTGGGTGTTATCTGTCATGCACTGCCCCTGTACAGCGTAGCGCTAAACCCTTTAAGGGCCGCTGATGCATTAATGCACCATGCCCATTGGTCGTCATGATGCACCAATGAAGTGCTGGCGAGACTGCTCACCAGCACTTCATTGGGGCATCATGCCGACCCTCCGGGAATTTATGTATCGACCCCGGAGGGTCAGCATGATGCTCTGAAGTGCTGGTGAGCAGTCTCGCCAGCACTTCAGTGAGCAGTCTCGCCAGCACTTCATTGACAACCAATGAGCATGATGCACTCCTGGATCAGCGGCCCTTAAAGAGTTATAAGGCTGATAGTGCATTAATGCATGATGCCCATTGGTCGGTATGATGCAAGGATGCAGCCTTGGTAAGTAACTCGCCTGGACTACATTAATGCATCATTAAACATCATGTGACCGCGCGTTCAAGGCCTAGCATATTATCGCCCACAGGCTTGAGGGATAGGATAATTTTTTAGGCCTAGCATAACCTTTTTAAGAATGAGAGTTGAGCCTTAAAATTTCATATATGGTGGGCCTCTAGGTCAATTCAAATATTGGTCATTTTAGTTCCAAATCAGAATTTTTTTTTACGACATGCTTTATCGCGAGACTTAGGCTCCCTATGGGGCTGACACTATTGAAGTGCTGGTGTCATATGTACATCGTATACTAACCTATGGGCATGGTGCACTCCTGTATGAGCCGTCCTTTGAAGTGCTAAAGGACCTGTGTTATCTGCTATGGTGTAGGAAGTCCATTTATTACAAGTTTCATATCAGCTTTGGTGGTAAAGAATAGCCTCTTGCAATACAAACTAAGTGTACTTTTCCCAATATGAATTGATATTCTGTTTATCATTCTCCAGCTGCACGTAGGAATTATTTTTCGAGGAGTTCGATTGTTTTTACGACTACTGTGTATAATAAGTTATCTATATACTTTAGATAGTTATACAGAATATGTTTGAGTTCCAGTCAGTAAATATTGTCTATTCATGTGGCTATGTCACTATTCCCCAGGGGGGCGACTCAAATATTTTTAACCGGGAGGTGATTTGGCGTGATATGGGTGCTTTTCCAACCCCTAGGGTGTGAAAGGGTGCACACCATAAGGGTATGTTTTTCAGGGGACCCCTGATGACCCCTCCCCCTCCAATCAACATTTATCATTACCCTAGCATCCTACATATGGGAGGACCTCTGTAGGGCATAAATGTAGGCCGATGATATTGACATGACGACCTTGTGAATATAGCATGTCTTTAATATATACACACACTTGGTGGTGTATATAAGACACCTTATATACATGATCAAAGGTTGGTCAGATGACAGGTGTGTATATAAGACACCTTATATACACAACCAAGGTTGGTTAGAGGACAGGAGGACAGGAGGAGTTTAGGGCTGGTCACAGGACATGTGCTTAGGGTTGGTCAGTGGACATATAGAGGACAAGAGGGGAGGTGTGTTAAGGGCGTTTAGGGCTTGTCAGAGGACATGTGTTTAGGGCTGGTCACAGGACATGTATTTAGGGTTGGTCAGGGGACATATCTATTAAGTGTTGGTCAGAGGACCTTCTTAAGGTTGGTCAGAGGACATGTCTAGCTGTAGGGTTGGTCAGAGGACCTTTTAAAGGTTGGTCACAGGACATTATGTTCAACATGTATTTAGGGTTGGTCAGGCGACATGATTGGTCTTTATGACTGGTCACAGGACAAATGTTTAAGCGTGTCCTGTGACCAACCCTGAAAAACATGTCCTGTGACCAACCCTGAATTGATGTCCTCCAACTGACCAAGAAGTATGTGTCCCATTACCAAACCTAAAACAAGTGTCCTGCTTTAATGTCCTCTGACCAAAACTGAAATATGAGGGTGATATAAATATGTGGGTCCTGTGACCAACCCTGAAAACATCCTGTGACCAACATTTAAAACATGTCCTGTGACCAACCCTGATTTTATGTCCTCTGACCAACCCTTAAAAGCCTATATGCGTGTCCTGTGAACAACCCTGAAAACATGTCCTGTGACCAACCCTGATTTGAAGTCCTCTGACCTCTGACCAACCCTTAAAACCTTTTATGTGTGTCCTGTGACCAACCCTGAAAAACATGTCCTGTGACCAACCCTGATTTGATGTCCTCTGGCCAACCCTGAATTATGTGTCCTGTGACCAACCCTAAAACAAGTGTCCTGTGACCAAGCCTTAAAAAATGTGTGGGGAGGGGAATAATTGGTCTGGGTGAGGGTTCGAACCTGCGATGGCCAGATGTGATCAGTTTGAGTCATATCCATTAGGCCACCATCTGTTGAGTAGTTGGCTATGGCATTGGGTGTAATATAGATATGCATGTCCTGGGACCAACCCTGAAAACATTTCCTGTTACCAACCCTAAACATGTGTCCCCTGACTAACCTTGTAATGTTGTCCTGTGACCAACCCTAAACACACGCTGGGGTATGTCCTGTGACCAACCCTAAACATGTGCACTTGTCCTATGACCAACCCTATCTGTGTGTAAATGAGACCTCTTATACACACATTGTCCCTGTGTGTACATAAGAACTGCTATATACACGTTAATCTCGTGTATACATCGACGGCGATAAATGTAATGATATTTATCTAATGGCAAAACATACAGGATACAAACATGATGCAGGGGATACCCCCCACCCCATTCTCCTAACAATCAGTAAGTCTGCATTGATACCCTTGAAAAACCCCATCTGCATCTCTCATTCATCTTATGTCCACCCTGCAGCATGGGTGCTAATTACAAGATGTTTACCTAATAGATCATTGATATTGGTGCCCTAGGGTCCTACATGCTGTATATACCCAAGCCATGCAGTGGCTTGGGTATATACAGCATGCAAATTTGAGCATGTTTTCAGGCTTGGTTGCTATGTAAAGCTGCTGTTGCTAGGCAATCACACCACCTAGCAACAAAATAAAAGCACTACTGTATTCTAATGTGCTGATTCATAGGGGGTGGACAGGGTGGTGGATTGGTCTAGCTTATAGAAGAGGGTAGTGTCATCCATATTGTACGAATTTATCCTATCATATCAAGAAAGCACCTGAAACTACTGTTGTGCGTATGTCACCTTCACTATATCTGCAGTCCCCCTGTCTCGATGGATCCTCTTCCTGCCTTTTACAATTGATAGCCATGGTTTAGATATTGAGCTACTCATCACAGTGCCAAGTCATCTATTGCATCTTTTTAACAGCAATCAGAGACTTGACTGCTAACTCTGCACGTCATTTAGATCAGGCTAGCCATTCTAGACAATTGGCTGGTGACCTGCCCGTATATTGGAGATATGATACAAGAAGTTACCAATCATCCCCTGTTTTCACCCTAACTCACCACACAACCTAGCAACCTTTTATCACCTATATTCCTAGTCTATGATGGGAGTCACAGAAGAATTATATACAAGTATATATCAGGGGAGTACTTTGCTGAATGGAAACAATGCAGAAATGCACATTTGAGCATGTTTTCAGGCTTGGTTGCTATGTAAAGCTGCTGTTGCTAGGCAATCACACCACCTAGCAACAAAGCAAAAGCACTATTGTATTCTAATGTGCTGATTTATAGGGGGTAGGACCTACCAGATACTTTCTAGACTGCATATCTATGTAATGCAAAGTGACATTGAATCTATTGTCGGCCATTTTGAATTTCAGCCATATACAGCCTCGCCATTAAATCTCATGAAGGAGAAACATCCATATTCTTAATCAGCACCCTTTTTAACATAAGAACCAGGCTAATTAATAAAGATTTAGCATGGAAAAACATCCATTTACATAAAGAGGAGTTTATTGAAATGGAACAGCATTGTATTGGCTCAAGGTAGTGTCTTCCCGTCCAAGGCATTAACTTGGGTCATATTCAATAAGGTTTGCTGCAAAATGTCTCATATTACTCAGAAAAGTTTGGCCTACAGGAATCATATTAGAGATTGTGGTTAGGTGGGAGATAAGGGTAATCTTTATACATGTATCTGGAGTGCATTTAAAATTTTCAGTTAAAAAATGAACTTTGTGATTTCAATCTTCCGTCTTCCCGACCTCCTGGTACAATCAAATCTGAACTTAAAAACACATATTAGGGCTTAGTAAAAAGCTTATTATGTCTTCTTTCCAACAAGACCAAAAGCCTCAGGATCCAGACGAGGTAAGGTAGTATTAGAGCTCGGAATTGAGCATACTCCTTGAATAACATGGCACCGAAATTGACCCAAAAGTGGTCTGACCCCGCACATGGATAATGAGCAAAAACCGGTAGTGCATCCCAAGATAATCAATGTTAACATCTTGACTCTTGTTCAGGGGACCCTAAGGATCAAAAAAATACACGTTGCGTAGGGATGTGGGGGGGGGTGCATGGTGGGCCCTATCAGCCCCCGGCCTAGATGGATAGGGGAAAAAAACTAAACACAACATCACGAATGACTTTTAGAGCTCCATAAATAAGGCCAAAAAATATTTCATGTGTTTCAAGTAACATGACTCAAAGGACTAGGGTCACTAGGTCGGATTTTTTTCTCTTTTTTTTTATTTTGTATAGGAATGTACTGGCAGATCTATCTGATTCTTAGATGTCACAGTAAGAACATAGAAAACATATGAGAAATATGGAAAAAATGTGCAAAAGATATGCCTAATGAAGCTAATAGCTGTACACCCAAATAGTTTATTCGTGGGGGGGGGTGCAAGTGGTAGTAATACTTTAACAAGAAACCAAACAAGGCTGTAGCATATTGTTTCAAACTGTGTGATTTTATTACAAAGATATAGAAACTCTTTACATGGATTTTCTTTTTTAAAGAGTGATGTGAACATAATTCTCAATGAACACAGTTCTTACCAAGTATCAGGGCAGTTTCTGATACTGGTGTATACGTGTATAAAATAGATAAGTGTATGAATACTCTGTGCATAGAGTAGAAGAATATATATAGGTTTATAAATCTATGTGTTCTACAACAGTATGTACAAAAATGGTCATGTCTATGTGCAATTATAACTTTGACAATGAACTGAAGATTGTTTTGATCAGTACAAGGTGCCCTTCAAAAGACTGGAATGTTGACTCATCTTCAATCAATGTACACCCCCCCCCCAAATAAAACAACCTTATATTTACATATTTCTAATCATCTACGATATCTTTATACATTGATGGACGGAAGGCTGACTTCACGGGACGGATGCTTGATATGGACAAACACCACAAGTTTTCTACATTCACCTACACAACAAGTAACAACTTACAAACTCTAAAATCACCTACACAACAAATAACAAGTCAACAAGCTGTTAGCAATCTGATCAGTTTGTTGTCAACAATCACTGGCATTAGGTGTTTCTGGGATGGCTGATGGAACTACTTTCCACTGCTCGAAGTGGTGAGTGCGCATGAATCTAACTTAGCAATCCTAGAACCCCTGTGTGTCAGTGATTATTCATAAGTAAGTGATCAATTTAGGTAACATGATAAAACAAGCACATGTATAACACAAATAAATAGTGCAATCATAAATTTCTAACAAATTCACTCATAACCACTCAAATTTATCACATTGAGATTTGGTATATCTGTAACCTGTGCATAAGGTCCTGAATGGATCTCACAGGCTAACAGCTAAGGTTTACTAATTCTAAACACACATTTTTTTCACACTCACTTCAAATTCATTCAACATTTCATATATACATCAACCCCTGAGACCCCCTAAAAGGTTCTCACAAGATTTCACGTTACTAATTCTACCAACTAAAATTTCAGATTTAATACTATCACACTGATTATTATTCCACACTGGGGTTGACTAGCTATAAACCATCATTTATAAGTCTTTGTGAATGAGACATAATCTCAGTGTGAAGGTAGTGGATTAGAGGCTATCTACAGGGATTATCCAAGGTGGATAAGTGCACTTGTGTTATGTGGGATTAACAGCACATAGCCCCTTATCACGTGGCTAAAGCTGATAAGAGAGAAGCTAAATGTAGTTAGAGATAGGAACACCACAATCAAACTTCACTTGTATAGAGATAGCAGACAGGCATATTCAACAGGTTGTCAGATTGGGTCAGATAGACATTTTCAACATCATAATACCAATGCAAATCATTTAGGCCTACATTTATATTGTTAAAAGCTTTATGGCTAGCAATTATGTCACAATATCACCTTTTAATGTACATTAACTTTGATCTAGCTGTGAGTGAACTAAGTCTTGACTATACATATTGCATTTTGAAAAGAGAATAAATCTGCACTGCAAATGTGTAATAGGGGTTGAAGACTCGCAGATATTTACAAAGGGTATACTAACAAAATGAGACATCTGTTAAGAAATATTTTCTCACATAATATTGAATAAGGCACCAATCTCAACCTCTCAATGCCTGCACCCAGCCATATATGACGGTACACCTGACAGAGTCAATGCCTTTCTGACAACCAATTCACACTCCCCACACCAATAGAGACGTAATCATTGAGGTACAATTACACCAATAAACGTGTCAGTAGCCACTACTGGGTGTATCCCCCCTGTACTATACAGGCAGCAGCTCAGGTTACCTGTTCACTCTGCCTCCTCCAGGGTCAAATAATGAGCAGGGGACCTGTTGTAGGCTGCATTATGCATTGCAAAGGGGTAGTAAGTGAAATGAAGGGGGAGGGGAGGGGGTAAGGGGGGTAAATACTGGATGACTTTACAAATATTTACCCACCCTATGTGTGTGTGGCAATTAGCCCTGTTAGGACGACATGATGCATTAAGTATCATCCCTTTTTCTCATCATGATGCACCAGTGCAGTATCAGCGAGTAACTCTCTGCATTGGATTTGGTGCATCATGGCAACTCTTTTTGGAAATGATTCAACCCAATAGAGCAGGCATGATGCATGAATGCAGCGCTGGTAAATCCTATACCAGGGCTGCAATCATGTATCCTGATGACCAATGTGCTGTTCTCAAAGGGCTAGGCCCCTGACAGCAGGTAGGGTAGGTGGGGTGGGTGGTGGCTGGGTGGAAATGGAGAAGTTGGATGTGTGTGTGTGTGTGTGTGGGGGGGTGTCTTGTTTGGATCCCAATCACTGAATGACCACTCAGATATCAGAGATCCACTTGTCAGTGACCCGCAGTAAGGGGCAACCTTAGCCTCGGTCTGGTATTCAGACTGGTCACCAGACCCTACAAGAACACATAGCAGCCACCCTGAATATGTATGGTCCTGGATTATAATGACTTAACCCTTTTAATGCCATTTCTGCATTAATAATGCATGACTGCAGCCCTGGTGAGTGATTTGCCAGGGATACATACATGCAGGGTTAATACAGGTTGTGGGGGGGGGGGAGTGTGATGCATGGATGTAACTTACCAGGGCTGCATTAATGCATCCTACCGACCAATAGGCATGATGCATTGATGCATTAGCAGCCCTTAAAGGGGGTATAGGGTAGTGCTCCTCCAGTACTACTACTGCCCAGATAGCACACCTGTGGTACCCACCTGTGTATATGTATGCTCAGTGTCAGTGTCTAGTTACCACCCAGGTACTAACTCCAGGTACTAACCCCTGCCTCCACAGGTGTCTCCTTATACCCCCCCCCCTCACTCAAACACTCCACAGGTGTCTCCTTATACCCCCCCCCTCACTCAAACACACACACAGACCTAGAGTACTACATAGTAATGGATCACTCCACCCATATATAATATGTACATGCATTGAAAGAAATGAAAGATTCTGGCAGGGCTAGTTGAAGCGTCACCACACACACAAAAAAAATATATTGAAAGAAATCCTTCAAATGTTACTAATGCAGTGGTGCAAAGCATAAATAAAGAAAAGAAGGAAATAACAGAGGAAAAAGACTTCAAAGTCAGTAGGGCCTATATTGCATAAATACAGTCCTGGGTAGAATTCCCCAGGGCTGTATTCATGCATCATGACACCCAATGGGCGTAATGCATTAAGAATGCACCAGAGTTTAGACGGTTGGTGCACACCTACTTATCATATCCTATATCAAAACATTATCATACAACAATACATTATCATACATAAATATCCATACAAGTTTTCTCAGAAAACTGATGTCAAACGATCTCTACATTTACCTAAAATTCATTTTCTAAAGGTTTTGTTCGATATACTCGCTAAAATAAACTGAACTCGACAGTTCAGAGTTGGCAGGAAAGGTAGCACAAGTGAATAACAAACAATTAAACATAAGTAAAGAAAAAAATCCACTTTTGGAAAATCAAAACTATTTACAGGGTTTGTTCAGTACTCTCGCAAATTTCCAGACTAAAGAGTCCGGTGTGGGCAGGACAAGTAGCACAAATCTATAATAAATGTTCAAGTTAATGGTCAAATTTCATTTCCGCATTTGGAAAGGCACGTTGGCATTATCTACAAATCACCTTTGAATCGATTATATATATTCATATACTTTTTGTACTAATATGCTTCTGGAGTGTGAGTAATTACACAATGATATTGCCTTCTATTTTGGCACGGACGTAATAGAAGTGTTCGAACACTTGGACATGGCAGTCTTACAAAATCTACAATAAAACATCAAGTTTCTTCCAAGGATGGCAGTAAAAGGTTTAAAACTCAAACCAATCTACATCTATGTACAGCTCTTTACAAAGTGCAGTAGGCCTGGGCATGCGCGGTGAGCCCGCTGTCACACAGTGCCGAGTAGAGCGTCCCGTAGTTGTACTTCCGGGGGTGCATGTCCTTCCACCTGAGCAGCGTCTGGTACGCACACTCCCTCAGGTCACGGTGCGCATGCTCTATATTGAACAGTTCCAGTTCCGGTACATGTAGCGTCCTACCCACGTGTTTCCACTCCCGCTGTAGGTGCTGAGATAGCCGCCAGAGGGCAGCCTCGTCAACTGTATCCATGCACATGCGCCGAGCGAGCTCTAGTTCCGGGTCGTCAAAGGAGAACAGGGAAGTACAGGCGCGCATGCGCTTGGCAGGAGAACTCAGGTTGATGTCAGTACTTCCGGAATTAGAGTTCCGTTTGCGTGGTGTTGTGGGTGGGGTGAGGGTGAATGGAGAGGATGTCAGAGGGAAGATGCCTGCAAGGTCAAAGAAAAGCAATAAATAAACACATTAGTCTTTTGAATACCAAGACAGCTACTTATTTTACGCGAATAACAACTCTCCATAGACTTAACGTTGAGGGGCCGATCGCCACACCCCGAGTGGCATAACGCATGCCGATCCACTCCTGGGGCCAATCCGGTACTGCATCCTCGTTTTGTGTAGACAAACAAAATGGCCGACTGCCGCTCATACGGAGAGCTATACGGTAATGAATTAATCAACTTTTGATAGATTTAAACCTTCTAAAAGCGTAAAATAAATAGAGAACTAAACTCCCCTGGTGTCCTCGGTGGCCAATCCAACCTCGTGGTGGATCAGCCACCTCGTACACCACGGTCATTTAGTTCTCTATTTTTATTATGAAGCTTTAAATAGAAATGCGAACATGTTTTCAGGGATGTAAAATTACCAATATGTTGTCTACATAAGTATAATATCTGATTAACAGTGGTTCAATTTTATATAGGTTCAAAACTCACCTTTCGGTGACAGTTCCAAAGTGTCACTGTGGGACAGACTTCCGGTGACGTCATTTTCAGCCTCATCTTCGCTCTCCCCAAGAAGCAAAGTCGTCTGGGAAGATACGGAACTCTGGGAACGAACCGGAAGTCGTGGCAAGAAGTCGTCGGACGAGGCGCTTCTCGATCCTTTGACTAGTGATGGCGAGAGTTGGCGGCTGACGTCATATAGGGCCTGCACAATCTCGTCTGAGGTGCCCCCACGTGACTGGTAGGACGAAACTACGCGAGACAAGGGTTCTGGATCTGAGGAGAACCGACAAATCTCCTTGCCATTGAATCCAAAATGGCTGGCCAAGGTTCTCCAATTCTGTCCTTCTGTGAGACGGAGAGACGCTGCAATGGTGGAAACAGACGAAATTATAGAATGGCGGACAATACATATGACTGATTTACTTGTGTTTAGCCTATGGGAAGCTCTTCATATTATGAACTACCCCACAGTCACGACAAAGGGTATATTTATAAGGCAACCACATAATCAATATACCTACATAACATGACATAGAGGAAATTCATTCATTATAGTGCATGTACACAACTGATATTGTAATTGTGTTAAATGTAAGCATACAAATGGGAGTTAAACTTACTGGCTAGCTCATTGATGGGTCTCCTGGCTACCTGTGATGCCGCCATGCCTCTAGTGGCGGCGGATATCGGGGCAGGATGCTGGGCTTGCTGCTGCTGCGGGGCTGCAACAGGCATCGACTCTACTCCCTGTAGGACAACAAAAAACAAGACTGAATCCAGTATTGATTTACAGCATAGTTTTAAACATGACAGATATTGTTTACTGATAACCTTTAAGAGTATGTGGGAAAAGGTGGCAGGTCCGATGACATATGTTGAGTAGCTATGTAAGATGACATGTTTATACATGACATCCAACACGTGGGTGCAAGGTGGGCGATATTATGCGTAGATTAGCGATAATAGGGGAGATGGCAGATGCTATCAGTATGGACGTGACCAAGGCTGTTAATTGGGCAGGATGAGGTACTAAGCCTTCCGTCTGTCAGGTGTATTGTACCTACTGACCTGGGGGATCAGTGCCCAATACAACACACCATAGAAGCTGCCAAATAGCCCTTATAGCCCAGCACTGCTAATGAGTGATAGTTGGTGTTGTAAGGGGTCCTTAACCCTTTAATTAACGCTAATGTATGAGTGCATCATGCCCATTGGTCGGCATGATGCACCAATGAAGTGCTGGCGAGCAGCCTCGACTCACCATTTGTGCATACTGTCGAACCTTTGGGAGTGTATCGATCCCGGAGGGTCGACATGATGCATGAGTGCAGACCTGGCGAATAACTCACCAGGGCTGCATTATGCCATGCATTGAGCATGATGCATAAATGCATTGGTGGCCCTTAAATGGTTAACTCCTACAGGTGCCCATAATGTAGTATAGAGGACTTAATGGTGGCATGCAGGTTATCAGTGAAGAGGCGATTTGAGGCCATTAACACGCCATGGCTGCCCCCTCACTGACCACTGGGTCGTGGTGTCAGAGGGAGGCAATTGGATTAACTGAAAGTGTGGCAGGTATGGTAGGGGTTATAGGGTACTTGGACGTCATGTAGTTGGGGTATTATCCCCGCATTAGGACCTGGTCTCTTAGCGACGTCATGACACCATGTTGGCCTTTTCACCTCTTGACGTAAAAACGTGTTTTATCGTGAGACCGTGTCAGTATGGGTAAGAGGCTAATGAGAAGTGGCCTGAGCCTTGATAACGATATCATGACGCAGCATCATTTCATAAGGGCTCACTGCATTCAAATCATAACAACTAAGAGGAATTTCCTCGGTGAAATTTATTAATTTGAACGCACTCAAAACTGTAATTATATATAGTAATATAGAAGTTTAGATATACCCCTTTGAATGGGTTCTCTCCGAAAACTGCATGGTTTAGAAGAAGTAGAATTCGGCATGTGGAATCTGAATGTTGTTGCTGGCTAGGATCAAACTCATTTAGTCCATCAGAGGGCTGGGACAGGGCAGGGAGCGGGTGTTTGGGAGGGAAGTCTTTAAACGGTTTGAATATTTCTTTGATATATTACTACTCACCCTGGTCAGATTAAACTCCATGACGGTGGTCACGTGACCTGTCTCCTTAACGTGTTCCACGACCACCTTACCAAAGATACCGTCATTAACTGGACCCAACTGTAACGATAAAGAAACATGGGGATTGTTTAGTCAAAGTTAGATATTGAATTACAGACAGTACATTAACGCATTGTGCCCATTGGTCTTCATGAGGGATGAAAACATCTCTGGCGAGTTATTCGCCAGTAAGGCATTTATGCATCAGGCGGACTCCTGGAGGCTCTGCATGATGCATTCATGAGATGAGTATACCGAGTACGAGTGGGCACATGCATCCATGCATCATGAAAATTAATGTCTATGATGCATTCATTGGCTAAAAGCTTCTTTTTTTCATTTTGGACCCAAACTATGGAGGAGGGGGTGTGTCCCTTCCATTTCCAGTCACACCCACTCATTTTCTAAATCCTAAATCCACCACCGGTAAGTGTAAGTAGTATATAAAAAGTGTATCCTTGCTGTGCCCAGTTCTAGAGATAAGGGCTTATCAGTCAGTGCTTCTGTATGTATGAACATGAAGCAGGAGGTATAAGGTACATACAGCATGCATACAGGTCAATTGGATGTGGACATTGGAGGGGAAGGGTTGGATGTGGCGAGTATAGATTCCACGGAAGGCTGTAATTTAACAATGGATGGAAGTACCTGTGACCAAAGTGCAGTTTAGGTTCACATATTTTATGAGACTTGTGTTTGCTGTGTATTCTTCATAATACAGAGCCCGACAAGGACCAAAGAGACAATCGTATTGCATTTAGATGATAGTTCTCTAGGGCTTGTTTATGGTCACCAAAATAAGCTTTATTATGGTTTCTCTTTCGTTGTCTCTCTCTCTGTCTCTTCCTGTGCTCTCTCTCTCTCTCTCTCTCTCTCTCTCTCTCTCTCTCTCTCTCTCTCTTTATCTATCTCTGTCCTAGTCACCCTCTAACCACGGTCTCTTAACCTTGCACGGGCTTCCCTAGCCCACTTAAAAGGGTCTATATCTCCTCTTTCCTATCCCCTCAGGATGTGTGTGGTGCACATATGCGCGGGCACTGACACATTCCTCTGTTAAATTTATCAACCTGTGAAGCACGGGATAGCCACTTAGTGCCGCTAAAGTGCTGTAAAACACAAATCAATCAATCAATCTTAACCTTGCACATACCGTAATAGCCCGTTACAGCACAATGTACTACAGAAGTGCCGTGTCATGGGTTCATGGGAGGCCATTATTGTCCCTGTACTTATACTGATACAACTCTAGTATCCAGAACCTTAGATATAGATACCTAGAGCCTGCCATATATACCTGAGAGGTTACCTCCCCCATCTAGGTACACCTACTATGATAACGGTACAATGTGTCACCAATGACTAATTCAGCAGGAAAGACTAATTCAGCAGGAAAGGGTGATTTTTTCTTGAATCAATAAATCATTTTTTTCTTCGCGTTCATCTTAACAGAATGCTTACAACTTTGCTTCTATCCCCCTGTACAAAAAAAAAACAGTTAAGAATTTGAGGCTTTATTGGAATTCTCACGATATTCTAACCTGGCAAGTTGCAAAAAAAAAATCGACACATTTTCTGGAATTCAGCCTTCCTTATTGTATAGCTCTATGGCCCCTTCCAGGTCAGCCTCTCCAGAAGTGCACACGTGACTTGTAAGATGTGTGCACGCATGCTGCTACTGTGGAGAGGCCTGCGTTATCTGTCTACTTGGACATTCTCACCGGTACAAACTGATACACTACCACCCCTCCCTCCTCCCACTATCTATCTCTGTGATTATAGACAACAAGCCCCTGCAGGCCCCTGGATGGGTTTATCACCTGGTACGTATGAAGTATCTACTGCTGATTGTGTTATGGTATTTGGGAGCAAGATAACACTTCACCTGTATATTCTGCAGTGCACTAAGACAGCAGCATACCTGTCTGCAGAAGTCATCTTTATGAACACAGTTGTCATCCTGACTATGTCTTTAAGGGCCGCTAATGCATTAGTGTGCTACACCCATTGGTCTTGATGATGATCCACTGAAGTACTGTGATTGCCATTTGAGGCATGAGGCGTGAATGCAGCACTGGTGAAAACTCTCCAATGTCACACTAATGCACCCTATATGATGTAAGTGGTACATGGCCCAGGGCCCAGGGTCTGAGTAAAGCTGGTTGTGTGTGTGTGTGTGGGGGGGGGGTGGATTAGTGGGGAAGGCCTGATTTGTTACTGATGTATCCATGTTATCCTGTCTGATCCCTGTATACCTTCACAAGGTGCCGCTCTACTCTCCCTCTACTGGCGCCTGGTAATCCTCCCATGGACATGCACAATGTGGGGAAGGACGCATGGTGCATGTCGCTACATGGTGTAGTAGCGGATCCAGGGGGTGGCCTGGGGGCCATAGACCCCCGAAAATGGGCCTTGCTTAGACTTAGCTATAGGAAATGTGCTGCAGAACATCTCATTTTCTTGCCCCGCCCCCTAGGCCACCCCTCTGATCCGCCCCTGACTGTGGAGGACATGGTGGACATCTGCATGAGCAGATCAAGAGTAATGTGTTTTGGGCTAGCAAAGTAGGGCCCGTAGCACTCCTTTTTCTTCAATGTTGAAAAAATAGAGGATATTTAGGCCATCTTTAATTGATTTCTGCACATGGGTCAAGGACTTAGGTGGCAGTGTATCGTTTGTCGCCACTGATGGAGGTGGGGGGGGGTGAGCATTGTTTTGTTTTTAGTCACCATAGGTATAGGTGACTTTTTTTTAGCAAAACCCCCTAGTGTAAATGACCTAGCCCTAGTGCAATTAGAAAAGGGTGGCGTTGATGTTTATAATGACATAAAAACGCCTAGCAAACATCACTATTCTCAGGGCTCAGCACACATCAAAAGTCCCTCTAAGTGGTCCATTTTTCTACAAGCTGAAAGGATCTGTAGGATTTAAACCTCAAGTCAAGTGAGACTGTCACAGGTGAGGCAGCAATGTCATCGACACATCTGATGAATGGTGGCGGTACCAAATACTCGTCACTTTGTACCTCTATTACCATTGTTAGATGGGGCTTACACAGAAAACAACACAACATAGGGGGCGCTACCGCTACCTGTGTCCCCTACACTGCTCACCTGTGTGTCGTTACGTCCGGTGACGTATTCATGACGTCAAGGGTCAACAAGGCGGTCACAGCGCTGTGCATTGTGGGGTGGAGGTCGTGTTATGCTCGGTAGTTTCCGGAATGTTCCGGAAGGTGGGGTAGATTGGGTGCGGGTAGGATCAGAGACTAGGGTCACAATGGTGGGCACGTCCCCGGGGCACAGGTGTGGGGGTAGGGTGGTATATGGTGTATGTAGTAATGTTTGTGAGGTGAGTGGAAATAGGGGGCAGTAAGGGTGGGGTAGGGGTAAATGAAGGTGATTATGAAATAAGTGTGAATTAATAACGGCACATTGTGTGTTTGCTGGGGAGGGGGATGGAGGGGGGGGGCGGTCCGGGCCTATTGTATCTAGGGTTGCAGATACTGGGCAATAAAAGAGATATAGGGCTATTGAGCTTATTTTTACTAAAACAATAATTAGTATGGGTTTCTTTAAAAATCTAGGTTGGCCACTAATCGACATCCAACTCCCACCCTTTATACCAGCTCTCACCCCTACCACCCCTCACCCCTAGTCCAACCCCAGTCCCACACCTGGGTGTGGGAACCAGGGCCCCCTTCCCCCTACACCTGCAGAACTACAGATCAACTTAACCCCCCAGTTTACCGTGGGACAACATTAGGGGCAGAGTTTACCCTGAACACATTAGGGACTCATTACTAAGAATCAGAGTCAAGCTCACAAACCTACAGGCAAAGGGTTAACTTTAGGGTCATGGGGTTTACACAAGAGTAAAATCACTATTAAAGTAATAAAACTGTTACGCTGGTATTGCCAAACCATTGTGGTGAGATAGTACCAGTATTACCCTTGTCATGGCCACCATTCATTTCCAATATAATAAAATAATGTTGATATTGAAAAAAAAAATACATATTAAATGGTTCCTACCTTATATCTACAGGCGAATTGTTTCTCAAAGTCACGTCCACAGAAGTCTTGTTCAGTTTTACATAGACTGGGGTCCTCCCCCTGGTCGGTATCAGCCACTAGGTCCTTGGACATAACCCTGACCTGTAGACGACCTGTAGGATGGGGATAAAGGGGAGACATTAGGAACATATTTATGGCATTTATAAAACAATATACCACCACTTAACTCTTTAAAGGCCGCTGATGTGGGAGTGCATCATGCCCATCATATGATGCACCAATCAAATGCTGGCGAGTCTGCATTAGTGCATCATGACGACCCTCCGCGACTGTATCAAGCCTGTAGGGTCGGCATGATGCATGAATGTAGCCCTGGTAAGTTACTCGCCAAGGCTGCATTCATACATCATGCCGACCAATGAACATGATACATAATTACATCAGCGGCACGTAAAGGGTTAATGCTGGTTGAGAGAAAATGGCCGTGGGGATTTACCTTTTGTTTTTGTGAGGAGAAAATGGGCCGGAATGCGGGTATTGTGGGGTTCAATCCCGTTATGTCATAGTTATAGTGCGCAGGTCAATGCGCAGGCGCAGATAGCATCTGATTAGCCCCAGGGATTTATGGGAAATATTGTTGCCATCGACTTGTTTTCATGAACGCTTACTCACAGCTTATAGATCCAAGCTATAATTCATAGTCCCCAACCCCCTCCACCCCCGTAAACCAACAGAACTGCATCTAAAGGTTTTCTAAAGATGTACTACATATTTCCACTTACAGGCCCGTGTATGACATGGCAAATTGAGGTCGTTAAAAGTAAAAAAATCATGTTATCAACTCTGCAATATATTATATTATGTGAAAAAAAAGATATGCTGTGAAATGGCAGTTTCAATATAAGGACATTAGAATTGAGCGATTGGATTGGTGTAGATGGTGTAATGTGAATTTCCTGGTAGATATACAGTTAGCGGGATCAGTTTTCACAAATGAGCTTGAAACCGCCAGATTTACCCTTATACCCCTGCCGCCCCCCCCCCACCCCAACAAACCTCCCCATGCACACCTAGCTTCCTAGCAACAGGCACGTGCTATATACTACTAACAAGAGCTCAATTTACATACTCCACATTTCTACCTGTTTTTAAAGTCACCACACAGCTCCTGCTTTTTATTATAAAGTACAGCCCGGTGGATTGAATCAACCTTTTTGTATTGGTAGTTTATCTAAAAGTACTGTACGGCTGTCAGAGACGCGTGGCGGCAATAATAGGAACCACGCGACCAGAGCTGGAGACCCGACAGGTCTTTGTGGGAGGGCTTTGTCGGTGTACTTTGACGGTGTACGTGATGGATGATATGGGTGCCCGGGGTATAGGTGGACCTTACCGTTATACATTACTAATTCTACCATAGAACTTTACTTCTGAATGGTAACGGTATGTATGGAGGATGGGGTAGGGGGAGGGGGTTATATTATATACACGGTGTAGACTTGGCCTAGAGGGGAAGGTAGATAATCATTCAACTGAGAATTACAATTTGCACTTATACATGTGCACAAACAAGGTAAAAGGGTCCTCCATAAGTCTATGATAAGAGGTCTTAAACTTCAAGGGAGCCCCCTTTACCTAACTTATTGACCAACAAATGATCTGGTGGTCATTTTCACTAATGTGTATGAATTAATACAACAAAACTTAAAATGTATACATATTGGTTGTGAAAATTCTAAACATCAAACCAAATGCTATATGAAAGTAAATAGATGGGACAGGATCATGAAAACTATTCAATAAGACGCCATGGTTGATTGCACCAGTTGTTGAGTCATACCTATCATGCTTTATAACATTCCAGGGACCCCCACTCCACCCCTGCCCCCCCTCCCCCGGCTCTAGGCGGCGACCTTTCATGTACTTAATATAGGAAGTGGCAATAAATATGATCAGTTTAGGCCAGTTTGTAACCACGACCCTGGATACAAAAAGCTTTCCGACACTTGGAGCGATAAGAAACTAATATATACACCTCACGTGACCCCGGGGTGAACGCTACACGCGCGTCTCCACCAGACGCCGCATACCTATGACGTGTTCAAGTGGATACCCTCTCCATGTTACATACAATAACTGATATAGTGCTGGTGATTGGTGTGTTTAGGTGCCTAGATGGTAATACTGCACGGAGCCTTTTTAATAACAGCATGTATGCTGTTATTAAAAACACTGCATATGTATACATGTCTAAAATACTGATCTGGCACCTGGAATGGCTGGATATATTGCTAATATCATATCGAAGGCGAAATAACACGAAAATTGCTGAGCAACAGGTAATATACAATAATGGACCAATAAATGCATCAAGTATTAATTGTCTGTGGTGGAAATGTACCAATGCTGTCTTTGATTGACCCCGTCCCCACCCCCTCATATTGTCAGGGAATACTGCCCAACCCCCCCCCCCCCCCCACACACACACACACACACACACACACACGCTTCCACTTTAGGATTTTGCTTAGCACTGTAGTTTTATCAAAACATTTGCTGTTACAATTAAATGGATCATCAAATAAAAATTATGAAATGATTGTCTAAATTGCTCACCTGACTTGACCATCCTGGGGGTGAGGGTCCTACCCACTAGGGTCGTCCCTGCCGGTAGTGACATTATATTGGAGGGGGCTAGCTGCTTCCGATAGTAGTGTCCCGCCCTGTGGGGCTTCCCCCTGGCGACGGCTTGTCGAACTACGACAATAAGTCCCACATACAGGCTGTCAGTATTGGACTCCTGGAGGAAAGCCTCAGTCTGGACACTGTAGTAGACGGAGGGTAGGAACCTACTCACTCCACTCCTCACACTGCTCCATACCTTGGACATTAATGACTCCTCCTCATTATCAATATCATCATCACAGTCAGAGCCATCTCCAGGGTGGACGGTATCTGTGTGGGGAGAGGGGGTGACGGTGTGCTCTCCCTGAAGGGACCTCCAGGTGATGGTGGGATCCTCCAGGACCTCAGAGTGCCATACTGTGGGTGTAGACTGCTCCTGGGTATGGTCCTCCATGGTGGAAATATCTTGTTATATATTTTGCTTAGGTCAGCAATGTATCTGCTAGGTCTAGGCAATGTAGCAATGCTGAAGGCCCAGTCAAAGAGTGGTTCCAGACATGCCTAGTCCTGGTGATATTTCTACTGTGTGTGTGACTGTCAAAGTGCACCTAGATCTCACTCCTACTACCAGAGGTATGTGTATACCGGTGTGTAGTAGTGGTAGTATAGCACACACGTGTGTGTGTTGATGTTGTTAAGGTGTGTGTCACGCTGTCTATGACACCTGAACGCACCTACAGGTGTATATATCCTACAGCCCTGCACGCTGATTGGTCAGATACACTCTGTGGGCGTCCTCTATCAGCCAATCAGCGGTCAGCGTGTGGATTTGGATGGGGTGAGGGGGGTGAAGCACTTGTGGTGCTGAGTACTTCAAGTGCAGGTAAATACCATGGAGTAGGCCTAGGCCTAATGCTGTGTGTACCAAGCCTAATGTGAGGCTTAATACAGGACCCCACATGTAGGCTCATGCTGATTTCTACACGCCCCCCCCCCCTCCCACGGTCTTATACCCCCGCTTATACCCTATACCTACGCGGTATAAAAAGAGCTAGACAGGGGAAAAAAGACCAAAAGCTATGTTTCAGACCTCCCCATGTCCTAAGTCATTGAAGAACTAGTACACGCGGATCAATACGATATCCCTGCTGAGCTGCTAAAGGCACAGTGAAGACCATAGTTAGACCTACTTGTTTGATGTACATGCTCTTTTCCCCATGCTATTTAAGTCATGTGGTGCATACCCCACGTGTGTCTTTTCCATAGTCTAAAAGGTACTAAGCCGAACGGGGATTTTTCCTTTTGTTGCTAGTGTTTTCTCATTATGTAAAACATGGGGTTAAAGTCACAATTTTAGTGTCTGATAAAATATAAGACCGATAATTATGTTAATGTCATCATGCTCTCTTCCTGTGCTGTGCCCTTGCCTGTGCCTTAAGAATCTGAAAAAGAAACATGTTTCTCATCACCGCGGGTATCTAAAAATAAATTGACCCCAGAAAAAAAGAGAACTATCGGTACTGTATCAGACACAACTGTAAATGGGTCATGAATATCAGAATACACTGGTACATTGGTTTTATATCTACAGGTACAACTGTATTTCAGGATGACAAGTACTCTATATTGTAAAACCATGCATGTGGTGGGCGGACAGTGTATACAATTTCGAAAGAATGAAAACTACCATCTCCGCCTATAGTTGAAGGAGAAGACCCTTCCTCGTCACAAATTTAGATAATTTCCTTATATTTTATTTCCTTTTTCTTTTAATTGATCTTATAAATGCAGGAATATGTTTTAGCGAAAGTTAGACAATTCTAGAAGTTTTCTATATTAGCCAGATTTTTATTGCAATATCTTAATGTATTGGGATGAAATTGTATAATAATTCTAACATGATAGTTCAGTATCTTTAGACTATGCTGTGCCACATCGTACAGGTGTGAAGGCCATCCCAGGTAAACCATGTAGCTCACACCTATGGCTATGTGTGAATGTGTGGAGAAAGGTGTGACATTAACACCCGGTCTACTGCGTGTATGAATTAGTGGAATCCTGCATAATGTATGCATCCTAAGTTCTTCCTATGTTTTCAAAGTCTGGACGACTTCAGGTTATTTTTTTCCTCTGAAGATTCTGCAGCATAAATAGAGGGAATTAAGCCCCCCCCCTCCCCTCATGTTGCTGTACTCCGTCACGCATGCATGACTAGTGTAAGCCCGTGATCAAAGTATACTACCAACTGGACACCAGTCCTACTGACAGCCACTCAGCTCGAACCTCACCTATCCCTGATCAGATCCCGCAACTTGATAAAAAAGATAAAAAGAAAGAATAGAAAAAAAGGAAGGATAAAGAAGAGAGAGAGAGAGAGAGAGAGAGAGAGAGAGAGAGAGAGAGAGAGAGAGAGAGAGAGAGAGAGCGCACAGGAAAAGGAAAAATGAGAGAGGAAAGGAAAAGGGAGGTCCACAAACCTAGGAAGATAAAGGGGGGAAATGCAAGGGAACTCATGGATCCTAGCTGAGAAATAAGATTGGAATATTGTGTATACTCTGCATTAAACGTTCACATAATTTCAGAAATACTTCAAATAGTTCCCAAATGCCCAAGCCAAGATAAGTGGGGCTTTGGCGATGAAGAGGGGGTCCGAACTCAGCAATGGAGGTGTATCCTCCATCAAACTCCTTAATCCATCGCCAAGATAACCAACAAAAAGATCATCCTACATATTTCTTTTTAGTCAAATGAACAAGCTCCACTGAGATTGCCATAAACCTCCAATCATGAGCTATAACCCTATGATCTGCTGATCCTGCTAAATTTTAGAGTTAATCCAGGTCGTGAAGTCTCTCATCAAGCCCACACACTCAGTAGGGGGCGGCAATTTCACAAAACATGAAACAGACGACAACAAAAGGCGCGCGTCCCAAAGTCGGATTGTCGTCTGCTAATTCTGAGACGCGGCGTTCACGCATGCGCACTGAGAGGTTCTTGCTGTGCGGCACCAGTCACGTGTGCAGGAGCTGCTGATCACAGGGTGTTAACCATTTAAGGACGGAATGAAGGATTTAAAATTCCTTCTTAACGCCACAGTGCATTTAATAGACCACACAGACCTCTTCATAGAGAAGGGGTTAAATATTATATATCACTCAGATACCTGAACGGTATTATTTTTCATACCGTAAACGGTGAGTAACTCGCCTGCATTGTGTTGGTGCATCATGACGTCAAATGGAGGTGATCTTTAAGGCATCATGAAGGGTAAAATTAAAAGGGTTTATCTGATGAGGGTTATGTCGTCACACCTGACCGAGTCAATAGGTGTATAGGTACTGCTGAAGTAGGGGGTGGAGCTTTTACCAGGTGGGGCAGGTCAGCGTCTCTCCTCCGTCCCTTTAATGTCAGCCGCCCCACACCTCCACACAGCTTAATCAGATTCCACTTATTTCCGTCACATGCGGGGTCCACATAACGTTACACACGGGCTCACAGGTCGGACACAGATCAAAGCCGCCATGTTGGTTTTCTTTGTGGATTAGGATGACTTGTTCCACTTCATCAGACAAATTTGTTCAGGGCTCGTTAATTGTATTGGAGCTTCGCTTTTGTTGGTGAGAGATTTGCTTTTGTTACATATAGGGTATATGTGTGTGTGCTTCTCAGTATCCATTGTACTAAGGGTATATATACAAGGTAAAGCACATTAAGCCCTCTTTAAGGACCACATAGTACTTTAGGGCCAATTTTGCATCATGATGCATAAATGCAGCCCTTTCTAGTAACTCACCAGTGCTGCATTGATGCATCATGCCAACCATACAGGTCTGATGCACTTCTAGGGGGTCCACATGATACTCCAATGAAGTGCAGACTCGCTAGCACTTCATTTGTGCACCATATACTGCATGATGCACTCCTGCATCAGCTGCCCTTAAAGAGCTAATGGATACACAGGTAACCTAGGTAACCTAATGGAAGATAAATGAAGAGGGAGGAAAGTATCAAATGTTCACAGAGAGTTGGGTATACAGCCTGAGGTGATATTTGTATAAGGTGGAGGAAAAGTGTTTGTGGGTATTGAGCTAAGTCATTATAAGGGGATATGAAGGCACCATCAGACTTCTAGGGACTAACATAAGGCTGGAACACTGACATGGAAATGGTCATTTGTAGTCCAGGAAATGAGTGAAACCACGCCTTTCCCTACAATCTTAGAACCACGCCTTTACCACTACAATCTTAGACCCTCCGTTAATGACCCAAGAAGGCTATAATTATTCTTTGGAGAGTGTCGGTCCATATTTGAGGGGACAGAGACGGCATACCCTGTGCATACAATAAATATAGAGTCACAAGGATCTTCTAAGTGAACATCATAAAAGTAAATGAGACTGAACCCATCTAATTTAATTGTCAGCCCTGGAATAGACTCTTCCTCTTGACAACTGCAGCTGCCCCTTCCTGTCAAAGTAAACCTTGGTTGAAAGGTTATGAATTTGTAAAAAAATAGGTACTGACATTGTCAAAATGAAGAGTCTGTGTCAGGTCTGATGACTTAAAGTGGACATGTTATGCCCTGTTTATCTTTTTGTTGCTCCCTTTGAATATCCCATTTTTTCAATGTGGAATCCCACACGGACCACTCTGCTAGCTTGTCAATATGATTGTCCCTGCTCATTGTTTGGTTTGTCCTATACCGAGGTAGTGGATTGTCCTATGGGCACCGCCATTGCTGAAGCTGATTACCAGAGTTTATCACTGATACATGTAACAGCTATCAGACAGGTACCAACTGCCCCCTGAGAGGACAGCAGTGAATCGTGGGGATTGTCTCATTGAACAAGTAATTAATGGATATTTTATGATGAATGGGTGATATCAAAAGATATTAAACAAGGGCGAAGCCGAGTTTAATATCCTTTGATATCACCCATCAGTCATGAAATATCCATTAACTACTTATTTTATTACATGACAGCCATTAAAAATGTTTAATTTACCTGATATCAAAGGCCAAAGTGGTCGTGCAGGAGGGAGAAGCAAGCGCCGCAGTCGCCATTGCTGTCCCAGCCCGGCTCGATGAACTGACATAAAGGCATACGATTCTGAAGAATTGAGACCATGACAGCTCACATGGTTAAGAAGCATACAAGTAGAGATACCATACATGATATCAGTGTCCATATTTAAAGTCTCCGTTGCTTGATTTCAACGTAAAAATCCAATTTTCCAACAGTAAATACAGCCTGGCTTGCAAAGCCATCTGAGTGTCCTTGCTCAGCGTGCCATGTAGGGAGCGGTTATTATTTTCATCGTACGTTCAAACATTGCAAGTTGAGATCAGTGTCTCCCTTCGCCTTATAGACAGAGTTATAGATATATTTCATACGAAATTGATTTTTATGTGTTATTCTTTCATTATTTATTCTTTTCATACCTTTGTTATGTCCTGTTGACTTAGAACAGATATGTAGAGTGAACACGGCAAATGACGACAAATCTGTTTTGAAAACAATGCATGCTCCCTGTCCAAACCAGAACGAGGTCCGCCCAAGAAGACGCTGCTTCGCAGAGCGAATGGCAAAGGAGACCCGCAAGCCGGGCTGTATTTAACTCAGGAAAATTGGATCTTAAGTTGAAAAAAAGCAATGAAGACTTCAAATATGGACACTAATATCATCTATGGTATCTCTACTTCTATGGATATTAACCATGTGGGCTGTCATTGTCACAATTCTTCATAAATCGATGTGATTCATGCCAAGTCATCGAGCCACCCCGAGTGAGAACACATTTGAACCCATTCTATACCATCACCAAGATGGTCTAGTGGTAACACGCTGGCTATATCTTATGGCCGCCGGGGTACGGTTCCCTGATGGAGGAGTAGGATTTTAACTATGTTCTCCTATATGTAAGGTGTGCCTGATATCCATGGATAACAGGCACTGGGTGTCTGATATCCATGGAACGATTCATGGCCTGCAATATCGACAGGTATCAGAACGTGAATATCCAGAAAAAGCACCCAAAATCCAAGAAATCGTGTAATAATGGCTGATAATCAAACCAGCTAAGTCGGTATAATTCTAGAATGTTTAGATATATCATTAAGCCAATATCAGCTATCATTGGTCCATGTGCTATCACAATTGTCATAATATCAATCTGTGAAACATCATGAATTTGGTGGATCATACAAGACCCCATCATGTCCCACTCTAGTGACGAGGTGAAGCTCACCATTATATGCGGGAGGGTGTTGCACAGAGGGGAAAAGGCAGTTTTGCCGGAAAGTGCCTTAGCTGCAGCAGTCACATTCTTTTCAGTCCTGACATTTTTTGGTATTGCAGAGAATTGCTCATGTCTGTCAGATACAAGTACATCTCAACGAATTCCTAATTGTATCAGATTTGATTTTAGCTGAACAATATATATTCAATCTCAACTCAAACTCAAAGATGATAGCTACTCAAAACAAGAGCACTTTACAAGGTCACACAGTAAGGTACCTGCTTTTTGTAATACACACAATTTTTAAACAAGGTCTAATGTGGTGAGAACAAGTTGAATGGTGAAGCAGAGGGTGACTTTTTAATATAAGAGGGTACATACTTAGTGCTCTGTTTAGTTTATGTGCAACAGCCTCCTGTAGCTGCAAGCAAGGACCTGTGCTAGGCCAGGAGGGTGTTGCTCCTATAGTAAAAGGAAGAGCTGGCTAAAATGCCCTGATTTCCAGTCCTTTCTTTTCGTGTAATCAGTCAGTATAATATATTATAGAGTGTGTGACATGAGTAGGTAGCTGATAGTGCAGCTCTCTCTGTTTTAAACGAGGCAGGTGACTTTTTAGACTAATGTGGTGAGTGCAGGTTGAATGGTGAAGCAGAGCGTAACTTCTTTTGAAAAGAGGGTACCTACTGACAGCTCTTTTTACCATAGGAGCAACACGCTCCAAAGGTCAAACCAGAGATGGGCCCATACCCATAGCCGTACCAGACAAATTAAACCTTGAGTGATAGTTTGTGAAATTGTCAAAATATGTACAGACATTGTCAAAATGAAGAGAATGTGCCAGTTCTGATGACTTAAAGTGGACACTTTTGCCCTGTTTATTTTATGCTGCTGACTTTGCAGACCCCCACCCCCTTTATTTTTTCTTTTCATTCATTTTTTTTAGTGTGGAACCTCACACGGACTACTCTGATAGCTTGTCTGACTTTTGCCAAGGGGAACCAAAGACTTGGCCCCAAACTTTAAGGTTAAAACTTTTAGGGAAAGAAGAGAATTTATAGGCTACAAATGCCTTGACGTATGCAATAAGATATGGTTAATTTCCTCAATTTTCTTAACTATAATTATGGCCAAAAGCAATGCAAAACTTTAATCGAATTCCGGCATACCAGAATCCCAACATCACAAAATTACTCAAGGCAATTTTGTTGTAAAAAAAAAATAGTAGACAAAACTTTCGTCAAAACCGGATTCAGAACAAATTGTCAAAATAATCTCATCTTGCGATGAAGTAAAAAGGAATATTTTTAAACCTGAATCAAGTTTAGGACTCAGGACATTTTGTTTTGGCTAAACCATTGCCGACTGCTATGCATGCGTTTATTGTGTCTAAATTAGAAATAATTGAGATTTAATTAATATTTAGACTCCAAGTTGACACTAGGCAGGATGTGTATTAGATATTAACCATAAGCCTAAAATCAATGTCAGCATAGTTCACCAATCAGCGATAACAATAAAACAATTACAGGTTTCTACCACATTCTATACTGATTGTCATCTACAAATGCCAAAGTGTATTAAGTATTTTATCTTTTCAGAATTTTGACATTCCGCACAATAACCCACTCCATTATAACGGATTAATAAAGACCCTCCATATGGGGTCCTGAATCATGATAAACCTTTTAGGGGCAGACAGTGCTTTTAATGCATCATGCTTGGTGGTCGTCATGGTGCATTTATAAATGCACCCCTTGTGAATAACTCGCCAGCACTGCATCCATGCATCATGCCATCTGTATAGGTTGATTGATATGGCCTGCAGTCGGCATGATGCACTTCATTTGTGCATCATGGTGATCAGCATGCACGATACACTATTGTGTTCCCAGTCCTTAAAGGGTTAACGTGCTGGGTGCTGAAATATGTTAAATCCTTAGGATAAGTAATGCCACTTTAACCCCCTGTGAACCAAAGACCCCCAACCCCTGCTGTATAATGCACCCCTCCTTCCCTTCTTTCTCCACTCCCCTCTATATACAATAACTGTATAAACCCTTGAAGGGCCGCTGATTAATAAATACTCCATGATGAATTAGCCAACATGATGTAGCGATGAAGCGCAGACTCTCTAGCACTTAATTGGTGCATCATACTATGGTCATGACATACCGACCATCCAGTAAGCTATCAATCATGCGCTACCCAACTTCAAAGGGTTAATATGATGCTCCGCAGCAACCTTTATCAGTAGATTACATTTTTCAGTCCAGGACTACTCCTTTAAGAGAAACATGCTGAATACAATTTTCACATTCATATGTTGATGTGATGCACCAACGCTGCATTATTTAGGGCCCGGATGCAGTGATGGTGAGTTACTCACCATGGGTGTATATATATATATATATATATATATATATATATATATATATATATATATATATACATAGTTATATATATATATTGTTATATATATATATATATATATATATATATATATATATATATATATATATATATATATATATAATATTATGTGTTTGAATCATAACTTCAAATAGTGCAGCAGTGCCCACTAGGAAACGGCGAATCTACCAGACATACCGTGTACAGTTGTCCTTTGCACGGACGGTGAGGTATCTTCACTAAAGATAGGTGGAATGAAGATAACACTGTAGATAGCTCTGTGGATATCTTCAAAATTTCATTTCTATATATGCTGTCATTATTTGTCATTTGCAATAATGTGCTTGAAAAGATAGTTTGGAGATAACTATTCTCAAGTTATCTTTAAATCTTTCACATATATCTCCAGTTTCCTTTGGAAATGGCATTGGCTTATATTTACCATCTGAAGTTATCGTCACCATCCGTGCAAAAGACTACAGTGGGGTGTTTCAGAAGCCGGACATGATAATGAACATTAAATATCTGTTTCTAAAACTGTTAGATTCTAAACTTACAACTGCAACCATTATCATCTCTCGCCAGTCATATAGTTATAGACACAGTAAGATAATGGTAATGCTTTAGAAACACATGCAGTTATAAGCCTACAATCACTATTAAAACTGCTATCATATCTCCTTATGACCGGTTGTAAACATTACCTGCTTCTGAAACACCCCACAGGGGTGTCTGGTAGCTGTCTAGCAGGATAATGTTTACAATGAAGCCAGAGAACACGGTACAATAAAGCACTTGGGTTTAAGGAATATCTATGAAAATAACGTTTTCACCATTTATATTCGAGTAAATCGTAACACGCGTCATTACTTATGACTGAAGTATAAGGTACACAATAGAGGAACTACGATGATTTATTTTTATTTAATGAGCACATGAAATGTGCCTTTGTTTGCTAAACCACTTACCGCAATAAAGATAAATTGTTTAAAAAAAAAGACTTTGTCTGAAATTTGCCTGAAAATCACCGTTATTTTGACGCCATTTCTTTCAAAGTATAAAATATGCCTATTCTGACCTTGCAGGGTTAACAGATCTTTTCTCCACCACCACCCAATAGCTGCTGTATTTCCCCAATAACTGTATTGTGTGTATTGTCCATAGAGGTGACATAATGGTGTATGGGGGATTATAACGTTACGTGGCGCCTGGTGGGCATAGGGTATAAACATACGCTATATAAAGACTGGCTTTGTCGGGGATTATTCAGGTATCGACCCATGTTGTACAAACCCAACGTTTATGCCGCAGCTTGATCATAGACCATTTCACACACATTGTGTCAGCGAAGATAACTTTTATTGATTAGTTATGAAATTTTATTGATTAGTTATGAAGTTTTGATTTTTTTTTAGCTTTTCAAAGCTGTCCCCAAATCCAGGGTGTGGCTTGTACCCAGTGCGGCTTATATACGTAGGGTTTTACGATGGTCAAGCTTGGTCAGCGTGTATGTGCGTGTGTGGTGATGGGAGAGGAGGGGGGGCATTCATAAACTTGATGTACATACATCCATAGGATGGCTGGGACTGACAATATATACATCAAACTCGATTGTTTAGCATAGGTAAGCCATAGCTGACTTACATGAGGTTATTCATTGACTATACCCAGGAGGGTGTTGCTCCTATTGTACAAAGAGCTGTGAGTATGTGCCCTCTTTTCTAAACAAGTCGTGCACTACTTCACCATTCAACTTGCACTCACCACATTAGTCTGAAATGTCACCTGCCTTGTTTAAAATAGACAGAGCTGCACTATGAGGTACCTACTCACATCACATGCTCTATATTTTATTATACTGACTGACTTCTCCCAACTAGGTACCTTCCTCAATCCCCCATTTTTAGCACCACACTTGAATGACCACTTGTGAGCAACAAAAGGGACAAGTTATAGCTACATGAAAAGAAAGGACTGGAAACAAGGGCATTTGTAGCCAGCTCTTCCTTTTACTATAGGAGCAACACCCTCCTGCAGTGGCACATTTAGGATTTGGAAAAGTAGGGGGCATGCCGCTCACTTTTTCAAAAGTGGGGGTGCACGCTCTGATTTTGGCTAATTATTGAACATAGCAAGTAATACCCCAACTATACATAAAGTCATTGTAAGCAAAAGGGAAGAGCTACACGCCCCACGCCCCGTCTAAATCTACTCTCAAACCCATGAATTTAGAAACTAAGAAAAAAGTCTCAAGCCAACCAGTTTTTCTAATTGCAGATACAGCCCCTGCTCGGTGGGGATGAGGTTATACGAACGACCCCACCCGTTAAGTCCATACTGCAGCATGTCAGGTATAGTGGGGCGGATAAAGAAGGTATTAGGTTATATTGATCAAATATCGATCTCGTTGTTTACCAACAAACATGCCCCATACCAAGGGGCCTTAGCCTTAGGGCTGAAGGTCCAGGTCAATGTAGTCAGTATTAATAACGTTTATACAGCATTAATATGGAAGGTGCTTGGTGGTAATTCTACCACGCCCCCTCCCTCCCTCACAACTCCTTCAGCCTAAAACGACACCCCCCCCCCCAAATTAGGGGTCAATACTCTCCGGACACAGACTTGTGCTCTCTCTCTCTCTCTCTCTCTCTCTCTCTCTCTCTCTCTCTCTCTCTCTCTCTCTTTATCTGTATCTCCGACTCCGTCTGTCTATCTCTCTGTCTCTGTATGTCTGTCTCTCCCTCTCTCTTTATCTGTATGTTCGTCTCTGTCTGTCTGTCTCCCTCTCTCTCACTCCCTCACTCACTCTCTCACTGGCTGCCACTCACTCACTCATCCTCTGAGGCTCTCTCTGTCTCTGTCTCTCTCTCTCTCTGCATCATTTTGTCTCTGTGACTTACAGGTATCAAAACAATACCCCTCTCCAATGAAGAGCTTGAAAATTGTACCCCTTTTCTTGATGTACCTTAAATATGTATAAGCATTCAACTGGAAGGAAGGGGGCAAACATGAACTATTGTACATGATGCAGTGATTTGGGGTACATGTGTAGGGGACCGGAAATCCCTCTACCCAGTAAACCGACTCTCAAGAGCCGGTTGCCTGGTCTTCACTGCTCCCCTAGTGTGTGTCATACCGATCCAGGTGTAGGTGGAAGGTAGAGAACGTCAGGCCAGGGGAAGTTGCTCAGGGGTAGAGCTTCCGCTTCGAAGTTGGAGGGTCCTGGGTTCGAGTCCCGGTTTCTCCAAAGATGTTTTTCACTGACCTCTACACATGCATATCTAAATGATAAAAGCCCCACCCTCTGGATGTGCTGGAAAGAGATAGACCGATAGACCATATCATGACGTTTGATACCAGCCCCCCCCCCGGCCGACCCAATCAGTCCTGTAGCTAAAGCTACCTGTACATAACAACGCTATCAGCTGTGATATAAGGAGTGATCATTTTTTAACAACAGGCGGGGTGGGGGGCTGGTGGTTTTGCACGCAGATGCATGGAGAAATTTTAAACCTTATTTGACCCCTCCATAGGGGACAAAAATCGTGCACAAACAAACCCTTTTAACATATAGTAACCACACTATAAATAGTTATCAGCATTTACTCACTTTTTTTCTAAACACATAAACACATTTCCAGAAAAAGTGTTGAGCTATAAATGATGTGTTTAGAATTTAAACACATTGACATCAAGTGTTTAGACATTAAACACAAGTGTTAAAATGTTTGGTTCCAATCCAACTCACTAGGTGACAGGGGATGCTCATAATGGTACAACCATAATATTCTATTATCCCTCGGAAACCTTAAGCGTTTCCGGAAACCTACAATAGGGGGAATCACGCATGATCAGTCAGTTCAGGAAAACGCGGCAACAACAACAGTCAGTTCTCACAGTTCACCACTGTTTTAGCCTGGTAAGTACAGTTTTTATTATTATCTAGCACTCCCTGCTTCAGGGAACCTGTATGAAAGTATTCTGCAGCCCTTGGTTCCCCCCGGAACCTCGGATGTTCAGCAGATTCATAATTATTTATATTTTTTGTACTGCCTCCCCTCGTGCCCGGATCTACGCCGGGAACTAGGTCACGGTGGCATCCTTCTAGCTGGGCTGTCCCAGCTCTGGACTAACTTGCACCCCCTGGTGCCAAACTGTCCAGTTTTACACTTATCAGAGCCTTAATGATCGATTTGCTGCCCTCTGGCAGCTCACAGATCAGTCTAGGATGAGTTATTCGCCCTGGTAGCCTCTAAATCGCTCACATTTGCTCAGAAATCACTCAGTTGACCTCGTCCCCCGACGACCTGAGCTGAAGCGACACCCCTCATGCACGGCCGGGCCAGACCCTCGCCGCAGTGGCCGAGCGGGTTAAGGCGCTGGAATAGTTCCTCCAGTCGCCGTCTTTTGGCGGGGGCGCTACTGTACATCAAGACGTCGTGGGTGCCTAGAAGAGTGCTGATGTGGTGAGTGCAAGTACTTTGGTGAAGCAGTGCATGACTTGTTTAGAAAAGAGGGCACACACTCACAGCTCTTTTTACAATAGGAGCAACACCCTCCAGGAGCGTGTTGCTCCTACGGTAAAAAGAGCTGTCAGTAGGTACCCTCTTTTCAAAAGAAGTCACGCTCTGCTTCACCATTCAACTTTCACTCACCACATTAGTCTGAAAAGTCACCTGCCTTGTTTAAAATAGAGAGAGCTGCACTATCAGGTACCTACTCATGTCACACACTCTATAGTATATTTTACTGACTGACTTCTCCCAACTAGGTAATTACTAAAATCCCCTTTTTGAGCACTGTACTTGAATGTCCACTTGTGAGCAACAAAAGGAACAAGTTATAGCTACATGAAAAGAAAGGACTAGAAACAAGGGCATTTTTAGCCAGCTCTTCCTTTTACTATAGGAGCAACACCCTCCAGAGGGGTTGACAAAGATTTTAACCGCCCCCAATCAAGGGGTCAAAAAGATTCTGACCCCCCCCCCCCCGTTGTTAAAAAATGATCACTCCTTATAAGGATGGTCCCAGTGATACATGTGGGCCTACCAGTACTTGCATCATTACATTCATGCCAGGGTTACCGTCGGCACTGATATACTTCTGGAGGTTCGGCATGATGCTCCAATGAAGCCAGCAGTCTCGCCAGCTCTTCATTGATGCATCATGCTGACCAAAGTTATGATGCATCAATGTCCTATCAATCGCTAAAGCATTAAAGGATGAACATGGAATATAGAAACTTCAAGAAGCAGCCTGGTACATATAACATGGAGGAGACTGACAGCTTGCAGTTTTATCAATAAGGTTATCTGTGGGGTGTTTCAGAAGCCGGACATGATAATGAACATTAAATATCTGTTTCTAAAACTGCAGGCCTCTAAACTTACAACTGCAATCATTATCATGTCTCACCAGTCATATCTCAGTTGTAAACTATAACTTTAGGTGTTTCAGAACAAGATACAACTGAAGTTATAACTACAGTTATAAATACTTATGACCGGTCTGCGACTGGTCGCGGCTGTTTCTAGAGGCTGATCTGCGTGGACCTATTTGAGCCACGTCAACCAAGAAAAAAGACTTACTGAAAGAGAACAACGGGTCCTATCTTGTCTACATGGTAAATATATGTGACATGTCAATTTTTTTTTGAAAAAAACGTCCTTTCAGACCTTGAAATATAAGTAAATATAACATTTCCACCTATGGTACGCATGAGGTCACTTTCAGGTCAGTCATAACTTTTACAGTCTGCAACTGGTCGTCGCCACAGGGCCGTAACTTCAGGGTCAACTTTGAAGTAGGTCCTCTAGGGGAGAATCCGCTGAACTTACAACTAAACTTAAACTTACAACTACTTCTCGCTCTGTCCAGTCGTTCGGGGTACGTGTCTCATACTAGATACTAACTGAGGCTAGGAGGCGTAAACTCAAGCTGGACTCTTTCATGAGGTTCCCCGAACCCCCTTTTAACCCTTCCCATGGGTCTGAAGGTACGATGCGGTCACCTCCCTTGCTCAGGGAGAAAGCTGGCTGAGAGATCAACTTGGACAAGGGGGGGGGGGTTGGCCTTGAATACCAGCTGATATCCCTCGTCCCTTTCCCTGAACTTTCCATCGTGTTAAGCCCTTATTTTTCTCTCTCTCTTCCGAATATGGCCTACTCCCTTCTGGTATGAAGAGGGGTCCAGACGGTCAGTCCCTATTTTACTTGTCTATTTTAAGAAAAGCACATGTCAGATGGCATCAGGTTCTTTTTTACAACTGTGAATCGCACGAAGCCATATGTAGCCTGTAGATTTCTAGAAAATATAATGTCCCATGTTATTATCTTTTTCTTCCGCTTTCCTTGTCACTATATAGCTCGTTCTCCCTTTTTGCTTTAAATAAAAGGCAAGTGTTAAGTGTCTATTTTATAGGTCCAGACCCCCCCCCCCGACTCGTCTGAAATATCTTATCATAAGAAAGGAAATTTCACGACACCGACGGCCTGTGATTCTTCCACTAGACGGCAGTAGCGAGCCGCTGCCTTTGTTGCTCTTCAGGTTTCCCCAGGCATTGCTCTTAACAGTCATGGAGTTATTTATGCGGTCAGTGAGAGAGTTACAGAGTCAGTAAATGGGAGTATATGTTAAACCCACTTTGCCGTCTGAAGTCATATTCATGGCCGTAAAATAAAATAAAGTATGTTGACAGCTCATATGAACCCCCCCACATGTCCAAGCGTATAGGAACGAGGACATATAGGAATTTTTTTCTTTTGTAGGGAAGCTGTATCTGCATGTACGGGATGTGTTCGAAAATAAAAGCACATAGGTATTAATGATATGACACAAAGCCGTGTGCGCTGTCGCTGTCCGCTGCTGGGCGACGCGGTGTAGTATACATACGTATAACCGCGAGACGCCGTGAGCGGAGCAGGCGCGGTGGTCTAGCGGTTAGCGCTTTGCGCTCTGCCGTGAGAGGTACATGGATCGCGCCCCGGTTGGGGCGCATCTTTTTTTCGCCGTGTGCGCTGTCGCTGTCCGCTGAAACACAAACATTATTGAACAGCGAGACGCATTGAAATCTTTTTTCGCCGTGTGCCCTGCCGCTGTCCGCTGCCGGGCGAGGAGGTGTATTACACACAAAAAAAACCGCGAGACGCATTGAAATCTTTCGCCGTGTGCAGCAGCCTGTCCGAGCCGAGACCGGGGCTGTCGCTGTCCGCTGCCGGGCACTGAGGTCTACCTGTGTACACACAATGGCTGGCATCGAGTCCCGGGTAAGGGGGAATAATTTTTGTTTTCAACTTGAATTTATTAGTATGAAACTGATTATTTATTGGTTTCGTGGTATAAAAAAAGTAGTCTTTGTATAACTGATGACTCGTGGGTGTTATCGACGATAATAACACTCGGCGTACGGCCTCGTTTCATTATGGGGGTGTGGATGGGGGGTCCCCCATGTCACATGTCAATTTTAAGAAATGGTTATGTCACATGTCACTTAAATCCCCATGTCCCATGTCACCTCTAAGAACCTCACATGTCACATGTCGATTTAAAGAAATGGTTATGTCACATGTCACTCAAATCCCCATGTCAAATGTCACCTCTAAGAACCTCTCATGTCACATGTCGATTTGAAAAAATTGCCATGTTACCATGTCAAATTTAGTGGTCCACACCCATCATTATCTAAGAAATTGAGCCTGGTGTGGAGGGCATTATCCCACAATCATGCCCAGCCCGAGGGCATGGCCAGGGGCTGCTGCGCAGCCTAACCTGCCCATGCCCTCGGGCTGGGCATGATTGTGGGATAATGCCCTTCACACCAGGCTCAATTTCGGTTCTGCCATAGGCTATTTTGAGTATATTAACTTGAATTATTGTTAGTATGACACCATTGGTCCGAGAGGGCATTATACTCAGGGCATAATCCCAGGATTAAGCCAAGATAGCCTCGTTTTGGTTAACATTGAACTATATGGGATCAAGATGCCCTCTGTTCCTCCCTATGGTAGAACCGTAGATAAGACCCACTCGTCTTCAGTTATCCATTGGTTACTTTTTCATTATGGTAAAGCGTCGACTACGCTGACATGAACCTCATGGAAAGTGGGGCATGAGTTGGGGCCCCGGCCTACGGCCACTCATTGGTATGTCCTACTTCATGTAGCCAGGCGGTAACTTTAATCCTATCAACTACTCACATAGGCCCCATTGTCGTCTGTAGGGTTTACATAATGAAGCGGACAACGACTATAATGATACTCTCACTGGCCTACACTATAAAAAATAGTGTTTAGCTTGTGAACAATTATTTATCCCAGTTTTAAAACAAAATTGAAAGAATTTTTTTATTCTTTCTACTATAGAGGGTCTAGATGGGGGGTCCGCATCTCACTTGTCGATTTTAAGAGAAGCGCATGTCACATGTCACTAAATTTGCAACTCCCCTGTCCTTGTCACTAAGCTCCATGTCACATGTCGATTTTAAGAAAAGCCCATGTCCCATGTCACTATCTTTTTTTCTGGCCTGTCATTGTCACTAGAACTCCATGTCCCTTGTCGATTTTAAGAAAAGGCCATGTCACACAGTCGATTTAAGGGGTCTAGACCCATACTATAGACTCAGATATATTCAATATTTGGTACGATATTAAAAACAGATAAATAATTTTGCCAAAAATTTCATGGAAATTCGTGTAATTTGTAGGGAAAATTCCTATCCTTGTGACATGTTGCAGGACCATTTTTTTAATGTCACATTTTTTATGTGCCTTATAGGATAAAAAAAGGGCCTATAACTTTTTTTGTAAGGGAAATAAAGGAAAGGATTATGTCTGTATTTAATAAAAAGAGACGTCATACAAAGAATTTGTTGGGGGTAAATAAGATCGCAGCCTGCCTCAATGTTAGCTGTGGAACGAAAGAATTTTGGAGGAACACTTGATTCATGATATAGAGTACTAAATATATTATACTAACAGGAATTTCGCTGGAAAGGGCCGTCATCTATACAAAGAAGGGAATTCACGTCTTCCTAATTGTACTCTAATTGTATTTGCTGAGCTCATTTAACTGTCATAGCATCTTCTTATGGGTAATGTGGACTTCTTGATGTTCCTTTTATGACATAGGGAGCCCCATCACGGGCCCTACTTAAACCTCTTTTTTCCGCTGGCAGCCTGGTACCCCCCGGGGGGGGGGCACTTCATTTTTTCTTGAAACGGGTGTGTGGCTGAACCCCTGACTACATTTACCCTTCGTAGTGCACTTGTTCGCGGTTTTTTTTTTCAAAACCCTTCCCTTTCTAGGGAACTTTGTCCTCAATAGTCTTAGATTTTGCTCTATATACGTTAAAAATCAATTTTTTCGGTAAAAATGTGTTTTATTCTTCCTATCTTCATGCAAAATTGGAATAATTTTGATAAAATTCCTAAATTTTCAAAATTATTCTTTTTTTTTTGCCAAATGTTTAACCTTGCTAGGGAGATTTTACTCTAAAGTTGACCCTTTATAGGGACATTTGTGGCTGAAACAGGAGGCTTGCTAGGGACTTTTCCTTGAAAAAGCACCCTTGCCAGCCGCACATATGTCTGTACATTACATAGAGATCACCCCCCCCCACCCCCGGGTTAGGACCTATGGAGCTTATAACAGCCATATCAATGTGCTTTGAGGACTGCAGTAAAGTAGACTCAGAGGAGAAGTGTTACATTTACCCACATGGGAGCGAGGTGAAAAAGTCAGTGGGAGACCCTGCACCTGTTCCATCAACAACACAAACAATGTCATTGGTGACTTGTTCTGCTCCCATGGTTTGCACCCAACTCTTCAGACAAGTGTTAGGTCTTTAAACCTTTTCTTTACAGTGTCAACTGAAGTGGGGCACCTAACCCGACTACTTAGGGGACAAGAGAAGGGGTGATTATATGTCCGCCCACTAGTCTTGCTATGTTATATCTTTACACACTTTCTTAACCCAGTGGAAGGGACCATACTGCACCTTCATACAATTTTTTATCCCTTTGTTATGGACCCCGAAAACGACGACGACTATGTGGCCGAATACGACGCCAATGGTCGCCCCTTGAAGAACTACAAACCACGCCGTCATCCTTTCAAGGAGTGGGGAGAACGGGCGTTTCGGCGACGGTATCGACTGACAAAGGACGTGGCTAGGGAGGTCTGCAACCATTTCATAGAGTGGACTCCTTATGAATGGCTCCCTTATGCAGGGGCCATTCCCCTCGAAGACAGGGTATGTTTTCCGGTACATTCTTACCTAATTCTGCACCTATAGTGCCTTATTTCCTGGGTTTTAACTTTTCATGTATTTTAATACAGACTTTCTATGTTGTACACCTGGGACATAAGGGTTTATTTTATAGGTGATCTATCTCCTTATGTGCCTCTTTTACCTGTTAACCTGTACCTGGACAGACTCTCTTACTGGGTGTCAGTGCTATATGTAAACATCTAAACAGCAATATATGAAAAATGAGACAGCAGTCACAGGGATGGCTGGGTCTTGTTTGCCGTAGTCTCCCGGGGGGGGAGGGGCACTCAGTTTTCTTCTGACGGGGGTGTGCGGGTGGGGCTCTGACAACCCTTACCCTTGGTGAGAGTGATTTTGGGCAAAAGGTGACCCTTGCTGAGAGGGATTTTGGTCATAAATGTGCACAATTAAGTCTTTTATCTGAAAATTTACCCTTGAAGTGAGGAATTTTTGTCAAAAGTGACCACATTTGGCAGAAATTTGAATTAAAAATGCCACTTATTTGGATGCGCGGGGTCAAAATATGAGAACAGTGACCCTTTGTGAGAGGGATTTTGCCTGAAAGTGACGCTTGGTGAGAGGGATTTTGACCAAAAATAGACCCTTGGTGAGAGGGATTTTGGCCAAAAAGGACGAGGTGAGGTTTGTAGGCAAAAAAATTCCGACCGCTCAGCTGGAGTGCAATCCATTAACAAGTTATTGAACAAGTAATCACTGGATAATTCATGACGAGTCTGTGTTAGTAAAGCATAACGATATGAGGATGTAGGCCGAGTTTTATTAGCCTTTCCTTGGTCACACAAGTCATGAATCATCCATTGGCTACTTATTTCATACAACGAACCCAATAAATAATTATTATAATACCAATAAATTCAATTTGAAAAATAAAATTATTCCCACTTACCGGGACTCGAAGCCGACCACTTTGTGTGCACACCGGAACATACACCTCCTCAGCCGGGAGCGGACCGCGACAAGGCCCGTCTCGGCTAGCCTTGTCAGCGTCGCACGGCGATAAATAGTGTACACACACCTCCTCTCCGGGCAGGGGAGAGCCGCAGCGCACACAGCAAAAAAAAAAATCCTCTTGTTGTTAAGTTTGCTTAGTATACACCTCATCGCTCGTCATCGGACAGCTACAGGACACACGCCGAAAAAGTATGCATCTCGCTGTTATCTTATTTTTTAATACACCTCGTCGCCCGTCGGCAGACAGCACCAGCGCACATGGTTTTGTATTGTGTCCAGACGTGGTTTGAACCTAGCTTTTCTCTTTAGTCCCTGTTGCGCAGTGCAGAGGGAGTTGCATTTGGGATGTGAGACTGCAGGTTCGATCTCTACCCTGGCCTGGATTTATTCTTGGGTTTTTACATGTAACATATGACATGGAAGGAGCTGTAAGGTGTGCTAGTTATCCATGGATAAGGTTACCGGGTGCCTGTTATCCATGGACAACCGCACACCTCACCAAATTGATGTTACAGCCTACAGGGTCTGCAATATCGACCGACATGTGGATGGGATTAGCCACCAAAAAGTACAGCGTAACAATGAAATTGTGGTATAAAAACAACTAGCCTCACCTCTTCCTCGATTATCATTTTATTGAAGCCTTTATTCCAGTTATTCATCCGTTATGTATTAATTTCTTATCGTATAACCCCGGATTTACTCCAACCTAAGACAATTAAAATGTGGATGCTATACGCACCGTCTGCTGAGCTGGCGTAGGCATTCTTTTCACTCAACCCAGCCCACCCTCGTCTTTCCTAGTAGTTTTCGTTTACATAACAAGAAAGTCCAACATTTTACTTCTCGGACCGTCTATTTAGGGTTATGAGGGGTACAAATGAGACTTTATTTTCTTGTTTCTTTCTTTTTATAAGTCTGCCTTCATTTTCTTTCAGTTTTGTCTTGGATTGCGATATTTAGCCACAGGAGCAAACTATACCCCCGTAAGTGAGACCCAGGGAGTCTCAAAGTCTACGGTCACTAGATGCCTAGACCATGTCTTGGATTATTTTGTCGACCAGCACCGCAATTATATCAAGTGGCCGGAAAACCATTACGAGCTCCTTCAGGCAGCGGCTTCATGGGAAGAGAATGTGACAGGTCTGCCACGGTGTATCGGGGCTATCGACGGGACCCACATTCCCATTTTAAAACCAAGCATCCATGAGCCTGTTTATGTGAACCGAAAAGGCTACCACTCGATAAATTGTATGGTAGGTTTCTTCCTTTTAGCTCAAGTACACTGTTAAGTAAGTTAAGTTTAACAAATCACTTCCTTCTACCTCCTTCACACAAACCGCCTAGAATGTTCCCTTTTGTATTTCTTTGTGAAAGATACTAACTAATATTTTCTTTTTCTTCAAAATCTTTTGCAGGTCATCTGTGACAGCGAACAAAGAATTATTCACGTTGACCCTACCTTTCCTGGTTCTGTGGGTGACGCGCGCGTATACAACGAGTCAGAAATACGCGACTTGAGCGATGCTTACGGTCTAGACGATTATTTCCTGTTAGGAGACTCGGGGTAAGTCATAATGAATTAACCTGTTTACATATAATGTATAACTTGTAAATTAAAAAAATTATTTCTGTTACGTTTCTTTACACTACAACCTCTCACTCACGAGGTTGCCTGGGACCAGGTCTTTATTTCAACGAAGTACCGGAGAGGGCACTCACATATAATTACTGTACATGGAAAGAGAGATAATCCTCTTCAGGTTTTTTTTCCCCCTCCGCCCCCACCGTTGTCTGTACTGCTCGCATTACCACAAGACGCAGTATGCATTGAAATCATATGAAGCCTAGTCTGCAGTCAAGGTGTGTGTATCCGTCGTGTATAGTTAACGAAGGGACCCGGTGGTGGCATGCTTATACCTTTGCGCGGTCAGGCAGGAGAGGTAGGCGGCACGCGTTCATGTACGCGCACTTTTTTGTTTTTTGCCGTATAAATAGATATGATACAAACCGTTAGAACTATATGTCTTAAGGCTCTATGCTCCCAAATCCGCAAGATGCTTTCAAATTTTGTTTTGGCCTTGTGTATAGATATAGGACCAAGTCCCTTGAGTATATGACTACAGGCGTTCCCCTACCATAAACGTGATACGCATTCAAAGCAATCCAAGCCGAGACAGGGGCTCTTACTGTCGGCAGTAGGGAAGGAATCTCTCGGTGTCGATCGTGTACGGACACTATGGGAGGCGTCGAGCCCGTGGGAAAGAATTTAGTTTTCTACTTATTTTTATAAATAAGCTATACCTTATTTATCAAGTTTTTTTTTGATTTATTTAAAAAATAACCGATGGATAAATCATGACGAGTGTGTGTTAGTAAGCTATTAATGTATTGATATCGTAGGACGAGGTGAGGTTTGCTGGAAATAATCGCCCGACCGCGCAGCGGGAGGGCGATTATTTCCAGCTAACCTCACCGAGTCCTACGATATTAATACATTAATGCGTTTATCGCACTTATTCATACATTATGTATTAATTTCTTACCTAATAACCCCAGAATTAATCCATGAGAAGACATTTTGTAAGTGCATGCGATCTGCTCGGTTTGCCAAGCCGTCGTGGCCATGTTGTCGTTCTGTCCGACATACCTCCACCTTTACACTCATTTTTCGGGTATAATCCAAGGATGTCAAGCCCTGTTATTCTAGCAGCGCCAAATATACGATCTCTAGTTGGTGTTCGCCTTCATTTTGTCTCCATTTTCTTCGAAATAAATAAGAATCCATTGATTTTCCATACCGATCCAACGCACACGGCCCGGTACACGGCCATTGCTTCTTGTTGACAGAGCGGGTAGGTGCCCGGATGTAAAAACTAGGTCAGCCACGCGTCGAGCAAGGAATGGCCGGACGGGGCGGGTCCCGACTCGTATCGATGTGGAAAATCAATGGATTCTTATTTATTTCGAAGAAAATGGAGGAATTTGGCATGGCATGTTCATCTAGGATATCTAAGGATGGTTCTCTGTTAATAACTCCACCAGGCTCCATGGATTCTAGGCTAACGAGGTGTGTAAACATTAGGTATGTCGGACAACTTTTTCAAATTCTTGATGTAGATTCATTTCTACCACCGGTCGGCTTGGTATAGTGGACAGCAAGCTCGCCTCCTGCCCCAGCGGCCGGGGATCGATTCCCCGTTGAACCCTAAACGGTTTTACCAGGAAATGAATGGCGTAGTTGACATTGTATACTTCGCCAATTTATTCACCTGCTCAGGTTCTAACCAAGATCGTCTTAGAAAAAAAAATGGACTCTGAGAGTGCGGTTATACCCCGATAACGGAACGGGGTTATGACCAAAAAGGCACTGTAGGGGCCAGAATCGTGAGATAATGAATGCTATTGACACGAAACCAGAACTAATAACTGATAAATAGAAAATAAAAAAATTCAGGTACAAAAGAAAATTTATTCCCCCTTCCCGGGACTAAGAGGCACCCATAGTGTGTCTTCAGTTACATACACCTCGTCACCCACAAGGGGAGAGCGAAAGCGGCCGTCTTTTCTCGAACTGGCAGTGGGACACGGCAAAAGATTTCAAAGCGTCTCGCTCTTATGTTTGTTTACTATTTACACCTCCTCTCCCGGTAGGGGACGGCCATAGGGCACACGTCCCTAAAAAAATCATAGATCTCGCATTTATGTTCGAGTTAAATACACCTCCTCGCCCGGCAGGGGACAGCGACAACCTACTCTATGCAATAAGGATGAGGCCGGACCGGGGATCGATCCGCGTAACTCTGACGGCCGAGCCCTAAGCGAACACCAGTAGACCATTGCGTCTCCTCCTTCAGCCTCCCTCTCGGCTTGACTAAATTTGAATGCGTCGCACGGTTATGGTACAGGTCAGCCCGTAGTCGTTGCCTCTCCGGCATTTGTATCAAATCCAGTATTTTTTCCGAATTGAGCTTTTCTCGTCTCTCCCCGTGGGCCAATGCATATGGAGTTGGATTAGGCATCCCACACTGTAGGTTCGAGCCCTGTCCTGGCCTTTAAATTTTCTTGGGTTTAAAAATGTAAAATATGCCATTAAACAACATCAGAGTCTTGCGGGTTATCCAGGGATAACGGCACGCCTACCAAGACTCATGCTTCCGTTTTTATGCTGTGCAATAACGACCGAAATGTGGCTGGTTATGACTTACAGGAAGCACAGAATAAAAAAGAAATCATGGCTTAACGTCTAAAAAACTTTTTAATTTATGTTCTAACAGCCACCTGTTATCAAAAAATTATAAAAAAAACTTAACATTTCTGGTTTCTTTTTTCTTTGCATTCTTTATGTCAATGGCACCTAACTTTATGGTAGGAAAAACAAACCTGTTTTCCATAACCAAAAATAGAAATTGAAAATGCTCTCTATATTTTTTTACAGAATGATATAATTATATATTTTTACCTATTGTTATGAAAGGAAATATTTTCTTTTCCCTTGTAGCTATCCCCTTAGGAAGAATCTTTTCACCCCTGTCAGAGAGCCTTTAACGCATCCTCAAAGGATGTACAACGTATGGCATCGAGGGTGCAGACATATCATAGAGAGGACCATAGGCGTTTGGAAACAGAGATGGAGGTGCGATAATTTTATGTCTTCCTACTTTAACGCTTATTTTTCTAACCATTCTGATGAGATTGTGGTTCAATCTATTATTTGAAGGTATAATTTTTAGTCGAGTTGTCCTGGTCTGTTTTTTTAAGTTCTCGTTTATACAGGTGGGGTGGAAGACGTGTGCCTGCTCTTTGAAACACATATAAGTGGGGTGGAACACTTCCCTTTTTTTCCCTAGTGAAATTCTGTTCTCTTTTAGCCTTTGTCGCCCCTCTACCTAAGAATATCTCTTTATTTTACATGAGAATGCCTTCCAAAGTAATTCTCCCCCCCTTCCTTTTTGGCCTGCCTTCGATCTAGCCCTTTCTCCGGTGCTGACTCTTTTCAGAGGAATATTGCATTTACTACATGCAGTTTATCTTCCTTAAAGTAGAACTGAACTGTATAAAGAAAAATGACGTCGTATTTTATGTTATTGTTTTTTCCTACTTCCTATTCTTGCAGATGCCTTGATTCTTCTGCCGGCTACCTGTATCACGAGCCAGGCAAGTGTGGGGACATAGCTATTGCCACTGCGTGCTTGCACAACATTTGCATCAATAACAACATTCCTATGGACCAAGACCAACACTACGATGGCTTTCATCCCATTCGTCCCATGCTCCCCCAGCCCCAGCAAGTAGTAGGAGGAGAAGAACATCTTCAGGCGCGAAGAGAATTTATAAACGCTTTTTTCTGACCTTTTAATAGTGAGTTACTTTTGAAATATACCTTCCCGTGATCAAAAAAGGGCCTTTCGGTTATTTCTTTCTCTGCAAAAAAGGTGTGTAAAGATACACACAAAGTTGTCCCAACACCTACATTGAAACATCTTATAACTTGAACAGTTTAGTTGTTTAGCTCTTAAAAACTCATTCTGAAACACCTAGTGACTGAAGTGTTTAAGTGTTTAGCTTTTAAAAACGTGGTTTATCTCTTCCTATTGAAACATGTTTTGGATTTAAGCCTTTTAACTCGTAAGAAGAATTGTAAAAAGTGGGACTAATAATTGTGTAACGAAGTCTATAACATGTGAAAACTGGTGTTTATTCGCTAAAGATTTCTTTTAGAGTGTCGCCTAAGACTTTCCGCTTTTTTTTTAAGATGCTATTTAATATGTTTTCTCTTTTCTTTTTGAAATATAAAATTCTTCCCAAATATTTTTTGTTGTTGATTTTGGTGTACTCGTATAAACTGATAAAACGAATAAATGTTACTGTATCTGACATTGGCATAAATTTTCTGTAAATCTGTGCGGTTTACCTGGATATCTTATACTTATCATCTTACTACTTTTTCTGTCAACCCGTCTGCGGCGGTCTTAATTGGGTATAAGAACTTTATCGGTTGGATATAATGAAAACTTTGGGTTGATATCATCTCTCCGGACAAGTTCCGGCCTCTTAGTTTGTCTGCCGAGTGTCTTCTCCCATTACCTCTCCATGCCTTCACAAGAAGCCAAGGCTTCACTTACGCCAAGGTGCGAGACATGTGTTTGTAATTTTTTTTAATGACCTTCAGCTATAGGAAAAATTGCCCCTTTCATATGGAAAAGTTTATTTTAGTTTAGTCTACTACCTGAACATCATTAAAAAATTGGGAAAATTGACTAGGATAAATCTGTCTGTTTGACACATTGATTCCCAAAATGCAGCGGAAGTCTTTTTAGGTTGTGTGTACCCACACTATGATACTCTTTGAATGAGCTACAGACACTGACCTATGTTAGGGCACTATTCTATGGACTCTACGACTCTGTCTTTGTTCTGTAGATGGTGTTTCTAGTAGATTGGTAGAAGTAGTACACAGAGAAAAGAAAAGGAGTAAACCCAATAGAAATAGTGTCAGGAAAGGAGTAAGGGGAATCTAGACTCTATAGTTACTCTGGTAAGACAGGAGTCCAACATACCTAACTCTCTTTTATTCTCTAGTTGACTACCCCTAAGGAGTCGTTGCAGCTTGACTCCTGTAGGAGGAGAGTCCCAGCCTGGTGGACTCCCTGTGTCAGTGTGTGTAGTCAGACTCTATATAGCGTAATCTCTCGTGTATAAGGCGCACCTCGCGTAAAAGGCGCACCTACAGTTGACAATTTTTTGTTAAAATAATATAGGAAAACTGACTTTGGTTCTTCTGATTGGATTTTCATATTTCAAAAATCTATGTGTACCTAGGGCCTCCCACACCTCCCTCCACCCCCTATGTTATGTTTTGAGTTAGGGGTGAGTTTAGCATATCAAAATAAAGCGCTTGCTTTCCCCCTTGTGGATCCAGGAATAACTGAAACCCCTCGTATAAGACGCGCCTTATAGGTGGAATATTAAGGTAGAGTCAAACATGGTTGACTCTCTACTACTGTTGCCTCTAATACACAGGTGGCACATGCTTCTCGTTACTTTCACCAGAGGGCCACACTATACATTTCGGAGGAATTTGCACATTAGAACATTTCTCATTTAGTTTAATTCTGGGTATTTCTTATCATCTAGGTATGGTGGTATAATATAAATATAAATACCAGCAATAGTACACAACTGAACTATAAGATGGTAAGCTCAACTCCCTGAAATATTCCAGAAAAAAGTCTAAGTGCAGCATAGGCATCTTTTCCTTGGTTACGGTGTTACTTAAAATTATTCTGCGTTCTAGGTTATTTCATGAGAACAGCTGATGATTTGTGAAGGTAGATGCATCTATCCAATGTAAATTCCTGCATTTTGGCATCTTATAATATGGTGCTTTCTAATTGAATAAATGATGAAGACCCCAATAGGAAACTAACACAAATATGATCTGTTTCAATAAAAAATGTAACCAATCCTGACTGCACCTTCCACAAGAGTAACAGTGAAGACATTGATTCCTGTAATCTGGACCCTCTGGTTTTAATGCTTCAATCATTGACTCCCTACGTATAAGGAGTCACAGAGGATTCATAGGGGGGTCGCCTCAGTGCTAGAAGCTGTACTCCCAATTGGGAGTCAAGGTGACTCCATTTCTTTTCTCTGTGTACAAGAGCTGTTATAGATTTTTTATTTCTTATTTATTTATGGTGTAATAAACTTTGAGTTGTATGGTCTGAAAGGGAGCTTCACGGCTCTATCGTAGCTTGTTCTAATGCTTCATTTATTTTGAGTTCTTTTTCTGGATTCCCACATGCACATGCCCCTTCAATATTGCATACCTATAAGGCTCTTACGCCATTTTTCAAAGGCGTGTGGTTTTCCTAGGTTGTTCCACGATAACTCCGTAACTGGGTTCTTTTAACAGACATCCACATGTCTTTCCATTTTCCACACCATGTGGGCTGTCTCATCCATTCTGTAAGGCGTGGGGTTTTCTAAGCTTAACCTATTCCCTGTACGGGTTATCCATGGATAACCGCTCGCCTCTCATGTCCCTACATGGCATATGTTACATGTTAAAATTCACAAAAATTTCCGGGACAGGGTAGGCATCCTACGTCCATTCTCACATCACTTATGCAACTCCCTATTCACTGGGCGATAGGGACTGACGAGAACAGCCTCGTGCGAAGCACGTCTGGATAAGAAAGAAAGCCCGATAAGGCGACGACTGCGGACTGTCCGCTACCTTAACCGCGGGACGCATTGAAATAAAGCCATCCCAGGATGCCTGCTGAAGGAGAAGGCGCCGTGGTCTATCGGTAAGGGCTTCACGCTCGGCCGTCAGAGGTCCGCGTATCTATTCTCGGTCCGGGCGCATCTTATTTTCGCCGTGTACGCTTCAACCAAACAGCGATACCCTTTCAGAGCTTCACCTGTCTGCTGTCTGGTGAGGAGGTGTATTAAACACAAACCTAACAGCGAGACGCATTTTTTCACGCAGTGTGCGCTGTCGCTTTCCCCTGCAGGGCGACAACTAGAATCTAAAACCAACATAATCGCACGAACCTTATTTATTTACGCCATGTGCGCTTCAGCTGTCTACACCCGCGCGAAAATGTGTACGTATCTGGAAATTCAATGGGTCTACTCCCCTAATTTCGACTGTGTGACATGGGGCCCTTGATAGGGGGGTGGTTCCCCATCCCCCATGTCGATTTTAACAAATTGCCATGTCACCATGTGCATTTAAATAAATTGCCATGTCACCATCTCTCTCTTGCGAAATTGCCATGTCTCTGTGTCGCTTTTAAGGAAGTGGCCATGCCACATATCGCTAGGGCAAAAAATGCTTGTGTTGCCATGTCAATTTCAGGTGTCTATATGATTTGAAAGGGGCTTTTTTTAAAAAGCGACAAAGGAGATTGATTTTCTATGTACAAGGATATGTAACAAAAAAGATAGTTACATGGGACATGGACTTTTCTTAAAATATATATGTGACATGGGGAACCACCTTCTAGACCCCCAATTCATCCATCCTTCATGTAGCGATTGAACTCAGTGAGGGATGATTTTGTAAGAGAAGGGGGGGGGGTGTGGCCGTTGGGTTTGAGGGGGGGGTTAAAAATTTTGCTGCACCTTGACGGGGGAGGATAAGCTGGGCTGTCAACTCTGACGCCTTGGGCGTGAAAAAGACGCATTTTCACACTTTCTAGCCCTCTGACGCATAAGAAAGGCTTTCTCACCCAATTCTCTGGTCCCGGCCTTTCCAAAAATGAAAATTTTTTTCATATTTTCCTACCACCTGTAGCAGCATAGAAATAAATTTATTCTCATAAGTCAGCAGAATGCATGTTTTGACATATAAACTTTCAACTTCATCTCATGCAATTCAAAATGCCCACGCCACGCTTTAAAATATAAAAATAATCACGATGTCTTTAGAGAATAAAGTACAGGAAGACTTATGTCAGCACCAGCTTTTCCTTCAAAGTTTTGTATACAGATTTCATATATGAGTTAATACACTTGACAGGTCATGGCCTTTGGAGTCTGTTAGTAAGTGAGTAAGAGATGTTTCTACATCTAAGGGCATATTCATGGCGAGAACTACATTACACAATTTTAGAGAGAAACTTGTCAGTGCACGCGCATATGTGCACCACACGCGCAGTATTTTGTGTCTTTTCTCAAAATCCCACTCATGTCCATTCTCGGAACTTTACCGCCCTGATCCGATCATAATTTTTTTGAATAACTCTGATCGTGGGGTCAAATTAGTTTCACCTCTTTTCAGTGGTCAGCTGACCGCAGACGGGCTGACTGGCTGTGCCTATCCTGATGATTGGTAGCGTCTGCGTGGATGACCGATCGAGTCTGACCATATAAAATATGTTTGAGGTGCCCGATCCGATTGGGAGTGACTTCCTGAGATAACGATCGAATATGGCCCATCTGCGGTCGCCTTAATGGAGTGGTCATTTTTTATCAACAGGGGGGGGGGGTTGAGGGTCTCGCCTTAAAATTTCGTGACCCTACTAAAAGGGGGGGTGCTAACACCTTTTGAAACCCTTCTGAGGGGGCCTAAAAAATTTTAGCCCCTTTTGAAAAAAAAGGCCGTTCTCTACTATATCTCAAAGAGTTGCCCGAAAAATATCCAGCCCCTCCCTCTGGTTTGGGGAGTGCGCCAAAGATTTTAACCGTCGTCGAGGGGGGGGGGGAAAGGTTTGCGCATCCCTTTGAAAACCCACGACCCGTCTCATGTTGAGGGGATCTTCGCGCGCGATTTTTTTCACTTATGGGGGGGTTTCAAATATTCCACCCCCTCCATAGAGTAATTAATGGTCTTTAGGCAACTGAATTTAGAGTATATGGCTCAAGACCCCTACAATCGACATGGCGACATGGGTCTTTTTTGGCTTAGTGACATGGGACATGAACCTTTTTTTTTTTTATCGACATGGTGACATGAACTTTTCTTAAAATCGACATGTGGACATGGACTTTTCGTGAAATTGATTTGGAGAGATGGGATTTTCGTAAAATCGACATGGGACATGGGGACTCCCCATCAAGGGCCCCGTGTATTGTAGGATGTCGTACCGAGTGGACGTTGGCCAAGATGGGCGATATCCTACGATACACTCAATGTGGTGGCTGTAAGCCCTTTCTTTTCTGTATTTATTCCACGATTTATCAATAAATAATCGATAAATAGTCAATGAAATGTAAATAATAACAAGTTGAACACAAAAATCCTTCCCCTTGACTCGAAGCCAGCCATACCGTGTGTACACAGGAACAAACACCTCCTCGTCCGGGAGCGGAGAGCGACAGCCCCCTTTTCGGCTGGGCTAGGCTGCGACACACGGCGAAAACTAGTGTACGTACACCTCCACTCCCGGCAGCAGACATTGACAGCGCACACGGTGAGAAAGAGATGCTTCTCGCTGTTATGTTGGTGTATAGCTCGATGCAGCAAGTTGGTAACCTAAAACTTTGTTTTTCCTGAATTTTCGGTTAGAAATGCTGTAGTTTAGCCAAACATTTCCTGATTTACCTAATAAATGCAGCAAATGAAAGATGAAACTCATTTCTTGTAGGCCAGGGTAGATGGTATTACAATAATATAGTGCACAGTTTACCACTGAAATAAAAAGTATAAATTTAAAAATCATTAGTTTAAAAAAATCACTGTTTTCCAAAGTTTGGGCCTATATATTTTGTGCTAAATTATGCTAACCATCCGTTTTTGATGGATAGTGCATAATACTGACCTATCAATTTTATAAATGCGTATGCTTTGTTCCCCTACCTCTATGGTGGCTTATTACACTATGGGAGACATGTTATTTTTGTTAGTTTGCAAAAACTGTGATTTTCAGCAAAATTGCTGCTTGGTTTTTGATGCGGGACCACATAGATCATCATATATGGACGCGTGATCACCCACTGATACCAGAATTATCCATTTTTATGTTCTACGCGATCATCTTTAAAGGCATGTGAAATATCTAAGTAATACAATAAGTGTGAGAAGAATTAGCCACATCTTATGATTCTAGTCTTTGGTGCCGACAACAGTTTTGTTGCTATTTACAGCTAAATAGCTCAATAGTGCTTTATAATAGGGCTGACATGCTTTATATGGGGTTCTAATAGCATTTCAATATGGTTTTCAATGGGTCATCAGGTCAAAACAACAATGGATGATGGAAATTAATAGAAATAAAAGGGTTTTGCACCGTGGACATCTTCACATTTTTCAGGTCTCCAAATATACTTATCTTGAAAATGATGAAGACATTTATCAGCATGGTGCTTTTCCAGTCCATATGGGACCTACACAGGGCACTTTGTCTTGTTTGACATTTAGGTAGAGGGAATAATGCATATCAGATGATTCTATTTTCATATTTTGTCATTATTTTTGTGTTAGAATCATACACAAGAATTGTCTTGTGCATCATATACAAAAATGTCCCTTGAATGAAGGCATTTTACATGCACAGCTGCCTCCAAAACTGGAAAACACTCAGGTTCCCAACTTCCTGTATCGAGCTATAGAATACTCCTCGTCGTCCGGCAGTGGACACCCAACGCGCACATGGCAAAAGATTTCATAGTGTCTCGCTGTTATGTTTGTGTAAAAATACCCCCTGAGAAGATAAAACCTCCTCCCCCGGCATCGGACAGCGACAGCGCACATGGCGAAAAATAAAGCGTCCGGGCCAGGATTCGATCCGCGTAACCTTCGCTGCTGGGCCAAACGTGCTAACCGCTAGACCACCGCGTCTCCTCCTTCAGCAGCTGTCTTGGCTTTGATTGTTATGCACGCGTCCTTTGATAATGTTTACACGATCGGTACACACTCCTCGGCGCCCGGCTAGGATTGCTTTTTTTCGGTTCAGCTCTTGCCCCCCGTCTCTCGCCAGTCCCTGTGGCGCAGTGCTCAGGTAGTTGGATATGGGACGGGAGACTGCAGTTTTGATCCCTACCCAGGCCTGGACTTTTTCGTGGGTTTTAACAGGTTACATATAACATCTAAAGGTGTGTCCATTCGTGGAAATCAGGCACTAGTTCCTGTTGTCCATGGATATCAGCACACCTAACCAAAGTCATGACGCGTGTAGCATGGTAGGGGTCTAGATGAGGGGTCCCCATGTCACATTTCGATTTTAAGACCAGGCCATGTCAGTTTTCACTAAATTTCTATTGTCCCCTGTCCTTGTCACTAGGCTTCATGTCACTTGTTGTTTTTAAGGAAGGGCCTTGTCTCATGGCCCTAATTTTTTCCTTTCTATGTTCTTGTCACTAAGCCCCATGTCACATGTCGATTTTAAGTAATGGCCATGTCACCTTGTCGCGTTCAGGGGTCTAGACCCATCATGGTATGCAATTTCACCAGGAATCAAAATTGGGATATCCAGATACAGCACCCAATATCACAGAGGTCGTGTTATAAATAAGCAAATGTCAACCACCCTGGATTATTTTTTCACCGTATTCCCCAACGTTAGTCTGCCGTATCAAACGAGGCCTCATAGGCCGAGTTGAAAGCAGGCAGACTTAACGAGGGGAATGTGTTGCAAGACTGTTCCATGGTGGTTTACATTTGCATTTATTTCAGGGCCCTAGATTTTAACATTGCTTTGAAATAGGGGCTGTGTATAAATGACGTCATGCAGGAGGGGGCAGGGGGGTCCCACTTGCCATGACCAAGCATGACAAGGGGGGGATGGGGGGCTCATGGGCTGCATGACATCATGTCATCAAGAAATCACAATATGCTGTGATTTTGGCAAGAACAAAATCTTTTTTTAAAAGAATAGTAAAGGTAGGGAAGTTTAATGCATTCATCTGACAAACATTTGTCACCTATATATAGGCCCTACTTTAATGCATTCCTCAGACATCTAAATCAAAGTGTGTCACTGCCATCAAAGTCAGTGTAAAATCAAGGTGATGTCCAGGCCGCTATACGGGGTTACCACAGCTCTTATCCTACCTATACCTATTTAACCCTTTTTGAAAAGGGTCACTGGTGCCCTCAGGATGTCAAATGATGCATCTGAAATACCGATGCACTGCTGCTGTTGCCTCAGGGCAGCATCCATAGTAATCCACAGGCTTCTTTTAGAAAAGGTGTGTTTTTCAACCCCTCCCCATTGAGGTATCAAAATTATGTTGCTCCTCCCCCAATCCACCCCTTCCTGGAGTCCCACTGTTGATAAATAACAAACACTCCCCTGGAGCTCTCCACCACCCTGTTGCTATTTTAACTGAGGTGATGCTTGGGGAGAAGTAAAGGGGACCTCCCCCCAAACTTACTCTCCACATCTTTTTCTGAATGGAACTCTATCGGACTCACCTTATTTGCAGATTCTACAGTAAAATGTTAAGGTGACTCAATTGCTTTGTAAGATCATAAATTGGAACTAGGATTGCAATCGATGATCTCCTGAGAATTAGTCATGCTTTCTGAGAAATATTTTTTTCCTCTTAGGCCACTCACTAAATTCATAGTCTTTGGCCTGAAACCTGTTTCTAGTAGGCCTACACTTGTATATAAGTTACAGATTAAATAAATACATACAATATATCAATACATTCAAGGTCTTGAACTATATCATCCTTAATGAGGATGCTAGGGGTCGAGAGGGTGCAGCAAAGCTACAAGACCACTTTCATGAGGGGTTTAGGAGTTTAGATGGCCGTTTAGATCACATTGACCCTTTTGGTTATGTGTGGTAGGTTTTGAGTAGGAGTGTGGGTTATATAGGCTATAAAATATCTTTAAAAGTGTGATGAAGGGAGGATGTGCATGTTATTTTACCAAAAAGAGTGTTGCTTGAAGGTACACTGTGGTACCTCAAAGAACTTTTTTTGATGAATCAAGGTCTTCCTCACAAATTGTGTAATGTAGTTCTTGCCATGAATATGACCTGAGCTGTCGAAATGGCGATAAACATCTATTACTCACTCACTCTCGATATGTCAGTAATTGCTCATAATTTGTCAGAAATTAGTCAATATACATCAGTAATTACTCACTCTTTGTCAGCAATTAGTCACTATAATGTCAGTAATTACTCATTATTTGTCAGCGATTAGTCAATACATATATTATTTAGTCAATGTATGTCAGTACTTAGATATCATGTCAAGATTCGAAGCAATTTTTTTTTCTCGGTGGGGGTTCATAATTCAGACTTGTAGACTTATGGTGACTAAGTATTGATACAGTATATGAGATCGCTAAAATTGCTAAAATCATCAATAACTTTGTTCCCATTGTGCAGATTTGAAAATAAAGACCGCCAGCTCGAGCTACCCTTAATCTATAGGTCACACTATGGGAAACTCCTATTATTAAGGGAGTTATGATTTTATTTGTAAAACTGCCAGTTCCTGGACCTCTCTGTCAGTGCCTGGACTGGCGTCTGCCCCCGCGTCCCAAACCTGCCTCAAACCTGCCCTTTTTAGCTGCTGACACTTAAAACAGATAGATTTTGGCTGGAGGTAGGGCGCAGGTGGACTGGCTCAGGCCAAAAAGCTAATTTCGCTTATTCTTTTCCGAAACAAATTTTTTAGGGGGGCATGTTCTTTAGGGGGACGAAACACCCCAGATGGATACCAAACATTCCATATCCGTGCATATGAATCTCTGAATCCATATTCCTGATGGATTCAGAGATAGAGTGCATCATGCCAATCTGGGCATGAAGCACCAATGAATCAATGCCTATTTCTCAGCTGTTTATTGACAGATTTCAAAGAGTAATATATCGTTTTTAATGTTTTTATGCATACTGATTCTATTTTTTCAACTTATAGACCCATGTTCCTGATACTTGTTGAGTTAGAGTGCATCATGCCAGGCAAAGCATGATGCACAAATGAATCAATGCCCATTATTCTGTAGTTTATTAGCAGATTTGGACATGTAATATATCGATTTCAAGATTTTCAACCATGCCGATTCCATTTTTTTAACTTTTAGATCCATATTCCTGATGGATTCAGAGATAGAGTGCATCATGCCAATCTGGGCATGATGCACCAATGAATCAACCCACATTTTCTCTGCTGTTTACCAATAGATTTCAAAGTGTAATATATCAATTTTAAGGTTTTCCACCATGCCGATTCCATTTCTCAAACTTTTACATGCATATTCCTGATGGATTCAGAGATAGAGTGCATCATGCCAATCTGGGCATGATGCACCAATGAATCAACCCACATTTTCTCTGCTGTTTACCAATAGATTTCAAAGTGTAATATATCAATTTTAAGGTTTTCCACCATGCCGATTCCATTTCTCAAACTTTTACATGCATATTACTGATGGATTCAGAGGTAGAGTGCATCATGCCAATCTTGGCATGATGCACAAATGAGTAAAATGCCATTAATCTTTTTAATGTCAATACTTAGTCACTAGGTGTCAGTAGTTTATACTTGCAAGCATATGAATTCTATAAGAGACCAATGGAACATATCTATATTATATTGAACAGTACCAAGATACTGCATAATTATGCTAATTATGCAGTATCATATGGTATTATATGGATTCAGAGATTCATATGCACGGATATGGAATGTTTGGTATCAATCTGGGGTGTTTCATCCCCCTAACATGCCCCCTAAAAAATTTGTTTCGGAAAAGAATAAGCGAAATAAGCTTTTCGGCCTGAGCCGGTCCACCTGCGCCCTACCTCCAGCCAAAACCTATCTGTTTTAAGTGTCAGCGGCGAAAAAGGGCAGGTTTGAGGAAGGAATGGATCGAAATTAAGGGTTTTTTTGGGATGTAGGGGCAGACACCAGTCCAGGCACTGGCAGAGAGGTCCAAGAACTGGCAGTTTTACAAAATAAATCGTATCTCCCTTAATAATAGGAGTTTCCCATAGTGTGACCTATAGATAAAGGGTAGCTCGAGCTGGCGAACGTCATGGCGGTCTTTATTTTCAAATCTGCACAATGTGTACAAAGTTACGATAATTTTAGCAATTTTAGCGATGTTTTGAGGGTATTGATGAAAGAATGATACAGACCTGTTCTCGGACCACCAATCTCGGACCACCAACGGGACCGCGCAGCACGCGGTGTCATGATTTGTTCAAATCTAACAATTTCCTGCAATTTCTCGGCACCATGCGGCAAACAAGGACGAGTTGTGATATTAATCCATGTGTACTGCGACAATAAAGCAAGATTTCTTTCAAATAACAACACATTTGGGCCAAAAACGCAGACACATCGCTGCAATGTAAACAAACAACACTTTCGCTGGTACTGCAGCTACTGCAGCAGTACCAGCGAACATATGGCTTCTGGGGACGTGCCTAACTGTCCATTGGCGCAAAGAAACGCAGTTAGGTCCCTAACTGTGTGTTTGGCGCTGAGAAACGCGGGCAGCAAGCGGCACAGTGAGTTGGCATTCTGCCTAACTGTCCATTGGCGCCGAGAAACGCGGGCAGCAAGAGGCGCAGTGTGTTGGCGTTCTGCCTAACTGTCCATTGGTGCCGAGAAACACGGGCAGAAAGTGGCGCAGTGTGTTGGCGTTCTGCCTAACTGTACATTGGCGCTCAGAAACTGGGTCAGGCCACTACCAACAGCCAATCAAATGGTGAGTATGCACCCCGGTGATGGGTCACGCCACTCCGTCAGCCAATCAAAGAAAGGGACCGCAGGGGAGGGAGGGAGGCGTTCCGGTTGGGCAACACGCGTCTATAGGGCAGACTGGACAGCGACCGGACCGGGTGGGGGGGGCGGAAGGAGGGGAGGGGGATATAGACCAATTGCGGGTATGGAACCGGGGTGCGATTGGTACATTGATTTAAAGTGGAGGGTAGAGCTCAGGGCAAAGTCTATGGGCCGATGCAGTTGTAATATGACCACTTCCGCTAAAGCGGAAAGTGGTCAATAATAACTGTTCTTGATTTTCTCTTCGCTGACAAGTGTACAACTTTCGCTGCAAAGAACGCAGATTATTATTTGTATTAGACTATTAATGTTGACAGTTTTTAAGCCATTTTGTGACAGGAAATACTTGAGTATGATCACAACCATAGTACTCCGTGTATAACTACAAGGCACATAAATTGTACATCCTGTATATAGGGACCCATACATTATATAAGCTGACAGTGTTTGCCATGTTTCTCTGTTCATTTCTTGATCAGTGCTTTTTTTTTTTTTACTTTGCATGTATCTTATCCTTTATTGCCAATTCACACCCACTATATGTCCCTTTGAACCATTTTTGAAATTTGTTTATAGCGTATAGGCCTTCACTGTTCGTGCACTTTGAGGGGGGGGGTTTCTCTTTGCATGACGTCCTGCTGCGGGGGGGGGGGGTCAAGTCTTGTATGACGAAACATGACAAGGGGGGGAGGGGGGTAAAAAAAGGTCTAAAAATGCATGATGTCGTTTGTAGACAGGCCCATAGAGAGACACAGCTCACATCTGTTCTCTGTCCAAGATGGCGGACAAGGCTTGAAAACGGCCACATTGTTTTCCATACCCCCCATTGAATACGGGATATCCAGTTCTGTTCTATAGTAAAGGTCGTATCTGCCAAGACATAGTGAAGGACAATGACACGAGGGCGTCGGCCTAGTGTTATTAGCCTTTCCGAACACACACGAGTCATGAGTTATCCAGTGACTACTTATTTTATACCACGAAACCAAAGGTTAATCGGTATATTACACACATAATCAAGAAGAAAATGACTTTTATTCCCCCTCCCCTGTGCTCGATGGCAGGCATTGTGTGTACACGATCTGTACGGTACATACACCTTGGCGCCCGGCAGCGGACAGCGACAGCCCCGGTCTCGGACTGGCTTGGAATGCGTCTCGGTTATGGTAGCGCATACACGTCGAAAGAAATTAGCCCCGTACCATGTTACTGATTGTTAGACAAGATATACACCTCGGCGCCCAGCAGCCGACAGCGACAGCGCACACGGTTGAAAAAAAAAGTTCTCGGAGTTTTGTTAATTTACTGTATAATACACCTCTTCGCCCTGCAGCCGACAGCGACCCCGCACACTGCGAAAAAAATTGCTTCTCGTGGTTATGGTTCTGTATAATACACCTCCTCGCCTGGCACCGGAAAGCGACAGCGCACACGGCTTTGAATCATATCCAGCTTTGGTTCGAATTGAGCGTTTCTCCTCTGTCCTTGTGGCGTACTGCATAGGGAGTTGGATTAAGGACCTGAGATTGCTGGTTCTACCCCTACCATGGCAATGCAATAGTCTGTTGGACTTAACATGTAAAATGTTACATGGAAGGACACGAGAGGCGTGCGGTTATCCATGTATAACCGCGTGGGCTGCTGCTTATCCATGGATAACATGCGCTTTAGAAAATTGATGTCTCAGTCTATAGGGTGTGCAAGATCGACATATATGTCAGTGGGAATATCCACCCGAAAATACTGAGTGTCAAAGAAATTGTGGGATAATAAAAAAAAAATTATCCTAATATCCTTCTTCTTTTACCTCCTTTTTACACTAATCTGACCTACACAATTCATTTTTCGTCATAATCCTTTTCCATAATCATAGTATTCGAAAATTAGTTGTTTGTTCGGTCTGAACGTGTTACTTTGGTCGTAAGGCATCCCCCAGTCCTCTATCATTATAATCCTATGGTTACCTTATAATAGAAAAGGGACGATCTGTACACACACCGTTGGCTTGAAAATAAAGAAAAAAGTGCATAGTTTCTTGTACCTTTATAACTAAGTTGTAGCCTGGCAGCCGTTTTATTTATTCGGGCGCGAAAATTAATAAATCTACTTTTCTTCTTGTGCTTATGGTCTATGCATTTACGGTAATGAAGTAAGGACAAAGTCGAGGAAAGAGTTGAAAGATTGCAACATGATATAAATATTACCGGCCGCGTCTTGTATGTAGAAGACACAGTACTATCCTCCGGCTCAGGCAATATTGCTAAACATAGAAATCTTGTATTCTCCAATTTTTTCTAATTAACCTGCAAAAAACGATATAGTACACTTGCACCGATTCTTTTCTCTCTTTTCATAGTTGACCATGACATACTTTTAAAGTGTTTTCTAAAGAGTCCTTTCATAATGGCAAAGTCGAATCTTATTCATCTAAGGAGTCAAGCCATCCTTATATAACATTCCTCCAGAATTTTTTAACTGGGAATATGTTACATTTAACATCCTACTAATTTGTCATGGTCAGGGTATGGGTCTAATCGTGTCTATCCCGATCCCCTAATGCTGTCCTTGTACACTTCCCCACAGTACATGGCGATAACCTATAGACCATAAGTATCTTTCTCTCAAGTCGCTTTCAAGAGTAGTGCAGTGTGACCGCGTCCAGCCATTTAATAAGGAGGGCCCCTACCTCCACAATTCGTATTATCTCTTGGTTATGACACATTTAACTCTTCTTTTACCAGGGTATTTCAGAGCTAATTTTGTTGTGTACTAGGAGGCTTGAACTTTCGAGAACTCTTTGAATTGTGTGAATATTCCAATTAGAAGGGAAATGGTGATGGATTAAGCTAGGCTAGTTGATCAGAAAGAGCAGAACCCAAGTTTTCTGTCTACTTTAATTAGTGAGATTTATCAGCAGAAAAGTTATGTCCTAATTAGCAAAAGCAATCATTCAGTATAACTTCAATTTGCAATATCTCAGTAATCCCTAAGTCAATTTTGATAAAATAAAGTGCACATTATCGGAAAAATTAAAACTTACTGGAAATGTGGTAAATGGTGAATTTTTGGGAATATTATTTTTGTTACCATGGCAACCATAATTATCCTAAAATCATCATTTTTAGCATATCTGTAGCCATGAAAACCAGCCCAAATGGCAAATAATGCATCAAAATAGACTGAAAACTTCGATGTCATTTTGTTCATCATGGAAAAAAGTACAAAGACAATTTTCAACAAAAAAAAATACTAGTATTTTATGTTTTTCATCATTTTTGGCTTGAATATTGATAAAAAACATGGCAAACTGTTATGCTGAATCCAACTTATTGTCTCATGTTTGTAAGTCTGCCATATAAAACCTTTAAGAGGTAGAGATTAGTTCTTTGGACTGTGTGTGTAACCCAACTCAAGATGGAGCAATGAGAAAAATCTAATGATTTCAGTTGATTTTGCGGAAGATAAAGGGTGCTCAAAATCGGCCCAAATTCTGTCTGAATCAGGCCAAAATACGCATAAATGCGTAATTGGTGAAGGAAGAGTTAAAGAGGACTTTTGGACTCTTACAAACCACTAAATTTGCAGGAGCAAAGGGGTGCAAACCCGTTTTTCTAAAGATCTATTCTTTACGTTTTTTCCAAGATCTTCTTGGGAAAATTTAAGGAATAGGTAACTTTTTTTTTTATAAAGAATGTCTAGTTCATTAGGGATTTTTTTATTAGGGCTTCATTTTTTTTTTAGAGAAGGGGGACCTTCTTATAACAAATGCAAATATATTGCTTCGAATTAATAAATAAATCCTTACTTTGAACGGATGTTTTATTTTTTATTTTCCATTCTCATATTATGTCCTTTTTTGGCAAAGAAGTATGAATAATCACCCACCTTTTTTTTTTCTTTCTTAGAGGGTACGATATAATCTGTGTATGCACTTTAATGGTGAGAGAATAATGCACTTGAATATGATTGTCAGTCTAACACGTGCGCGTAATCTGGCCTTGACGGCCTGTCTTCTCTCCAAGCTCTTGGTAACTGCTGGGCCGGCCTTCTACTGCTGTGAACCAGAGAGGTTGCACGAGCTCCTGGTATGCCTGTCGAATGAAATGGCCCTTTAATAAAAAATTTAAATTAGTTTTCATCCTTTTTAACCTTTCCGTCACATGCATACTGTATTTGTTCCTTCTTTGAAATTGTTATATTTTCTAGAATAGAAGAAAAAAATCTTGACCTTAAATTAGTCTTATACTAAAATGTCAATACTCTGTAAGAGAAGTCAAACTTTTCCCATCGAGCCATTTCTCAGTAGCAATTATAAAAAAGTTTATTTATAGTTCATTTTCCGGTCTTATCTTATTTATACTATTTTCTTAGATTATTTGAACTAAAAGGGCAATTTTCACCTTCGACACTGTGTGCTCCCGCTGCATCCAGGGCAAACCTATGGCTCTCCTCGAGTAGCATGTTACGTGGAATCTGCACGTTGCCTGTCTTCCCCATTTCATGGCGGAGAACTCTGTTCTGAATAAGAAATTAAAAATTTTAATTTTATAATACATGTATATCACAAATAGTTGTGTACTTAATAATTATAAGTCATGTTTAGTAACATTTTTCTACAGTAATGGTGGGATGAGTTCTATACGTAAAGAACATATATATGGCAAATGTTATAGAAACCAGGCGGGCATCCAAATGTTGTGCTTATATTTAAGGTGAACCACATGCCCTTAATAATATAGCCTACATATTTTTCAAATAATCGCATTTCCCAAATAAGTTTCTTTTTTACATGGTTAACAAATTTAGTTAGTCATATTTCTTTTTCCTTCTCCGGTTCTTTATCTTGTAATACCTTTACCTTAGAAGTTGGCTCAAATGGTGAGATGCCACGCCTACTCACATATTTACTACTTTATTTTCCCTATTAGCTGATTCTACTTAAGGCCCACAAAGACGCTTGCAGAAATATCCTTTCTTGGAACGGACACTTCGCAGGTACTTATAGTAGGATACCTACGAGGCTCTTCATGCTGATGAAAATGAACAATCCTCAGAATCTTTGTCCACGAGTCCAATTAAAAAAGCCCAAGACTCTAAGATTCACCGTTTTAATCTATGGGCTGGGGCCTTAACAGTTTATTCTACCTCTAATTATCAGGGTTATTATGTTTTTTTTTTACTTTTATATGGCTACCTTGTGGTCGGAAGACATAAAATATTTACTTAAAAAGGAAACTATCTGTTCAGCTGTTTGATGTGTCAGGACTCAACTTCTTCTTGGGTTTGAAAATCCGTCCAATAAAGGACGTGTCTCTTCGTATAAAACCTTTTTCTACCTTCAAAACTTTGTGAAAATTTATTTTTTCAGCACCTCCTTGCCGAATCATGCAATTTCTTTATATACAAAGGAAAATTTATATTTCCTTTCTGCAATTTTTAGACTGTTCCATTTTTATCGATTTAAGGGTCTTTTTTAAAAAAACATGATTTTGTACCTCTTATACTATCTTTTTGTTTACCTTTTCTTTGGCTTCTATTTGATAGTCGCTTACTTTCCTTTCACACTGTTTCCGAGTTCTATGGTAAAGGCTGACTTCGTTTACATAAGCTATAAAGAGCAAAGAAAACACTTTAAAGACTTGATTACTTTAGTCAAGAGCAATCCTACATAAAGAAACTTTTTTCTGTTAATCTCTTTATTGTTGAATAAAATGGTGCATCTTTCGAAATTTGTTTTGTAATTCTTTACTTATTTTATTTTGCTTTAAGGTGGTGAAATTTATTTAAACCACATCTTTTATTAAACACTTACTACCAACGAACAATCGAATTTTTTTTTTATTGGTACAAATAAGAAAAATAGTTTTGATTTTTTATTTCACACTAGGTACATTTTCATAAAGACATTATGACAGGTTTGCACTTACCTACAACCTCATCCCATGCTTTCTCTTTTCTCCAATTGTGGCCCGATGCCCCAACAAAGTGTCCCTTCAGTTCTTTATAGCGGCAATTATACGCAAGGAAGAGAGCTTCCTTCTCGCTCTCTGTCCAGTTTTCTGTGGCTCCCTCAGGTTCCCTCTGTTCCTCAATAATTGCAGCTCCTCCGACATGTAACTGACCTTCAAGTATGTCGTTCTCCCCTACTTGTGCACGGGGTTTAACCTTCCGACGGGTGTTAGGTTCCGGTTCTATCGCACCTTCCCTTCGGTTCACTCCTTTGTCTTTCACCTTCAAAGAGTAAAAAAATCTAATAATTAACTTGAATGTCTTTATATAATAGATTTTCCCTAAATTTCTGGTTTACCTTTTTCTTATTTCTACTGTAACCCCTTCTATAATAGGACACATGACCTTGAAAAAAAAAATTGTTTTGTACCAGGTGATTGTCCGCTCACCCTGTGCATCCCTCTTTTAATCGAGACCGGGTCTTACTCTATGGTCCGGTAATTTATATTTCCTTATTCTCCTTTGCTTATTTTAATGTATTCCGTAAAGAATTAAGACTCTCTACATCTCTAGGAATGAAAGAATTTTGTGCTTTTAATTTAATAAAGATTTCAGTTTGAGTTATTTCGACTATTTTCGAAAACATGAGGGGCCTTATATGCCCTATTATGTCTCCTTTCTTTCTGAACTTGGGCCACGGTTAGGAACGATTTCATTGTTTAAATTATGAAAAAGAGAATTAAACCTTTTTCTACCTTAACTAACATTGAACTTCATAGTTACACAATGTTATTAGGGTTATACCTCCTTAGTAGAGAGTCCATCCACCTTGTAGACTATACCCCCCCCCCATGAGGCCTTCTTAACTCAATTTTTGTTTTTTGTCTTGAATAATGCGACTACCAGTTCGTTTTTAGAAATAGACTTCCCCTTGCGGAATATTTTTTACGTTCCTAGGGTGTCTCATTGTCCATGGATAACCTCCTCCCACAGGTTAACACCTTGTATATAAATGCAAATTAAAAGTCTGATTTTACATCTTTAATAACGACCTTTTCCATTTCTCAAGGGAAGGTGTCCAAATATTTCTCTGTTTGTCCTGTTTCCTATTCCCTACGCAGTTTTCCGCTGATATATATCAGAAAGGGTATTTTTTCCACTAGTTGCAGTCCTAATTTCAGCTGTCTGCGTACACTTGAAGACGCCCCTCCCCCATTATAACTAAACTTGGTTCTACTTGTCCTATAGTATTCTTACTGTAGGAGTCCTCTCCAAGCAGAACGGGCAGAGAACCATGTGTACCAGATGCATATAGGCCAGCTAGGCAATACTGTTAAAAATTTGCGTTGATTTTACAGAGAAACATTGTTAAATTTTACAGGTTTTCACCGTTATTTTTATTACAAAGAATAACCCATAGATTAGGTTATGTTACATCGATTCTGTGTAAATCACTACGGAAAAGTACCACTAATTTATGTATGGTTAATCTTTTTCCGTTCGGAAGTTTCATATCTTCCCACTAGGTGGCCTCAGCGCTTACTTTGAGACTTTCTTCAATGCCCTACACCCTAAATATCGTTAATTGTCACAAATTTCAAAGCATATCCACTTTGGTTTATGCACCATGTCATGAAACTGCAAGTCTACATTGTAGTTTCATAGATTTCAGATAATAAAAAAATAATCCAACTTTGTGTGGCACAGGGGAGTAGCTGGGATGTCATAAACACCCTTTATCTGGTAATAGCAAAAATTACATAGGCATATCACTGCCGTTTTTAATTCAAGACATTGCTGAAGTAATCTATGTACTTCGATTATTCCTCCCAAGTTATGAAGGGCATGATGTGCCTCTCAAGGACTAATTTATAATTATAATGATTCGTATGTGCTTACACTAGGATGTCCAGATGCACAACCAAACCATGTACAAAGATAACCTAGTCCATTGTTAATTTACTGTGTTATTTCTGAAATGTCAAGACAGAGGCTGAAGATTGCTATGAAAAATTAATGGTGTATGGTATTGAAACCAAAAGAATGTGTAATTATTTACCTTTAATCATTGTTTAGAAATAAAGGTTAAATTCCGTAAATATTACGGTGACCGTTAAAAAAATGTGACCTTTAAAAAACTGAGAAAGATTGGCAGCCATTGTTACCAATGATTCTTTTGATCTTCTACGGAGAATTTTTAACTGTGAATGTCTACCCTGCAAGTTTAACAGGCAGGAGGTATGTCTAGAGTTAATACAATTTGTCTTCTATATGTTAGAAGGTATACGCCCCCCGAGAGAAATTTTCTCCTAATACTTTAATTGTATTCTCCATCGGGAAATTTTGTGCTTTTCTTTTTAACCTTTTAAACTAAATAGAACAAGGATGATGATAGTTTCCACGCCGAGACTAACACTGAATGTACACAGGGAAAAGTTTATGGGACTTCTCTTTATTTTTCTGGGATAAACGCACGGGCCTTAAAGGCCCCGATATGTTTCTTTAATAACTTAAAATCTCCCCTCGCATAATTACCTTTAAGCCAGCTTAACACATGTTATAATTCATTAATATAACATGGGAGAAGAAGAAATCCTTGATAAGACCGAGTGGTTTGTGCGTCTCTATCATTCACCCTTCTTGTGCCTATAGTAACACTCTTATCTTTCCAACGCGCTCTCTCTTCTCCTATTAGTACCATGTAATCTTTTACTACACAACCACTGTAAAGAGGGGTATTTTTTCTGCATTTTCCCATTGCGATACCTATCGCTATTCCATGTCCTAATGTAACGGTCGTTATTTTTCAACCGGTGGGGTGGTTGGTCTTCGTGTGAAATCGGGGAAAATGTTTATCCTCCCTTCACAGCTGTCAACAATTTTTTTCGGCCATATGGTTCCTGTTAGTTTTCACGCCCCTCTTCTTTATCTATATAAGCCTTTTTTCTTTGTTCATAAAATAGGGTTACTTTCTACCCCCCCCCCTCGCACTCTAGACGGATTACAAATTTCTTTCCCACTTAATTGATAGGGGTTTGAAATTTATACCCCCTGAGGTTTTATACATAACGACCTCTCCCTGATATTCCGTACATGCTGTGGCTTGTGACTTCTATTAGGGCATAATTCCTGGGTAACGGCTTTAAAAATGTGTCACGTCTTTTTTTTCATATGTCCTAATATGTCATGGCTAAACCTTTAAAATAAAGCAATTTTTACAGGCCATCTTATAGGTCTAACGTGCATAAGGCATTAAATCATTAGCAACCCGTCCATAGTGCCGTAATTCGCTGTACGTTTCCCTGTAGACTGCCGGACAATTTACGCGAAAAAAAAAATTTGAATAACGCAGCTAAGAAGTAGTTCCTAGTAAACATGAGTCTTGCTGGGTAAGGAAACTCCAGCGATAATATTGACTCTAGCTGAGTAACGTCATTTTGTTTGATACAAAGTCCACTCTCTCTTAGCTAGACAAACCATGACTTACTTCAGAACGTGGGATATCATCCGTCAACATGTGCGAATATTTGTTAACTCTCTCACAGCTTCACATGTGTTCTCTCATTGCTATAAATATGTTATGGGTACTGGGATACTAAGTGTCAACAAGTGTCTATACTAGTTAACTCTCATACATCTTTAAATGTCCTCACTCATTTCCAATAGTATATGAGAGGGGAAGAGGGTGAGAACATGTCAACATGTGAGAATACTGGTCAATTCTGACTCAACCTCTGATTTCGTCGTTTGTGTGAATTATGATGAGCAGGGACCTTGGTGAGGAATCGTGAACCCATGGCCTCTCTGATGAAGCTGGACATGTCTTCTATTTCTTCATTTCAGACGTGTGGAGAACACGTTCAGAACATCTTAACATGTGTTAAAAGTAGTCACCTCTCACCTAGCATGAGCTTTAGTGAACAAGCCTTCTACAATAAGACACCATGCAAACAGGACGGATTCTCCTCACTTTTACCTTGAATAGTGTGCCTGTTTATTAAATGTGCATATGAAAAATTATTTGTTACAGCGCAAGTCTATGGTTACATGGAAAGAACCACATATGAATCCGGAAACTAACGTTAGTCAAGTATATGTAATAGATTGCACATCATGGACATAAGAGCTCAATAGCTTTGTCTGTGGAAAATATGACTATTTCGGAATTGCCAAGGTGTTACTGCAAATCTAAATATTTTTTTCTCCTGGTAAGATAGGATAAGAAGTTGTAATGTCTACTGGTCATCTAGGTCAAATATGATAAGATAAAATATACAGGAACTGTGCAGAGGCTGGGTAAAAAATTATCTTCGTGAACATAATTGTGTCAGATTAATTTTCTAATTGTAGCACCACACACTGTGTAGGAATATGTAAGTATGCATAAAAATTCCCCAAACCTCACCCACCATGGCACCACTTCACGCAGAATAATACACTATGTACTAATATCGGTTCGTATTTGTCCTTTTCTACTTTTCCTACAATTCTTTTCTTCTCTTTCTCCTTTCCGAAAAGACAGGTAGAGGCAGGAAAAGAGAATTGACCACGGGGACGGTCAATCCATGTGGTACTAGGTACCCATTATAAACATATGCTAAGCGATATCTCTCGCAATCGGATGTGCGTTGTGTTTTCTGAACAGAGATCCTTCTAGTCAAAAAAAGATTTCCACGTTTTCTTATTCAATTCATTCACACAATTTTTTATAACATCAATGCATGTCGTAGAGTTTTATTTTAAACCCTGATATTTACAAAGTCACACCTACAAAATTAAATTTATTTTCTTTATACATTCTTTTTTGCATGGTCCTTTTGTCATTGTTCATGTTACATTGTATGTTATAACACTTTTATTTTCGTTTGCCTTTTAATACGCCACGTCTTGGATAATTCTCAAGTCTCTGCTTCTATCGTCAAGTCATTTTCGGGTAACAAAAGGACTATTTTCTCTCCTTTTACAGGCTACACTTGTGATGGCTTGTCTTGATCCCCTTCCTCGGGAAACTGACCACCCTCCACCACTTTTAAGTCTCTGTCCAATATTTCTTGTATAATCCAAATCCCTGTTTCGCGCCGCGTAACAAAAATGTACCACTCTCGCCATTTATCTTTGTCTCCTCCGAAAAATCGACTCAGCTTCCTATACGTCTCAGATGCAGGCCCCAACACGAAACGGATACAGGCTATGCTGAGGTGCCTCTCTCTATCTCCAGGTTGCAATCCGAGTTGAAGCTGTTCTTTTGAACCGAGAATCATTTCGATATGCTGAAATATAAAAAACTTTTTTTATTTAGAACTAATCGTTTCTCTGTAAATACAATAAAACTTTGCTGGAAAGGTGCGTTTAACTCTTGGTGTTATAGTTCGTATTAAATAAACTTTATTATATACGCCTTTTTATACCTTTATATATACATATATGTAAAATATTTGAACTCTCCATTATTTTTTACGTTTAACAAGAAAAGGGATACTCTACTACGACAGGATGCTATAAGGTTGTCTTGATTGATTTAAAAATAGGTGTGTCTGGTGGGTTTGAGAGGGGAGAGTAATTTTTCTACCCTTTCAACCAGGGGGGGGAGAATCATTGACATCCATCTAATGGGAGTGGGGTAAAAAAAAAATTCGACCTTTTTTTCTGTGGAAGAAACCGCGTTTTAATATAGTGTAAAAAGTGACGTTAGTGCGCGATTTTCAGCAATTGTGGTGGGGGTTCAAAAAATTGTTACTCGATCATAAGGGGGGTCGGATTTGTGTTTCGCCTTCCGCGCGCTAATTCACCTTCCCCCCCCCCGCCCGGGTTGTTGAAAATTGCTCACTCACTTAGATCATCGTATTTTATTTGACCACTAATGAACGAAATTCTTTCTTATATTGAAGACATAAGAGGATTATATTATAGTTCTAAAAATAAAATTTTTACTTTCCGGTTCATGTAAGCCAGCTTTCTTATATTAGGTGTAAAAAGGTTCAACAACTATTTAGGAAAGGCGGGAGGCTCAATTGGCTGGTTCCCAGTCTGTATGCTTTTGCAGGTTCCCCGTCTGTATGCTTGGGCAGAACAGACGGGTATGGTCTATCTCGGTCGCTCCACAGGGGGTGGAGCATCCAGCTCTAGTTATGCAACATTCACTCTCCAAACATAGGTCAAGGCAAAACAACTGTATAGGAGATTGAAGGCTACTACATGGCCACCACCTGTTTACAAACTGCAAAGCTGCATGTCTCAGGGAACCAGGCAGTAGATCAAGCTAGATGATGCACCAAAATCTATTCTGATAAAAATAGCTGCCTGGTCATCATGGAAAGGTTATTGAAAGACATTGTACATTACATGATTCTCACTATATTGGTACAGTTTTAGTGTTGTGGTCAGATGTTGAAACATGATAAATATTTAAACATTGTAAACTACTGGCATTGATAAAGTTTGATTTTAGTCACGATATTGGCATAGTGGCCATGTTGAGCAGGCTGGAGACAGAAAAAGATTTTTTTTGATAGCTTCATCACTAAAATGTGTGTGTGTGTGGGGGGGGGGATGGTAATTTTTTTTAGTGGGTGGGTGACAAGTAGGCCCCTTTGGAAGTGAATAGTGGTCAATTAAAATCCATGGTGCCACCAGTCTCTACAATTTGAGTCAAATTAAAATAGGGTTCAAAATTAAATTAGAGGGCCTCCCCAGTCTCTATGAGTAATTTTCAGGTGTTTGTTAGCCTGGACATGCAAGTCATTTTTAGGGTCAAAATAAGGTTCAAAACTAGAGGAAAGGGTCTCGCCATTCTCTGCGAGTGATTTTTAGGTGTCAACGAGTGTTTGTTAGCCTACCAATAGGTGACACGAGTACTTGCGAGTCATTTTTAGGGTCAAAATAGGGTTCTGAATTAAAGTTAAGGGTCTCCCTAGTCTATGCGAGTTATTTTTAGGTCTGACGAGTGGTTGTTAGCCTCCCAATAGGTGACACGATTACTTGTGAGTCATTTTTAGGGTCAAAATAGGGTTCAGAATTAAAGTAGGGGGTCTCCCTAGTCTCAGCGTGTGATTTGTAGGTGTGAACGAGTGGTTGTTAGCCTCCCAATAGGTGACACTAGCACGTGCAAGTCATTTTTATGGTCAAAATAGGGTTCAGACTTAAAGTAGGGGGTCTCCCTAATCTCTGCAAGTTTTTTTTAGGTGTGAATGAGTGGTTGTTAGCCTCTCAATAGGTGACACGAGTACTTGCGAGTCATTTTTTGGGTGAAATAGGGTTCAGAATTAAAGTAAAGGGTCTCTCCCTAGTCTCTGCAAGTGATATTTAGGTGTCAATGAGTAGTTGTTAGCCTACCAAGTGGTGATACTAGTAATTAAAAGTAATTTTTAGGTGTCAACGAGTGGATGTTAGCCTTCCAATAGGTGACACAAGTACTTGTGAGTCATTTTTAGGGTCAAAATAGGGTTCAGAATTAAGGTGAAGGGTGTTCCTAATCTCTGCCAGTGTTTTTTAGGTGTGAACGAGTGGTTGTTAGCCTCCCAATAGGTGACACGAATACTTGTGAGTCATTTTTAGGGTCAAAATAGGTTTCAGAATTGAAGTAAAGTCTCTGCAAGTGATTTTTAGGTGTGAACGAGTGGTTGTTAGCCTACCAATAGGTGACACAAGGTGTCACGGTACTGAAAGGGCCAAGGACGTTCTGATTCCCCCCCCATCTTCAACCGTAAAACTGGCATCAATCGGGTTCTAATTTGATGGCGTTCATAAATAAATGCTTAAATTAAAGCTGAAGTCATTCTTGAATTGTTTAGCATGGTCAACCATAACGGAGTCAGATCCGTTTTTGCACCAGTTGCCATGGAAATCACCATGTTGAATAAATTAAATGATACAGGCGCCCCTGACAAGTCACAAATGCGACCTTGGGCCCCTCTCTGACAAAAAAGGTTTCCATGGTGACCAAAATTTTTTTGCAACTGTTTCCCCCCAAATCATTACCTTTCTTCTGGTACCAAAATTATTAATCTGCGATAAAAATAAGGTCCCCTGGCACTGATTATACCAAGCAAAACACTATTTTTAGTTTGGACTATTTAGGATGTTAGCCTTCCAATAGGTGACACAAGTACTTGTGAGTCTTTTTTAGGGTAAAAATAATGTTTAGAAAAGTAAAGGGTCTCCCTAATGTCTGCCAGTGTTTTTTTAGGTGTGAACAAGTGGTTTTTAGCCTACCAATAGGTGACGCGAGTACTTGCGAGTCAATTTTAGGGTCAAAATAGGGTTTAGAATTGAAGTAAAGGGTCTCCCTAGTCTCTGCCAGTGATTTTTAGGTGTGAACGAGTGGTTGTTAGCCTCCCAATAGGTGACACTAGTACTTGCGAGTCATTTTTAGGGTCAAAATAGGGTTCAGACACCTAGCTGTAACATGACAGGCCCTGACTGACATCTAAAAATGACTCACATACCCTTGCTGACACCTAAAAATGACTCGCAGATACTTTGCCTACCTCAATTTCGCCTAACAGACCCTCATTGACACCTAAAAATGACTCGCATACACTTGGTACACCTTTCTTTGGCCTAACAGACCCTCACTGACCCCTAAAAATGACTCGCAGACACTTGGTCCACCTCTCTTTAGCCTCACAGACCCTCACTGACACCTAAAATTGACTCGCAAACACTGGGCTCACCTCACTTTAGCCTAATAGACCCTCGCTGACACCTAAAAATGACTCGCAGACACTTGGCCTACCTCACTTTTGCCTGACAGACCCTCGCTGACACCTAAAATTGACTCACAGACACTTGGTACACCTCACTTTAGCCTAACAGACCCTCACTGACCCCTAAAAATGACTCGCAGACACTTGGTCCTCCTCTCTTTAGCCTCACAGACCCTCGCTGACACCTAAAATTGACTCGCAGACACTTGGCCCACCTCCCTAAAAAATGACAGACCCTCACTGACACCTAAAAATGACTGGCAGACACTTGGTACACCTCTCTTTAGCCTCACAGACCCTCACTGACACCTAAAAATGACTCGCAGACACTTGGCCCACCTCACTTTTGCCTGACAGACCCTCGCTGACACCTAAAATTGACTCACAGACACTTGGTACACCTCACTTTAGCCTAACAGACCGTTGCTGATACCTAAAACTGGAACTCTGAATTTAAGAGGTGAAAATATTTTGAGCCTGAAAATTACTGCTGTGCACTATTCACTCTAATACTTCCACACGCCCCCCCCCCCACTAAAAAAAGAGGTTTATCATCATTCACATTGTGCCCCCATCCCCACCCCCATCTTAATGTCAACTGATTTAGCTATACAAAAGTATGGGTTCTTGTATACCGAAGCCTGCTCTACATGACCACTGCTGTGGTTGACTGGAGGTTAAGGAGGGTGACTGGGGGTTATGAACTGACCAATCAGACAGCTCCCCCCCACTCCACCCACCCTTCCGGCCCCCACGGAAGGCGTAAGCCATACCGGCATCTCTCTCGTACCGTTGATGCCGGGGAACAGCATAGAGGCTCAACTCATATCACTGCACGGCGCGGCAGGCACCATGTGTAGCGTACTGCAGCGCTCGTAGAGGCCCCAGGGGCACAGTCCAAGAACACACTTTGTATCCTGCGCCCAAAAACCGCTGTGGCGGCGGCGGCAGGGGCGGCGGCAGCGGCTGCGGCGGCGGCGGCGGCGGCGGTGGCAGGGGCGGCGGCGGCCGCGGTGGAGGGGGCGGCGGCGGCCGCGGTGGAGGGGGCGGCGGTAGTGCAGTCTCATGTCCAGTCGCAGGCGGGGGTGGCGGAGGGAGGGGGCGGGAGAGGGCCAGGGACGTGGGGTCCCTTACATAAACAGGGATGTCCATCAATGGTCAATGAAAATTCGGAAAGCAGCCTAATTTGCGGGACTATGGTAAATGAAATCCGGACATCTGAATTTCTAAAAAGATAGGAAAAGTGACATCTCTGTATATAGCAATCAGTGTGGAGGCGTACTGTAGCCATTTTTTTCTTTTTTGACTTTTAACCACGTTCTAGAACAAACCATTATGGGTACCTTGTCACTGTTAAATAAAACAGAGTTCTCAATGCTCACACTTTTGGCGTGAGTCTCTTTCTTATGAGGCTCAGCTCATGAACTGAGACAGAGGAGCTTTTTCCTCAGCCTTTTTGGTTCTGGGAAAATCTACTTTCCTAACTTAAATGACAAACTCCTTGTCCATGGCATGACATGAGCTGTTTATGTCAGTGTGAATCTCCCTCTAGCGAGCCTTAAAATGCAGACTATTTTCGCCGTCTGGGTGTTGGTGATGGGGGGGTGGATTGAAAAAATTCGGGCCGTGGTGTGGGGCCCTGGGTCAGAATTTTGTGACCTCATTCGCGCGCCTTTGCTATCAGACCCCCACCTCTTTTTTAAAACAAAAATCGCTCCCTAATCATAGCAACACATTATCGGAAGCACTTATTTACTTAAATTATTGAAACAAGATTCCGTATGCACTAAGAATTTTTGTTACTTTGTGTACTGTATAAGGTTATGTCAGTTTATTCTTTCTCTTTCGATCATTTCTAAGTGGGGGTGGAGGGTCATTTATTTCCCACCCTTTCCTAAGGGGGCGTGGCTTTTTTCAACCTTTTACTGACATGGGTAACAGGTGTTTGAGATATTGTTTCAGGTATATTTCCCCCCACCGCTTTAAAATTGAAGGCTCCCTTACATAACGCCGAATCTTTTTTTTGAATAGCCATTAATGTATTAATTACTATGGGTTTTTTTAAAATGTGCAGTCTATATAGTATATAGCTTACATAGCGATTATCAGCTGTGGGCCGCCATTATACCCCGACGGCACTATGACTAACACCTTCAGCCCCGACTCAGCAGTATATGGTCAATTCTCACGAAAATGGAGCACAGTGCTTGGGAAGGGGAAAATCGTGAACTTCTTGTATCATTCCAATTTTCTTTTGGCTAAAAGCTACTGGCCAATACAGATTCCTGAAAAAATTGGGAACACTTATCTTGTAAATTGAACATTCTATCCCATTTCGTATTGTGTTTGAAAGTGGACCTACGTACGGTGATGCATCCTAGGCATGAGCAGACTAAATAATTAGCCTAAGTGTCAAATAATTAGCATGATATTGAATATTATTAGTCAATATAGCCTAAATAATAGTTGACATATGATATCTTTGATTTCTATTGCTCATGATTGGTGATATGTTGACTTTGCTCATACCCACTCTGGTAAGGGACCTACCCAAGGCCATGTACCTACGTACGGTGATGGACCATGGTTTCTGCTTGCCATGAGTAGAATGCTTTAGGGAAGTGATATTTTTTCCTGCACAAATTGAATGACTGGTCATCTGGCTATATTGAAAAAACATTGCACCTTCACCATTTTTATTATAACATCCATTTTTAGCCTGAAATTAATCCATTGTGATGTACCTACGTACGGTGATGTTTCCATAGATTTGCTGTATCAAATGAAGGGAAAGCACCCTTCATGTATAATAATTTGCACATATATTCACAAAACAAGCTACACTTTTGTGCTAAAAAATGTTTCATTAAATATCAACAAACTTTCTCTTATAACAGTTTTAGTGGACCTACGTACGGTGATGCCAGTAGGTACACCACATGCTTGTCATTGCTATAGATTATTTATGTGCATGTGTTGGGGAATTTTATGTTTGACTCTATGTTCCCCTTATTAAAACCTACAAAATGAGGTATTCATATTTTCCAAAGGAGTATTCTCCCTGATGTTATATCTAATTTAATGTACCTACGTACGGTGATGCAAAAGTTACACAACTACTTATTTCCTTTCAAACCCCAAAAAATTTATGGAATAGTGAATTTGAAGTCATCAAAATTTTCCTTTTGTGATTCTACAATTGTGCATACAAATGATTTTATACTCTACCTTGTATTTATCTTAGATATGACATCTTATGTATTTCATCTTTTTTTTTCTCACCTTGAAACATTCAAAATACACACATTTCACCCTATATTGGGATAGATACTGATGGTAGACATGCAAAAGTATGTGCCTACAGCAAGATACAGTGAAACTTGGTTATAACAAACTCCCTTATAACGAAATTTGGATATAACAAACAAAAATGCTTAGTCACAAACCTCTCTTATACATTTCTATAGTAGAAAAACTTGGTTATAACAAAGTACTTTAGGCATAAACCTGTTTATAACGAATTAATTTTGACCCCCAAATTAGGAAAATATGCACTAAATGATTTATTTATATCAATATAACTTGTGTTCATGTCCCCAGATGAGGTATAGATGTCCTTAAACAGGCTTTAACACATTTTAGATCTCTGCCACTGCTACAGGTGACAGGGGGGGGGGGGTAGATGTCCTTAAACAGGCTTTAACACCTCTTAGATCTTGGCCACTGCTACAGGTGACAGGGTGGAAGGGGAGTAGATGTCCTTAAACAGGCCTTAACACCTCTTAGATCTCGGCCACTGCTCGTACACTGGGGTGGGGGTAGATGTCCTTAGATATATTTTTTACTTAAGTTTACATATATATGTATACCCAAAATTGAATATATAAAGATTTTGAAATGTTCAGGATTTTTCTTTATTTTCCTTTTGTAGGGCCTACAGATAAAATTAAGACATACTTTTCACAGTGAAATAACATATGTGTATTTCTGTTAGCTGGATATACATGTAAAGCTAACTGAAGAATCATTAACCCTTTCCAAAGTGCTGAACTTGCTTACAACAAAATTTGGTTATAACGAATTTTTTGAGCCTGTAACAACTAGTTCGTTGTAACCAAGTTTTACTGTATTACTGACAGTAATGTAAAAGTATGCACAACAAAGCCATCCCCCCCCCCCTTATTAAGTGTTAGTGACACAAGAACGTTATGGTGACCCTGTGCTCCATTTTCGTGAGAATTGACCATATGCCAGGGATGCCTCCCTTTGGTCAATAATACAATAGCAATGTGCCGTATATGAGAGCATACACTTGGCTGCTTTAGTAGTTAGACAGAGTAACTTTTGTTGAAATTTCATAGATGTCTTTTCCCTATTAACCTCCCTAGCCTGGAACTTTTCCACAGCAGTAGTTACGACAGTGTAAGTCATATAAAGAGTATTTGTTTTCTATGTACGAATGCGACTAGGGGTGGACAAGTGTAAGTGTCAGTCAGTAGGCACTCTGCATTGGCAATGGCTCGATTCTGTTCCGGTCTGAGGTGTGTGCTGTGCGACGAGGCCATGTTGAAACAACTCATACCACAATTCTCGGCGAAAAAAAAAAAGAATTTGATATGTCCCAGTCATACTAGGACTTATCCTTATGTGAATAAACCCCTTTAGGCCCTAAGAGAATATAAGAGGTCGAAGTTCAGCTTTGTAACCCCTTCTACTGTTCACGGTTTACTTCTAACTGTCTGCCTAAAAAAAAGTTAACTTCTCAGGAGCACCGTGCTACGTCGCTCAGTTCAGACCGTAACACAATGTAAATTGAGCAGCCAAAAAAAACATTATTACAATCCTTTCTTACCTTTGGCATTTTGACGTCAAATCTGTCTCCTCTATCTAAGCCTTGTAGAAGGCGTGTTCTCTTCACAGGTGTGAAGTCGAAAGAGGCCGTGATTTCTAACTGTTTCTTTTGCAGTGTACCCTTGTCCCACAGTCTAGTCCTGTTTGGGTATAAGTGGTTTAACCAGTCGTCACTCTTGATTACATTTATTCAGGGGCGGATCCAAGGGGGGGGGGGGTCATGGGGGTCCGGACCCCACCTTTTTGGTCCACCTATAACATGTTCAAAAGGGGGTCCCCGAAGATAGATTGATTTGTCTTGTACAGTAGTTTAGCTGCACTAAGTGGCTTTCCCGTGCTTCACAGGCTAATAATTTAACCGAGGAATGCGTCGGTACCCGCGCATATGTGCTCCACACACATCCTGAGTGGACAGGAAAGAGGATATACGGACCCTTTTAAGTGGGCAAGGGAAGACAGGGGTCCCAGAAGAGGGGCACCCCCCCCCCCTTTGTGGCCAACCGATATGTCCAATTTGTATACCCCCATTCCTGGCATCTAGCCATCAGGTGTGCCTTATGCATGTAATACTGTTTTTGGTCCCCCAGGTAATTTTCTTTGAGATTTATATCCCATTGAAAGTGCCTTCACCACTTGGGGTACATCTAAATACTTTGTGCAAGGCCCCGAACCCCCCAAGGTATCTTTCGGCGCTGTGCTTGCAATGTCGCGCTGTTGCTCTTGCAACATCTTGGCACTGCGCTTGCAGCATAATCCCCTTTAAACAGGGTTGGCCCCCCCCCCTTTTCAAAATCATGGATCCGCCCCTCATAGATACTAGTTCTGTGTGCAAGCAGTATGACCGAAAATATCCCATTGACACTAACAACTCTGACCTGGATTCTGATCGATCTTTCCTCGCAATGTAGTCAGGGGTGGATCCAGGAGTTTACCGAAAGGGGGGACACGTTTGGTCTAGAGTTGAATGTCTTGATAAACTGATAAAAAAGAAAGGGCTAGTCGATTGAAGTGACTTTGACAGGGGGAGGGGCCTTGCTTCTACAAGAAAATTGTGAATTGTTCAGTTTATTCTAGTGTTTGTATAAGGTACAAGACATAGGCTTCGCTGTTGTGATTTAAAAAGAATGGTAGGGCCTGGCCCAGCTAGCACAACTCGTGCAATTTATCTCATTCTTATGTGAAAACCCATCTTATTGACGTAAAAAAGACATCATTTGAATGAGTTGTGCTAGCAGGGGGGAAACCATGTATGAGTAGTTAGGGAGTGATCATTTTTTAACAACAGGGGGGGGGGGCCGGTGGGTTTGGGGGGGGGTCAGAATTTCTTCAACCCCTTGACCGGGGGGTCAGAATTTTATCAATACCTCTGATGGGGGGGGTCAAAATAATTTCACCTGTTTTCAGTGGAAAACCCCGCTTGTTACTATAGGCTAAAAGGGGACGTTCGCGCGCGTTTTTGGTCCCTTATGGGGGGGGGGTTGAAAATACTTTACTCTCTCGAGAGGGGGGGGGTCGAAATTTTTTTCACGCGTCGTCGCGAAAACCCACCAGCCCCCCCTTTTGTTAAAAAATGATCACTCACTTAATGCAATGTTTATATCCCGGGGGGGAGACTCTGTACGGAATAGGCTACCCACTGTCAAACGGGCCCCGGAAGCTGTGTTCACCTAAAAAATAGGGGCCGGTAAGTGTGTATGCACTTATTAAAAACAGAGGGCAATATCTCTGTGTTCCCCCTCACAAATAGTGGTTGGTAAATATCTCCTTATTACTTTAAAAATAAGGGTCCTTATCTGTAAACAATTCAGGTTTTTCATGCTATCAGCCCTTGATCATTTTGTATTTTTTGAAAGGAGTGGCTTGAAATTTTTTTTCTAAAAATTGGAGGACGGGGTTAACCTGGGAATGCTAAGACAGAACCCTCATGACTCCCTGGTTTTCGGGGGTCTGCAGCGCTCGTAAAGGCCCCAGGGGTATAGTCCAAGAAAACACGTTGATTCCTGCTTCCCACGACCACTAACGGGCTCTAGGCCCTATCCTTCTGTAATAGTACTGCGCTTGCCTTCAGCCTGGCGGCGGCAGCGGCGGCGGCGGCGCAGTCTCAGGTCCATGCGCTGGCGGTGGTGGAGGCGCAGGCGGCGGCGGCGTGGGGAGGGGGAGCGGAAGGGACAGTGGAAGGGACTATGGCTGGCATCTAGTCCCGGGGAGGGGGAATAAATTGTTTTTTTCAAATTGATCTTCTATGAAATATTTATTGGTTTCTTGCAATAAAATAGGTAGTCAATGGATAATTCATGATGAGTGTGTGTAAGCAAGCTAATAAAACCGTAGTGTTGTAGATTTTAATAGAATAGTAGAGAATAGACCTGTGAGACATAGCGCGGCAACTTGTTATCTTGTGTCTTGTGATAGAATAATAGGAAAGCTAACTTCAAAGGCAATTAAAGGTTGTACCATCTGGCTCACCCTGTAACTCTTGTGCTGCCTTGTACTACTACGTCTACTACCGAGAGGTTCTGCCTGCCCATAGATGACCATTACAAAAGGTAGAGGAGGGCATGTTCAATGACCCAGAACCATATGCACCAAGGACCCCAGAATGACTAGGGTTGTGTGTGGCAGTCTTACCAACCCCAACAGCATACAGCTGGTCACAACCCCCTCCCCACCAAACTGGTAACCCCCCCCCCCTCTGTAGACAGGGTACACCAAGTTTAGCATTTGTCTCTCCATAGAGATTTATAGAGATTCTAAACAGTAAATATCTTCTTCAAATACAGAATATATGATCCAAATGTACCATAACCCCGTGAGATGACACCTTTAGTACATGTATATATACAGCAAAATCAGACCACTGATTTTTCATAAAAAGCCTAAAGAGATGTCTTGGTGAATATTAATTTTGTCTTATGCCAATCTTCCATAGAGGTCCAGGAGCTGAAATGTCTAATCTAATCATAAAACACAAACTAGACATATATCACAAAAACAAGTTATCTACCATAAGTACATACATATGCTGATAACAATGCCTCAATATTGTGCCAAAAGAGTCCATAGAAAAAGAACAGAGAACGAAAATAGAAATCAACGCTCCCCTATCCCTTACACCGTGGCGACTCTGAACCGTTGACTAGTCAACATATCTCACTAGGAGGACTTAGAGTCGCCGCGCAAATAACACTCGTCCTATGGCCTAGTGTACTCATCCTTGGCTAACACACACTCATCATGAATTATCCCTTGATTACTTCTTCACTTAATAAAACGGCACAACTACCATGAAGCTAAAATAGCCTGACGCTGGGATGTCCACAGGTTTTTGAAAATCTACACTTAAGGTCTCGGTCCACACCTTCATACACTCTGTATTACTGTGTAAGTGGAATTGCAATTCTACCTGTAGGCCCTATCTTATCCTGTATTTTCAATATTAAACATGGATTACTCTTATGGGGAATATGGTTTTGAAACTCGGGGTGTAGAATCTTTGCGTATTATATTATTATATCGACAATAGAAAAAATTTCTTTCCCTTCTCCACGTCCACCAACAGCTTCTGAAGTAAGCTGTAAACTAAATCAACATCTATGATGCATACAGTTCCCTTCTCTTGTCTCCTAGCTTTTAACTACTCTGAAAGGCCCTCGGTTTATAAAGCCTTTCGTATAAGAGCTACTACACTCTTTCTGCGTACGTCCTTGTCCATAGACATAAAAACAATGCAAGAGTGTAAATCTTATATAAAGTTCTTTATTCAACAGCAACTATTTGTTTTCGCAAATCACTTATTCCTCCAGAAATTACTGATACTCCATCCCAAAATCACACATTTTTTTCTGAGTAATGTTCTTTATAGTATTTCTTCCTTAGGTGTTCATTATTATTCCAATGTTTCGTGTAAGCCGGGGGCCTCGCGATTCATAAAACGAGCTAGTTCACGTCTCTGCTAAGCAAGTAAGACTTTCATCTGATTCGACAAAAAGCTAGATCAACCAGAATTTTTGTGGGTGATGTGAAACGTCATAAGCCAGTAGCTATGACTTGTTTACGGCTCTTTGTGGTGATAATGCTACCAAAATAACACAAAATAACACAACTTCTCTATGTAAAAGCAGATTGTGACAAAGACTTGGTTTCCATTAAGCACACCGCACATACTATATATCCTATTTTCTGGGTTATAACACGACGAGTAAACTTCTTATAAAAATTACCTTGCTCCTACTATAAATCCTATCTAGATTCGCAACTACTTTTTGTATCTTTAATGTAAAAGTCTTTAGGGTGAATCAATGCACTAGTCTTCTTCTCTATCACAGAGCACAAATTGTACTTAAATTCGTGTGGAATGTCACAAAACCATAACAAATATGTATGACCAGGACACTGCAAGACATCTTGAGTTACCTTTTTTTAAAATTACAGAGACAAAATTCTGCTGCTCGCTTGCAACACAAATTACCATACCAGTTAACACGATCGTTTGTGGTTAGCCAACATCAGCAAACACATATTATGGATTGGTAAAATATGAACCATTCCAAATAAGGGGAAAATAGTCCAATCACCCAATTATAGTAGTCCTTCGCCAGCAGGCAGATACTAATTATAATAATAAATTATTAAAATACTTTAACTACAGCACCATTTGTGATAAACATCAAGCTATATTTCTCTCCAATATAAACCCCACACATCAACATGGCTACTTTGAACATGAACGCAGCATCTTATTAGGGTAACCTGTATGCATGTTGTGATGTAACTGCAACTACTTTAAGCGCCGAACTTTCCATCCCTCATTTCTTTCGTTTCTCTTCGATACTTTTAATCTTTATCGCCAGTTCCTCCGCCATCCGGTCAGCTTTTCTCAAGCGCCGAGCTGCTTTGTCCTTTTCCTTCTGGAAGATATAGAAATAAAAAATTTCGTTACTTAACATATTTTTTTTTTTAAATTTAGGAATTAATTAAAAAAACAGGTGAATGTAACAGCCTCATGCTGAGAACTGCAATAACATTTATGAGCCCCTGCGTGTTTGAAGTCTTACGCCTTTTGAAAACCAAAGGTCCTATTCATGGCGAGAACAAATATACTATATTTTACAGTATGTATCAGATCCCGCGCCAAAGAGCCAAAAACAAACTTTCAGGGGACAGGAAACAGAAAAATTATAACCTTTACGTGGCCTATGGGAGGCTGTCTGGTTGACCTATTGCATTATCCTAAATGAGGGGTGAGAAATGCCGAAACCCGTTTCCTCAGAACAGTAATATATGGCTTGCTAGGTACTGTTTTACTTAGGATAAAAGTGGTCTAAATGTTCTTTGAGCAGAAAATAACACACTCTGTTAACAGGGATGTTAGGAATTACATTTGGTATGCTAACATTTTTCATTCTGGACACCCCCCTATTATCCATGTAAGGCATGCTATTATCCCGGATAAACGCCTCACATGTGCTTACATGTCCCATGTAACATGTTAAAAGCCACAATACTTTCAAGGCCAGGGCAGGGCTCGAACTTACATTCTCAGACCCCTAAGCCAACTCCCTATGCATTGCGCCACAGGGACTGACGGGAGAAGCTTGGAAATAACCACGTCTCGATATGATACAAAGCTGTGTGCGCTGTCACTGTCCGCTGCCGGGCGACAATATGTATTTAGTATAAAAAGATAATAGCGAGACGCATTGGGAGGAGGAGACGCGGTGGCCTAGCGGTTAGCACGTTGCGCTCAGCGTTCAGAGGTACATGGATCGCGTCCCAGTCTGGGTTAATCTTTTGACGCCGTGTGCGCTGTCGATTTCTGCTGCGGGGCTAAGAGGTGTATTATACATAAACATAACTGCGAGAAGCATCCTTTTTCGCCGTGTGCGCTGTCGTTGTCGAGCGCCGAGGTGGATTATACACAAGCATAACAGCGACACGCGTCTTTTTCCGCCGTGTGCGCTGACGCTGTTCGCTGCCAGGAGAGGAGTATGTACACTATTTTTCGCCGTGTGACTATTTTTCGCCGTGTGCCGCAAGCCGAGACCGCCGCTGTTGCTGTATGCTCCCGGGCGAGGAGGTACATGTCCACACAACGGCTAGCATCAAGTCCCGGGGAGGGGGAATAATTTCTTTTTTCAATTTGAAAATATTGGTATACTATTTATTATTAATTGGTTTCGTGGAATAAAATAAGTAGTCAATGGATAACTCATGACTAATGGGGGTTATGGACGACAATAACACTCGACCTAGGGCCTCGTGTTATTATCCGTCGATAACCCCCACGAGTCATGAATTATTCATTGGTTACTTGTTCAATAAGGACACGATGCCAAGGCCGAGTGTTATTAGTGTTTGCTAACACACACGAGGCATGATTTATCCATAGACTAATTATTATATACCACAGAACTAATAATTCATCAAGATAATACCAATAAAATCAACTTGAAAACAAAAATTATTCACCCTCCCCTAGATTCGAAGCCAACCATAGTGTGTCTACAGGTACATACACCTCGGTCCCCGGCAGCGGGCGGCGAGAGCCCCGGTCTAGGCTAGGCTTGGCAGCAGCACAAGCCAAATAAAGTGTTTGTACACGAGCGTTACACACTCCTCGGTGCCCGGCCAGGCTTGGCTTGCTTTGAAAGCATCTCGTGGTGTTGTTTGTGTAAAATACAATACAATGTACATACACCTCGTCGCCCTGCAGTGGAGAGCGACAGCGCACACGGCGACAAAAGACGCGTCTCGCTGATCTGTTTGTGTTTAATACACCTCCTCGCCCGGCAGCTACAGCGCGCATGGCGAAAAAAGATTCGACCGGGCCGTGGGTCGTCCCGCGGACCTCTCACGGCTGAGGGCAACTGGCTAAACGCTAGCCCATGGCTTCTCCTACCCGGGGGTATCAGACGGCTTCTCCTACCCGGAGGTAGGAGACACGGGTGCGGGTTATTAAGCTGCACGGCTCGGTTCTATACAGCATATACAGGCTGTGCGGCCCCGATATTCATAACCTAATAGGTTTATATGACCATTTCCTCCATTTTGTATTAATTTGTTACCTGATATCCAAAGATTATGGCCACGAGAAGACATTTTGTGAAAGCAAGCGATACAGCCCGGGTCGGCGCTCTGCGCGAAGCCATTGTTTTGGTTCCTTGCCGGGAGAGGTACCGCCGTGTTCACACCCACTTGTCGTAACGAATCCAACCATGACAAGTCTTCAAAACAAAACATACACTTCCTTAGATAGTCTAGATGATCCCTCCTTACGTATTATATCCCATATATTCAAAATAAAGCAGAATCCACTTATTTTTCCGTCGTAAGGGAGTCCCTGTCCGGCCTTTCCCACCCGCCTCCTTGTTCGGCAAAAGTGTGTCAGTGGCCCGGATGTGGATGTAGGTCATCCGCTCGCCGTACGAGTAATACGGCGAAAATTTCGGACCGTTTTGGTAAATCAATGGATTCTTATTTATTAGGAACATAGGACATATCAAGCATGGAGTACTCGTCTAGAATGTCTAACGATATGTATGTTTTAAATTGGAAACTTGTCATGGTTTGATTCGTTACTAAAAGTGGGTTTACACACGGCGGTAACTCTCCCGGCAAGGAACCAAAACAATGGCTTCGCGCAGAGCGGACATGGGCCGCGACTCGCGTACTATGTAAATATAAATGGATTCTTATTTATATCGAAGAAAATTGATCAAATTACCACGTATTTCTCTTCTATGGATGGAAAACTTATTTGGATTTCAATTTTATAACATGACTAGCTTGGCATCAAGACGAAAACTGACTGGTAACGTAGCAATAGGAACTCTGGTTAAACTTGATTTACTTCCGCATTGGATTTCATCTCCGTTCAGTCTGGCGCTATGGCTAAGGCCTCCGCCTACCACCACTGCGGCCGGGGTTCAATCCTCATACGAGTTGGCACGATTTTTAACCATGGAAGATGGCTAGACTGACTTAGTATGTCTGCCACACATTTCCCAACTTGACCTCGAAAAAGTATAAAGCAAAAATTTCAAATAAGCTCATGAATGTGTGGTATATACCGAATAAAGCACGGCTAAACTGAATATAAACCCCCCCCAAAGTCCCAAATTCTTGGTATAACCATGGATAACCACGCATCGATAACCGCAGGAGTCACGCTAAAGGATAAATGCTATGCAATATCGACAGATATGTGGATGGGAATAGGCACCAAAAAGCACTGAGAAACCACGAAAACGTGGAATAAACATCGCTAAAAAGCGAATGTACCAGTTTATCCGTCCACCACTCGCGGGACACGGCACTGCGCAATAGGGACCGACAAGAAATGCTCGGTTCGAACATGGTCTTGGTATGACACAAAGCCGTGTGCGCTGTCCCTGTCCACTGCCGGGCGACGAGGTGTATTCTAAGCAAAAATAACAACGAGACTCATTGAATGGAGGAGCCGCGTTGGCCTAGCGGTTAGCGCCCTGCGCTCCGCCGTCAGAGGTACCTGGATCGAGCCCCGGTCCGGTCGCATTTTTTTTCGTCTTATGCGCTGTCGCTGTGCGTTGCCGGGCAACGAGGTGTATTCTACCCAAACATAACAGCGAGACGCATGCAAAGCTTTTGCTGTCCCCTGCCAGGCAGGAGGTGTATTCTACACAAACATAACCGCGAGAAGCATCTTCTTTCGCCGTGTGCGCTGTCGCTGTCCGCTGCCGGGCGAGGAGCTGTATCATACACAATCCTTCACGACAGTCAAGATTGTGAACTACTTTGTGTCTTACACAATTCAATGTGTGTCCGAAAGTGTTCAACTTCCAAATACAATTTAACTTTGGAAGAAACGAAAGCCAATACTGATGGATCAAGTGAAGGACACATAACCAAAATGTGAGCCTCACAGACACTTTTTAAACAATATTTTTTTTAATAAAAATATAGATTTTTGGAATCGTTTTACAAAGTTACTACCGTATTCTCCCGCGTAGAAGACGCGCTGCGCGTATAGGACGCACCCCAAAATCAGCACATGCATTTTCGCGTATAAGACGCACCTCTTAGGGGGGATTTTTGTCAATCCAGTACTGTTCTATAGTAAAAATACCCCTCGTATAAGACGCACCCCCAATTTCAGTACATCCTATAAGACCCCCCAGCATTTTGTTTGGCGTAGCGGACGCGTCTTATACGCGGGAGTTTACGGTAGTACCTGTAATAGATATTTACTATATAAAACTCACTTTGAGTTCATCCAGATATTTCTTGCAATTTGTTAGCTCGTCATCGGAAGGCTCCTCCTCTTCGTCATCATCTTCTTCTTCGTCTTCATCGTCGTTCTCCTTTCGTTCCCCATTCTCCCCGTCTTCTTGGTAGTGCATCTCGAAGTTACCTGCCCCATTTTCTGGGTCACCATTGGTGTCTATTACTAAAGCAGGGCCTTCTTGGTCAGCCTCTTCTCCCTCAATGATATCTTCTTCCTGTAAAAAATAACATAAGAACATCAGCACAACCGCTAACATAATTATAATAAAACCATAGTTTTGCCGATTTTAATACAATAGTAGAGAATAGTCCTGTGAGACATGGCGCGGCGACTTTTAAACTTGTGTCTAGGTTCTGTTGGTGAGACAGATAGGGCATACTATCATCTGGGCTTTTGGTAGTACATAGCACAAATTCAACCTGAACTACCCACTGCAGCTAAGTACTAATAGTCAGTAGACTGTCCATTCTGCATGTACCTCACTCAGCTGCCACAGGGACCTGTCCTATTCAATGTTCCAAGCCGTAGGCAACTTGTGTGTCGTTGTGAGTGTACACTATCTCAGATTGCCAGGAGCCTACTCTGCCTCCCCCCCCCCCACACACACACTCAACTGACAATCACTTGTAAAACTCTGTACCTCGTCACGGGCCATTGGTCAGCAAACCGGCCAGATTACTCCACCTCTCTGTATAGGGGGAGCGCAGTGTAAGTACCTCGGTGTACATACATATTTTCAGTGTTTCACAAAATTGTTTAAAAGGATGAAAAGTCTTATCTGCAAATAAAATCAACAGTATGAGAAAGCCATATTGAAATGCTATTAGAACCCCATATTTGGCATGTGAGGCCTATAATAATAGAGTTTTGAGCTAATCAGCTGTAAATAGTAACTAAAACTTTGTCAGCACCAAAGACTAGAATCGTGAGATGTGGCTAATTTTTCTCACACTTATTCTATCACTTAGATATTTCACCTGGCATTAAAGATGATCAAGTAGAACAAAAAAATTGGTTAATTCTGTTATCAGTGGATGATCACGCATCCATATATGGTGATCTATGTGGTCCCACTTAAAAAACCAAGCAGCAATTTTCCTGAGAATCACAGTTTGTGCAAACTTACAAAAATCACATGTTACCCATAGTGTAACGAGATCACGCTTGGTTGAGGACATTATTAAGAGTGAATTGTACATCACAGATGTAATGGCCGAGAGATTTTAGTAGAGATGTGTAATTATGAAGTGATTGAACAAATACTCAGAGACTCTAGGGGACAGAGCTGCGGCACTGTTTGATGACCTGGGACAATAGCAATTGCCTACAGGTACTTAGAGGCGCCTAGAGTGGGTGTGGAAGTTATCAGCCCGTCCCAGAACGACCTGGAATAATAGCAATTCACTGGTACACTGGTACTGGTACACCGGTACACCACAGTCTTCGTCATGGTTGACCGATTTCAGTAGATGATCTATATTAGAGGACTTTTGGCTGTTTTTGACATGACCTTCTTTCCCCAGCCTACATGAGGTATTTATGGCCGAGGAGACAAGTCTCTCGGCCAATAAGCCACCTTATAGGTAGGGAAAAACGGCATACTCGTTTATAAACTTAAGGGGTCAGTAGTATGCACTATCTATAAAAAATAGATGGTACGGAATTTGTTCAAAAAAAATATAGGACCAAACTTTTAAAAAAAGGGATTTCTTTTAAACTAATGATTTTTTACTTTATAATTTTTACTTGAGTGGTAAACTGTGCACTATATTTTTGTTATACTATCTACCTTGGCCTGAAAGCAATGATTTTCATCTTTCACTTGCTGCAAATACTGTGTAAATCGGATAATTTTTGGCAAAACTACCGCAGTTCTTAGGGAAAAAGCAGGAAAACTCAGGTTTTGGTTCCCAACTTGCTGCATCGAGCTATAGGACCTGCATTATGGACAGGCATCAGACAGGGAATATCCTGAAATAGCACCCTAAATCACAGCGCTATTTTTATAAAATAAACTAAGGGTTTTCCTAGTAGGCGTGCTATTATTCAGATATCTCTGGTTTGCACACGTCCCATGGTTAAGCGCTTATTAACAAAAAAACCTGGGGGGATGGGGGTCGACGTCCCAGACTGCTGGGTATTTTAACACTGTCAAAGTATAGTAGTTATATGTGAGTGACCTCACAGGGCTTTGTATTATATTGCGACGTGGGTCTATCCTAGCGTTTGACCTCCAGTGGCACACTGCATACCTAGTAGGATAAGGAATCTTGGGACTGCAGATTCGAGCCGCACAATGGCCATGAAAAGTTGGAGTTATTTACCGGGTAACATAGGAAATGTAAGGAGTCCGTATCTTGACCCGAAACAACAATGATATCCACATTAAACAGTGCTGATATACAAATATGTGACCCATCCTTACAAAATGGTACGGAAGTCGCACATAGAAAATGTTTAGTTATGGGTATATTCATTTACAGCTCATCAAGAGCTTTCATTTGGTATATAACACTTGCATATTTGAACTAGGTGTACCTCTGTGGATCTTCTGCCGGTAAATTCAGTCATATCTATTAAAAATAGATTAAACTGAGATAATTGACATATCAAACATATAACAATTTATAAATCCTATATAATTCCTATGTAATTCTATATAACCAAGAAAACTATAGCTATGTTTTTTCAGCATTGGAGGCTTACACTCAGTTCAGTAGGCAAGGATTCTGAAAGATATCTACCTTTATTACACGATTTCTGTGACTGAGGGTGCTTTTTCTGGATATCCCAGTTCTGATATTCCTGCATATTGTGCGACCCCTTATGAGCAGATCCCAGGTGGATATCAGCACTCTCTGAGGTGGATATCAGCACTCTCTGAGGTGGATATCAGCACTCCTTGGCCATGTCTCATGTCACATGTTAAAACCCACGCAATTTCCATGGTCAGGGTAGGGCTCGAACCTGCAGTCTGAGATCCCTAATCCAACTCCCTATGCATTGCGCCACAGGGACTGACGAGAAATGCTCGGTTCGAACCAAATCTGGATATGATACAAAGCCGTGTGCGCTGTCGCTGTCAGGCGAGGAGGTGTATTATACACAAACATAACCGCGAGACACATTCAATGGAGAAGGCGCGGTGGTCTAGAGGTCAGCACGTTGCGCCAAGCCGTCAGAGGTACATGGATCGCGTCCCGGTCTGGGCGCATCTTTTTTCGCCGTGTGCCGCTGCCGCTGTCCGCTGCCGGGTGAGGAGGTGTATGTACCCATCGTGTACATACACTATTTTTCGCCGTGTGCCGCTGCCCAGGCTAGCTGAGACCGGGCCTGTCGCTGTCCGCTGCCGGGCGAGGAGGTGTATTATAAACAAACATAACAGCGAGACGCGTCTTTTTTCGCCGTGTGCGCAGCCGCTGTCCGCTGCCGGGCACCGAGGTGTATGTACTGATCGTGTACATACACTATTAGGCTAGCTGAGACCGGGCCTGTCGCTGTCCGCTGCCGGGCGCTGAGCTGTGTGTACTATGGCAGGCTTCGCGTCCCGGGGAAGGATTTTTGTTTTCAACTTGTTTTTATTGATATTTTATTGATTATTTATTGGTTTTTTATTGATTAATCGTGTAATAAACTTATTAAGGTATGGGCTAAGAGGCACCTCATGGCATGTATAGTAGGATATCGTAACTCGTGGCCTATGGCCACTCGTTACGATATCCTACGATACATGCCATACGGTGCCTGTTAGCCCATACATTACTTAGTTAATATTTTAGAAAAATGATAAAATCTCAATTTTAAAAAATCGGATATTTTTTACACTATACCACTTGAGAAGCCTATATCAAGGCTTCTACATGTGCGACTTCAGTACCACTTTGTTAGGATGGGTCACCTATGATTTGCTCATATGGGGTTGCCAAAAAAGCAGTAAGATGATAACTGGGATATGCATGAAAAGCACCCGTAGTCGAAGAGGCTGAATAACTAACTAGAAATATGTTCTTGGATCATGACTACCTATATTACAACTCCCCGGTATATAGCCTTGCAAGGTGATTCACATTCATTCTATTCGTTTCTCCGTTTGTCTAGAAAATAAAAAGTCGTTCAGAATATTTATTCCCCCTACCTGTACATGAGGAGGGTTCTGTCCTTGATCTGTAGAGATCATTTCAAAGTAGCTGTCTTCCCATGGTATGTCGGAATGGACAGTGGTGAAGTGAGACTTCAGTCCTTCTTTTGAAAGAAAGACAAAAATTAAATTAAGTCTCCACAAATTTCAAATCTCAATACATTTATCTCCCGTGTAAAAGGCGTAGCCTGGGTTTTAGTTGCACCCTTACCTCAGAAAATGCAAATCCACTTACATGGGGCACCACTTGGGGCAGATTTTTGTTAACTTAGTACTGTTCTTCTTTATAAATACCACACCTATAAGGTGCCCCCTAAACTCAAGGCATTGTACCTCACGCTTATACGACTCAAAAGCAGTTTGTTTGGCGTATAAGACTCGCCTTGTACGCGGGAGATTATGGTACTTTTAAATGTCATGGACTGGCTTACATACTAAACATACAACTGATCCTCGTGCATTTATAACCTATTGACTTAATGTAGGTTTAATAAGCACTTCTTACTCTACTACCCATGAAACAGTTTATAAGTTATACCTAGTCTATAGATGGCAATAACCTTTCAAAAAAATACAACAAAACTACATATTTTAGTACTCCAGTACGTGCAGAGGACCTCTGTGCAGAGATTACCTATTGAGCGAGGGTAAAGGAAAATGTACTTACTTCTGTGAGCATATGTCTTGAGACACATCATGGGACACACGAAAGTTTTCTTTCTTTCCATGTCATCTTTCTTGTGCTTCATCTTGTAGTGTCGAGAAAGATCTACAAGAGTTGGCATTTCCATTCTACACTTCAAGCAAATGATTTTTGGTCCAACGTTAGCAGCCATCGTCACCTATAAACATACAATACAAAAGAAAATGCAATTTTCATTAAAGGAAACCACCTCTTACCGTAATCTCTCGCGTATAAGGCGCACCTCGCCTATAAGGCGCACCCCCAACTCAGGGAGGTCTGTTATAACGTATAAGGCGCACCTCTGAGGGCAGATTTTTGTTAATTTAGTACTGTTCTATAGTAAAAGATACCCCCCCTATAAGGCGCACCCCAAAGTCAAGGCAATTTACCTCCCACGTATAAGACCCAGCAGCATTTTGTTTGGCCTATAAGACGCGCCTTATACGCGGGAGATTACGGTATGTGCTGGAGGTTTTGCCATAAAACCTCTGATAAGGAGGAATTCAGACTTGTTCTAGCTCCGTTGAATCGAAATTACCGTAATATCCCACATATAAGGCGCAGCTCGCGTATAAAGCGCATCCCCAACTATAAGAATGACATTCCACATATTGTTTGGTAAGTGTCACACCTGTCTGATGTACATGTGTCATGCAGTGACGGTTGTAAAGCTGCCAAATAACCATTTCGCACCTGCACACAGGATAATGTGATTTTTAGAATTTCTTTTGCAGTCACGAGCTTCATTATTCAGGCAACATGCACAAACTGGACCTTATATGAAACTCCACGAAACATTCTATTACTTTCTGTCGGTGTAATTCTACTTTTTCATTTTCAAGAACTTGATGTAGATGACCTGTTCAGTAAGGTACGTCATAAATCTACAAACATTTCTAGAAATGCACTAAATCCCCCGAAAGGATTTCATGTAGGTAAAATACGCCATTAAATAACAAGAGAACTTCTTATATGTGTTCAATTATTCTCTGTTCTGTAAAAATATGCCAATTTCAGTGAAGTTTTTTTCTAGTGTAGCAAATAATGCGCAGTGATACATCAAAGAATATCATAGCAGTCTTATTATTGGTTGCTACTTTTTTGCTACTATTTCCAGTGACAGATACTACTTAAAGTTTTACCCTGGAAAGATTAGTGCATTTATGCATTGAATGGGTAACGGTAACAATATCACATTTCAGTTCAGCATATCGTTCTTAAGAATCTATGCAGCTGTTGCAGCAGAAGCCAGCTCCTGATTGGACAGTTGGTTGTATCCTTCAAGGAGACTACATAAAGAGCTGCTGCTGTGTTTTTCAGAGACACAGAAAGGTGACAAGCGGCCCTGCTGCATATATTGCACAGTTCTAGCCAAGGGAGCAGTTATTTTTTCAGGGTTTCACTAAACCAGTTCTGAATGAGTTGATCATGAGTGGTCATTATCAACAGACGGGGGAGGGGGGAAAAATGTCACCCCTCTTCAGAGGGGCCTGTTTTTGGGGAGTGGTCACTATTTATCAACAGGGGGAGATTTACAGACCCCTCTTGAGAGGGGGGGGGGGTATTCGGGGGGAAAAAAATTGAAGAAGGGTGCGAAAATTCTCCGTGTCGCTGGCGTGCTGGCCGCTTGAAATTTTGACTGTCTTTGAGGGGGGTGTAAATAATGTGCAAACCACTGGCACTCCCTACTGCTGAATCAATTATTGCCACCTTGATGGATTTTGGCATAGATCTATCAGCAGATTTTTTTCACCATCACCTCCACCACTCAATAGAAATCCTTTAGACCCCCCCCCCCACTACGAAGAGATATTGTAAAATGAACCCCCACCCTACTCAGAACCGATTTTGCAAAATAACTTCCCCCTGCCCCTGGATAGGCCTACTCCTGAGTGGAATGATGAGTATGGTATATCAATACACAGAAACAGGATTCCGCTCAGGCCTCTGCATACTAATGAGAAGTATGCAAAAAAACCCAACTCGTACCACTCGCAGCACGGCGACCCCCCCCCCCCCCCCCCCGCATTAAACACTAAGTTTACTCTTTTTTTGGTTTAACCAAAATTTATACTTTATTTGTTCTAGAGGTACAGAAATCATGTAGACATAGGCATGCGGTCTAGTCATCGTTATGTATTAGAGACATTGCATCAATTTAAGTGGGCCTAATTGCAAACACTTATATATAACAAGATAAGCCAATATTATAAGGTAAATCATATTTATAATAACAAGACCAAACAGTTTAAGACCGGACAGTCTTTTTATAACTGTCCTCAGGATCCGACCATTTAAATCATAACCGGTATTCATAAATTATATGATATAAGTTAATGTGCTGATCCAAATTACCGGTAATAAAATAACTATATGGTTATATTAATAGACATGTTATAATAATTGCTCCCTATAGGAAGAAAAGAAATGTTGTAAGGGTATCTATAATTATACCTTGGAGAATATATTTCCATAAGTTAATGTGCTGATCCGAAGTAACGGTATTAAAGTAACTATAGGGTTATGTTAATAGACATGTTATAGTAATAATAAATATGGCATTATAAAGGAGACATGGGGTGTGGTGAGAATTGATTTTGTCAATACCATTCCTATACATGCCAACAACAGGGACGAAAGTCACAAAGAACGAAAATCCAGGAAATGGTCCGATAATTGCCCCAAAAACCTGGGTTTCTATATGAATGTATAGGGCCCGGGAACTTCAAAATCCCTGAAATCAGGGAATTCCCTGAAGACTTTCATCCCTGCAACAACCGCCAAACACAATGTAACACATTCCATAGTAAAAACATTAAAGCATTTCATCTAAAGCAAGCAAACTATCCTTTGACTCATGTAGATATTTAAAAACAGCAGTTGATTTCCAGTTTGCTCATCTCATAATATCCTGAAAACTACAGCTTGCATTTATCAATATGATAGCACCACCGTGCCTAGGAGAAAGTCTTGAAACTATAACAGACAAACCACATTGAACAGCAATAGATTTTAACCTCGTACTCACTTAGCTATACTGCAAAGGTCTAGACTGAAAAGAAAATAGATACCTGCTATGTTTACAGGCTCTACCACACATGTTAATATATCTAGCCGGGCACAAGCCAGAACTACCCGGTATCATCTCTTTTTAAGAACACAACATATGGAGACTTTATACACTTTCAAAGCCAAAATATTTGCTTGTCACCCTAAATCCATCGAGCTCCCAGCTGGCAATAAGGGAGAGCTCAATTTTTAACAACAGGGGGGGGGGGTCCGGTGGGGTGGCTGTGAGGGTCACAATTTTTTCAACACCTTGACCAGGGGGCTTCAAAATTTGTTCAATACCTCTGATGTGGGGGGGGTCAAAATAATTTCACCTGTTTTCAGTGAAAAACCCTGCGCATTACTATAAGCTAAAAGATGACGTTCGCACGCGATTGTTGTCCCTTATAGGGGGGGGTCGAAAAAATTTTACCCCCCTGAGACGGGGGACGGAATTTTTTTCCCACGTCCGCACGCAAACCAACAACCCCCCCCCCTCTTGTTAAAAAATGAGCACTCCCTAAGTCACGGGTGGGCCTCCTACTTTAGTAGGAGTGGCTATCTGAGATACATGTAGTATCTCCGAATGGGCCAAGGCTAGGCCTATCTCCTGGAGGTGACACTCTCTACATGTCATGGACAGGAGTGAGCATCTGGTAAAGTCACTTCTCGGCCAAAATGAAAATCCCTATCACTAAGGGTCACTCTTTGCCCAAAATCCCTCTCACCTCCTGTCCCTGCCATAAATAGCGAATGCCTCAGTTGCTCAAGAAATAATTTGGTCTGGCCATACCATACCAGTAGGCTTAGGGAGGTGGGGCGGAGGTAGGGGGCTGGTGGGTTTGTGTGCGGACGCCCCAAAGAATTTTCTACCCCCCCCTCATGAGGGGGTAAAATTTTTTCGTCCCCCCATAAGGGAAAAAAATCGCGTGCGGACGTCCCCTTTTAGCCTATACCTCACATAGCCATTATCAGCTGGGGGCCGCCATTAGACCCCGACTCCACTATGACTAACACCTTCAGCCCCCGACTCCGCAGTTTATGCCAGGGATGCCTCCCATTGGTCAATAATACAATAGCCATGTGCTGTATAGTAACGCGCGGGTTTTTCCACTTAAAACAGGTGAAAATATTTTGACCCCACCCCCACATCAGAGGTATTGAAAAAATTCCCCCCCCCCCGACAAGGGATGGAAAAAATTCGGATCCCCCCTCTCAAACCCACCGGCCCCCCCCCCTGCTGTTACAAAATGATCACTCCCTTACACCTGTTCTAGCATTACTATACATTATAGTGGTACTTGCCTCAATAGTTTTGGTGCTATTTGCCCTGTATCTCTATTTATATACAAGATATAAACAAAATTCCAAAAGATTTATGAAAAATCGCGATGGCCTCATTCAAATGTGGTCACAGGGATCTATCTGTATTCAGATTAAATTTTTTTTTGAAGAGCCTAACAGAGGGGTAGAATCGTGAAACTGGTGTGTCGCACCGGCTTTCCGTAGATGGCCCGCTATACCATCCAGTCCATATCTCTGTATGAGGGCCGAATATGCCGCCGGCTTCACAGTAACACTGGTAGCACTACCAAAGCGAACGGCATACCCGTCACACAGCCAAAACGCAGTCTACTTTAACAGTGGCTAATGCACCCCCAGGTACACCCTTGGAACCAAAAAAACACCGGCAAAAAATGTGCATGTCGGCGGGAAAAGTGATCATGTATAGAGCGTATACAACCGTCAAAAATACGGTTTTTTACGTAGCCTACACAGCTGAAATAAAAAAAGCCATAATAAGGACGGAAGGTAGAACTCTTAGAGGCGCAACTTACCTTCAGAATACCCCCGCAAATGTCGAAAAAGGTTCACAACTTGAGATGAAGATTTTTGTCGACTCATACGTACTCCGCCGTTGCTTTTTCTGTTTGTGCGCATGTGCAGCTCTCAAGGGGCACTTTCGCGCAACCCACCCTGGTAAACCGGTGACTTGATCTGGTACGTCCGGGGGGTTGTTGTGGAGAAGGCCCGATGGGTACAACCGGCCGGGATAAGCCGAGGGGTATTCAATAGGGGGCACGCCCAGCCACCAGCGCGCGCCCGGACCTGAACTTCCTCGCACTCCAGCTAGAGAGGAGGTGCGGCTGTGGCGGCCGCCGCGTGGATGGCGTGCCGCAAAAAAAAATGCTCCCAACGGGGTACGTGCAGAAAAAGCCCCAGGGAACTTTCGCGAACTCCTTTCCAGTTAGCCAGGTCAATTGTCGCAAATTTTCTATTTTCCCATGAGGTGGTACCACCCTAAATATGCGGTGCCACCCGAAAAAATCCACTGTCACTGACACTTAAAATTTCCTCAGAACTAAGCCAAATATACCAGATAGTAGCTTTTGAAATGGCAAAAATCATGTATACACTAGGTCTGTCATAAGATTTTTCGAAAATCGGCATGGAAACCACCGATGTGATGTTGTCGTCTGAGTCACTACACATCTATAATAGGTCCCTTTGGTCCGCAGTAAATGATCTAAATTATTTTCATTCTTTTCCAATTTTTTTTTTAAAATATTCTCCAAGCCTCCAGGATAATTTTATTGCCAATATATACACAGAAAACCTGTTTAGAACCCATTTCATAGCCCTAGAAGTGAAAAATTGGCTGTATTTAGTGCAGGACTTTTACCATTCTACCCGGAAGTGACCTGATTTAGGGTGGTACCACCATGAGTGAGTGAGTAATAGATGTTTAACGCCATTCCAACAGCTAAGTTCATGTTCATGGCGAGAACGACATTACACAATTTCACTGAGGAATGTGTCAGTGGCCGCGCATATGTGAACCACACACATCCCGAGGAGATAGGAAAGAGGAGAAAAAGACCCTTTTAAGTGGGCTAGAGAAGGACCCTATTTTCCAATGTCCTTGTCACTAGGCTTCAAGTCACATGTCGATTTAAAGGAAAGGGATTGTCTCATGCCACAAACTTGTTTCTTTCCATTTTCTGGTCAAGAAGCTCTGTCACAGGTCGATTTCAATAAAAGGCCTAGTCACCCTTTTGAATTTAGGGTTTTAGATCCATTCAAGACGGGGGAGGGGGGCTAAAAGGATTCGGACCAAACACGGGTGCAATAAAGAAGGGGACTAGGCTACTTTTTGTCCAAGGGACATGGGGTTTCCTGACATGTCCCAACAAGTAATATGTTACATTTGTAATATTTCTAGTTCATAAATAACCTTCATCTAGTATAAGAGATATTAATGTAAAGTAAAACCAGACGAGTCAGCTCGGATGAGTGTAACCGGCACATCTTTTTTTTTCTGTTTCTACATAAGTTTGGAGAGGTGGTATGAGTCTAGCTCAATTATGATCCGGTGTTGTCCTAGTCGTAGCCAAAGACCAACTGAGCTCCGTACGCGGTCCAATGTTGGGAATGGCACAGGGAAGGCTACTACTGCCGCCACCGTTGGCAACAGTTTCATTGTGATTAGAATTTATTTTCACATCGACTCTCTTAACCTTCTTCGGTGTAGCCTTTTTAGGCATTTTCTTATTCATTTTATTAGTTCCAGGCGGAGCACTTAAACACTTAGGTCTCCTAAGAATCGTCTTTCTACTTATTCCATTTTTCTCTAAATTCTTTACACTCGGTGTTGCATGATTGTCTGCCTCTCCACCGTCGTAGTCGTACCAGTTGGTAAACTCTATACGTTGAAGGTGGATTAAGCTAATAGATCAAGGTATTTGTAGCCCATGGGCCATACACGCTGGATATACCTTGACCTAATCTATTTATACCACCGTTTCCTCCCTTTTGTATTAACTTAGTACCTGATATCTACAGATTATAGCCACGAGAAGACCTTTTGTTAAAGCTATTGAGAAGACCCGGGTCCGCTCTGCGCGAAGCCTTTTTTTTGGTTCCTTCCCGGAAGAGGTACCGCTGTGTATACAGTCACTTTTCGTATGGAATCTGACCATGACATGTCGAGATATTATGAACAAGTAACCAATGGATAACTGATGACGCGTGGGGGTTTTCGACGGATAATAACACGAGGCCGTAGGACGAGTGTTATTATCGTCGATAACCCCCACGAGTCATCAGTTATCTGTTGACTACTTATTTTATACCACGAAACCAATAAATAATCAATATTATACCAATAAATTCAAGTGGAAAACCACAATTATTCCCCCTCCATGGGACGCGATCGAAGCCAGCCATAGTGTGTGTACACAGGTACATACACCTCCTTCCCCGGCAGCAGACAGCGAGAGCGGCCGTCTTGGCTCGGACAGGCAGCGGCACGCGGCGAAAGATTTCAATGCGTCTCGCTGTTATGTTTGTGTATAATACACCTCGTCGCCATGCAGCGGACAGCGACAGCGCACACGGCTTTGTATCATATCCAGACCTGAAAAAGAGATGCGTCTTGCTGTTATATTTGTCTATAATACACCTCGTCGCCCTGCAGTGGTCAGCGACAGGGCACACGGCGAAAAAAGATGTGCCCGGACCGGGGCTCGATCCATGTACCTCTGACGGCTGGGCGCAACGCGCTAACCGCTAGACCACCGCGTCTCCTCCTTCTGCGCCCGGCAACCGACAGTGACAGCGCACACGGCGAAAAAAGACGCGTCTCGCTGTTATGTTTGTGTATAATACACCTCCTCGCCCGGCAGCGGACAGCGACAGCGCACACAGCTTTGTATCATATCCAGACTTGGTTCGCACCGAGCATTTCTCGTCAGTCCCTGTGGCCCACTGCATAGGGGGTTGGACTAGGGATCTGAGGCTGCAGGTTCGAGCCCTGTCCTGGTCAAGTCCATCATGGGTTTTAACGGGTGACATGTGACATGGGAGAGGCGTGCGGTTATCCTGGATAACCGCACGCCTTACCTGGATAACCGCACGCCTTCCAAAAATGATGTTACAGCCTAAAGGGTGTGCAATATCGACAGATATGTGGATGGGAATAGCCACCAAAAAGCACGGTGTTAGCCAGAAATCGTGGTATAAAAAAGAATACATCCTTCTATAGTCCATATGACCACTGCATGACAAATGAGTCCACAATAATTACATTAAAGAAGAATCCATGGATTTTTCCATCATATGCGAGTCGCGGTCCGGCCATTCCCACCCGCCTCCTTGTCCGACGAAACTGTGTCATTGGCCACGAGGTAGATATAGGTCATATGGTCGTCGTACGAGGAAGACGATGAAAATGATGGACGCGTTCGGAAAAAAAATGGATTCTCCTTTATTTCGAAAATATAGCACATAATACGTATGGAGGGATCATCTGGACTATCTAATGATATGAACCTGTTAACTTAGTGATTTGTCATGGTTGGATTCCAAACGAAAAGTGAGTGTGAACAGGGGGGTGCATCTCTCTGCAAGGAACAAAAACAATGGCTTCGCGCAGAGCGGACACGGGCCGTGTCGCTTGGACTTACAAAATGCATTATGGTGGCTATAATCTTTGGATATCAGGTAAGAAATTAACACAAAATGGAGGAAATAGTGCTATAAACCTATCAGGTCATGGATTTTGTAGCCCTAGGGGAGTCACTGCTGGATATACCCTCGCCCCTCCGCGGCTTGGGTATATGCAGCATAGACTCCCCTAGGGCTACAATAACCAGGATCAATAAGCTTAATGTCGGCACACAAATAGACCCAAATTTGCGGGATTGAACCAGGTGTCAGTCATAAAAAGCAAGCAAGATGTAGAGAAGGTAGCCCATTATCGGGAGTTAATTTTCGCCTATTCTATGGTCATTGTGGGCACTTTTTGCCTAGATGGATAAAGTGGCCCAGTATTGATGAACCGACAAAAAACACGAAAATTTTATTTCGGAAAAGGCTTGAACTGTAACAAAACATTCTTTATTTCTATTTTTGATAGGATGTAAAAGCATATAGTACAAAAAAAATTTAAGGAATGATCTTCCTATTGTGGAGATAACAATAGAGAAAGGTGTTTTTAAAGGAGAAACTCAATACAAACATGTCCTTTCAAGCAAAGACAGAACAAGTTGAAATGAAGTGCTATGTCTCTAGTATCACACAAAGTCAAGAAAAAAAAATACCCCACTCTAAGTCTTTGAACGTACAACTTTTAGAACAACATAAACGTAACATGTAAATTTTTTCTTAATTGTAAGTGGTATTTCTTCACACATACTTCTCTTGCATAATCCCTTCTTCGCATAAAAAAGGGAACAAGATATTTTTCACTTAATATGACAAATGTACTCTTTCTAGACAAACTAGGTCAATTTGTGTCCATTAAAGGCGCTCTGAATCGAGGAGCTACGTCCGCCGACGTTAGCACTGTGGCGGACGTAGCCGATTCAGAGCTCCTTTAAATACTCTCCTAAGGCTAAGAAGTTTGACTTATAATTTGTCGGATGACTAATAAAGACATTTACATATATGAAGCTTTTTTCCATTCGGATAGCCTTGTACGTTCAATCTTGGCTAAAAGGGAAGACACAAATATTTATGTATTTTTCAGTAGAATAAATGTATGTTATAGAAAAATTAAAATAACAAATTTTTAAAAATCTTCTACAGATACGAAATGAGATCTCGAATCCCATTTTCACCCCTACGATAAAATGTCCTGCCAATGCCTCCATAAGTACACTTTTACAGACCGACACGTTATTCACCGCATCGAGGTCGACCGCTGTATGGATTCCATTAATCCTGTTCAAAAGAGGATGAAAATTACAAAATATAATATTGTACTTATGAAAAAACCTTTTCCTTAACTTGCTCAATTAGTATGTGGGTTTTAAAGAAATAATTATATTTTGTAATACAGTAATTTTCACTCAAACACAATTACATAATTTTAGGAGAAACGCAAGATGACATTGTAGTAACGTCTTGCACAAAGAGTGTATGGCACACATAATGTAGTTTATAAATTTATTTTAATCAAACATAGAGTTTGAAAGTTTTTAAATCTATAAAGGGAAATGTGAAAACAGAGAAAAATCAAAATTACACATGAAGTTAAAGGCAAAATTCGATAGTGCAAGAATAAAAGCCTGATTGTGGAGGGGGATAGACTCAGCCTTTACCCTACCGTACATGGTGCTGCGAAAAGGATAAAATAATAAAACTTATATATTTTTAGATCGTTCTTGAAGTCCATGTACCTTGGACGAAGAACCCCTAGATCCACGAAGTCTGTATTTTTCCTGTGGATGCAGCGCACGAGCTATATCTTGATGAAATAAAGGGGTAGGAATCAGTAAAATATTCCAGACGTTTATTGCTTTTACTAATCATAATATGAAAGAATGTATGGACGCTCATAAAACAGAAGGAGAACTTAGAACCAACAGGGATGCATGATCATAACTTCCATATACACCTACCTAACATGGTGTTAGTGTTTGACTTCAAAAGGTTGGCCATCGTTTCACTTATTTGAACCATTGTGGAAGAAATTAGTTCAGTCTGCTTGTTCATTTCATGGAAAGTTTTCTGCAAGACCTCTGTTTGTTGGACCATTATCCGGTTAAGTTCCTTTTGATGTTTTACTATACGCTCCAGATTCGAATTAGCGTTACTTCGTTTTGTTTGGAGGTTGATTTGTCGCATGGTTTTAATTAAATCGTTGAAGTCAACTTCTGTGGTTTTCTTGCTCGTTTGCTCTTGCCCTACACAAATTATATTTTTATTGCCATATAAACATTTGCGTTAATATTGAATACTGTTACATGAATTCATATTCTTATTAAAAAAAAAAGACACGCAAAAGGAAATACCTTTGAACCTCCTTTACCGTAGAGGAAAGAAGGGACGACAAAGTAAATAAAATTACCTTTTATAGATAAACATAAAATTATATTACCGATAGTATAAGGTTACTTCATTTAAACACGAGCTAAAAGAGCCTTATTTTAATTAAAGCGATAGGATGTTTAAACGAAAATTGAAACATACCTTTATTCGTTGGAGTGTGAGGCGTTTCTTCCACTGTTTTTTCTAATAGACAAAAGGAAGGATGATAAATTTTTTTTAGGTAGGGAAGCAACAAAGTGTCTACGAACCGTTACAAGACAATTGATTGATTGATGGATTTGTGGTTTACAGCACTTTAGCGGCACTAAGTGGCTATCCCGTGCTTCACAGCTTGATAATTTATACGGAGGAATGTGTCAGTGCCCGCGCATATGTGCACTACAGACATCCTGAGGGGATAGGAAAGAGGAGATATAGACCCTTTTAAGTGGGCTAGGGAAGCCCGCGTTACAAGTCAAGGTTGTAATGAACACGGAATTCAGAGAAGGTCTTTCATTCTTAATTATTGCATGAAGACAGGGTGTAAATATATATGGTAATAACAATACACTTGCCAGTGTGCAGGCTATGCCCCAAAGATCATAGCTAAACCTTTCGTATGGATTTTGTGCGTGGGATAATGTAAGTAGAAAAAATCTTAGAATAGCTGATAGGGAGCTGCACACCAAGTCTTATATACCTTGTTGAGCAGGACAAAGGGTGAAGAAATGTACCGGTAGGAGGAGGTCAGATCTCGTTAGTTTTGGTTTTAATTAGTCAACAATGACGCGCTGTCATACCCAGTAATGATTCCATTTATATGTGGACCAATCAGGTTGAAGGGAGGTGGTGGGATTTCCCGGCATACTAGAAGTGCGTCCACGGGTATGTCGGTCAGGATTCATTCTCTCATAGAGTAACTGCCCAGAAATAGGACGAGTCCGCTTCTCAAAACATCCTGGTATGGGGGATGTAAGAGCAGCTCACTATACACATGGGAGGGGAAAGAGCTGTGAGCTTGTGAGCAGGTCCTGAGCGTGTGTGGGGTAGTATTTGATAAAGGTGTAAAACAATGAATAATACGACGAAGGGTCCATTGACAAAAAGGGTTATTTAAAGCTACTGCACATGAATGTTAAAAAAGTGTATTAAAGGCGTAGACTATTTGACAGATAATATTAGAGAGAAAAGGTGAAGTGGAAATTATTTCATAGAAAAGCATATAGGGAGAGTACATGTAGACATTTACAGGGTTCTGCGCCGAATGTAAAATAACACCGTTAATTCCTGCAATAAACTGGCGTAAAATTTAAATTTGAATAATCCGAAGCCATCAACAGCAAAGATCGTAATCATGGTGAGAACTGATTTGAAGTTTTCAGAGAGTAGTATGTCAGTGCCCGCGCATATCTGCACCACATAATCAAGAAATTGAAAGTATTTTCATCATTATGGCCACAACTTCTGCTCTAATTGGCTAATTTGCAAAATTCAAAAATCCTATTTGAAGCTAAGAGGACACCGGCGGTGATTCTGAGATAAAATAACACCGGCAGCAGTAAAAAATACCCCATCGGCCCCCCGGCGTCATTAAAGTGTGAGGAGAGCCGTGATTTAAAGGAGAGATATTAAATTGGTTAATATTTACATGCAATGATCATACTTGAAAAGGCAATTGTCACACCAAGAAAACATGAGAAACAACATGCTGCACCTTCGTTTGCACATGAATCGACTGGTACAGTGGGGGAATCTGCATCAGGTACTTGAGTGAAACCGGTACTTCCTTCCTCTCGACACATTCGTCCTAGTGAACCGCGAGTTACTGGCTCTTTCAACAAATCAGTCCCTCCTTCGGATCCATCGGAAATAGTAGGGCCTTGTAAAACGGACAACATTATTCTGTATTTAACTAAGGCCGGTCCAACAAAACCATCAACTCCATTATCGCCTAAATTCTTGTGACAGTCTAACCAATGAATTTGTGGATCCTTTTTAATTCTACAACATGGCTATAGTTAGTTATTTTTCTACCTAGAGGATGGGTGAGTGGGGATTAAAAAGAAACGTGCATTTACATAAAAAGAGGTACTTAGAAAAACATACAGATGGATGTAGTCTTGTCTTGCAAATTAATTTCTGTACAACTTCCAGTGAAGCCATGCTCCGGTAGGCTTTGGGAAGGAAGTGAAGCAGTTGTCCGTGAAGAACTAGGGCAACCTATCAACGAGACGACAAAAGGAAATTGAAATAAAGACAAATTTAACTAGAGATAATTGGATATAATTGAGCAAACTGTTATATTACACGAATAACAGGAAAAGATAAAGACATATAATCTTCATACAGATAGAGGAAAAAGGGTAAACCGTAGCCTTCCCTAAATAAAACCGTTAATTGAAAGCAATTATGTTTCTGTGAATACAAAGGTTGTCCTAGAGAGGCCAATTTTTTTTTCAAGGCTTTACGAAGACAATTTATTTCTAGACTAGAGGAATTTATATGAGGAAACCTTTGTTCAATGAATGGTAACAATACATACCATCTTGTGCATTTTCCAATGGTATTTTATGTCCTGTGTTACTTCCAGAGAAGTCACGCTGACCATAAAACGGAGGAGTAACGCCTACATAAGAGAAAGGCCCATATTAAGCATTCATGAAATGATTCTAGCAAAAAAACCTTTTTAAAAAGTTTAACCCAATTAAAGTGGTTCACTAAAGGCCTAGGTGTCATATCATATCAGCACCTGAGAAGAAAAATAAATTCCTGTCCACGATACGTCATAGGCAGCGGATAACGTATAGGAAATATTTTAAATAGTCATTCCTTAAGGTAAGATGACTTAATCGGAGTCACGGTATTATTACTGTTATGGTTCGTCTCGTTAAGTTAGATTAACTCATAACGAAGAGAGAGAAAAGTTTCCGGGTAGGCAACCGAGCTTTTATTTCATAGCTTAAGTTACATACGACCACAGAATCAGAAGACTACATGCTACTAGGGCATTCGGTTACACTTTCGGGTAACGACCTGGTTGAGCAGTGGGTAAAACCACTACTGAAGAACATGTGGGTAGAACCAGCCTTATATAGGGGAAAAGCCCGCAAAACTCAGATCGGCCACGTGACGTGTGGCGGACGAGTGGTAGGCCCCATGGAGAAATGGATACGAACCCAGAGGCAGGTGCTACCACCTGCCATCCGGACGCCCCCACTACACCCGAAGACCTAGGCCTGAGTCCCACGGGTACATGAATGTAAAGTGTAAATACCATACCCCTACATTACTAATTTTCGTTTAGATTTTTCCATTGGAATAAAGGGGGTAAATTCATTATGTGAAATGCATTAAGAAACAAAGCCAATACATACCATGAACTACCGTTGTTTCTTGCATTCCATCGTCTCCATTCCTGCCTGAGAATCCTTTTTCTCCAAGCATGCCGGGTGCATCCGGAGATACATTTCCTTCAATAGAACCTGACCCAACATTAAAAAAAAAAGGCCCCCATAAAATCGTGAAACGATATCATAAAGAATAAGAGAAATCAAGTGAGAAGTTTATATTTTTTATAAGTTATCATAATGACAGAAAGGTTTAACTCATGTCCCTACCGGTGGAGGAGACTTACTTCAATCTACCAAAGCTAACCGTCTACTATACTTTCTACACCAATTCATCGCTTTCATGACACACCTCCCATATAACACACCACCAGAGTTGAACGAAAACCTGATATTCATCTAAGGGGTAGTATTTGGGTCCGTTTACTAGGGTTCTATAGTGCATAATCATCTATAACAGGAAGGACCCACCAATGAAGAAAGTCCTATGGTACGTAACATGGATAATTTTCTTGTGTAATTTGCGTCCCATTCTCGTGGACTAAGGCTAATCCATTTTAAAACTTACTTTTCAGCTATAGTTAGAAATATTTTATTCTCCTGCGCATGAAGGGCATCGCGCTTATAAGACGCTCCCTGAATAGAGGAGCAAACTATAACGTGCAACGGTGCATTTATTTTAGAAGGGTGTTGTAACTGAATAAAGTATAAGAAACCCGCCTATAAGACGCACTACCTTAAAATAAGATCCTTTATAAAGTGAAAAAGGTGTCAAATTCATGTTTTTGAAGCGCCTTATCTGCAGGGGTTAAAGGTAATTTCATCTGAGATTATGGATAATAGGATAGGAATAAGCAGAGGACTTTACTCATATAACAAGAGGTTAAAGAGAAAGCCAGATATACATACTATAATTTGAATTTTCCACGGGGAATCCATGTCCTGTGGAAAATCCTGGGTAGTCAGACTCTCCTTGGTGCCCTGTGAAACCATCAGGAACGGGTGCAGCCAAGGAACCGTAGATACCTAACAAGGATAATATAAGGATAAAAACAAAAAAATGTGAGGCAAAGGAGAAAGTTAATTGTAAAGCTAACTGATTAGACGAGTTTGAAAACGTTTTGAGAACATGGAAGACTAACTAAAAGTATCCTGCCCAAATAAAAGGTGAAAAGCCTCATACATAGCCATGTACTCTTGTAAACATGTTTCAAGGTTAAAAACTTATATTTATTATTTATGTCGAGGATTTGTGGGGAGGGGTATGTTAATTGTGAAATAAGATGACATTCCTTTTCAGGAACAGTTGGAAAAAAGAGTAAGAAATATTTAAACGATATACATACCATTTTGTCCATGTAGCGCATGATTGAGAGGTGCTCCGGATCTTACAGGGAAACCACGAAAACCAGGGCCCGGAGAAAAAGAGGATGAACCCAAGTTATTCGTGTGGGGAGAATAACCTAGAAAGCATAAAATGAGAAGACGTTGAAAGAAAGGTCAATCGATTGATAACATCTATAAACTTACTCCGTTATATAAAACACGAGAGTTTAAATAAGGAAAAATGCTATTCTAAACACATGTATATCTAGATGTTAATAAGGCATTAATATATAAGAAAGAGACTGCAACTAAAATTTTATATAAAACTAACAATATAGGAAAGCCATGAAGGAAAAACTTACCTCTCATACGAAATTCATTAGAACTATTAAGATTAGGAACTTGTTCATAGTTGGTGTGTATAGAGGGAAAGGTTTTATTTATATCATTTTGCATTGTTCTGGAATTTCTGTTACGCTGAGAGATATCATTGTTCTGCCAGTAAGTTCCATTGCTGTAGCTGTTCCTACTTGTATCAATTCCTGTAAATAATAGACAAGGCAAAATTATAAACAACACAAAATGAACCATAAGTCCAAGAATCACTTTAAAAAAATAAACTGTTGAAGAAAATAATTATTCTTACAGGGGTAAGAAGTAAACAACATATCTACAAGATTACAGCAACTGCATTGCGGTAGTGCACAAGTAACCAAAGGATAACTCATGTCGAGACTTTTTCTGAGAAGAATAAAGAGAGGAGGGCGTAGCCAGAGTGTTAAAAGGCTTTCCTAACACGCGCGAGTCACAAGTTATGCATTGACTACTCACTTTATACCACGAAACAAATAAATAATGAATTTAATAACAATAAATTCAAATGGAAAACAAAAGTTATCCCACCTCCCCAGGACTCCACACCAGACCTTGTGTGTACAGGATCGGTACATACCCCTTGGCGCCCGGCTGCGGACAGCGAGATACCCGGTCTAGGCTAGGCTTACCAGCAGCACACGACGAAAAATAGTGATTGTACACGATCGGTACATACACCTCATCACCCTACTGCGCACACGGCGAAAGAAGATGCGCACGGACCTTTTTACTAACAGTTAGAGTTTAGGTTAGACTACATCTACACCTCGTCGCCCAACAGCGGAAAGCGACAGCGCACACAGCGAAAAGACATGCGCCAGGACCGGGCCTCGAACCATGCACCTCTGACAGCTTGGCGCAACGCGCACAGCGCTAGACCACCGCGTCTCCTCCTTTAGCGGCCGTGGCAGCATAGATTGATTTGAATGCGTCCCTTGTGTTATGTATACACGATCGGTACACACATATCGGCGCCCTGCTAGGATTCCTTTCTTTGGTTCAGTTCTAGCCACCCACCTCTCCTCGCTCTCTGTGGTACACTGCATAGGGAGTTTGACTAGGAATCATAGGCTGCAGGTTCAAGCCCTGCCCTGATCTACTCTAGGACATGAGAGGCGTGCGGTTATCCATGGATAACCGAAAGGGGTGCGGGTTATCCATCGAAAACCGCACGCCTGCCAAACGTCACGCTAAAGGATAAATGCTGTACAATCTCGAAAGATATGTGAATGGGAATAGACACGAAAAAGCACTGTGTAACCCAGAAATCGTGTTAAAATAATCTGCCATGACTGCTAAAAGTGATTTAAAAATTTACCTTTTTGAGTCGTTGCAACAAGGAAATTGCTCGCAGCTACTGTATATCCAAGAGAAGAATTAGAGGAATCCAATTTGTTTTTTCCGATGGACATGGTGGGAGAATGGTTTTGCATCATGTTATACTGGTATGAAGATTGTGTATCAATGCTTTGAGTGTCCAAACCTTAACAGAAATTTGGCAGTAAATGCAACTAGTATATCGTAACATATAAGGAAAAAAGATAAGTAAGAGCTTTTAATTATTACAGTAAAGTGGGGAAAGAAAATATGTTTTTTACAAGCTTACACCATATGGTAGAAAACAGTTAAAGGTTAAGGGGGACTGAGGGGTAGGGAAAAGATATTTCCTGGCATAGGGCATGGTGTGGAGGAGGCCACGGGAGTCGTTCTCCCCAAATTTCCATAAGGTAAATTTAAAGGTGACAGAAAAACTGTTACATTTTTGTCGATGTATGAAAAAGAAACGAATTTGCAATTTTTTTTGGGGGGGATAGAATTTAATCGAAAGAAAGACCTTAAAAAGTATTTTTCGAATGAGAATACAAAATTATTTGCAACTACTTAACGTATAAGCTCCTCGCTAACTGGGGTATAATGGGGAACTACAAATAAAATCGGTTATTCCAAAACTCCTATATAAAATAATATTATACAAAAATTAGTACCTCTCACGCTAGTGGGATACCTTTTATTCCTGCTATTTTAGCTGTTTTGAAAGGATGAAGATGTAGAAACATCCAACTTTTCAGTTGGGCCGGAATTTGGTGTATTGTTACACACAGGAAAACAATGGTTTTTTACCGACGTATACGATTCGGGCTGGGAATGACTGTGACCCACTTCCATTCCAAAATGGAAAAACCAAGGGATTTATTACATCTTCATCTATGTTTACTATTGGTCTTTAAACCCGACGTAGAAACAAGAGGCATCTCTTACCTAAAATATTTATAACATATAAAAAGAGAAATTTTAGTTTTCCCTTTAGGTTTACTATACAAGGAAGCGAAGGTTTCCTTCTATCTTCTATACAAGATGAAAAAAAATCCTTTACTTTATGGGAGTTATATACAATGTACCAGAAGGAAGTAAAATAGTATAAATACAGTTGAAACAATTTAATCGAAAAAAAAAAACTGGTAATTTTAAAGTTCTTGGACCTAAACAACTGTAGTAACGGTAAATGTATTGGACATCGAAAACATGCAAAATACATTATTTTTTAATTACATTTTGGATGGCACCTGAAAACCTGAAGATATACATCATTGTTTCTAGACATTTATTAGAAAAAGATCCCTATACTGTGTCCCACCAACACACCTGTACATATACTAATAGTACCTAGTTGGCACTGAACATGCAACGAGGCAGAGCGTCTTTGTTTATGTAAAGCGCAAAAGATGGAAAGAATGAGAGAAAAACACTTTACGTGTACAAATATGAGTTAGAGTTTAACGTACCGGTCGTACTGTTTGAACTGTGGGCTCTTGCAGGGAGAAAAGTTTGTTGGTATGGGAAGGTGGGAGAATTTTCCTCCGATACAGGTTGTGTTGGAGTTGTTGCGACAGGGGGAAATATTTCCCTATCTAGATTAAAGCATACGAAGTAGACATAGATAAAACATTTACTACCATAAACTGAAATAGTGGCAGAACAGAGATAAAATTTTAAGAATTATTGCACGGAAAAAATTAAAGAAATAGTCTTACTTGGCTGAACATTAGCTATCTGGGGGAAAGAGGTCGCATCATAGGTAGAAAATCCGTTAGCTTTCTTTTGGTTCATCACAGGCATCAAGCTATTTCTATTGTCTTTAGTGGAAGAGAGAATATAATAGTTTGTTATGAATAGGAGTACAAGAATGAAAAAAAATCGAATTATGATAGGTCTACTAGGCAAACATTATTAATAGTAATTTTTGGAGAAAGGATCTTAAAAAAATTTAAAAAAGGCCATATCTACAAAGGAACACTGTCATGATTGGGTATACAAAATAAATTAAGTGAGAGAGGGGGTGGGGGTGGGGAAAGCGAAATAACGCGATCTAGCTCTAAATTTACCCATAAAACAAGGAGAACTTTAAGATAAATTAAAACAATGATTTTATGTTATCTTACCTCTCATAATACTAGAACCTTGGCCCTTTTGACCAGGATGGTTTAGAGTAGGAGTCTCACTAGGGGTACTAGAGGTGTTTGTGTCGCCTATATTTTACAATAACGTAAAAGTAGATAATTTAATTGAAAATGGGACCGTTTCTATATAACAAAACAGGAACTATAAATTCTTATTTATTAGGTGGTAACACAAAAGCACAAAGTAAAGGAGTCGAAAGGAGGACTAGAACATAGAAATTGAAAAAGAAGTAAGTTCGCATTTGACTAACGGGTTGCTAACTGTACATTATATGGTTGTAGGTACTGATTCAATCTTTCCTCATCTGTAAAAGATAACAGGACTTTTTTTAAATGGTTATTAAGGAAAGGCTTAAAATAAAAATTACCTTTCTTATCTTATCTTATGAAGGGTATAAGTATCAATAAATTTAGCAAAAAGAGAAGAGTTTCTATGAAATAATAAATATTATTTCCGTAGAATAAATGAACTAAAAGAGAAAGACACCATGTTAACGTTTTTTATTTAGGAAGAATAAGATTTTTTTCGAGTGCAACTATGCTGCCATAAAACAAGTTTTAGCATGGTCCATGTTCCAAAAAAATAAATTATATTTTTAACTTACATATAGAGTTTTGTTGGACTGTGTTTCTAAGAAATTGCCTTGGATCTGTTTCTGCGAAACAAACAATTAAATATCATTATAAACAGCAATAATTAACAATTTCTGTACGAATACATTAAATGTAATTTTACAATTAGCCAAGAAGAACCAAAATAAAAATAGGGGAAAACAAAAATTTTGTAAAATCTAGTCATTTATTTTGGGTGAGGGATTTAACTCACTTTCTCCATAGGCCCTGTAAGAGTATGATTCTTCACTGAAAGTGGAAGAAAATCCCTCAGAATCTGTAAATAAAGGAGAACTTGAAGACAGGGTGGAGGCAATATACAACCAGAAAAGCCCAAAATTTAAGTTTTTTTAAGCAAACATTTGTGCCAGTAAGGTAAATATTATTTGCAAACTATGCCAGAAACTTTACCCAAAGTTTCTGCTATCTAAACTTACATATAACTACATCTATACGTAACTCACCAGCTCCTTGGAAGTTTGTCAGTGGGGGGCTTGACACAGACTTATCTGAAAGAAGATAAAAATCTGATCACGTTTAGACATAACGGTGATACATCGTGAAGTATTGGACTATAATGAAATCAATTCCCGGCAATCTTCCTTTAGAAATAAAACTAAAATAAAAAAAAAAGAACAAACTGAAAATGTTTGTACAGGCAATGAGATATGAAAGGAAGTATTGAAAGTAAATCCGCCTACTATATTTAGATAGTATATATATTTGGGTGACAATGAAGGCAAAATTCCATTTCCAGGATTACTATACGAATAGGCAACAAAAGACTAATGGAAACGGTAAGAATTATTAGATTATATACAAAAGAGGAGAAGAAGTTTAAAGAAAAACCACACTTATGTAACAATTTCGTTGCTAGCTCTAAAGTAAAGGAATTCTAAATAAAGTAGACATGTTTTTTACATAATATGCAAAGGAGGCCAAGCAACAATTTTTTTGAAGAAATAAATACAATACAAATGGTAGGTAGTCTTAGCACACATGTAATAAAATTACGTGTTAAAGTACACCTTTTGCCCAAGTTTCTTCAGAAAAAAAGGGGAATGTAATTTATACCGTTTGTAGTAGGTCAAGGGAGTGAGTGAGTGACTGAGCAATAAACGATGAACGCCATTTAGGCAAATAAGGTCATATTCATGGCGGGAACTACTTTGCACAAGTTAACAAGGTCATTTGTCTGTGCCAGCCTGAATGTGCACCGCACACATCTTGAGGGGAAAGGAAAGAGGGGAAAGAGACTCTTTTAAGTGGATAAGGGAAGGTGAAGGAAAAACTATTATCAATGAAGGTCGTAAAACACATAAATCCAAATTTATAAGTTATCGAGGAAGTCCCACATTCAAGGTATATCGGACATAAAGTCCTTTCCTTTCTTTTTTTACAGGTATTTATTTGCTGCCTACCCGACACAGCAGTGACCGAATCTATGAAGGACCGAATCTAGGAGAAGAATGACAGAATCTATGAGTAGGGTCGAGGGGGGAAACCGCAACCCGGGCCTTCCCCTACTATATTTGAAGGAAAGAAAGTGTTCTTTTATTTGCCTAGTCCCATAGGCAGGACATGAGAAACCACGGCCTTTGATCAACCAGAAGTGGTTCACTGAGGGGGAATCCCATGGCCAAAAAAAGGCATGTAAGCCCTGGCCCGGGCATATGGACACCAGATGCCCACATGCTCACCCCAAGATACAAGAAACCGCAAGTTTGTCGCCTTTTACGAATGAGGAACGCCCACTTTTAGTATAGAAGGACATTTCTCCTTGTGGACTGAAAATGAAGTTTTTCTCCTCCTTCCTGCCCTCACATGAAGGTCCCCACTCCACAGGGCGATAGTGGCAGATTAGAAGCACAAAATCATATGTAGCTCTTAACAAATTAAGGGGTTTAAACCTGTTTTTGCTGATTTTAAATAACTTATATTACAATTTACAAGGCGTGCAAATCACAATTTTTTTTGTGAGTCCAAATAATCGGTGTTACCCCATTATGATTTATCAAAGAGAAGACAGAACTGGCTGAAAGAACAATTTTACGATTATTTGTGTCATAGGGCCATTTGCAAACTAGATCCAATTCTAAATAAAGCTCTAACAGGGTAGAATGGGTGATGAAAAAAGGCCTACGTTGCAAAGGGCTTATATTTTGTCTACCATATTAAGATTATAATCCGCTCTTCCCACGGTGAAAGGAAAAATAACTTTAATAAAAAGCAAATGATATAGTAGAATGTCTATGTATGAAAAGAATAGTGCGACTATGTATAAGTTGTGGGCTAAATGGCATTTAGTTTAGTTTTAAGGGTAGAAGAACATGTTTTGCTTATTGGACGAAAAGAAGGACGTGAGGATTTGTAGTTACTCAAGTAAAAGCCGATTTGTATTACATTTATTAAAAGAATACAATGGGTTTTTACTTTTCTCCCTCCATGACCAGCATTTTTTTCAACTATAACAAATGCTAAGGAAACTAGGACATAGAACATGGTGCATGTTTAAAATGTGTGAAACCCAAAAAAAACACAACAAAACCAAGGTTTTAGGACAAATACCATTTATTGGTTAAAGCGTTATGTCACCGTAGAAAAGAAATTTGCACAATACTTTTTAGTTCAGACTGTAATTAAAATTAATGTAACCTATACTATCTATAGGAGACTAAATAAAACCATATAACAATACAAAATTCAAAAGAGCCAAATCACCACATATGTCTACATACCGGGAAAGGATGTAAAAGAACGAGGCTGAAGCCAGCACATAAAAAAAATAAAAAAGTGCAATGTATTGTTTCTGCAACATATAAGGAAAAATAGAATTTAACCTTCCGTTTTTCGTTTCAACCGAGCCCCCAACCAATTCCGTTTTCTTGAAACAGATAGGGCGTAATCTGCAATAAAATCAAAAGAAAAATTAAAATTTGTCGGATAAAATTTTGTAACATGACAAGAAATAGAGAAGGTAACAACTTGAAAGATAATGAATTATTGACGAAATGAGGCAATGAAACAAAAATTTTTTAAAAATTCAACCCACCACCTTATGGCATGGGAAAGTATATCTCCACAATAGACAATCATTGAGCCAAGAGAAACGGATTTAAAGAACATCTAACGTAATAAATCTTATACCCGAAAAGAACTACCTCTAGCGGAATGTAGGTAACCCACGTAGTCCCTCAAGCCAAAAAAAAGAAGTAAGGATTAATTTTTATATTTGGCTTTGTAGAGGTGTTCCAGAACCCCGCGTAACACCCGTAAGTGTGGATAACTAATTGTGTCACATATGGTACAAGAAGGCTCGGACAAAAGTAATAAAAACTTTAGACTCAACTAGTTTAACTGGGTGCACAGTTATTTAAAACGTAGAAAACAACGAACGGGAGCTCATGATAAGCTCCCCCGCCGCGAAAGTCTTACCTCGGAAGAGCCCAACTAATTATGTTTTCGATTATACATTTTTGGGTGTATTTTAATGAAATATATTGGATAAATAAACATTGCGATTACAAGAACTATTACGATGATCTTGCCATTTTAATTAAGGTTGCCAAAAATATTTAAAGGGGAATAACATATTATCATATATCTCTAAGGTTAACGCTAACTGTTGACAAAGATTTAAAAAAAAAAAATTTTAAACCATACATTTTTTAAAAAGTTTGAGCACGTTTAAAGGATAAATTTTATATAAGGATGATGAACGGATCCCATGGGGAGGTATGAGAAAGTTCGCTGACAATGTATGAGGTTGTACTGTGTCCAGCTCTGGATTTCCCCCCGGTGGGCATAAGTAAGACTTACTCCCCGTAACATTGGGTTTCCCCAAGTTCATTCGCACACGATAAATTGCTGAATAGAAATTAGAGGAAATGAGAAAAAGTTACTGTACCAGCGATATTTTTGATTAACTGTAAGATATAAAAACTTATGAGTACCTATGTACGACAAAATATATATAGACATTTGAAAGATTGCTTATTGGAATACTGTCATTTCATGTAAAAGTTATAAACAACTGTCACACCCTTACTAATGACGCGATGAGATTTACTATTATAATAATTCCACTCCCCCATTGTTCGTATTCCTTATATGGATATTCTAAGTGAACGTGAGTACCTCCACTTTAAACATTAACGAGTTAGCATTCCTTTAATCTAAAGGATAAGGCAGGATGAGAAAGTATTAAGGGTAGAGAGCAAGCACCCTTTACATGGCCTTGTTCACGAGCCATTTACCACGTGAACAACTGCACAAATTCACACATAGCCGGACTTTACAGCGGCTGACAACGAAACAGTGTGAATAAAATTAAAATTAATACACTGTAATGTGAGATAATTTATAGCCTGAAGTTATGGGTCATATAAATTGATAAAATATGTATATATATATATATATATATATATATATATATATATATATATATATATATATATGATAGATTGATTGATGGATTGATTGAATGATTTGTGTTTTACAGCACTTTAGCAGTACTAAGTGGCTATCATGTGCTTCACAGGTTGATAATTTAACAGAGGAATGAGTGAGAGCCTGCGCATATGTGCACCACACCCATCCTGAGGGGATAGGAAAGAGGAGATATAGACCCTTTTAAGTGGGATAGGGAAGCCAGATTTAAATGAGTAATGTGTCAGTGACCGCGCATATGTGCACCACACACATACTGAGGGGATAGGAAAGAGGAGATATAGACCATTTTAAGTGGGCTAGGGAAGCCCGTATAAATATATGAAAGGGGATTTGCCACTCGGACAAGTGATCCCACAAAAAGGACTTACGATATATGGGTGTTTGGGATAAATTAAGAGAATTTAAGACTTTTTGATTCCTCTTGGGAAAACAAATTGTCCTACTGTAAGCATAGTATAGATATAGAGAACAGTAAATTTTCATGAATTTAAATATACTAATATCTCCGTAAAAACTAGTTTAAACATAAGGCACCGTACAATTTGGAGAGAAATAAGATTGAAAGTGGGAGAGCTTAGTTGAGTGTATTTTCTAAAGAAAAGATAAACCCAAATACCTTCTTTTTCATTCTCTCCTTGTTCTTGTGCACTTGATATTTCTGTAGCGAAAGGATAAGCAAGAAAGTTTAACTAAAGTTGTTTAAAAAAATCAAATAACTTATAAGAAAATAACGAATCGGGAAAATATCCAATTTCAATTGTTAGAGAAGAAGCTATCCATGCTTATAAAGAACAAAAAAATGTAACGGCACCGGTCCTCAGAAAGTGTAAGATTTTTCCTTTGAAGACCCCGAAAAACTATGTTTCTAACAAGTTTTTATAAAAATTACAATATTTAAAAGGTACATCTCTTTAACTCAAATGACCAAACTATACCGAGCGACGCCATCCGGGTCCATTTTCATAGTTAATTTTTATTTAAGTAAGGTCCGGTAAGAAAAGCAGGAAAAATGGTTGTATGTGAAATTTTTGTCAATAAAAAAATAAGTAAAATGATGCATAACCAAAAAAACATTGCAAAAAGAGGCCAATAATTCTATTATTGGCTTCAATTTCCTATTGGAAGAAACTGAGAGTTAAGAACGCAAAGTTGACTGCTTCCTACATGAAGATAAAAGTACCAGACTTTACGTAACGTCCGTTACTTTTATCAGAATATTTTTACAGAAGCTTCACTCATATGGAGAGAAATCTAGACACACCATTTATTTACCAACGTAGGGGATCATAGGGCACTTAACAAAGGAAAAAACAAAAATTTTGAAGCAAAATTTTCTCCAATTTTTTTTAAGCGATTACGCTTTAAGTACCGGACGTTACAAATTACTCATTTCCATTTGGAAAGAGACATCATGAAAAATTAACACTTTGTAAGAAGTACAAACCTCATGGAAATGGTACCTAGGCTCATTTATAATAAAGAAAATAACTTGGGGAGACTACATAGTGTTCTTTATTTAACAACGGACAACAGGAAAACATGCAAAAAGCATAAAAAAGAAATATCGTGGCTACTTTTTTCTCTTCGACTGGCTAAAAGGCAAAAAGTTGTTGAAGGAAGACCATAAGTTCACTTTCTTCTGATAGCCCCAAGTCTTCTCAATCAAATGAGTATTTTGTAGTGAATTAGACGGACACAGGAGTAAGTCGTTCGATTAAACTTGGGGAAAACTCTACCCGTATATCGTATGAATAAAGGTGTACAAATATAAAGGCGTATCTCATCTATTAATCATATATCATCAGTTATACAGGCGACGTCGTTCCTGAAGTCTACATAGGACTCTGCTGGGGAGGCTGGGACACGTCCGCACCAGACAGCTGGGAGTCATGGACTGCAGAGGCCGCGGTCGCGCGGGCCTTATATAACAACCGCGGGGACCGCGCCCCCTCGTGGTGCGGGACCGAATCAGCCTGACCCGCAGAGTCCCGCGGAAAGCCAAGCGCTTCCCGCCCCGCCGCTACAATATCTAAATCAGGATTGGAGGATAGCTTTTTTCTCCAGAGCAATATCAATCCAAAATCAACCAAAAACACAAAGAAATTTCATTTCTGACGACCGGACCCATTACAAACGCCGAATAAAAGTCAATTTGAAACAGTCAGCAAATTTACTGAGATAATCGGGAGAGGAGCCCCTCAGAACAACTCTCAAAGGAAAGTTAAAAAACAATATTGTAAGTATTACAAACAGCAAAGGAATTGGGTTTCAAAAGGGGATTATACCAAGTATCGCACACATGCTATCCTAGATATTGAGACATATTAAGCTAAAGCTGTAAGTGAAAAAAAGAACAAGAATAACTCAATGAAAAAACAAAAAAAGGTTATTTCTTACCTGAAAAATCAAGGACTTGGTCGCTTCCAGTGTAGACTTTGGGTCTTGGTCCTGTCCATCCATTTGGTATAGGTGGCATAGAATAATATTCTAAAGGACCATAAATCTCTTGATCATATTGCAAAAGACCTAATGTGCATTAAAACGGAAAATAGAAGAACGAGTTATTTCAATAAAAAATCTAAATAGAATTAACAGAAAAGGAGAGATACCAAAAAAGTGTGTTTATAGAAGAAGTAACAACAAAAATAAAGGAATTAAATACCTGCTATTTTCCCGTTTGGCGTGTCCCTGTACTTAAGAGCTAATACAGAGGCAAGAGTAGGGATGTCCTTTTTTTCCAGGATGCCTGTAGTTCCGTGTATTTTGAAAAGGTCGTCATTCTGGAAAGAATTTATCGAAGGAATAAGCGAGCTATTGGCAATACGATTTTAAAACAGACAACAAAAAAATGTCAGAAGAGAAAAACATTAAAATTTAACTATAAATCATAGCGTATATGCCATATAGCGACTACCGACATTACATAAGGAGTGGCAAGTAAATAAAAAAAATAGTATTTTTTGGGTGACCAGGAGAACATGAATCTTTTTGTTGGAACATATATTTGATTGTACCTTCCTTTTTACTTCGGAGGGATAATTGTGTAACTTCTGTTCTATTTCTTCATTGCTTTTGACTACCATGGTTTTCCCACGTATCAGTCCTGAAAAATAAAATATTCGGAGATAAAAGAAGATAATTTAAAATAAACAAAAAAAGATTGCAATTAGGAAGTGAACGGTTTTTAAAAAGGGACAACATTGCACAATGTTATCTAATCGAAAATAAGTTAAATTTTTTTTAATTTCCATTTACCAAATAGTAGTTTTAAAAAGGAGACAAAAGGTGGGAGGGGATGGTGTATGAGTGAAAGAAAGGGTCCGCGAGAGGAGTATTACTAAGCCGCAAAGTGTTCCGAGGGGGTACACATGTGACGCTTTTTCCTTGGGAAATTTAAAATAGAGACAGTAACAAATAAATTTAAAAATTTGACAACACGTGCTTTGAAAGAGGTGATATTTTTTTTTGGGTTCCCTGCATTCTAACTTTACATACCTCGTGCACCTATTCAATTGAAGAAAGCGCTGGTGGGGTAAATAGTCATATATCAAAGAAAAACTATGATCCCCACAATTAAGATTATGATAAATATTGAGGAAAACAATTTAAAATTTTATGGAAGACATCTTTGTAACATTAAAAATATAAGAGGGAATAATATTTATTCGCCTTGAACTCTAGCTTTTTATCCGTTAAAAAAACAAACGATCAAGAGGGGGTAAATTAGGTAAATAAATCATTCGTTCTTACTTGAAATAATAGAAAAGATTTTTTTTTTTTTCTCTGAGTCAGGGCTTGAACTCCGAAGGAGTTTGCGATGGTGAATAGCGGCTCTAAGGAGAGCAACCAAAACTGGCTTCTCCCAGTTTTCCTGTCTTTTATTCCCGTTATCTGGGCGTATCGTTCTTTGAAGAATTGCTTGTTGCTGAAGGGAAAAAAGAGAGCATTTAAATTCGCATTAGAGATAAGCGAAAAACAAGTCATACAGAGTAGACCCTATTTACATAAAAAAAAAATTTGTTGCCGATTATAAATAAATAAAAAGTGCGCCAAAATAAACAAGAACTACGAGGAATGGAGGCGTAAAAGAAAAAAAGTAAAGGTTTGAAGAAAAAAAAAGCTTTTTTAGCCACCTCCACTACATGAAACTACCTATTTGTTATTACTCTGTGCCAAAGGATAAAAAGTAAAGAATTTATAACAAAAGGATAACCGGGTGAGAAAGATAATCCCCTCGTCCTATCCAGTTTAAATTATTAGAAATAGAATCTAAGGAAGAAATGAAGAGTTACGATTAATGTGCTTGCATGGCCATTGTTGGTATGCGTAAGGGACCTTGACGGTAGAACTGAATGATAACCCACCGGAAAAACATACAAAAGGTTTCTACTCTTTGGAGCCTAGAGCAACTGATTTTAGCGACTTTGGCACATAAGGTAGAACGAGTAGGATGCAGTGCCATGTCAAAGGAAAAAATTTCTATTCTTCTTTTTGTGGGGGTATAGGTTGAAATATAGGTCTACCGGTGAAGGCGTCGAAAAGAGAATAAAAACAAGTTATTGTAAAGGATATGTTGACTGCTAGCTGCATTGGTAAACGGGGTTATGAAATCCTCAAGCTAATGAGCGTGCAAGAAATAAAAAAGCAAAATGCATAAACAAATTATCTTTCATTTCCTATATATTGTTAATCAAAAGGAATAATAGACATCTCTGGGAGCATGCACAAAGGATTTTTGGTAAGAGATATGGCCTTTTACAGGGGAAATAATTTTAAAGGAAAATCTTTTTCGAAGCCTTTTTTTTAAATAAGGCCCTTGGATTGGATTTTTTTTCACCATGAAACGGCTTTTTGCTAAGGAACCAGTTGGAAAAGAGGGAAAATAACAGCAACATTGGAGTCAGTTGTATGCAAATAAGGAGGAGGGAGGTTGGTCACCAAACATTTTTTATGTACCGTAATATCCCGCGTACAAGACGCGTCCTCTACACCAAACTAAAGGCTGTTGCGTCTTATAGGATTTCCTCAAGTTGGGGGTGCGTGTTATATGCGGGGTTTTCCAACAACTCATTTGGGAAAATGAGCCGATGAGAGCTTGAACTCATAGCGCCAGCACCGCGGCAGACCGGTCGCTGTAGATTTGCTCGACGGGGAAGACACCGACCGTGTGCCGATTATAGCTTGAACTCATATAGCCAGCACCGCGGTAGACCGGTCGCTGTAGATTTGCTCGGAGGGGAAGACGCCGACCATGTGCCAATGACAGCTGGAACTCATATAGCCAGCAGCGCGGCAGCCCGGTCGTTGTAGATTTGCTCGGCGGGGAAAACGCCGACCGTGTGCCGATGACAGCTTGAACTCAAATAGCCAGCAGCGCGGCAGCCCGGTCGGTGTACCGGCGCTCAGCGGACAATACGCCGACCGTGTACCGATGACAGCTTGAACTCATAGCGCCAGCACCCCGGCAGACCGGGAGGTGTCGACACCCTGGGCGGGTAAAAAATAAACTAACCTCCCCTCTAAGAACAGGTTTGAAACAACCCACCCCCTCTAAGAATAGGTTGACAAAATTGCCCCCCCCCCTTTTAACAACTCTCCTTCATTTGGTCACCCCCCCAAAGCCATATATCATGACATCTCCCCGAGTTAATTCTGAGTGGATAAAATGGTCAACTGTGCACCAGAGGTATAGAGGAAAACCTCCCACGAATATGTTTTGAGGCAACCACGATTTAAGACTTAAAGTCTACAACAAAATTAAGGAATCCTAGCCTTACAAATAGAGACTCATCCCAAATTGGCTTTTTTTCCTAGGAATAACTTCAGTTTATACCGAATCCAAAAAAGCCCGACAATTAATGCACATAAGTGCAAAAATCATTTTATATTTCTAATCTTATGAAAGAGAACCTACTAAGGGAGTGGTGACTGAGGGATTCAGTAAGATGTTTAACGCCATTTCTACAGCTGATGTCATATTCAGGGCGAGAACCATATAACAAAATGTTAGAGAGGGAAATTTCAGTCCTCCGGCATATGTGCACCACACAAATACTCCGGGGACAGCAAAGAGAAGGATTTGACCCTTATAAGTGGGCTAAGGAAGCCTGAATGAGGTACTTGTCAGTATTATGCAGAAGGAGGGGCAGGAGGGTTTGAAGGGGGGGGTTTAAATTTTTAAAACCGCTCCCAAGGGGGGCGCTAAAAATATGTAGACCCCTATTGAAGGGGGCCGAAAAAAGTCAGCATTTTCTAAGCACAAAAGGCCACGCCCTACTATAGCTCAAAGGGGGGGCAGAAAATCTCCGGCCTTTCGGTGCGGGGGGTACACAAAGTTGACTGTCGTCGAGGTGGGCGTAAAAAATTGTGCACGTCCACGCAAAAATCCACAACCCCCCCCCCCCGCCGGTGATAAATAATGACGACTCTATAAGGAAAAGTAATGCATTTTAACAGCTAAATGTTTTATCCCCCCAAAAAATGATCGACATTTCATGTATAACAGCTTTCCTGAGTGTCTTGATGGAAGCGGAGCTTTTATGCCGGTATCTTTACATTTTTTGCCACATTTACACTATTTCGTGATCCCAGAGCAATTTTTATTTTCTGTTGTAAACCGCGGCTGCCCGTTAAGATATAAGAGAGATTGTTTTCTCATAACTTATGGGGCACAACTAGTAAACCATTTTATCCACCCAGAACTCATGTACTATTCAGTGCGTAGGTCTTCTGCTGTAAGGAAGCACAGAGTCTACAAGGTGTTTCACTATATGAGACCTAAATATTGAGGGGAAGTATAATTTGTTATTCTAGCTTACAGATGAAATACCGTAATCTCCCGCCTAAAAGGCGAGTCTTATAGGGTGGCTTTTAGTTCTCATTGGATCCACAAGGGGGAGACTAAGAACTTTCTTTTGATATGTTACACTGCCATATAAGCTCATCTGCTGCTTTTGGGGTCCAGGAGGGTCACAGGGGTCCAAAAAGCACATAGCTTTTTGAAATTTGAAAATCCATTCAATAGAAAAAAAGTTATGAATTTTTAATTTTTTGGACCATATTCTGAAACTCTGGGTGCGCCTTGTACGCGGGATGCGCCTTATACGCGGGAGAGTACGTCAGGATTGTATATTGGCACTCATTTCCAGTATGCCCTATGGTTTTTTCAGTATGCCCCCTCCTCTGTACTTATTGCCCCTGCTTTGTATATTTCCCCGCTTATCCCTGAAAGGGGGGAATAGATTATGCTGTACTTTGGCAAGACTGTATTATGGGGGGGGGGAATACTAATTTTTTGCCCACACGCTCTCACGAGAAGTCCCAATTTTGAAACCCCCCCCTTGGGAGGGGGCTTAAAGTTTTAGGTACCACCCTCAAACCCACCATCCACCCTCTGTTGCTAAATAAGGATGACTCCATAACAAGCCCCGCTGGAGGAAAGGGGAGTTGAAAGTGGAATTAAATGACCAACCATACACTAAAGCCTTTCTCAGTGTAGCAACGTAACCCAAAATTCGACTAGGGATACTCTTTGTGTCATATGTAATCAAGGGCGGATCAAGGATTTTGTTAAGGTGGGGGGTCCAACCCTGGCTTAGGGAGTGACCATTTTTAAACTTTAGAGGGGGGGGGCTGGTGGGTTAAAGGGGGGTGAGAATTTTTTCAACCCCTGGACCGGGGGGGGGGGTCTGATTTTTTTTGACCCCGCGACTAGGGAGGGGGGTCAAAATAATTTCACAAGCTTTCAGTGAAAAAGCCTGTGTGTTACTATAGGTAAAAAGGGCGCGTTTGCACGCGATTTTCGCCTCCCGAGAGGGGGGGGGTTGAAAAATTTTTGAACCGTCGAGAAGGAGGGGGGCTGGATCTTTTTTTTCGTGTCTGCGCGCAAACCCACCAGCCCCGCCCCCTGTTGTTACAAAATGATAACTCCCTCAAGGGGGTTAATGTGCAAGGGCAGCGCCACAATGTCGCCAGTGCAACGCGGCGAGATCGCAATCGCAGCTCCGCAAGATACCTAGGGGGGTAAGGGGGCAAGCCCCACCAAGTAAATGTGGACATGTAGCCATGAAAAAGTCAATTTAGATGCATTTCTCGATCCCAATGCCCATTCTCAGCAGCAAACCCATTATTATGAGAACAGAGACTAGAAAATTAATTTAATTTTTATTGCAAAAACATGCACAAATTTTTTAGATGCACAAACAATAACTCCATACCAAAGCGAGGCAGGGGCCATGAAGGGGAATATACAAAGTGGACATCTTGCGTGGGGCCAACGGGGGCGTCCCTCTTCGGGGACCCCCATAGGAAAATGTGATGTGGGGGAAAAAAAGGGCGAGGTCCTGAACCCCCGGCCCCCCACCCTGGATCCGCCCCAGAAGTATGTAACGACGCCCACCTATTTTTTTCCTTCCCTCTACCCACAAGGCAGAGAGGACTCACCCCGGGACTCACCTAGTGACAAGCAAGGTGCAAACCTCTTACAAGAAACGAGGGGTACAAATGGTTTTCATTAAGAAAGAAGAGAGAACATAGAGGCTAAGAAAAAACTTGCAATTACGAAGGAATGCAGGCTTATGAAATAGCATACGGGAATATTACCTTTTCACTCTTAGGCGGCATGACGTTAAGGCTGCTATTCCACACAAACAGTGAACAAGCACACAGAGAACAATCAAAACGAGTCTTCTTGTCACGCTTCAGTTGGTCGAGGGCAATAAAGAACACATGTGTTATGACCAGCAGGCCTCCGGCGCTGGGATAGAGTGAAAGGGGAAAACAAAATGGCGCTTCCTAGAAGGGTGTTCCATGAGGAGGAAAAGTTTACAACCGGTCATAAGGAGATGTCATAGCCCTTTTAATAGTCATTACAGACTTACAACTGTATGTGTTTCTGAAGCATTACCATTATCTTACTGTGTCGATAACTATTCCGAGTTAGCATATTGTCCCATGGGGGCCGCCATTACAAGAGCTTGTTATCAGCGAGTTCTACTGATAACACGTATCAGATGGGTACCTGTTGGCCCCCGACAGGACCTCAGTGAACAGTTGCTGTCATTTCATTGGCTGATAATCAAACTAGCTAAGGCCGTATAGGACGGGCAAGAGATAACAATGCATGCAGTTCTAAGTATAGTATCAAACAGTTTTATAAACAGATATTTAATGTCTTTTTTCATGTCCAGCTTATGAAACACCCCACAGGGGGCGCACCCTGTGTATTATGTATACCAAGAGCGCCATAAGGGTTACAAAACGAATAGTCGTGTACTCCCATGATAAGTATAAAAAAAAAAGGATTTCCCACCCCCCCCAGGGTAGCAAGAGTATATGGTTATATTATATTCTAATACAGGGGAGGGGTAGGCTGTCTGCTTTTAAAGCTGTACCGAGCCAAGAGCATGCGGAAAGTGTGACGTATCTATATTTATACCACGATTTGTGGGTTACACAGTGCTTTTTGGTGTCTATTCCCATCCACATATCTGTCGATATTGCACACCCTATAGGCTGTAACACCAAGTTTGAAAGGCGTGCGGTTATCCAGTTAAGGCGTGCGGTTATCCAGGTAAGGCATGCGGTTATCCAGGATAACCGCACGCCTCTCCCATGTCACATGTCACATATTAAAACCCACGAAATTTTCCAGGCCAGGGAAGGGATCGAACCTGCAGTCTCACATCCCAAATCCAACTCCCTATGCATAGCGCCACAGGGACTGACGAGAAATGCTCGATTCGAACCAAATCTGGATATGATACAAAGCCGCGTGCGCTGTCGCTGTCCGCTGCCAGACGAGGAGGTGTATTCTACACAAACATAAAAGCGAGACGCATTGAAATCTTTTTTCGCCGTGTGCGCTGTCGCTGTCCGCTGCCGGGCGACGAGGTGTATTATACACAAACATAACCGCGAGACTCATTCAACGGAGAAGGCGCGGTGGTCTAGCGGTTAGCGCGTTGCGCCAAGCCGTCAGAGGTACATGGATCGCGCCCCGGCCCGGGCGCATCTTTTTTCGCCGTGTGCGCTGTCGCTGTCAGCTGCCGGGCAAGGAGGTGTATTATACACAAACATAACAGCGAGACGCATTGAAATCTTTTTTCGCCGTGTCCGCTGTAGCTGTCGTCTGCCGGGCGACGAGGTGTATTATACACAAACATAACAACGAGACGCATTGAAATCTTTAGCCGTGTGCCGCTGCCGGGCACCGAGGTGTATGTACCGATCGTGTACACACAATGGCTGGCATCAACTTGAATTTATTGGTATAATATTGATTATTTATTGGTTCCGTGGTATAAAATAAGTAGTCAATGGATAACTCATGACTTGTGTGTATTAACAAAGGCTAATAACACACACGCGTCATGAGTTATCCATTGATTACTTGTTCATTATACCACGATTTGTGGGTTACACAGTGCTTTTTGGTGTCTATTCCCATCCACATATCTGTCGATATTGCACACCCTATAGGCTGTAACACCAAGTTTGGAAGGCGTGCGGTTATCCAGTTAAGGCGTGCGGTTATCCAGGTAAGGCGTGCGGTTATCCAGGATAACCGCACGCCTCTCCCATGTCACATGTCACATGTCACATATTAAAACCCACGAAATTTTCCAGGCCAGGGAAGGGATCGAACCTGCAGTCTCACATCCCAAATCCAACTCCCTATGCATAGCGCCACAGGGACTGACGAGAAATGCTCGATTCGAACCAAATCTGGATATGATACAAAGCCGTGTGCGCTGTCGCTGTCCGCTGCCAGACGAGGAGGTGTATTCTACACAAACATAAAAGCGAGACGCATTGAAATCTTTTTTCGCCGTGTGCGCTGTCGCTGTCCGCTGCCGGGCGACGAGGTGTATTATACACAAACATAACCGCGAGACTCATTCAACGGAGAAGGCGCGGTGGTCTAGCGGTTAGCGCGTTGCGCCAAGCCGTCAGAGGTACATGGTTCGCGCCCCGGCCCGGGCGCATCTTTTTTCGCCGTGTGCGCTGTCGCTGTCCGCTGCCAGGCAAGGAGGTGTATTATACACAAACATAACAGCGAGACGCATTGAAATCTTTTTTCGCCATGTCCGCTGTAGCTGTCGTCTGCCGGGCGACGAGGTGTATTATACACAAACATAACAACGAGACGCATTGAAATCTTTAGCCGTGTGCCGCTGCCGGGCACCGAGGTGTATGTACCGATCGTGTACACACAATGGCTGGCATCAACTTGAATTTATTGGTATAATGTTGATTATTTATTGGTTCCGTGGTATAAAATAAGTAGTCAATGGATAACTCATGACTTGTGTGTATTAACAAAGGCTAATAACACTCGGCCTATGGCCTCGTGTTATTAGCCTTCACTAACACACACGCGTCATGAGTTATCCATTGATTACTTGTTCAGTATATGGAGAGGTACGTTGATACGAAACATAGTGTTTCGTACAATCTGACGAGGCGGGTTAGTCGAGTTCTCGGATGTTCCTCAGTTTCTGGATAGGTGGCAGCACCCATCAGGGTCTGTGGGGACATCTGAAGACAAACACCTAGGTCCTTATATAAAGGCCAAGGCTCAGCAGGTACGTCCGAGGCCCTTCGGACCTCTCAACATCTAAGACCTTTTTAATATCTGATAGCTGCCCTCGTACTACCTACCGGGTAGCAGTGAGTGTTTCTATAATAAACTATCCATTGGCATACACAAGAATCACCGCCTTGCTCTTTTTTTCCCGATAAGTGAGGCCCCAACCACGGAGTCCCTAAGACGATTACGGTACATATCTTACAGAAAAAAAAAAAGGAGGCCGTCCCCTAGTTGCACATGGCTGGAAAGTAAGGTGCGTATTACGCAATAGGACACTTCGGGTGGAGACACTTAGGGTGCATGCAGGTGCACACTTCGGATGGTAGGCCATGAAGGGTGCGAACCACAGGACATGTAGGGTGCAAGGACACATATTGTGCAAAGGCAGGACATTTATGAGGGTAAATAAACGGGTCTGGATTTGTACAATGTGAACTTTTCAGCCCCCCTGAAAGTTCCACCCCCCACCCCAACGCAGAGGCTGGCAGCCAGGTTTCGGCCTCTGGGCGGCAGTTAGAGTGGAATAAAAATTATTTGGGATTAACAGTGAACAAAATAATCATACTCCAAGCTCTAATAGAGCTAGAAACATTTAAAGGACGTGAACGCATAGAGATGAAATCAGTGGTGCTAGCTAGAGGCATGTAATGTCTGTTGAGAGGGGACTCCCTAAGGACAGAAGCTCTAACCACTAGAGCGTCTCCTACTTCAGCGGCCGTGTCGGCTTGGATTGATTTGAATGCATATGTATGAGGTCAGGCCGCAGTCGTCGCCTGCCGGGACTTTTTTTCATATCCAGACATGGTTCTAACTGAGCTATTCTAGCCAGTCCCCGAGGTGCAATGCAAAGGGAGTTTCAGCCCTGACCCTACGTGCAAAATTTAATGGGTTGTAAGATGTGACATATGACATGTACGTACATGTTAGGGGTGTGGGTTATTGAACAAGTAACCAATGGATAACTCATGACGAGTGGGTGTTATCGACGAATAATGACACGAGGCCGTAGGCCGAGTGTTATTATCGTCGATAACACCCACGAGTCATGAGTTATCCATTGTCTACTTATTTTATACCACGAAACCAATAAATAATCAATATTATACCAATAAATTCAAGTTGAAAACAAAAATTATTCCCCCTCCCCGGGACTCGATGCCAGCCATTGTGTGTACACGATCGGTACATACACCTCCTCTCCCGGCAGTGGACAGCGGCAGCGGCACACGGCGAAAAAAGACGCGTCTCGCTGTTATGTTTGTGTATGAAATACACCTCGTCGCCCGGCAGCGGACAGCGACAGGCTCGGCAGCGGCACACGGCGAAAAAAGACGCGTCTCGCTGTTATGTTTGTGTATGAAATACACCTCGTCGCCCGGCAGCGGACAGCGACAGGCTCGGCAGCGGCACACGGCGAAAAAAGATTTCAATGCGTCTTGCGGTTATGTTTGTGTATAATACACCTCTGCGCCCGGCAGCGGACAGCGACAGCGCACACGGCGAAAAAAGATGCGCCCGGACCGGGGCGCGATCCATGTACCTCTCACGGCTGAACGCAACGCGCTAACCGCTAGGCCACCGCGTCTCCTCCTTCTGCGCCCGGCAGCGGACAGTGACAGGGCACACGGCGCGTCTCGCGGTTATGTTTGTGTATAATACACCTCGTCGCCCGGCAGCGGACAGCGGCAGCGCACACGGCTTTGTATCATATCCAGACCTGGTTCTAGCCGGCCACCATCAGTCAGTCCCTGTGGCGCAATGCATAGGGGGTTGGACTAGGGATCTGAGAGTTTAGGTTCGAGTCATGCCCTGGCCTTGAAAATTTCGTGTATTTTAACATGTAACATATGAGATGGAAGGACATGAGAGGCGTGCTGTTATCCTGGATAACAGCACGCCTTAGATGGATAACAGCACGCCTTAGATGGATAACAGCACGCCTTACAAAATTGATGTTACAGCCTATAGGGTGTGCAATATCGACAGATATGTGGATGGGAATATCCACCAAAAAGCACTGTGTAAGCCAGAAATCGTGGTATAACCATGGATAACAGTATGGGGTGCCAGTCGGTTCCGTCACGCGGCTGAGGGCTATGAGCTAACCACTAGACAACCGCGTCTCCTCCTTCGGCGGCCGTCTTGGCTTGGATTGATGTAAATGATTATGACAGCGGTCAGCCCGCAGTGTTCGCCTCACCGGCCTTTGGGTTATAGGGGTGCAATCCACGAATTCTGAGTTACTTAGTGCTTTATGCTGGATATTCCCTTGCACATACCTGTCAACATGGCACACCATGTAAGCTGTAACATCATTTTTGTAAGGGTTGCCGTTATCCATGGATAACCAACAAGCTGTGCGGTTATGCATGGATAACCCGGACGCATCTAATGTTCTTCCATGTCTTTTTTATGCCATGTGCCCTGTTTCAGTCCGTTCCCGGATGACGAGAAGTGAGTACCCTTCGTGTATACATAACCGCCAAAAGCATTCAAAGCGGCAGCTGTGTGATGTGGGGTAAGGAGGTGTATTACACATAAAACATAACCGCCAGAAGGATTTATGTTCGCCGTTGGCCCTCTAGCCGTCCGCTGCCGGGCGACTAGGTGTATAAGACACAAACATAACCGCGAGACGCATTCAAAGGAAACCAAGCCGAGAGCAGCGCTGTGATTGTCCGATGCCGGGGATTGAGGTGTATGTACATGTAGACACTGTATTTGGCTTTGGGACATGGGGATGGGGAAAAAAATGTAATTTACAATTTGAATTTATTGTTTTTCAATGGATTATTTATGGGATTGCGTGGAATGAAAAAAGTAGTCTATGTGTAATTCATGACTAGTTTGTGTCTGTGAAGGATAATGAAATGAGGCCGTAGGCCGAGTATCAGTAGACTTTTCTAACAGACACGAGTCATGAATGTTCCATAGAGTACTTATTTCAATACACTAAACCAATAATCAATCTATAGAATAACTATGCACTTAAATTGAAAAAAAAAAATATTCCCCCTAACGGGAACTCGAAGGCAGCCATAGTGTGTTTACAGGTACATACACCTCGTCTCGCAGCGGACAGCTACAGGACACAAAGGGAAAAAAAGAAGGGCCCGCAACGGGGGACGATACGCGTTCCTCTAATGGCTGAGCACAAAGAGCTACCTGCTAGACCACCGCGACGCCTCCTTTGAATGCGTCTCGCTATTATGTTTGCGTAGAATACACCTCTTCACTCGGGAGGGGACAGCGAGAGCGTACACGGCGAAAACAGCTGCATATCGTGATTAGTTTTGTGTATGAAACACCTCGTCGCCCGGCAGCAGACAGGTACAGGGCACACGGCTTGGTATCATATGGAGATGTCTTTAGAAGCGAGCTTTTCTCATCAGTCCCTGTGGCGCAATGCATAGGGAGTTGAAGTTGGGATGTGAGAAAGCAGGTTCTAATACTACCCTGGCCTGGGAAGTTAAAAGCTTTTTAAGATGTAACATATGACATCGAAGGAAAAGAGAGGCGTGCGGCTGTCCATGGATAAAACGTACCGGGCAAAGGTTATCCATGGACAACCGCATGCCTTAAGAAGAAATGCGGTTGTAACCGCGTAAAAAAACGCCTCCCACCGGTATACCAGTGTTTGATGACATGTCTCATAAAAGCAGACATAAAGAAGATTTCACAATTATTAATTTCTCTATTCAGTAATTTTTTATTGTGAGACCTCATCACATGGGGCAAATGAAATCATCATAGCGCACTCCCGTACCGCTTCGCGGTACCGCCTCTACGCGACGTGGGAGGCGCTAAAAAAGCTGATATTAAAGTCACGGTTACAGCCTACAGGGTATTCAATCTCGAGACATATGTGGAAATGAATAGGCACCAAAAAGAACCAAGTAAAAGAGAAATCGTGGAATCAAGTAAGAAAAAATACCAGGAATAAGGGAGAAAAAAACCAATAAAGGTTACACTATGGGACCGAAAAGACATATGAAGAAAAGTTTTTTTAGTTCTGGTCGACAAGAGCAGGACTCACGACAAGAAGAGGCAGGTTAAATATGGTGAAAAAAATCAAGAAAAAAGAACTATATTTACCTGATAGAGATGGGAGGGAATAAAACGGCATAGGTCCCTCCTTCTCTAGATCATATTGCGAAAGACCTGCAAAGGCAAAAATTATCAAAAAACAAAACATGGAAAAAAATATGAACATAAGAAAAGAAAAATTTATTAATTAATGGAAAGAGCTGCCCCTTTGCGTTAAAGCATGTGCTAATTAGACCGAGGAAAAAGACTGACACACACTTCCCATTTGCCCGAACAAAGAAAAAACTTTTTCCTAGATTTTTCTCCACCCAAGCCATGGTAGAGGGAGCGAGTCTTTGTCAAATTGGCGTGTATATTATAAGAAGGTCCTTTATTTTTTTAGAAAAAAGGGGGCAAATGACCTCACTTCCGCTTGTTGTTTAAAGAATAAGGACAAATTTCCTGAAATTTTTTCTCTTAAAACGTCGTTATATTATGGATACTAGAAGGCTAGCCTCTGTTTGGGTGTCCGGTTCTTGGTCTTCACACAAAAAGAGACTGACAACTAGGATTTATACCCGAAAAATTGCATCTTAACAGATCAGAAATGTCGGCAAAGACCATAAGAAAGAAAAATCACCCCTTTAAGATAAAAACTAAACTAGTGTACGGGCCCAACCCCTACACCTATCTAGGTCAACTCAGATTCGACCCGCATCGAATTTTTTGGCCATGACTCCATGAGCATAAGATATCCCTTTGTGATTTTGGCAAAAGTCAATAAATCTCGTTGACAAAAGAATTACCATATGCGAGAAATGGCCTTGAAGGCGGAAAGTATGAAAGTCAGGGTTCATCAATAGGTTTCGGATAGTCGTATAGCTATTTTGAAGGAGGAAACGATTACATTTTTATATATAACGAAAACCTGAAAAAATTCTTCTTAGGAACAGGGAAAAAGCGAAAACGCCATCCGACAAAATTTTGGAAAAAGAGACTTATTTGTAAAGAAGTTTAACGATCAAGTGGCCGCAAAGGATGTGACTACTGACGTGTATGCTAAATGTCAAAATTGCAGGACGAGAAGAAAGTGTGGGAATCAGTTAACCTTTAAACGACTTATTAGAACTAGAGAAAGAAAAGAGTAACAATTTTTTATCGTGGAAGAAAAAACACATTTAAAAAAAAAACCTGGGGTAGTCTAAGAAAAGAGGGAAATAAAAAGTCTCGCTCGACTATAAGAGTTTGGAAAAAAAGGAGGGTGTACTACTCTGGAGATAAGAAACAGGAAAAACTAAGAATTTCCTAAGATAAGAAGGGAAAGAAGAAGAGAAAGAACAAAAGACAGATGATTTACCTACCTACTACTTCATCCTGGGGAACTCCAGAATAGTACAGAGCGCTCAAGATAGGTCTGGTCGGAACAAGTTTTTCATCGGCTATGAAACCTCTAATCCCAACAGTAGCCAAAAGTTGGAAATTCTGGAAGAAAAAAAACAAGTATTATTGAAAAAAAAAAACCAAAAAAAAAAGAAATTTCAATATAGAGGGAAAAAAAAAACTGTTATTTTAATATAACTACAAAAAAAATAAGAAATATTCTACAGACGGAAATTAACAGCATGTCTTACTTGTTTGCGGGCGAAGCAAGAGAAATTTTTGATCTTATCTTTGATGCTATCCCCTGTCCTAGGAGAGAACCCATTCTTTCTCAATACATCTGAAAAAGGTTTAGACGCATAATTATATTTCGTCCAAAAGCATGAAGTCTGCATAAAGAAAGAAATAGAAGACGGATAATTTAATGTAGAATCCACTAGATGAGTGATTTACAATTTATTTACATTGTGCAGAGTTCTTACCATTTCCTTTCGTAAGTGAAACCTCACATACTCTGGTGTAACGAGGGTATTAACTAACTTTTTTTTACGTGGAAATCATGTTCAGTGGCAACGTTGGAGGACAATGTAACTCAAAATACCAAACTATTATTTACTTTTCAATGTTTTGCTAATGTATCATTGATCCGCAAAACAGAAAGAGAATTTGGCTATTTGTTGGAGCCCACTAAGAGGTGTAACTTATGGTATTTAGTAAAAGGCAACAAATATTTGATAAATTTTGCAGCAAAATACACGATAAATCGATCTACCCAAAAAGACAGTAAAATTAGAAGACCCTTTCTTTCGTTTTTTTTAAACCGACAGTGTACCAAATGTGTAGGATTTTTGGACCTGTCTATAGAGTTAAACAAGAAGTTTCAAGGATGAAGGTTATTTTAAGTGATATTCATTCCTCACCTAGCTTAGACACATAATAAACAGTGGAAAGGCTAAACATTTCTACAGGAATGTCGAACAAGTTTTCTTTTAGTCCTAAAGTATAATCAACTTAATAAGGATATAACTCCAAGGAATTCTGAAAGTTTTCTACGTAGGGCCTAAGTGTTTTAAGTTAGTACACGACCTCTGTGAATTTGGGTGCTTTTTCTGGATATCCCAAATCTCATATTCCTGCATACGGTGTGACCCCTTATGAGGAAAAGCTAGGTGGATATCAGAACGGTTTGGGGGGGGGGACATCCGGAAGATTAAGGCTGGATATCAAAACCATTTTAATTTCTAAATATGCATGTAAAACGATGTTTCCCTACGAGAGTGCCATTGCCAAAGGTAGGCCTCGAACCTGCAGTCTCAGATCCCAAATCAAAATGCCTCTTTTTTGCGCAACAGAGACAGACTAGAAATGATTTACTAGAAAGAAACCAAACCAAAGCATGCCTAGCCTAGGCGCGAGTACCGATTGTGTAATCATAACCACTGGACACAGAAGCATGCAAATGAAACCATGCCAGGCTGGGCGCTGTAGAAGGAGACGCAGCAGTCCAGTTCTTAGCGCATAGGGCTCAGCGGTCAGAGGTAGGTGGGACGAGTCCCCGTCCAGCCGCACCATATTTTCCCCGTGTACTACATACCATATTTGCCCGTTTATACACCCAGGCTTCCATTAGAACGTCAACCTCCGTACTAAGTTGCAAAAGGACCAGGCCTTTACATGCGAATATACGGTATTCCGACTTAACCAAAAGCTGCCGGGAGCCAAGGTGTCTGTACCAATCGTGTACACACACTTTTTTTCCCCGCGTATGAGACCCAGAAGCTTTTTTTTTGGCGTAGAAGACGGGCCTTCTACGCGGGAGATCAGGGTATTTGGCCTCAATTTTTGTAAATTGAAAAAATTTCTATAGAAAAATAACAGAGAAAGCTATAAGAGTCCCCAGGAATTTTTTTGGGGTAGAGGTCACGTCACATACGCGCGAGTTTTCGCTTGTCCCCGGCTTTAGATCAGGGTTTTTTATGTACTAGAAGTTATTTATTAAAAACATTTCACCAGGTATCCAATGAAAAGAAAATAGCTGTAATATGTCCAATTTTTTCCGAACTTCATCCTTCCATTGAGTTTTCTCTAAGAAATCTATAAAATATTGGAAGAAACATCACTGAATTTCCTCTAAAAAATGGTGAGATTCATACATTTAACTGGGGGGTCAAGGGGCTGAGCTCAAAACCCGGCATATGACCGTGGTTTAGGCCAAAGCATTCAATACTCAAAATTCGGATTTAAATTTTTCCCTAAACTCCCCTCCGGCTAATGGGGGGGGGGTGTTCGGCTTGAGACTGGAGATCTACGGGAGCTTTTTGGGAGCAAGAGAAGGAAAATCAGCAAAATAATAACTACTACCGAAAAAGAAGGAAAGAAAGGAAAATAAGAGGGCTAGTAGCTGACGTAATACCTATGTAACGCTATATAACCTACATGTACTTCTAATGTACGAAGGTCCCTTTCGATTTAAAGAGAAAAATGAAAATCCCTTAGGTTATTCATTGGCTTTTTAGGGAGTTAATATGTGTCCTGTGGGATGTTAGACATATAAATAAAAAAAAGAACGATGTATGCATTTTACTTCGTACGATGGGGGGGACATAAATAATAGAATAGAGACTTATTTCTGAAACGTTTTAAGAAATACTTTCTATGTAATTGAAAATAAAATTCTGATTTTACTTACTCTGTAGGTACTCTAAAGCGTTGGAACATGCTGGCTCGGGAGGTTTTGTCTTACGTAGAATCGAACTGAATTTATAGGCTTCCAACATAATGCAGTCCGTCTCTGGTTTATCCCAGTTGGCTTCTCGTCGTCTCTTTTTAGGAGGAGGGGTCGGATAAATCGACATCTGAAAAACAACGAAAAGGTCACTTTACTTACAAACAAGACAAGAGATAAAAATAGAAAGATAATTTCACCGGAAAGTAATGAGGACAAGTAAAAGCGTAAGACAAACTCAAGATCAGTGGTTAGTTAAATCACCACAGCAAGCCAAAGAGAAAAAGCTTAAGACGAGAATAAAATAAGGTGTCACAGGTAGGCTTTTTAAAAGAGGGCACAAGCTTCTATAATAAAGAAAGAGGGGGAGGGGAGAACTTCTTTCAACCGAATGTATTATTTTTTATACCACGATTTGTGGGTTACACAGTGCTTTTTGGGGTCTATTCCCATCCACATATCTGTCGATATTGCACACCCTATAGGCTGTAACATCAATTTTGTAAGGCGTGCGGTTATCCATGTAAGGTGTGCGGTTATCCATGTTAGGTGTGCGGTTATCCATGTAAGGCGTGCGGTTATCCTGGATAACCGCACGCCTCTCATGTCCTTACATGTCATATGTTACATGTTAAAATACACACAATTTTGAAGGCCAGGGCAGGGTTCGAACCCACACTCTCAGATCCCTAGTCCAACCCCCTATGCATTGCGCCACGTGGACTGACTGCCCGCTAGAACAGTGTGCGGTGCCGCTGACCGCTGCCGGGCGAGGAGGAGTATTATACACAAACATCACCATGAGAAGCTTATTTTTTTCGCCGTTTGCTTTGTCGCTGTCCACTGCCGGGCGCAGAAGGAGGAGACGCGGTGGTCTAGAGGTTAGCGATTTGCGCTCAGCCGTGAGAGGAACATGGATCGAGCCCCGGTCTGGGCGCGTTTTTTTTTCGTCGTGTGCGCTGTAGCTGTTCGCTGCCGGGCGACGAGGTGTATTTTATACACAAACATAACAGCGAGACGCATTGAAATGTTTCGCCGTGTGCCGCTGTCCGCTGCCGGGCGAGGAGGTGTATTCTACACAAACATAACAGTGAGACGCATCTCTTATTCGCCGTGTGCCCTGCCACTGTCCGCTGCCGGGCGACGAGGTGTATGTACCTGTGTACACACACTGTCATGGCTGGCTTCGAGTCACGGGAAGGGGGAATAAATTTTTTTTTTAACCTAAATTTATTGGTATAATATTGATTATTTATTGGTTTCGTGGTATAAAATAAGTAGTCAATGGATAACTTATAAGTGGTGGGGGTTATCGACGATAATAACACTCGTCCTACGGCCTCGTGTTATTATTCGTCGATAGCCCCCACTCGTCATCAGTTATCCATTGGTTACTTGTTCAATAAACATAATAGAGCGTGGCTTACCATAAGAAAGGGGGAGAAAGAGCGGTTCATTGCTTAGAAGGTCCTGAGGGTGTGTGGTGAAGTAAATCAATAATGTAATACATAATGAACTACACCCAGATTTCTCCTCTCACATTACAGCAAAACATAGAAACACGTGAGCTATTCCTCATGAGAAAATGAGACTTAATATGTCGCACCTTAGGCGCGGCCCTAACTAATTAACCCCAAACCGGTGAAGGGGTCGACAAGGTCTGACATCTCACACCCCCCACCAAAACCATCAGAAACTCCCCCCCCCCTCACCCTTGTGCAAGCAAACACAAAAACCAAGCCAGACTTTAATATGATTCACTTAAATGTAAGAGCCTATGTCAAAATCACGTACAAAAATGACATGTAAAGCCTTCTAAGAAAAATTAATGAAAATATGCCCCCCCTCACCCAATAACATGCAACCAAGATTGGACTGACAAGAGGAGATAAGACAAAGAAAAGAACATCCACCTCCAGAAAAAATAAAATTTGAGCCATCGACAAGGGAAAAATATCTTGCACCCCAATCCCTCTAGGACGAAAAAAATTATGATAGAGCAGGTTAGGTCTCTGACCTAAAAGACCCGAGTTTGTAATGCCATTTTCCATGCTATTTTAAATTCAATGTTCTATATTCAATCAGACATGGACAAATAGTGAGAAATTACTGACATATGTAGATGAATTTCTGACCGATAATGAGCAAATACTAACATGTATTCACTTATTGCGGACAAACAGTGCATTATTAATTATATATTAGGACAAACAGGGCATAATAACTAACCAAAAATTAGTCATTAGTAAGACAAATTGACTCATTGCTGACAAATTGTGCATTAGCAATGCAAAATTTGTGGTGAATAGTGAAAAAAAGCCTCAAAATGGCTCGGACGGTAAACTGTAACCTGATTTCCCATGGCCTTAAGAATATGCCAATTTCATTGCAGTTTAATTTCCAGTGCAGCAATTTGTTGGGTCCAAAAAAAAAAGGATCACAAAAGATGGACACTGCCAGAGGAGTGGTGCAGACATTGTCTGAAGTACCTAGCCGGGGGGGGGAGGGGGAGATTTTGACTTATGTCGAGGAGGGAGGGTCCGCGCGAAACCCCCCCCCCCTGTTGACAAAAAATTACCACTCCCTAAGTGCCTACAAAGGTTGGGGGGGGGGTCTTTTTTTATACGTATTGTTTCTGCCAGATTAGGACCCCCCCCCCTCGCCATAAATAATGAAGGCTCGCTTAACCAAAAAGGAAAAGGAAAATAAAAAAAGGGGGAGTTCACTAGAACGTAAATAATCCAAAAAAGAGAGGCGGGACATGTATGGAAAAGAGACGGCCCGGGTCCCGCTCCCCCCGCTGCCGCCGCTGCCGCCGCCGCCGCCGCCGCTGCCGCCACTGCCGCCGCCACCGCCGGAGAAGAAAAGTATGAGGAAGGGCAATACCCGACAGAAAAGAACAGGGGAGACTTCAGTGCGCTACCTAGTTGGGGTGATAGGCTTCTCGTGCTATGCCATCTGGAGGGAATTTGATACACTACCATAAAAAAGGCCCACGCAAGAGGTAAACAGACGGGCCAGGTGTTCAGTTAGGCTTCTACATGACAGAAATGATATGAGAATTACGAGGAAAACTGATGTTTTTTTTATTCGAGACAGAACAGAAGATGAAGAGAAAATGGACTTTGAGTAATACACCTTGCGTTTTATTTCCTGCGCTCTCTTGGCCAGTTATAGGGGGGTGGTGGGTTAGGGAAAGTCAGCGAGAAAACACAGAATAAAACGTGGTTCTAAGGAAGGTAGGAGAAAATAAAACTACTTAGAAGGAGTAACGGAGGGAGACTAAAACACCAGGTGCACTTATAAGGCGTGACAAGAGTTGTACTTACCGCAGAATGTAGTAAAATAGGACGTGTCAACTCGAACCCTCCGACCACGTGCGACCAGAAAGGTAAATGTCACGTGACTCACAGGGATTCCCCGCTTTTCTATGACGTCATAGGGGGCTTTTCCATTAAATACACTGGTTTCCCGCTGTATACGAGAGAACTTAAACTTACAACCAGAGTTATAGTGGAAGTTACAGTCTACAACTGGTTCAGTCATAAGTCGGGACTTACAACCGCTGAGTGTTTCACAACCACTTTAGCTATAGCACTGATTTTAGGTTATAAACTCAGTAAGATAATAATCATCGTTCAGAAACACCTGCAGTTTTAAGCCTACGATCACTATTAAAACTGCAATAATATCTCCCTACAACTGGTTGTAGACATTATTTCCTTCTGAAACACCCTACTGGGGTGGGGAAAGGGAGATAACAAACTGTATCCATGTATCTGTCTACACTATCCCATAATAACCATTCAATGGTGGCACAATTCAGTGGCAGATCCAGGATTTACAAAAGCAGGGGGCGCGGTCCAAAAGGAGGGGGCGCACCCCCCTCCTATTTTGTGGATGTTTTGGGATCCAAAATAATTAAATAAACTCGTAACTACATGTACAGACAAAAAGGAGTGGGCGCCTCCCCCGCGGCCCGTCTAAATTCGCCACTTTAATCCATTCACAAAACAAGATTGACCTATCACTTTTTTTCCAGAGCAACTTGAGGAAAATATATGATTACATCATGTCGACCCTTAGAGAGTGCAATGATTCTGTACAGTAGGATTTATGAGAGTGCAATGATTCTGTACAGTAGGATTTATGCCTTAATGTAGTGCTGGCGAGTCACGCGCTATCGCTATATTGTGGCACAAAAGGGCATATTTCATTATTGCATGTGTTGTGTGGCCTTTAAAGACATTATATGCATATCTCTCCCTGCTCCCAGGGTCCTCAGTTTATCCCTCTCTTCTGTTAATGATAGTATGATCAGCCTAGAATTGTGTTTTGACCTTTGCTAATATTTGCATTCTGATTTCTTATTGCACTTATTTAATGTTGATGAAAAGTTGCGTGGCACAGTGAGAACACATCTCCGCTTGAAAAGGAGATATTAATAGTTCGTACTGGTAATAAGTATATGGTAATAATCTAGTATCACCGTTTGAAAGCACACTATTATTCATGTTTATCTTGGTCTCAAAATTACTCTGAAATCGAACCGTTTTCTGCCAGGTTCAGTCCCATTTTAGGGGCAGATTGAGAGGGGGCGCCTGGCCCCTCCATATTTCACTTTAGGGAGTGATCATTTTTTAACAACAGTGGGGGGGGGGGGCTGGTGGGTTTGAGGGGGGTCAGAATTGTTTCAACCCCTTGAAAGGGGGGGTCAGAATTTTTTCAACACCTCTGATGGGGGGGGGTCAAAATAATTTCACCTGTTTTCAGTGGAAACCCCCACGCATTACTATAGGGTAAAAGGGGACGTTCGTGCGTGATTTTTGTCCCTTGGGGGGTCGAAAAAACTTTACCCCCTCGAGAAGGGGGTTCGAAAATTTTTTCACGCGTCTGCGCACAAACCCACCAGCCCCTCCTGTTGTTAAAAAATGATCATTCCCTTAGCTAAGAGTTTTCTTGTGCCTTTTATGCCTCAGATCTGGCCCAAAATAAAGGCTGAACAATGGGCGCGCCCTCTTTTTTAAAATTCTGGATCCACCACAGTAGACTCATTAATATATTTTCCTGAACAGAACTTTTTAAAATGAGATGGGTCACCCCCACCCCCTCCTGGCCACATCTGGATCCGCTACTGAATGGATCTTAGATTCTGAAGAGGGTCATATAATTACCAAAGACTTCGTGAAATATAATCCACGCTTAATTTATCCCTTTTTGTCACAATTCTCTCTGCAAATATCTCGCCCAGCACCTTTTCTAAAGTTTTTTTTTATACTGCATGATAGAGCCGTCTACTATAGTACTACTATTAGTAGCTTATAATAAGACGTAACACCAACCCCTATCGTACATACAAACCACACCCATTGTCTCAGTGACAATACTACCACACAAATGACCATACTTGGTGTAGCCCCCATTTATGTATCTAAGGTATTTACATTTAAAAGTTGTCTATAATCTCTTCCTTTATCCCGGAATGGCCCTGTTGGGTGGGCCCAGACAATGCTTGCACTTCTCTAAACTAACATTGACAGTTCAGACCAACTAGTTCTGTAGAGAATGATATCAGGCCGAAAGGAAAATATGCATCTGTTATGTGCCCCGGCCAACACTGGCCATCAGAGTAGGGAATTCTATAATAATTCTAGGTACTAATTTAAAAATGACTACATTACTTTAAACTTGACACACATTTTCTTGACGTAGTTGACTAATTCGCGAAATGGCCTACAGGCCCTTTTCAGTGTCCGAAGCACTTGGTTTAAAGTTTTTAACGTTAGAAAACGTTTTTAATGTTCCTAATTTTGAAAAAAAAAACATTTGTTTTAAACATGTCTATATAGGTGAAAAATTATAATTGTAGGGCCAAAGAAAAGTTGTGCTAAAAGAAATTAGGTAGGGAAGGGGGGATTTTTTTTTTAATTTTGCAACACATTTTTAAGCACGACGAGCCGGAATGACTCCGGTTTGAGTCACAGGGAATCAGTAACGACTAGATTGGCTGAAAAATTGCCCAGAAACCTAAAATTCCTCCAAAAATGCAGGAAAGCGACCTCGACCCCCCGACCTGGTTACACTCTAAAAAATGTGTTTTAACTAAAACATATTTTACCAAAACACTTTTTGGTAAAACACATTTTCATCATCTAAACACTTTTCCTAAAACACTTTACACTTTTCCTGCAAAAGTGTTTAGGTTTATAAAAGTGTTTTAATACTTAATTCCAATCCAACTCACCAGGTGGCAGGGGCCACCAATTATGGTACTATTGTAACATTAATATGGACACAAATGTCTGAATTTAAGTATAAATGATAATGATACACAGCATCCTGATAGAACGTCATATTTACACTTTACCTTAGAATGGATTTGTAAAAGAAATATCTAAAAATTACCTTCTCAATACCTTGATTCCAATGTAACCCATGATAAACACCCATTCTGTAACATTCAGGATTAATACATACATCCCAGTCCTAAATTCTCTGACTAACTCTGTGCATCAATGTGTTTGAACTCATTTGGACTGTAGGTCAAGCCTGGTTAGCACAGAATCAATGTTGATAACTGGATGATCAACATTCATCAACTTGCTATCAACATTTAACTTCAATATTCTCTACCTGTAGAGAGACAGCAATATGCAGTAGGAAGGACTCACTAATCCTAACACTGGGACCATGCCAGTACATGGGTTATAAATAAGGAAAATGAAATAATAGCAAGGGCATAAATTTGCCTGAAGCTCATTTTAAACGCTTTCTGAACCTAAAAACTTTATTCTCAGAATCATTTAAACACTTTTTCATCTAAACACATCTCAATCAAAACACTTTTGAATTTTTAAACACTTTTTCAAAAAGCATTTTGTGTTTTGCCCAAAAATGTGTTTAACAAAGTGTTACAAGAAAGTGTTTTAAATACAGGTAAAAGTGTTTAAAAACAAAACACATTTTTTAGAGTGTACTAGGGGCGGATTCTGAGTGAACTTGGTGCTCTAACCGCACCCACTCCCCTCCCTAATACTCCTGTACATTTGTACAATAAATAAAAGACACTCCAGCCTCAAGTGGTCCTCATACTACCTGTATCCACCACCACAATGTTATTGTACCCAGAACCTGGGCAAATAGCATCAAAGTATACCGCCTACAGGTATCTAATAACCCTCTGTAGGCCGCTAGTGTGCTGGTGCCCATCGGCTTGATGCACCAATGAAGTGCTGGCGAGTCTGCTCGCCAGCACTTCATTGGTGCATCAAGCCGACCCTCCGGGACTGTCTATACCTTGTCCGGTCAGCATGATACAGGATTGCAGCCTCGGGGAGTTTGTTTGTTTTTTTTTTTTTTTCACCAGGGCTGCATTCATACATCATGAAGACTAATGCATTAATTACACTATATACCCATAAAGGGCTCAGTCTGGATACAACCCTGTATAGCCGGGCTGTATAGCCCCTGAATCCTCCAGGACCGTCATTGCAGCCCACTCAAGGAGGCTGCTTTTTGTTATAGGGTCGGGGAGGAGGGCGACCGCCGTACGGCTAATGCTGTTTGTACTGGGGAAGGGGGGGGGGGGTAGAATTATGGCGAATAAAGCAGTCATTTACATACATAGAGATCGGCGTGATTTAAGGTACATTTAATGTTAAGGATACCATATGTAGCTACACAGGCGTGGGAATATAGCCCTGGCCGCTCTAACAGCCAAGCCGAGAGTTACCCACAGAATTTTAACAAATGACTTGAGGCATCATGGTGGCTTTACGGCCAAGAAAATCTTATTTTTTTTAGGTAATCCAACCGTCCTGGCCGACCCGTCCAACAGGAAACGCCCCCCCCCTCCCAACCCCAACCCCAACTCATCTTACCTCTATAGGCCGCTATTTTATAAGTGCATCATGCCCACATAGGTCGGCATGATGCAGCAATGAAGTGTCTCTTTGGTCCAATCCTTACTAATGCACTTATGCATCACGCCCATTGCTTTCATGATACATGAACAAGGTACCGGTGAGTCAGCCAGCAAGTCTTTATTGAACACGGTACTGGTGAGTCTACCAGCAAGTCTTTATTGAACACGGTACTGGTGAGTCTTCCAGCAAGTCTTTATTAAACAAGATACTGGTGAGTCTACCAGCAAGTCTTTATTGAACACGGTACTGGTGAGTCTGCCAGCAAGTCTTTATTAAACAAGGTACTGGTGAGTCTACCAGCAAGTCTTTATTGAACAAGATACTGGTGAGTCTGCCAGCAAGTCTTTATTAAACACGGTACTGGTGAGTCTACCAGCAAGTCTTTATTAAACACGGTACTGGTGAGTCTACCAGCAAGTCTTTATTGAACACGGTACTGGTGAGTCTACCAGCAAGTCTTTATTGAGCAAGGTAATGGTGAGTCTACCAGCAAGTCTTTATTGAACACAGTACTGGTGAGTCTACCAGCAAGTCTTTATTGAACAAGATACTGGTGAGTCTACCAGCAAGTCTTTATTGAACACGGTACTGGTGAGTCTACCAGCAAGTCTTTATTGAGCAAGGTAATGGTGAGTCTACCAGCAAGTCTTTATTGAACACGGTACTGGTGAGTCTACCAGCAAGTCTTTATTGAGCAAGGTAATGGTGAGTCTACCAGCAAGTCTTTATTGAGCAAGGTACTGGTGAGTCTACCAGCAAGTCTTTATTAAACACGGTATTGGTGAGTCTACCAGCAAGTCTTTATTGCACCATGCACGCTGAAACACAATGCAGACCCGATGTATCACATGGAAATGATACCATGTGGGACCAAACTGTGTACTCTAGCTGTTCATACCGGTAAGAAATACTCTTGGCAGTTAGGGTGTTGTAGTTTGGCTGGAATGTATCTATAGTATAAAGTTGTTAATTTACTGTTGTTCAGACTTACACAATACAGCTATCATAAAGTGTTTGGACTGTTTGCGTCTATACTACCCTCATCAGACACAAGAACACCCTTACAATATAAGTCATCATGTACAGCTACAGGTTTGGTGTCGGCACATCTGTGAATTATAACGAGCTATAGACGTGTGAAAGATTTCTAATTAACCTAAACAAGACAGCTTGAGGCCTTGGGGTTACATCTGCCGTCATGACGCACGATAGCAGTGTGCGGTTTTGTGCATCGTGCCCATTTAGGGAGTGGTCATTATTTATCAACAGGGGGGGGAGGGTGGGTTTGAGGGGGGGGCGTAAAATTTTCAGACCCCTCCCGAGGGGGGGGCTAAAAAAATTTTGACCCCTCTTGAGGGGGGGCTAAAAAAATTCACCCTCTTTTTAGCAAAAAAGCCAGCGCGCTACTATAGATCAAAGAGGGGCGCGAAAACTCTCCGCGCGTCTGGCGCGGGGGGGCGCTAAAAATTTTGACTGCCATCGAGGGGGGGGCGTAAAAAATTTCCGCGCGTCCGCGCGAAAACCCACCACCCCCCCCCCTGTTGATAAATAATGACCACTCCCTTAGATTTATTTTCTTTTTATCTTTCTTTTGATTTGATTTTATTGGATTTGATAATCCAATAAATCGATCTAGCGGTTTTCTCATTGTGAGCGATGTATACCTCACACTGTTGATACACGTTTGTAGCAAGGCAAGAATTCCGATATGCTGCTCTACCAAGCATCTTTTCTTTTCCTGTTAAAGAAAATAAATTGCAGACTGATACATATTAGATGTATGGACCCCCTCTATGGTTGACTAAGTATAGTAGTTTAATCCCTTAAGGGCCCCCAATGCATTACTCTATCGTGCCCATTGGCGAGTAACTCGCCAGGGCTACCCATGATTGGTACACCCCCAGAGGGCCGTCATGATGCTCCAATGAAGTGCTGGCGAGTAGTCTCGCCAGCACTTCATTGGTGCATCATGATGACCAATGGGCATGATGCACTCCTGCATCAGTGGCTCTTAAAGGGTTAATACACACCTGTGTGGTGGAATATACCTGTCCCATTGTGGCGGCACGTGCCTGTGGTGTCTCATTGGTATGTACTATTGTATACAGACGTCTTTGTAGCTTCACCGACAATGATAGATCTATATGTGGTTAAGTACTATAATAAAACTACAAGAAAACCACATAAGCACTATCAGAACCCCAACCTAGCCCCCCCCCCTTCCCATTTTTAAAATTCATAATGCCCCTTCCTGTGCGCTAGGCCTGACAGGCCTCCAAGGCGGTGTCCTTTGATGTTAGGTTATAACGGGAACAATGTGACAAATATTTCAGTCAAAGCCTTCGTTAAACACTATAATTCAGCTTTTTTGACAGGCTCAATCTAGGTATGGTGGAAGGGACTGTAGCACTGGTTGTGTCTGTAGCAATGAAGTGCATAGCAATTGGATCATTTATCAACTATAAGGGATTGGTCATTATTTATCGACGTCAGTCAACAATTTTTGTGCCCCCCCCCCGCACCAGAGGTGCGGAGAGTTTTCGCGCCCCTCTTTGATCTATATAGTAGTGTGCAGGCTTTTTTGCTAAAATGAGGGTGAATTCTTTTAGCCCTCCCTCAAGAGGGGTCAAAATTTTTTTAGCCCCACTCCTTGGGGGGGGGGGGTTCTGAAAATTTTACGCCCCCCCCCTCAAACCCACCATCCCCCCTGTTGATAAATAATGACCACTCCCTAACCTGCCACTATCAGAATCTCAATTCTGTTTGGTTGAACCCTAAACGTCTTTGTGATACAGTAGAATACATCCGAATATATAATACCCTCTGAAAAATGGACATTGTAATAGATATTAACATAGGAAATGTAGCACTGAACGTTATCCGTGCCCCCGTCTAGACCAACATTTCCTGGCTGCATGTGCCCCCCGGGGGGAGGTACTGGTGGCTTCAAGGTACATGTAACAGTTGCCGCCTTACAGCCCACCCTCTGGAAGGTTGCGGATGTTGACAGCCCCCCCCCCCCTTCAGTCATAATGGTAGCTACCGACAGCCCCCATTTTCAGCCCCAATTGGCTAAAAAAAAGTACCGACAGCCCCCAATTCCAGTCATAATGCAGAGGCGTAGGAAGCAAATCTTCATTGGGGGGGCCTGGCGAGGGCACCATCGCGACCACCTTGAATTGTCGGCTGATGCGTGATGGTGTCTATATATATGCATATTTAGAATTCATATAAAAAAGTGATTTTTGGTAAATTTGGTAAATTTTGGATATGACTTTCCTATTCTCCCTATGACATCAACTTTATAATCTAATTTGAGATGTAAAGTTTTAGCTTCTTTTCCATTGTGTTTATGAGTTCTTGGGGGGGCCCAGACATATTCAGGCCCCACCTCCTTCATGATTGGGGGGCCCAGGCCCCCCTGGCCCCCCCTTTTCCTACGCCCCTGTAATGGCACCTGACAGCCCCTGCTTTTCAGGGTCTCACAGTGACAGCTCCATGGACTTGTGCTGCAGTAGATATCCAATCCATGGTATAGTAGCCCCCCCGGCTGTGCCCCCCACTATAGGCTGGGAATATGTCTGTAATATCACAGTATAGTTATACAAACCCCAGAGGAGTGTACAACCACTTTTTTTTTACAATTTAAACTTTATTTGACCAAACAATATCGTACATAAGGAATTCTAGATATAAAGTCGATCCTTGTGGCTACATGTAAGTATTCTGGTCATCAAAGTTAATGATAGCCTCATCAGTGAACTGTTTGGGCGGTGCTATCATAAATAGATAATGATAAACACAGATGAAACAATATGTGTAAGAAATAACAATCAACCCTGAGAAAAAGGCAATGACAACCATCTTTATACAGTTAACATAGGTATGACACCTGTTAAAAAAACATCCTTTAAGTGGGTATTGAAGCCATCATCAGAGTTTTAGCAGCTTTTTTGAACTCATCATAATTGTCCATGTTTCTTTCAAGTACACTTAAATTGTTCCATGTCTGGGCACTTGTAACCAAAAGAGAATTTGCAAACGCTGTGCATTTAGGAATAGGGTAGTATAATAATGGGGCTTGATTTAATCTTGTAGGTCTGGCTATTGGCTTAACATATTGGCCATTTTTGGATCTTTTGTGTGCAAAGGTTTTGATATGGAATAATCTTCTCATCTCTAGGGTAGGTAGCGAAGCTTCTTTGTGAATTTTGACTGTAGGGATTAGGATATGAAGAGATAAACATGTGTTGATACATTTGTTCTGCATGCGTTGCAATTCCTCTAGATTAGTGTTACTGGCACCCTTATATAAAATATCACAGTAGTCAATAGTGAACAAGTAACCAATGGATAACTCATGACGCGTGGGGGTTATCGACGGATAATAACACGAGGCCGTAAGCCGAGTGTTATTATCGTCGCTAACCCCCACGCATACACCTCCTTCCCCGGCAGTGGACAGCGAGAGCGGCCGTCTCGGCTCGGACAGGCAGCGGCACACGGCTAAAGATTTCAATGCGTCTCGCTGTTATGTTTGTGTATAAAATACACCTCGTCGCCTGGCAGCGGACAGCGACAGTGCACACGGCGAAAAAAAGAAGCTTCTCGCGGCTATGTTTGTGTATAATACACCTCCTCGCCCGGCAGCGGACAGCGACAGCGCACACGGCGAAAAAAGATGTGCCCGGACCGGGGCTCAATCCATGTACCTCTGACGGCTTGGTGCAACGCGCTAACCGCTAGACCACCGCGCCTTCTCCGTTCACTGCGCCTCGCTGTTATGTTTGTGTATAATACACCTCCTCGCCTGGCAGCGGACAGCGCACACAGCGAAAAAAGATTTCAATGCGTCTCGCTGTTATGTTTGTGTATAATACACCTCCTAGCCCGGCAGCGGACAGCGCACACGGCGAAAAAAGATTTCAATGCATCTCGCTGTTATGTTTGTGTATAATACACCTCCTCGCCCGGCAGCGGACAGCGACAGCACACACGGCTTCGTATCATAGGAAGACCTGGTTCTAACCGAGCGTATCTTGTCAGTCCCTGTGGCGCAATGCATAGGGAGTTGGATTAGGGATCTGAGACTGTAGGTTCAAGCCCTGCCCTGGCATGGAAAATTTTGTGGGTTTTAATATGTGACATGGGAGAGGCGTGCGGTTATCCTGGATAACCGCACGCCTTACATGGATAACCGCACGCCTTACAAAATTGATGTTACAGCCTATAGGGTGTGCAATATCAACAGATATGTGGATGGGAATAGACCCCAAAAAGCACTGTGTAAGCCAGAAATCGTGGTATAATAATAACTACAACACCCCTTCTGGATCCGCCCCTTTAAGGTAACCTCAGTCTGGTAACCTGGTGATGGGTCACCAAGACTTTTTCTGCCCCCCCCCTGCTCTCTCAACCCAGACACACACCCCTCTACACCACTCCTCCTAGATCTGGTTGTACATACTATATATTGAGTTCTCTGTGTCCACCTTTATCTTGTCTGGCAATGTCCCTTTTTTCACGCTCCCATTATTAGATGAAGACCTGTATTTCATGGTGATAGAGACACGCACGTGTCACATCACAGTTTGGGACAGGTTCACGATAAGTGTGATTTACTTTGATCACTGAGGTGAGGCCTAATATGCCTCTGTTACCAGCGTCTGTAAGTGTATACACATTCTCATAGTGATATTTTAAAGCAAAAGAAATGGAGGAAAATAGATAAGCAAATGAAAAAAATAATGTGGGTGCAAGGTCACATACATTGTTCAAAATCATAAGGAAGGCAAATCTTATTTTTTTACCTCAAAATGACTGAAGATTTGAGGGCTAAATTAAAAAATAAATATATTTAAATAAATAAATAAATAAAACCCACTAAAGTACAAGAAACAAGGAGGGGGCGCAGATATGATATGTGTGCATGTTACAAACAGGAACCTTGGTTAAAGACGAGGGTTAAAGGGTAACAAAAACAGGCCTTTGAATTATATTAGTTTTCATTTTCAATAATTCCCACTTACGTTATACTCAATCAATATGAAACCTGGCAAGATAAGAGGCCATGTGATATGACGATTTCTCACAAATATACATGTATATATAGCACGTGTATTCTGTCTATCCCTTCTCCCCCAATCCAAAGAGGTCGTGAGACTGTGATCACAGAGTTTTTAGAGTCCCTCTATAACTTTAACCCTATAAGTAGCATTAAGTAGGTTGAGCGTTGACATCATGCTACTTGTACTGATCTCTATGTCTAAGATGTGGGAATGTACTCTCTGACTGTAGATCTCTTATGTGACATACAGGCCCCTCATACAGAGGAACAGAGTACATGTATACTGGGCCTCCCTAGTCCACCTTTAAAGACAAATGCTACAACATCCCAGTATTGGGCTCTGCTCCTCATTACTCCATATAACCTTGGATTACGTTAGAATGATGCACTAACATTAAGAAAATGCAAAAGAAAAAATCCATAGGTCACCGCGCTTACTTTTACAGTATGATGATTTAAGTGTATAATGCCTTAACTATAGAAGCAAATGGGAAAACTATTTTCTCGTATCATGTCTCATAGGTAATGCCCCTCTACTGATTTTCTCCCAAGACTCTCTGGATAGAAAGAGGACATCTATACAAACATTTTGATAAAAGGAAAATGAGGGGGGGGGGTCACCGTTGAAATAAAAATGTTACAAATTTCTAAAATATTAATTTTCTCCTTTAATATAGCATCCTATGGGAATATGAACAGCGTATAAATGTCTTTCATGAAAAGTTTAACACCATTAAGATTAGTGACCGTCATAGGTTTTGTTTTCTGTCACCAGATGGCTTCTGTGTATCTTGGCACGTTTGTCTTTAAAGGTTCTTAATGTCATCTTTTCTACATGTATACCCCCACCAACTCCAGGAGGAGGGGGAGGGAGAATGTCCTCCAGACTAAAAAGAGTCTCATGGTTGTCTTTGGACATTTGAAGATCATTTGGCCTATCAATACAATCAATAGCATTCATGTATACGCGTACAAGGCATTACCTTTCTTTATTTCTTAAGGGTATAGCACTGAAAACATGGAAGATCCGAAACTAGTCAGCGGTGACCACTTTAGGTCCTCAAGTTGACGATACCTAAAACTACAGCTTTAGGTAGTCAAAATGACGACTTTAGGTCATCATCCTGACGACCTGAGTCACCAGGATGACAATACTGACAGTACAGAGTCGTCGTTTGATGACTCAGGTCATCAGGATGACGACCTTAAGTCGTCGTTTTGACTACCTAAAGCTGTAGTTTTAGGTATCGTCAACTTGAGGACCTAAAGTGGTCACCGCTGACTAGTTTCGGATCTTCCATGTTTTCAGTGAGGTGATGAAAATTATTACATACAACATAAACACCATAGAGTAATATCTTGGCTGTGTAGGGCGCCACCAACTTCCGGTCACCCAGACGTCTTAGATCTCACAGAATCCCATAGACGGACGGAATGTCTAGTAGTTTCCGGTATACAATAAAATCCACTGACCACTGTAACAGATCCTATAGTCAATCCATTTATTCACCAGCCTATAAGAAAACCACACAATTTGTTGTGGTCAGCTAAGACATTGTAATGTTAAGTCTAAAAATGGCTCACCTATGCTGTAGGACAGCTATAGGGCCCACGCAAACTTTGCTCATTACATTGATTTTCTTTTGTGTTATTCATTTCTTTTATTCAAGTATGCAAAGAGATTTTGTAAACTGCCAGTGTGTAATTAGGAAAAAAATGACGGTATATTTCTGGTTATGTCATCTGGAAAATTGGAGCTCTTCTGACTAGGAAAAATCCAAACAAGAATATTTTATTTTTAGAGTTTCTTAATTACCTCATGATTTTATATTGAGCCAGGACTTTTTACCACAAAATCTCATGATGAATTAATGTATCAGCGGCCCTTAAATGGTTAGAGGATTAATCACATTACCATTACGCTGATAACCTACGGGGCTTGTTCTGGAGGTTGGGGCAGGTAGGAGGCCGTGTGACGCAGCTACATTCCCACGGAAGTGGTCATCTCACCAGGAACATTCTGGTCTATGGGGACTTCCGGTGGTGACCGCAGTGTTTCTCCAGGAGGTGAAGGGGGTGGTGAGGGGGAGGTAGAGTAGGAGCTGAGAAAGTTCCCACCACCACACAAAATAACAATAGTGAGAGAATTAAGAGAACAGTTGAGACTCTATAGTGACAGATTTATCGCCCCCCATCCGGATTATCCATCACCTATGTACATGTATATGTATTCTAGGTGAGAGAAGAAGGGGGATCTGCATTTATTTCAATATCTAAAATCAGCCTCAATGTCACAGCTCATCCCCCCCCCCCACTTTCTTTTCAAAATACTGTCTCCTTGTCAAAAAGCTGGCTGCAACAATAACCAAATTGATTTTTTGGTAGACATTTACTGGCCAGCGCCCTTGTATTCTGTTGTGTTTGGGGATATTTTTCCCAGTGGCAATGTAGCCGTGAGGGATGTGTGGGGTACATCCCAGGATGTCTCTACAGATTATATAGAAAATAACCAATATTTAAACCCCCATCACCCACTCTTTTATTTATTTATTTTGTTATCATTATTTTACTTTGTTCTATTTTTGCTGCTCTGCCCCCACTGTAATTGTAGATTTGTCATTTGTTTTTCACTCACACTTTCCCAAATCCATTTCCCCATGATTTATCTCCGAACCATCCCATGGGACTGGTAAAGGGGCACCATTCAGATGGATAACAAAAGGGGAAAACATCAATAAAGCTTAAACCCAATTCTGGAGACTGGCACCTACAATGTGTGGATTTATTCTTCCCTGTGGTAGGATGGTACAAAAAGATCTTCGACATTGTTATAGTTGAAAAATGCCCACAGGTTGTTAAAAGGAATTAACACCTTTTTAATGTTTGTCCTTTATTTACCTCCAGGGGTTCATATTAATACTGAGACAGTTTTTGTGTCCGTGTATCTCGACTTATCCCACGACTTACCATTTTAACTTTAAGCACATGCACAGGACTGTTCTCTGGCCATTTAAGGGTTGCTAATATAGGAGAGCATCATGCCCATTGGTGCATCATGCCCATTGGTGCATCATGCCCATTGGTGCGTCATGCCCATTGGTGCGTCATGTACATTGGTGCATCATGCCCATTGGTGCATCATGCCCATTGGTGCATCATGTCCACTGGTGCAACATGCCCATTGGTGCATCATGCCCATTGGTGCATCATGCCCATTGGTGCATCATGTACATTGGTGCATCATGCCCATTGGTGCATCATGCCCATTGGTGCATCATGACATTGGTGCGTCATGTCCATTGGTGCATCATGTCCACTGGTGCAACATGCCCATTGGTGCATCATGCCCATTGGTGCATCATGCCCATTGGTGCATCATGTACATTGGTGCATCATGCCCATTGGTGCATCATGCCCATTGGTGCGTCATGCCCATTGGTGCGTCATGTACATTGGTGCATCACGCCCATTGGTGCATCATGCCCATTGGTGCATCATGCCCATTGGTGCGTCATGCCCATTGGTGCGTCATGTACATTGGTGCATCACGCCCATTGGTGCATCATGTACATTGGTGCATCATGTACATTGGTGCATCATGCCCATTGGTGCATCATGTACATTGGTGCTTCATGCCCATTGGTGCATCATGTACATTGGTGCATCATGCCCATTGGTGCATCATGCCCATTGGTGCATCATGCCCATTGGTGCATCATGCCCATTGGTGCATCATGCCCATTGGTGCATCATGTACATTGGTGCATCATGCCCATTGGTGCATCATGTACATTGGTGTATCATGTACATTGGTGCGTCATGCCAGTCCTACGCGAATGCACCAATCTGTAGGATATGGGCATGGTGCATGGATGTAGCCCTGGCGAGTAGACTTGCCCGGACAACATTCATGATGACAAATGGGCATGATGCATTGATAATGTACAATCAGTCTTTAAAAGATAAATACAAAATATGAATATATGTAGCCATGATACATGAATGTACCATACCATTGGCCAACGCATCATATATTCTAAGTGTCAACTTGGTGTGTAATTTATCAAAATGTAATCGTGTTACTATATCTACCCCTGCGGTAGCTAACATGCACTACGTTGTTGCATCATGACAACAAATTGTGCCCTGAGGTATCACACCGCCCTGAAAGGGTTAACCCTCTAGAGGCCGCTGATGCATTAATGCATCATGCCCATTGGTCATTATGATGCATTAATGCATCATGCCCATTGGTCATCATGATGCATGAATGCAGCCCTGGTGAGTAACTCCCCAGTGATACATTCATGCATCATGCCAACCCTATGGGGTTTGATACACTCCCGGACGGTTGTCATGATGCGCCAACTCGCCAGCACCCCATTGGTGCATCATACCGACCAATGGGTATGATGCACTCCTGCATCTGTAGTCCATAAAGAGTACACAGAGAGAGACTAACCTATGGTATAGTATATTGCTATTAGTGCGTCTACAGATCGTCTTTCACACCTTACACAACAACCTCATTAACTATGGCCCTTTTATGGGTGCAGGAAACCCATTGTGCTACTTACAACCCACCACACATAACCCCTATCCAGCCCTACAAGCAACACATGGCCATGATAAAAAGGTATTCAATTCCAAATGAAAACAATCTGGATCCAAATATCACAGGTGTAAATGTAACGATATGCGAATCGTTTTCTACCTTAAAATGTTCTAAAGAAAAAGTTACGCTAATAGACTCGCCTCATTAGAAACATCTAAGTAAAACTGGAATATGTTTCTATTAAGGAAAAATGTCAGAAAAGGAGGAAAGACAGAAGAAAATAAATGAAAGTCCAATACAATAGTGGCCCCTATAAGCGCCTATGCGCTCATTGATCCCACTGTACTTCTGCGCCTGGAGCTAATTCGAGACCGGTATTTCTGGTGCTAATGCAATACCGGTGCTTATTTCAGACCTGCGATTATAGGGGACATTATAGTCTCACACGTAGGTAGTACAAATGTAGAATTAAAAAGCCATGCAAGGGGGTTTTCCGAATGGAACAATTTCCACATAAATTATGTGATACACTATATATGTAGTGCATTGTATGATTGGTTTTCCTTTTATATTTTACCTTTGCTGGTTGGGGGTTGACCGAGCATTTTCCATAAAACAGGCCCCCTAAATCAATGTTATAATGCACCCCATCCCCACCCACCCAACCACCCACTTGTTTCCATCCCCCTGTTAACAACAAGGTACTTACACAGAGGGCTTAGTACCCCAGGGCCCCTGCAGGGGGCGGTATTGTTCTGATACGTAATAGAGAGCTACACTGGTGCCCCTGTGCTGTAACACAAGCATGGCCCCACAAGGTGATCCATCGTACAAGGGGGGGGGGGGGGTCTAGACCCCTAAAATCAACAGTGTGACATGGCCTTTTCTTAAAATCGACAAGGGACATAGAGCTCTGGTGACAAGGACAGGGGAGAAAAAAAAGATAAAGACATGTGACATGGGCTTTTCTTAAAATCGACAGGTGACATGGGGACCCCCCATCTAGACCCCCTACAAGGTTAACCATCCACAGGTGGCCGTATTAACACTTTAAATACTCTAAAGACTGCTGATGTAGGAGTGCATCATGGTAGCCATGATACACCAATGAAGTGACTACTCGCCAGCACTTCATTGGAGCATCATGCCGACCTTCCAGGAGTGTGTATACGTGATGCGTGGTGAGTTCATGAATTATGCGGATTCATGGGCACGATGCGTTAATGTATTGGCGACCTTTCAAGGGTTAAAAGGGTTTCAAGGGTTAAAAGGGGCAACACGGTGCCTTATAAAACCTGACGTTCTGATGCATCGATGCATCCATGTAGAGCAAGAAATAAGATCACTCATAAACCTGAATTGGTCTGCAATTGTCATACTAGTGATTGGCATGATCAAGTTGTCATATGAGAAATATCATAAGACTAGTGGTATATAGTGTAAATACATCAGGCTCATAATAAATAGTGTTATTTCCAGTTGTCACTGGTTTATTCAGCTTTAGGCAACATGTAAGAAATATCAATCATACAGTAGTTAGTATGTAGGTAATTTGTACATACAGTAAACATACAGTAATTTATAAAGTACAATGTTCAGTTCCACTCCACCTGTGAGGTATTAATAATACAGTGTCCAGCATATTTCTAGGTGGGTTCCCACACCTAGCTCCTGACCTGCTGTTTAGAGGAATAATGTAATAATGAATAACTTTACCCTCTGGTGGAAGTCTTGAAGAAGATAGCCCCTGGCCACTAATGATAGAAAACCAATGCCTGTCTAGCATAGTTTCACCATAGTGCAGTGGTGTAGCAGGTAGCAGGAGATGACTGGAGATGTTACCTCTAGAGCGGTTCTTGGTGATCTGACTTCCTGGAGGTGCAGACAGGCTATTTGTAGCAAATCTTGGAAAAGCACCTCCAGACTGACTGGAGCCAGCAGCATCTGCCTAACTCTACAATTGTTTGAGGGGTGTCTTTCATGTGTCACAGGGGGACAAAGGACCCCCATGGACGCCGCTATGCCCCCCATTGTCTTGGTCGGTTCTGCATCTTCAAACCCTCATAACTCGGTCGTTTATGCGTGTATAACCGCCATTTTAGGCATGCGCGGAGTTGAATATGCCAAGTTTATAATGCCTGCTGGCTAGGCGCGTAACTTGCGCCGGTTCGTCTGTAGTTCACTCGGAGCTCCTTTCAGTCTCCATGGCATAACTTCCTTAATAATGGGAGTTCTGCCTTCAGGAGCGACGCTAGAGCAACCGGACGGTTATGGCGTCGTGCTTATGTAACCCATTGTTCAGTTATTAGAGTGCTCAGACACTCATGACGGCGTCAGCGGTGCTCAGGCACCCGTGACGGCCGGTTGCATTCACTTACAAGTTATTAATTTGTGCATTGAACCATGAGGTCGCACACTGAGACCTTCATTTTTATTATATTGTGCAGTGAACCATTAGGTCGGAGCCTTTGATGTCAGAGAGAGTGTTTGTAACTGACCTGGCTGGTGTGCAGTGGGGCATGAACGCTCTTATACAAAGTTTGAGCGCTCTTATAGCTCTTAGAACCAACCCATGTATTAATTTCATAGATATCCTTTGATTAATACAAAATATGTTACAATTTATGGAATAATAAAATGGTATATCATAGAATACTCCCTCTCCCCCGAGAGAATGCGAAACTCCGTCATTTCGCCGAGGGAATGTACAATTTATACAATTTTTACCTTATTTTGGAGTTATATACTGTTTTGTAAGAGGATTTTAAGTAATGGGGAGTGCTTCAAATGCAATTTTTGTGGTAGAGCTTTGTCAGTATAAACAATTTTCTCCTGGGTATAAGTACATTTCCGAGTTTCTATATCTTACCATACCTGAGCTTATTTGCTTATGTAACATCAATTTTGGGTACAGTTTTCCATTTTTATGTACAACATACAATTTTGGCAAATAGTGTGCCTTTTTGGCATTCAATGTTCAATTTAGCGTGCAAATTGAACGTAAATGACAATTTTAGTGTGCAAATTTACAATTTCGCGTGTAATTGCGTACAATTGACAATTTCAGTATGCAAATATATAATTTTTGCGTACATTTGGCAATTTGAGTGTGCAAATATATAATTTTCGCGTATATTTGGCAATTTTAGTGTGCAAATATATAATTTCGCGTACATTTGGCAATTTTTAGTGTGCAAATATATAATTTCGCGTGTATTTGGCAATTTTAGTATGCAAATATATAATTTCGCGTGTATTTGGCAATTTTTGGTGTACAAATATATAATTTTTGCGTACATTTCACAGTTTTAGTATGCCAATATATAATTTTGCGTTCAAATTGATAGTTTCTGTATGTACATATATAATTTTGCGTACAGCTTGGATACACATAGAAATGTTGATTTTCTAAAAATCTGACTTCAGTGTATGAATTGGGTACAGACATACAGTATAATGTGCAACATACAATTCAAATGTAAATTGGATACAAACTTACAATCTAGTGTGCAAACATACAATTTTAGTGTGCAAATTGGGTACAAGCGTACAATCTGGTGTGCAAACATACAATTTTAGTGTGCAAATTGGGTACAAGCGTACAATCTTGTGTGCAAACATACAATTTTAGTGTGCAAATTGGGTACAAGCGTACAGTCTAGATTACACTATTCAATTTTAGTGTGCAAATTGGGTACAAACGTACATTCTAGTTTACACTATACAATTTTTGGGATTTGAGACAAATTTTTCCGAGGGCCGGAAAAACAAAGTACTTCATGTACAATAGGCTTGTTTGTCTCTGAGTTACTCATTGATTTTGCTATATGGGTGTATTAAATGGCAATTTCGGCAGTGGGCCGCTGCTTAATTGACTTTTCCCCTAGCCTTTTGAGTATGTGGCCCTGAAAGAGATTTATTTGGTGAGTATCTTAAGTAAACATGTTTTATGTCAACAATTTTCTCAACAATTTTTTTTTTTTTCATTCATTTTTCCAACAATTTTCTTGGATACCTAAAGTGTTTTACTTTAAGTAAACCTTGGCATAGTATACAAGTGCTAGTGGGTACAAAAACTGTCTTAGTTATCTACCTGCATTCATGTATATTAATGTTAGATTTGTACAATTTTACAATTTGTAATTTGCAATTTCGCAATTCTGCGCGTACATGCGCGCATTAATCATCGATTTTGTGAGAATACCATAGATTTTCATATTATACATCAACAAGTGGCTGTGTATATAAATTTTTTTTTTTTTTCTAATACTTTGATAATTTCATTGACAGTGGAGGTGTGTCAGGAGTGAGATGTGAGTCTCCTCCCTGGTGTGCTCATGCAGTGGTGGCACTTGAGGTGTTAGGTGCCAGATTCTGGCATGTGTCTGTGTGAGTGCCTAGCTTGGTGTCAGTGGACAGTTCAGGGTGGGGGGGGTGTGTGTGTCCATTTAAGGAGTGTGTGGCTGGTATTGGAGTATCAGTTCCTCTCTGGAAATCACTGCTGTAGCACCATGGCCCATCTACAAGCTCTCTTTGCTTTGCCTGTCCCCCAGGTGATGGAGGTGGGGAGTCCAGTTAGGGCCCTGGTGGAGGCCAACCAGACCATCCACTATGGTTACATAGTGAGGAATTTCAAGGAGATCATTGAGCATGGTGATGTGATGGTCTGTAATTACTCCTGCCACTATTTCTTAGGCTCAGCCTTGCGTCGGGGGGCCACTGTGGCCCTTCTGACTAGGGCCTTGGGTAATATGGGTTTCTGGCCCATGGACTATAACTTCGGGCCGCGGGAGCGAATGCTATGGGATTATCTGTTGGGGGCATCCCTCCTCGATCTTGCGGCATCCGGGAATCCATCCACGGCTGCCGAGTATGGACTGGGGATGCTGGAGGCCCGGCTCGTTGAGTGGGAGCAGGATCACGGCCATATGTATGGCTCGGACTCGGACTCTCCCATTGACGTTGAACCCGAGGATCTGTGGTAGGATCCCGACTGACTGAAACCTAGGGTGTAAAAACCCGCCATCCCAAAGGCCCTTTTCAGGGCCGGCAAATTGTCCGAAAAGTTCTGAATACTGTCTCTGATGTGTTGTCTCCTGGTGGTGGACTGGGGGCAGCCTAGGCTGTGGGCAGTCTAGGCTGTTTCCACAGTCACCGGGGAGGGCTGGTGGTTTAGAAAATTAGCAATAGTCTGCATGTTTGACCTTGCGGACTCCTCCTGTTGTTCGTCAATAATTATATCTGTTGTATTTTCCAGTGCTGTCATGGTCACCGGGCTGGTGCCACAATCATTCTGGAGAAGCATGGAGTAGTACAGTCCTTTGTTTTTAAGGGCTGGTATAGTACTGAACCTAGTGCGCCAAGGTAGGTGTATCACCTGAGGGAGGTGATAAGCAAATTCTCCTCTCTGTGTTGTTATAACTGCTGGTCCATTCCAGGTAAATATAGCCTTAGGTAGTGGGAAGGTTTTAACCACTATATCCTTATAGGTAGGGGCAGCTGCTGATTTAATCTCATCAAATTCATGTGGTATTGGCCTCAAGGGTAGCGCGAAGTTTGAGTCTCCACAATATATTTTAAAATATATTGTGGGGTTTGTGCGCTTGGCCACATTTTTCTTGCCACAGTGTGTCTGTGCAAATTTCTTAAGGTACTTCATTATTCTGTAGGCTGAGTAGATGGTCAGGGTGAATAATATAGCAATTATCAGGGTGTGGGTTTCCTGAATCGTGAGGAAAGGGGTGTGAGTTTCCTCTGTAGGGGTTAATTTGGTAGGATTCTTATCTGGGAGCAATTTGTGTAGGGGCAGCTCGGTGACTAGTCTGAAGGCTTTGGCTGTAGGCAGGTAGGCTACAGTCCCTCCTAGTCTGTATAATTTGAGTAGTATGTATACTGTAAAAATGTGAGCTGATATCCCTAGGATGAGTGCTAAGCTTTGGAAGATTGGATGCTCTGTAACTCGACGTAGGTATGATTCCTCGTAGCGTGTTTCCATTTCCTTATTAAGGTTGGAGGCATCTTTTAATACTGTTTTGGCAAAGGGCTCTAAATTCAGTTGAGTAATATCATCCATGATTGGATTTTCCTGTAGTTTTTCTAGGGTTCTAGAAAGGTTTACTACTGGGAAATTTGGAAGATTCTCTCTTTCATCTGGTTTGGTTTCAGAAATTTTGTTAAGTGCTGCCATGAATGGTAAATTATTTGTCTTGAGAATGTAATGAAATGATAAGGTTGAGTTACAGGGCAACCTTGTGTTTGGAAGAGAAAATTCTCCTACACTGATTGTGCACCCACAGGGTACACCTATGATTGAGTAGGACTGGGCTTTTCGAGTTTCAGACGTTTTACCATGGCAGTTGATAAAGTAATGGGGTTCATTAGTAGTGACCAGATACTCATCTTCAGAAATGGAAATAGCATGGGTGGTAGGTGCTTGCAGTGGTGAAACAGTAAACTTGCAATGTTCCTTAATCTGTTGAGCCTGGTTAGTAAAAATGGCTACAGGGCATGTAGGCCTGTGTTTATAGATTCTACCATTTACATCTCTGCATACCTTTACTGTAGTACCTTCACATGCCTGCATATCTGCTGAGTCCAATTCGATGAATAATGATTCGTCATAAGATACTGCTAGAAACTCAGTTGTGGTTTGTAATTTTGTGACTCCTCTGGTGGGGGTCTCCTGTGTGTCTATAGGCATGGGTGATGTAATCATTTGGTACAGTTTGAAGGTTGAGGTGGTAGATTGAATTATAATGTCCAGATGAATATATATATGGTGAGCTGAGTAAGTGTATGAGGTCAGCTTCTGTGAATAATAGAAATCCAAGTCATTAATTGCGACTTGTGCTCCAGGGTGTGTAATCCTAAGTTTGTTATTAATGTCAATTAGGTATCTAGCAAGGTCTGAGGGTGGTACTATATCAGGGGTTAGGATCCCTGATGATAGCATCCTCAGGGCTGCATTTGTCCTTTGCAGTGTTTGAACTGTATTCATTCTTGCTGCTATGATAATTAATGCATCATTTAATACTTGCATTTTCTCCCTTTGAGTTTTCTCGTGCCTTGAATATGAGTCAAGTGACCTGGACATGTTAGAGGCCCACAGGTTGACGGTGTCACCTATGGTGTTGATTGTGCTGTCCAGTACCTTCTTATCTTGGATGTATGCTTTAACAAACTTATCTTGTCTGTCTGTGATCTTCTCAATGAGATTAGCTGCTTCCTGGTCCTGTTTAGCAAATTTTCTTAGTATTTCATCTATGTTCTTGAGCTGTCCCATTACTTGGTTTACATCTTCTACTGTGGCTAGACCTAGCACACCGCGAAACAGGGGTGCTAGAAAACCCAGTATGGCCTCTCTTTTGGCCTTGTCCAATGTGTTTATGGGGTTGGATAAGAACAATTTGATGGAGGCTAGTGTTTCATTTATCTCCTTGTCTGCAATTTCCAGCAAGGTGTCTAGCTCCTTAGCTTGTTGGATAATCTGACCAGAGGTATGATCTTGTAGAGTAGGAGTGGTCAAATGGAGTATTCTATCCCTTATGGATCCTTGGGTAACGGGTGCCCGAGGTATTTTGTAGGGGATAGCTAACAACAGTGTTGTGGTTGTATGTCCATTGACCAATGGTTGAGGGCTAGGTTTGAATACTACTCCTATGTTTTGTCTCACCACAGGTGTATAGCCTGCAGTAAGTGGTTTTATAGTGTATAATAACAGCATAGTTAGCAGTATGGGTGAAACTCTCAGTCTCCCCATGGTGCTTGTGTAAAGCAAGTTTGCTGTTTAAAGTCTTGTCAAATTTGTAGTGATTTGGTGCTGGTAAAGTCTAAGTGTATGGTGTAACACTTTAAATGAAGTGGTTCAAACTGTACCTTTGCTAGATTGAGCTGTCTTGGCAATATGTCCGGTGAGTCTATAGAGATTGACCAGTAAATGGTAAGGTCAGGTTGAAGGTGAAGTAGGTGTGTTCTTTATCCTAGTGCAGTCTCTCCTAATGGAGAAGTGGGCTGGCTAATTCCCAAGTGGGGTCCTGTAGACTTGTATTCCAGACTGCAGCTGGATGAAGACTGATGGTGGGCTATGGTCCACAGTGCTTCTTATGTAGCCTACCCTACCCACATCCATTGTGGGCCTGGTATTGTTTCTCTGGAGACAATGCATTAATCTCCAGTGTCTGCTAACTGTGGGGTCTATTGTGTAGTCTGTGTACTGGTAATTAGCTCCTCCTGTCATCCAGGACAGCCATTCATGACCGTCTAGACAGTTGTCTGAGGGTAGCTTATAAGGTCAATTGATCTCTATAGACTGCTGTGTTGGCATAGCGCGCTCTTTCATGTGGGGATTAGGCTTTAGACACTCCATTGTGTTACCCTTACTTTTCTTAGACTTCATGTCTGCTTTACTTGGGGGGGTCCCAGTCTTTGACCCTTTCAGAGGCAACAACCTACTGATATATTTACAAATTTGATTGGCTTTATATACATAGTAATTCATTATCAGTCACACATGTCTTATGTGTGGATGAAGAGAATTTGTAATATATTTTGAAAATCTTATGTTCTTTTGGTATCTCAATCTTGTTTCTAATTTCTTGAAACTGCACAACACCTAGATGTCTTTCTTAGTATGTGGTGTGCAGGCCTAGGCTTGATAGGGCCTATGCCTGTGGTTTCTCTTGTAAGGGTGATATCATTTTTGTTCCTTACAATTTTGCTGTAGTATTTGGCCTCATGTGGAATAAGCCTGTGTGCAAATTCATTGTTTCTGACAGCCACAACCTTTTTCAGTCTGTCTATGTGCACTGGTCTAGCCACCAATAGATTGGTGTCCAAGTTTTTGAGTTTGGCACTTGTCAAACTAGGTCTATCTACTACAACATATGGTCCCATAAAAAGGGGTTGAAGTTTCTTACACTCTGTGTTGGTCAGGATTCTTGGTATGTTTAGGTACACCATGTCGGTGACCTTGATTTCCTGTGGTGTAAGTTTCTTATCATATCTATCCTTCCTTTCCTTTTGTAGCTTGGCGACCCTTTCTATAGCTTTCCTCCTAGAGGTATCTTGATTCGTTATCATGTTAGCTACATGGTCTGCTACTGTGGATATGTCTTCCTGTATTCCCAGCCCTAAGTCCATTGGGGTGGCTGGGTTTCTTCCATGGAGTAGGAAGAAAGGGGTGAATCCTGTGGTTTGGGATTCAGTGTTGTTTAATGCAAAGGTTATGGGTTCAATAAATGAATCCCAATTGTTTTGGTGCTTTGAGCAGAATGCTCTGAGCGCTGTGCCTATGCTAGCATTGAATCTCTCTACAAGCCCATTTGATTGTGGCCTGTATGGTGAGGAGAATTTATGTTTGATCTTGAGGTGTTTAGTTAACTTTGTGAACTTTGCACCTGTATAACATGTCCCATTGTCTGTTTGAAGGGTGGCCGGTGTTCCATGATGACAGATTATATTCTTGTAGAACTCTGCTGCTGTTGTCTCAGCTTTTAAGTCAGTAGTAGCCCAAGCTGTTGCATATCTGGTAGCATAATCTATGCAGACTTGTATATGTTTGTTTCCCCTGGCAGTTGTGGGAAGTGGTCCCACCGCGTCTAGGTTTAGGAACTTCATTGGTGAAGTCATGTACTCTCTCACTGTCATTGGTGTTTTGTGTGAGTGTACTTGCCTTTTTGCTGTGAGGCATGTGTGGCAGGTGGAAACATATTTTGTTGTGTCTGCTAGCATAGACTTCCAATATACCCTAGGTCGGAGTGCTGACAGCATCCTACTTGAACCAAGATGGCCGCCAGTAGGTGAGTCATGGAAATACTGTAGTGTACTTGTTACCCATTGCTGTGGTATAACAATTTGAAGTGGTACAGTATTGGTTTTTCTCCAATTTATGGGGCATATATGGACTAATGTACCATTTACCAAGGTGTATGTCTGGCCTTGGTTGATGATTCTATTTTCTTGTGCTTTTGGTGCAGGCAAGGTCCCATCCTCAAGATATTGTATGAGGGGCAATAGGTCCTTGTCTTTCCTTTGTTCCAAGCCAAGGTTTGTACCTGAGATGGATGTGTCGGGAATCTGATCCAGTAGTTGATTTATATCTAGCACATGTTGTTTTATTCTGTCTCTTTCTTTTTCTTTTTCATCGACTATTGGCCTATCTTGTGCCTTTTGTTGGGGTGGGTCACTCTTGTTTTGGTGTGTAGGCTCCTTTGGAGGGCCTATTCTCGCCTTGATGGGAGTGGCAACCTTTTTCTTTAAGGGCACAATTTGCTTTTTGTCATTCTTCTTTGTCTCAGAGTTCTTTGACTTAGTAGATGCAGTGTCTTTTGTGACATTTTTCCTGGCAGGTGGGGTTTTGGTAGGTTTGTTTCCTGTGACCTTTTTCTCATTTAGAATAGTTTGTGATTGTGTGGGGGGTTTTGGTGTGCCCTCCTGAATCATTTCTCTAGTCTTTGAGCGTGTGGTCACAGGACACAAATGGTTTGATGTTTCCTCTCCCTGCATTGGTTCAAAGAATCTGACTGATTTAGAAGTTGCTTGAGTAATAGCATATATTGTGTCTTCTGGATCTTCATCGTCTGAGTCAGGTGGGGTGAAGGGTGGCTCCTTTGGAGTTGCCTTCAGCATCTGATTGAGTGATGAGAATTCAATAGGCTCGAAGTCATTATCTGGAAAGAGTTGTGAGTATTCTCTCTCACAGTGGCAAAACACATAGTGTGTAGATTGCTTCAAGATACCCCTAATGGGTGTCTCTGGCCTTTCAATGGTGTTGGGTGGATCATCCCTTTTGAATGGTACTTTCTTTGTTACTTTTGCAAACTTGGTTCTACTGGCTGCTCTAACTCTCCTTGGTGGGGGTGGAGGGTTAGTCATGGGTCCAGAATCTGGGTATTCTCTTCTAGACATAGCATCTGGTGGTGTGTTATCATCACCTTTCACGTGTTGGATGGTGAATGAAAATTGTTGTATATCTAGAGCCCATCTGGCCCATCTATGTGTGAGTCCTGTATTGGTTAATAGTGGGATTAGGGCTGCATGGTCTGTGTATAATTGGAAATGTCTAGTCTCTAGATAGTGTCTGAAGTGTAATACTCCATACACTACTCCCAGTAGTTCTCTCTCTGTGGTATTGTAATTTCTCTCATGTTTGGAGAGGGTTCTACCTGCAAAGGCTACTGGTCTGAGCACTCCTTCATTATCTCTCTGTGAGAGTACAGCTCCTAAACTCACATTGGAAGCATCAGTTGCCAAACTGAACTCTTTCTCATAGTTTGGATATCTGAGAAGAGCATTGGTACAGAGGGCATGCTTTAATGTTTTGAAAGCATTATCTGCCTCTTCTGTCCAGACAAATGCTTTGAGATGTGTCTGTAGATCATACAATGGTCTAGCAATTTGGGCATAACCTTTGATAAACTTTTTGAAGTATTGGCATAGGCCTGTGAAGGATCTGACATTTTTGACTGATTTTGGTGTTGGGAAGGTTTTGATTGACTCCACCTTTGTGGGAGATGGTTGCAGTCCCATGGGTGTGACTCTCATTCCCAAGAATTCTATTCTGTCTATGAAGTATTCACATTTTGATTTCTTCAGTTTGAGTTTACCAACTCTTAGGCTGTTGAACACATCTTCCAGGTCATGGAAGTGTTGTTCGATTGATGGTGATAATACCAATATGTCATCTAGGTATGGTAGGGCACATTTGTACTTGAGTTTGTTCAGAATTAATGTGACTAGATGGCAGAATCCCGCCGGTGCCGTCGCTAAACCCATCGGCATCCTTTCATAGACATATTTTTTGTCATTTGCTATGAATGCGGTTTTATGCTGGTCCTCCTGTCTTATAGGAATTTGAAAAAATCCCTGTTGGGCATCTAGCTTACTGAATACTCTTGGTCTGAGTGACCCTATCATGTCTAGAGTGTCATCGGCTCGGGGTGTAGATAAGGCTTGATTTATCGTGTTCTGGTTCAAATAACGAAAATCTGTGACGAGCCTATGGCCTCCCGATGATTTTTGTACTAAAAAGGATCTGGAGGCCCAGGGGCCCTCGGCACATTCTCTCAGAATGCCCTGTTGTACTAGCCTTTCACACTCTTCCCCTATTGCGGCCTGTTTTTCTGGTGTTTGTCTATATGGTAGGAAATGACATGGTACTGCCTCAGGTTTTACATGTATTGAGTGTGTATACAGGTGTGTGGCACCAATGTCTCCATCTTTTCCTACAAATACATCATCATACTTGGTCAGCAGTGATCCTAATCTATCATGCTGATCTTTGGATGTGAGCACAGATTTTGGTGGAACATTCTCTTCCAATTCTGGCTCGAGGTCATGTGCCTCACTATGTATAGCAGCTATTTCAGAGAGTCTGATTGAGTTGGGTTCAGGGTCAGCATATGTGGACTCACAGTCTGAGTCTGTGTCACTGAATTGAGTTACATCCTCAGGCCGTATGGCTGAGATGGATTGATCAGTGTGTGGGGTAGTGTCTGACACCTGTTGAGGTTTTTCTAAATCAGATTCCTTGACTTCCTGAAATAGAGCTATGATGGCACCCTTTTTGATTTTATGTGGGCGCCTGCTGGTGTTGAGTAACACTAGGGGATGTTTGTTATTTTCCCTGGGGGTTACTGCTGCCCTTTGAACTAGATATGGGGCATTGTTATTTCTTTGGAGGTTATCTACTACTCCAGTTTTCCCTTGCAGTGATTGAGTAGATGTGACCTTACCCAATACTGCAAGTTCAGAGAATGGAGGGATGGTAAAATCCCTCACTGCCCTAATGGGTTTGAGAATTTGTTCAGGATCAACATTAAATTCAATTTGAGATTTTGTAGTGCTTAAGAAATCTGTGCCGAGGACAACGGGCTGTGTGAGGTTGGGAATTACAGCAAATTGGTATTGGAATCTGACACCTTGGATCCTAAAGTTCAGCATAGCTGAATGTCTAACATGACACACCGATCCATCTGCCAAATGGATGTTAATTTTAGATTTCCTCAGTTGGATATGGAATCTCTTTTGGAGATCCATGAGGAATGATTGTCTGACACAGGTGATAGTAGCACCTGTATCAACCAAACATTGTACATCTGAAACATCATATAGATTTGCATTGATACAGCCATTTTGAAGAAGTACAATAGAAAGCTTGGTACTCTCACCTGTATCCTTTGATGATGAATCTGGTGGGGTGATGTGTATCACTGATGGACGTCTCTGTCTGTTAGATGGTAGATTTGCACTAGCAATTGTCTCTGGTTGGATCTTTGTTAATCCTGATTGATTGTTTGTATTTGGGGTGTCACAGTGCACTGGCCCATCGGCACTGTGACATCCTAGTTTTCCTGGTTCTGTGGGGTGGTTGAGATGCTTGCCACCAGGAGCTTGGAGATTTGATCCATTACATGAGGTGGTATTTGGGGGTTACTTTGTTGGTTCCCCTGGTAACCTCTTGTGTCAGGTTTGTAATCCTCCCGGCGTGAGTTGGAACCCTGGTTATATTGACCAGAGTTGCTGTATTGACCGGAGTTATTGGATCTCTGGTTGTTGTAGGCGCCATTGTTGTTGTAGGATCCACTGTTGTAGTTCCTATGTGGACTCTGGCTCCTACTGTTGGATCCTTGGTTATAGGATCCAGAGTTGTTTGAACCCTGGCTGTTGTTGTAGGATCCAGAGTTGTTGTAGGATCCAGAGTTGTAGTTCCTGTGTGGACTCTGGCTCCTACTGTTGGATCCTTGATTATTATAGGATCTGCCATTACTTGGGGTTCTGTCTCTCCTATCACTGTATGAAGAGTTACCATTGTTGGAGTTGGAAGAGCTGTTGTCTTTCCTACTGTTGTGACCCCCCCAGTTGTTGTTGTTGTTGCCCCCTCTACCTCTACCTCTATTGGATTGGTAGTTGGGGTCATAGTTATTTCCTCTGTATCTACCGGTAGGGTCTCTTGATGCAACCTTAGCCTCCTGTTGCCTTACATTGGCACTAGACATTAGGTTAACATCTTCATCTGCACTAGTGCTGATTTCCTGGACCTTTTTCTTAGTAGGCTGTGGGTTGGACTCTGCATCCCTCACCTTCCTAGATCTCTCTTGGGTCTCAACCTCTAGGGCTAGGTCTAGGGCTTGGTCAAAAGAGTCTATTTTCTTGTTCTCAAGAGCTACAGAGATCCAGGGCCTCATGCCTTGGGTAAATGCCTTGCTTAGGATTTCATCACTTTGGCGTTGGGCATTACACACTTTCCTGAGATGGCATGCATAGTCTAGGACAGGTTCATCTACCTTTTGTGCACGGAGTGCAGTCCTTGAGATTATATTGTCTCGAGTAGCAAAATACTCTTTTAATTTATTCACTACATTGGTCCATGTCAACATGTCAGGTGTGGCACTCTCCCTGAAGGATTCAAACCAAGCTAGTGCTTGTCCTTCGAGGTACTTGGGTAAATATGTTACCATGGTGTCACTGTCTGTTACTTTGTACTTATCCTTCAGATATTCTGGGAATTTGTGATCAATAAATAATGCTGTTGACATGAGTGGTGATGGGTGTGAAAAGGTTTTGGGTTTTGTTACCTCATGTAGCCTGATCTTTCTGTCATCCTGTTGTTTTCTGTCTATGAGTTTGGTCATGTTGGACACCATGGAGATTATGATGTCATCTTTGGATCCAGAGGCAGATGGTGTGACAACAGGTGTGATGGCAGGTGTGGGAGGTTGTGGGGTCTGGGATGATACCATCTTCATGAGATCTGCTATCTGTTGTTGTTGTCTCTCTAGGGACTTCCGCTGATCTTCCATGGCCTTCTGTTGAGCATCTATTGCTGCATTCCTCTCTGCCAGTTGTTGGTTGAGGATCATCTCCCTTTCCTCCTGCTGGGATTTGTTGGTCTCTAGGGCAGTAACTGCATCTTGGATGGCCTTCTCATAGGCCCTTATCTTCTCAGCGGTCTGATTAGGTTGGGGGCCTTCATCGGTGTCCATGATGGAGGGTGTGGGGGAGGTGTCTCTGGAGGAGTGGCTGTCAAAGGCTGGAGCTGGGGTGGAGGATCTAGATGAGGGTGTGGATCCACCCCCTGAGGCAGATCCTTCTTCCCCTGAGGTAGATAGCGTGAGTTGAGCGTCCTGTAGAGATCCCTGGGAAATGTTGGATCCCTGAGAACTGGTTGTTCCCTGAGTAGACAGGGTGGGAGGTGTGGGGTCTACTGAGTGTGGGTCTGTTGTATTGGAGGCTGGTTTGCCTCCTGTGGGCCTCCTAGATCTAGGTGGGAGGGAGACCTCTTCAACAGGCCCCTGACTACGTAAGGTCTTTGTGTGTTGTTCTGCCAGCTTGACTGATAAGACCTTGATGTGTGGGGTGGACCTCACTGACGTGTGGGAGACCTCACTGACGTGTGGGAGACCTCACTGACGTGTGGGAGACCTCACTGACGTGTGGGAGACCTCACTGACGTGTGGGAGACCTCACTGACGTGTGGGAGATCTCATTGATGTGTGGGAGATCTCATTGATGTGTGGGAGATCTCACTGGTGTGTGGGAGATCTCACTGATGTGTGGGAGATCTCACTGGTGTGTGGGAGATCTCACTGATGTGTGGGAGATCTCACTGGTGACCTTGGTGGGTATGGTGTCAAGGTCAAGGTCACTGGGTGGGTGGAGTGGGTCTTACTGTGTGTATGCGGTACCAGCTTTAATTTACTGTGTGCATGAATGTTCTTAGTTGCGGTACCAGCTTTAATTTACTGTGTGCATGATTGTTCTTAGTTGTGTTACCAGCTTTAATTTTTATGAGCCTGTGAGAGATGGGATCTTAGTAGGATGTTCTCCACCACTTTGTCATACTAGTGATTGGCATGATCAAGTTGTCATATGAGAAATATCATAAGACTAGTGGTATATAGTGTAAATACATCAGGCTCATAATAAATAGTGTTATTTCCAGTTGTCACTGGTTTATTCAGCTTTAGGCAACATGTAAGAAATATCAATCATACAGTAGTTAGTATGTAGGTAATTTGTACATACAGTAAACATACAGTAATTTATAAAGTACAATGTTCAGTTCCACTCCACCTGTGAGGTATTAATAATACAGTGTCCAGCATATTTCTAGGTGGGTTCCCACACCTAGCTCCTGACCTGCTGTTTAGAGGAATAATGTAATAATGAATAACTTTACCCTCTGGTGGAAGTCTTGAAGAAGATAGCCCCTGGCCACTAATGATAGAAAACCAATGCCTGTCTAGCATAGTTTCACCATAGTGCAGTGGTGTAGCAGGTAGCAGGAGATGACTGGAGATGTTACCTCTAGAGCGGTTCTTGGTGATCTGACTTCCTGGAGGTGCAGACAGGCTATTTGTAGCAAATCTTGGAAAAGCACCTCCAGACTGACTGGAGCCAGCAGCATCTGCCTAACTCTACAATTGTTTGAGGGGTGTCTTTCATGTGTCACAGGGGGACAAAGGACCCCCATGGACGCCGCTATGCCCCCCATTGTCTTGGTCGGTTCTGCATCTTCAAACCCTCATAACTCGATCGTTTATGTGTGTATAACCGCCATTTTGAGCATGCGCGGAGTTGAATATGCCAAGTTTATAATGCCCGCTGGATAGGCGCGTAACTTGCGCTGGTTTGTCTGTAGTGCACTCGGAGCTCCTTTCAGTCTCCATGGCATAACTTCCTTAATAATGGGAGTTCTGCCTTGATCTTGGGCTCATTTTGACCGTCTAATTATGGGCTTTCCATAAATGCTTTGATATTTGACCTAGCTTGCTCAGGAGCGATGCTAGTGCGACCGGACGGTTATGGCGTCGTGCTTATGTAACCCATTGTTCAGTTATTAGAGTGCTCAGACACTCATGACGGCGTCAGCGGTGCTCAGGCACCCGTGACGGCCGGTTGCATTCACTTACAAGTTATTAATTTGTGCATTGAACCATGAGGTCGCACACTGAGACCTTCATTTTTATTATATTGTGCAGTGAACCATTAGGTCGGAGCCTTTGATGTCAGAGAGAGTGTTTGTAACTGACCTGGCTGGTGTGCAGTGGGGCATAAACGCTCTTATACAAAGTTTGAGCGCTCTTATAGCTCTTAGAACCAACCCATGTATTAATTTCATAGATATCCTTTGATTAATACAAAATATGTTACAATTTATGGAATAATAAAATGGTATATCACAATCATTAGACCTGATTACCTTTCCGTTCAGTAATGCTGCTAAAAAATCGAACAAAAGAAAAGCTAAAAGAATGCATTTGAGAGTGGTCATTTTTTAACAATGAGGGGGGGGGCGACACAATTGTTCAGCCCCTCACCATCTCAGGGGTAGGAAGGTTTTCACCCCAACCCCCTCCCCACACATCCAACTGTATCTCCAGGAAACCCACATTCATGTACCACCTGTATGTTTCTATCTGGTAGTGATGGGGTGTTAGAACAGGTGTGTGGGTAGGGAACCTTGGACATCAAACATGCCGACAGAGCAATGACCTGGAGGGTGTTGCGAAAGGACAGGAATTCAATTCTGTCGGAGGTGCTATTCCCAAATGGGAACTGACTACCCCCAAGCAATGACTTCTTTCCTGTTTTGCAGCAAGGTAATAGGTTATAGAATTGATTCTTAAGTTTTCATGAATTGGGGAATGCTTTCCAGTATGACTCACATTAAGAGGATTGATTCTGAGTGTAAGGTAAGAAGTTTGCTCTGGAGTCTATTGCGAAAAGAATCGGAAGCGAATTCTCACTGACGTAACTCACCTACCAGTTCCTGGCTGTTCTGCTGCTCAGAACAAACTTCTTACCTTACACTCAGAATCAATCCTCTTAAAGGCGCTCTGAATCAAGGAACTACGTCCGCCGACGTTAGCACTGTGGCGGACGTAGCCAATTCAGAGCTCCTTTAATGTGAGTCATACTGGAAAGCATTCCTTAGGGGTAGTCAGTTCCCATTTGGGAATAGCACCTCCGACAGAATTGAATTCCTGTCCTTTCGCAACACCCTCCTGAGCAGCAGAACAGCCAGGAACTGGAAGGTGAGTTACGTCAGTGAGAATCAGATTCTGATTCTTTTCGCAATAGCCTCCTGGGGGTAGGAATGTAGAGAGGCTATCGACAGTCTCGAAAGCACTGCTTATACGGTTACTTAGACACCCCTTTAAAACCCTGTGTAGGTACACAGTGCATTAATACATCATGTCCGTTGGTCGCTATGATACATGAATGCAGCCTTGGCTAGTAACTCGCCAGGGCTGCATTCATGTATCACCCCAACCATACACGGTTGATGAACTCCAGAAGGGTTGGCATGATGCACCAATGAATGCGAAAGAGCAGACTCACCAGCAATGCATTATTTCTGGCCAATGGGCGGCTTTTAAAAGGGTTAAAGATGGAATGTACAGGCGGTGGTCAATGTTACAATTTCCACCTCTGTACAAACACTCTCACTTTCTGCCCTCGGTTTTATTACCGTAAGACTTCGCTAATTAGGCGCGGCTTTTTACGCAAAGATAACCCTCTACTGCACCTTAGGCACCTCAGCAAACGGCCGAGGTGCGCCTTTTGCGTGAGGATAAGAACATCTGCTATAGGCAGGGACTAGAGTCACCGAAATTTCATTCAATCAAGGTACACATTATAAGGTGGGTCTGGGTTGGGGGTGTGCCTTATATGCGAGGTGCACCTTAAAGCTGATACAAGACGTGATTTATGTTATTCTGATTTCTATCTCAGAGGATTAAACATTACTTTTCTATTAATTTCATTATATTCAATCTAGTAATGAGTGGGTGTCAACACATACAGTTGGAAAATCAATGTTCAACTCTGCTTGCTCCATTGGTGGGATGGCAAACTGGTTTGGTTCATTAGTTCTCATCAAAGTCCCTACATGGCAGCACTGAGCAGTCTGCAACCCTGCAGGCTTTCCTTGGGAAGGTGTCATTGCCATAGAACACCACAGTCTGGTTTCCTAAGTACAGGTGCCACCACTGAGCTGATGTTGTTAAGTGCTTGTCAACAGAGATAAAATGCTGGAAACATTTCATTCCTAGACATCTATTTCTTTGAGATTAGCATGGTTAAAACTCTCAACTCTCAGAATTGGTTGAGCTGTCAACAGTGCATACAGGCGGGTGGGCCGATCATAGATTTGCCAAAACAAAAAATCTATATATTTCACGTCTTGTGCCAGCTTTAAGACTCGGGGTGTTATGGTACTTCCAATTTCAAACTCAAACCTACCACCCCCCCCCCCCACCAGTTGATAAAATTAATGACCATTTCCTAAAGTAATTGTTGCCTTCAGATGAGGGATATTAATTTCTATGCATTTTGTTGGTGATTTGAAATATATCGATATGTGTATTAACTCCAAAAACATGTACAATTCATTACCAAATGGGTTGTAGTCATAGAGAAGGGGTAACTCTAGGGGCCAAAAACCAGCGATTACACTGTAAAAAAGGTTCATTTTTTTGGCTTAAAAGTGGAAAGGCGCTATAGGGGTCGTTCAAATATTACGTAACACAAATTTGGCCACTTTTTGACACCCCCCCTCCCCCTTGTAACACTTTGTAACAAAATGACCACCCCCCCTCCCTAATTATGTAACACCAGTCAGACCCCCCTCGCCCTCATGCATCGAGAAAGATCCACACCACTTTGCATTCCAATCGCCAATATATACAGGCTTTTCTGATAAAAAGGCCTACTTGTAAATAGGCCCTCTTTATTTGACAGGAAACCCACGAACATGCTTCCAATGCTTTTAGATACCATAATCTCCCGCGTAGAAGGCGCAGCTCGCGTAGAAGGCACACCCCCAACTCAGAGAAGACCTTTTCACGTAGAAGGCGCACCTACCTCTTCTGGATTGATTTCTGGAAAAACCCGCGTATAAGGCGACCCCCCAACTCACAGGGGGGCTGTTTCGCGTAGAAGGCGCCCCCTCCCCACCCACCCCACCCACCTCTATGAGTTCAAGCTGTCATCGGCGCATGGTGGGCCTTATCCCCGGCGAGCGCGTCGACACCTCCCGGTCTGCCGCGCTGCTGGCTATATGAGTTCAAGCTGTCATCAGCACATGGTCGGCGTATTGCCCGCTGAGCAAATCTACACCTCCCAGTCTGCCGCGGTGCTGGCTCTATGAGTTTAAGCTGTCATCGGCACACGGTCGGCTTGAACCCGCCGAGCGCGTTGACACCTGCTGGTCTGCCGCGCTGCTGGCGCTATGAGTTCAAGCTGTCATCGATACACGGTCGGCGTATTGTCCGTTGACACCTACTGGTCTGCCGCGGTGAGGGCTCTATGAGTTCAAGCTGTAATCGGCACATGGTGGGCGTACACTGACCGGCAATAACAACTGAATCTATAATTTTTTTTAATTGCCCTATTTTTGGGGTGTTTTCCCAATTGAGATGCTGGAAAAACCCGCGTATAAGGCGCATCCCAAACTCAAGGCAATGCCCCTCCCACGTATAAGACCCAGGAGCATTTGGTTTAGCGTAGAAGACGCGCCTTGTACGCGGGAGATTACGGGTAGTTCACTTTTTTCATTTGATTGTATTTACCTCTTTTGTTATGCAACACTTGGGCAGACCCCCCCTCCCATGTCACATGGTGTCACGTAATATCTGAACGGCCCCATATTTTATTTTGGAAGTTTTAATGAGGATGGTGTCATGTTTACAGCGGGAGTGCGGGGACCGGGCCTTGTTCAAACTCATTCCGCCAGGGGGAGGGGACAACCAGAGTAGGCTGCAGGACACTAATTATTTTCTCACTGTTGGCTTATATAGCATATGGGCGAAAATAAAATATTTGTGCCAATTTCTGGGCTTAGCCACTGTTATTTTCATATAGGCACACATTTGTCCCATTAATTTAGGGCCATGAGATGTGGTACAATGTAATTAACTTTTCTGCTATCGTCCGTAGAGTGCGGACATACCCAGATTTGGGGGTTTTGCAGTGAATGATTACAATAAATTCTGTAATTGAAAAGAGTGCACCCCCCTCAACTTACCCTCAAATATCAGCCTAAATAACACTCAAATCGATTAATATATATCCTAAGGATTAATTTGATGCCTGGTTTGCCTACCCACTGTCAGATTTTAGACCAATAATCATTGTACAACACCCTTCAGTGCGGACCTACAAAGTGTCTCCTGCTGCCACCTCCCGTCAATTGGTGTTCTGCAACCTAAAGGCCTGGGTTAGAATCTTGGTGGTCAATGAAATAGCTTGGAAAGCTTATATTCACTGGCCCAGTAATGTCTTATCCAGAATCTTTTACTTTTATGCCCCTCAGGCCCCTCAAATCTCTCTGAGAATCAATTCCCAGAGCGGGTATCAGTCTCTGCGCTCTCCGTAGATTTCATCGATTTCTAGCATTGACATGGAGGTATGGTCCTTTCCCATAGAAAAAATGGTCACAGGGCCAAGAAATTTGACATGCTGATAGCCAAGGGGCACCACCTGAGGTGCTGAGTGTTATTCTCTCTCTAGGTGCTATAATTCACAGAAATATCTGGCTAAAATGTATGAAAAACCCTCAGAAATATAATGTTATAATGGAATAAATTCAACAAAATGCATCTTAACTCCATGTGTAATGGCTTAGATGGCCCTATTTACACATTATTCAAGCTCCCCCATGTGAGGACGAAAAAATAAACCAGATATGGTGAATACAAGGACATTTTATTAAGTGTCAGTAGACATTCATTGGCTGCATAGCTCGGGGAGAGAAAAATGATGTTTTCCCCCGATGCATGAAAAGGCCTCCCATAGAGCACTGAGAACGATAGAAATAGATGGAAACAGCTGAGAATGTAAAATTTAGGTCATTCTGACCCTGAAAACCATAATTTTGGTTACCTGGCACCCCTAAGAGAGAAGTATCAGGCTTGCGGATTGACACCAGAATATTTCTCGTAAACCTCTCCAAGGCCGAAACTCCGCTACTATGATTTTCAGTGATTTCTTATTAATTTTATTGATTCCCTTGCCCTTTCTCACCATAACATTGTCAAACTGACTTACCCTAAGCAAAATAAACACATTTTAGCGAAATTTGACAAACTTGGTAGAAGGCCCTATATAGCCTGTAGAGGCTGCAGGACACTAATTATTTTCTCACTGTTGGCTTATATAGCATATGGGTGAAAATAAAATATTTGTGCGAATTTCTGGGCTTAGCCACTGTTATTTTCATATAGGCACACATTTGTCCCATTAATTTAGGGCCATGAGATGTGGTACAATGTAATTAACTTTTCTGCTATCGTCCGTAGAGTGCGGACATACCCAGATTTGGGGGTTTTGCAGTGAATGATTACAATAAATTCTGTAATTGAAAAGAGTGCACCCCCCTCAACTTACCCTCAAATATCAGCCTAAATAACACTCAAATCGATTAATATACATCCTAAGGAGTAATTTGATGCCTGGTTTGCCTACCCACTGTCAGATTTTAGACCAATAATCATTGTACAACACCCTTCAGTGCGGACCTACAAAGTGTCTCCTGCTGCCACCTCCCGTCAATTGGTGTTCTGCAACCTAAAGGCCTGGGTTAGAATCTTGGTGGTCAATGAAATAGCTTGGAAAGCTTATATTCACTGGCCCAGTAATGTCTTATCCAGAATCTTTTACTTTTATGCCCCTCAGGCCCCTCAAATCTCTCTGAGAATCAATTCCCAGAGCGGGTATCAGTCTCTGCGCTCTCCGTAGATTTCATCGATTTCTAGCATTGACATGGAGGTATGGTCCTTTCCCATAGAAAAAATGGTCACAGGGCCAAGAGATTTGACATGCTGATAGCCAAGGGGCACCACCTGAGGTGCTGAGTGTTATTCTCTCTCTAGGTGCTATAATTCACAGAAATATCTGGCTAAAATGTATGAAAAACCCTCAGAAATATAATGTTATAAAGGAATAAATTCAACAAAATGCATCTTAAGTCCATGTGTAATGGCTTAGATGGCCCTATTTACACATTATTCAAGCTCCCCCATGTGAGGACGAAAAAATAAACCAGATATGGTGAATACAAGGACATTTTATTAAGTGTCAGTAGACATTCATTGGCTGCATAGCTCGGGGAGAGAAAAATGATGTTTTCCCCCGATGCATGAAAAGGCCTCCCATAGAGCACTGAGAACGATAGAAATAGATGGAAACAGCTGATAATGTAAAATTTAGGTCATTCTAACCCTAAAAACCATAATTTTGGTTACCTGGCACCCCCAAGAGAGAAGTATCAGGCTTGCGGATTGACACCAGAATATTTCTCGTAAACCTCTCCAAGGCCGAAACTCCGCTACTATGATTTTCAGTGATTTCTTATTAATTTTATTGATTCCCTTGCCCTTTCTCACGATAACATTGTCAAACTGACTTACCCTAAGCAAAATAAACACATTTTAGCGAAATTTGACAAACTTGGTAGAAGGCCCTATATAGCCTGTAGAGGCCTGGGTTAGAATCTTGGTGGTCAATGAAATAGCTTGGAAAGCTTATATTCACTGGCCCAGTAATGTCTTATCCAGAATCTTTTACTTTTATGCCCCTCAGGCCCCTCAAATCTCTCTGAGAATCAATTCCCAGAGCGGGTATCAGTCTCTGCGCTCTCCGTAGATTTCATCGATTTCTAGCATTGACATGGAGGTATGGTCCTTTCCCATAGAAAAAATGGTCACAGGGCCAAGAAATTTGACATGCTGATAGCCAAGGGGCACCACCTGAGGTGCTGAGTGTTATTCTCTCTCTAGGTGCTATAATTCACAGAAATATCTGGCTAAAATATATGAAAAACCCTCAGAAATATAATGTTATAATGGAATAAATTCAACAAAATGCATCTTAACTCCATGTGTAATGGCTTAGATGGCCCTATTTACACATTATTCAAGCTCCCCCATGTGAGGACGAAAAAATAAACCAGATATGGTGAATACAAGGACATTTTATTAAGTGTCAGTAGACATTCATTGGCTGCATAGCTCGGGGAGAGAAAAATGATGTTTTCCCCCGATGCATGAGAAGGCCTCCCATAGAGCACTGAGAACGATAGAAATAGATGGAAACAGCTGAGAATGTAAAATTTAGGTCATTCTGACCCTGAAAACCATAATTTTGGTTACCTGGCACCCCTAAGAGAGAAGTATCAGGCTTGCGGATTGACACCAGAATATTTCTCGTAAACCTCTCCAAGGCCGAAACTCCGCTACTATGATTTTCAGTGATTTCTTATTAATTTTATTGATTCCCTTGCCCTTTCTCACCATAACATTGTCAAACTGACTTACCCTAAGCAAAATAAACACATTTTAGCGAAATTTGACAAACTTGGTAGAAGGCCCTATATAGCCTGTAGAGGCTGCAGGACACTAATTATTTTCTCACTGTTGGCTTATATAGCATATGGGTGAAAATAAAATATTTGTGCGAATTTCTGGGCTTAGCCACTGTTATTTTCATATAGGCACACATTTGTCCCATTAATTTAGGGCCATGAGATGTGGTACAATGTAATTAACTTTTCTGCTATCGTCCGTAGAGTGCGGACATACCCAGATTTGGGGGTTTTGCAGTGAATGATTACAATAAATTCTGTAATTGAAAAGAGTGCACCCCCCTCAACTTACCCTCAAATATCAGCCTAAATAACACTCAAATCGATTAATATACATCCTAAGGAGTAATTTGATGCCTGGTTTGCCTACCCACTGTCAGATTTTAGACCAATAATCATTGTACAACACCCTTCAGTGCGGACCTACAAAGTGTCTCCTGCTGCCACCTCCCGTCAATTGGTGTTCTGCAACCTAAAGGCCTGGGTTAGAATCTTGGTGGTCAATGAAATAGCTTGGAAAGCTTATATTCACTGGCCCAGTAATGTCTTATCCAGAATCTTTTACTTTTATGCCCCTCAGGCCCCTCAAATCTCTCTGAGAATCAATTCCCAGAGCGGGTATCAGTCTGTGCGCTCTCCGTAGATTTCATCGATTTCTAGCATTGACATGGAGGTATGGTCCTTTCCCATAGAAAAAATGGTCACAGGGCCAAGAGATTTGACATGCTGATAGCCAAGGGGCACCACCTGAGGTGCTGAGTGTTATTCTCTCTCTAGGTGCTATAATTCACAGAAATATCTGGCTAAAATGTATGAAAAACCCTCAGAAATATAATGTTATAAAGGAATAAATTCAACAAAATGCATCTTAAGTCCATGTGTAATGGCTTAGATGGCCCTATTTACACATTATTCAAGCTCCCCCATGTGAGGACGAAAAAATAAACCAGATATGGTGAATACAAGGACATTTTATTAAGTGTCAGTAGACATTCATTGGCTGCATAGCTCGGGGAGAGAAAAATGATGTTTTCCCCCGATGCATGAAAAGGCCTCCCATAGAGCACTGAGAACGATAGAAATAGATGGAAACAGCTGATAATGTAAAATTTAGGTCATTCTGACCCTAAAAACCATAATTTTGGTTACCTGGCACCCCCAAGAGAGAAGTATCAGGCTTGCGGATTGACACCAGAATATTTCTCGTAAACCTCTCCAAGGCCGAAACTCCGCTACTATGATTTTCAGTGATTTCTTATTAATTTTATTGATTCCCTTGCCCTTTCTCACGATAACATTGTCAAACTGACTTACCCTAAGCAAAATAAACACATTTTAGCGAAATTTGACAAACTTGGTAGAAGGCCCTATATAGCCTGTAGAGGCCTGGGTTAGAATCTTGGTGGTCAATGAAATAGCTTGGAAAGCTTATATTCACTGGCCCAGTAATGTCTTATCCAGAATCTTTTACTTTTATGCCCCTCAGGCCCCTCAAATCTCTCTGAGAATCAATTCCCAGAGCGGGTATCAGTCTCTGCGCTCTCCGTAGATTTCATCGATTTCTAGCATTGACATGGAGGTATGGTCCTTTCCCATAGAAAAAATGGTCACAGGGCCAAGAAATTTGACATGCTGATAGCCAAGGGGCACCACCTGAGGTGCTGAGTGTTATTCTCTCTCTAGGTGCTATAATTCACAGAAATATCTGGCTAAAATATATGAAAAACCCTCAGAAATATAATGTTATAATGGAATAAATTCAACAAAATGCATCTTAACTCCATGTGTAATGGCTTAGATGGCCCTATTTACACATTATTCAAGCTCCCCCATGTGAGGACGAAAAAATAAACCAGATATGGTTAATACAAGGACATTTTATTAAGTGTCAGTAGACATTCATTGGCTGCATAGCTCGGGGAGAGAAAAATGATGTTTTCCCCCGATGCATGAGAAGGCCTCCCATAGAGCACTGAGAACGATAGAAATAGATGGAAACAGCTGAGAATGTAAAATTTAGGTCATTCTGACCCTGAAAACCATAATTTTGGTTACCTGGCACCCCTAAGAGAGAAGTATCAGGCTTGCGGATTGACACCAGAATATTTCTCGTAAACCTCTCCAAGGCCGAAACTCCGCTACTATGATTTTCAGTGATTTCTTATTAATTTTATTGATTCCCTTGCCCTTTCTCACCATAACATTGTCAAACTGACTTACCCTAAGCAAAATAAACACATTTTAGCGAAATTTGACAAACTTGGTAGAAGGCCCTATATAGCCTGTAGAGGCTGCAGGACACTAATTATTTTCTCACTGTTGGCTTATATAGCATATGGGTGAAAATAAAATATTTGTGCGAATTTCTGGGCTTAGCCACTGTTATTTTCATATAGGCACACATTTGTCCCATTAATTTAGGGCCATGAGATGTGGTACAATGTAATTAACTTTTCTGCTATCGTCCGTAGAGTGCGGACATACCCAGATTTGGGGGTTTTGCAGTGAATGATTACAATAAATTCTGTAATTGAAAAGAGTGCACCCCCCTCAACTTACCCTCAAATATCAGCCTAAATAACACTCAAATCGATTAATATACATCCTAAGGAGTAATTTGATGCCTGGTTTGCCTACCCACTGTCAGATTTTAGACCAATAATCATTGTACAACACCCTTCAGTGCGGACCTACAAAGTGTCTCCTGCTGCCACCTCCCGTCAATTGGTGTTCTGCAACCTAAAGGCCTGGGTTAGAATCTTGGTGGTCAATGAAATAGCTTGGAAAGCTTATATTCACTGGCCCAGTAATGTCTTATCCAGAATCTTTTACTTTTATGCCCCTCAGGCCCCTCAAATCTCTCTGAGAATCAATTCCCAGAGCGGGTATCAGTCTGTGCGCTCTCCGTAGATTTCATCGATTTCTAGCATTGACATGGAGGTATGGTCCTTTCCCATAGAAAAAATGGTCACAGGGCCAAGAGATTTGACATGCTGATAGCCAAGGGGCACCACCTGAGGTGCTGAGTGTTATTCTCTCTCTAGGTGCTATAATTCACAGAAATATCTGGCTAAAATGTATGAAAAACCCTCAGAAATATAATGTTATAAAGGAATAAATTCAACAAAATGCATCTTAAGTCCATGTGTAATGGCTTAGATGGCCCTATTTACACATTATTCAAGCTCCCCCATGTGAGGACGAAAAAATAAACCAGATATGGTGAATACAAGGACATTTTATTAAGTGTCAGTAGACATTCATTGGCTGCATAGCTCGGGGAGAGAAAAATGATGTTTTCCCCCGATGCATGAAAAGGCCTCCCATAGAGCACTGAGAACGATAGAAATAGATGGAAACAGCTGATAATGTAAAATTTAGGTCATTCTGACCCTAAAAACCATAATTTTGGTTACCTGGCACCCCCAAGAGAGAAGTATCAGGCTTGCGGATTGACACCAGAATATTTCTCGTAAACCTCTCCAAGGCCGAAACTCCGCTACTATGATTTTCAGTGATTTCTTATTAATTTTATTGATTCCCTTGCCCTTTCTCACGATAACATTGTCAAACTGACTTACCCTAAGCAAAATAAACACATTTTAGCGAAATTTGACAAACTTGGTAGAAGGCCCTATATAGCCTGTAGAGGCCTGGGTTAGAATCTTGGTGGTCAATGAAATAGCTTGGAAAGCTTATATTCACTGGCCCAGTAATGTCTTATCCAGAATCTTTTACTTTTATGCCCCTCAGGCCCCTCAAATCTCTCTGAGAATCAATTCCCAGAGCGGGTATCAGTCTCTGCGCTCTCCGTAGATTTCATCGATTTCTAGCATTGACATGGAGGTATGGTCCTTTCCCATAGAAAAAATGGTCACAGGGCCAAGAAATTTGACATGCTGATAGCCAAGGGGCACCACCTGAGGTGCTGAGTGTTATTCTCTCTCTAGGTGCTATAATTCACAGAAATATCTGGCTAAAATATATGAAAAACCCTCAGAAATATAATGTTATAATGGAATAAATTCAACAAAATGCATCTTAACTCCATGTGTAATGGCTTAGATGGCCCTATTTACACATTATTCAAGCTCCCCCATGTGAGGACGAAAAAATAAACCAGATATGGTGAATACAAGGACATTTTATTAAGTGTCAGTAGACATTCATTGGCTGCATAGCTCGGGGAGAGAAAAATGATGTTTTCCCCCGATGCATGAGAAGGCCTCCCATAGAGCACTGAGAACGATAGAAATAGATGGAAACAGCTGAGAATGTAAAATTTAGGTCATTCTGACCCTGAAAACCATAATTTTGGTTACCTGGCACCCCTAAGAGAGAAGTATCAGGCTTGCGGATTGACACCAGAATATTTCTCGTAAACCTCTCCAAGGCCGAAACTCCGCTACTATGATTTTCAGTGATTTCTTATAATTTTATTGATTCCCTTGCCCTTTCTCACCATAACATTGTCAAACTGACTTACCCTAAGCAAAATAAACACATTTTAGCGAAATTTGACAAACTTGGTAGAAGGCCCTATATAGCCTGTAGAGGCTGCAGGACACTAATTATTTTCTCACTGTTGGCTTATATAGCATATGGGTGAAAATAAAATATTTGTGCGAATTTCTGGGCTTAGCCACTGTTATTTTCATATAGGCACACATTTGTCCTATTAATTTAGGGCCATGTAATTAACTTTTCTGCTATCGTCCGTAGAGTGCGGACATACCCAGATTTGGGGGTTTTGCAGTGAATGATTACAATAAATTCTGTAATTGAAAAGAGTGCACCCCCCTCAACTTACCCTCAAATATCAGCCTAAATAACACTCAAATCGATTAATATACATCCTAAGGATTAATTTGATGCCTGGTTTGCCTACCCACTGTCAGATTTTAGACCAATAATCATTGTACAACACCCTTCAGTGCGGACCTACAAAGTGTCTCCTGCTGCCACCTCCCGTCAATTGGTGTTCTGCAACCAGTAACCATGACGTAACTGCTGGCGGTCCTTGACGTATGAGGACGTCAGTGTCTTAATGCCATAAGCACATACCTCTGGATACATATTCCATAGTACACTGCCTATCTACCACAGAGAGAAATGGACGAGAAAGAGAGACAGAGACCCAAATAAAGAGAAACTCTCAGTGGCGGATTTAGAGGGGGGCGTGGGGGCGCCCTCCCCATTCCCCCTGTGCATGTACTTAAGAGTTTACCTAGTTGTTTTACCCTAGAATTTAGCCAAAATTAGGGGCTGGATCCTGGATCCGACCCTGGTTACTTATAGGGCGAGAGACAGACTAGAGCGATAGACAGAGAGTGAGCGACAGACATACTAGAGGAAGAGAAAGACAGACAGACTAGAGGGAGAGACAGAGACAAAGACTAGTGCGAGAGACAGAAAGAGACAGAGAGTGAAAGACGGACAAACTAGAGGGAGAGACAGACAAAGACAGGCAGACTGGACGGCGAGACAGGGAGGGGGTTGGAGGGGAGAGGGTGAGACAGAGACAGGTAGGCCTAGTCAGAGAGAAAGTGAGTAAGAAACAGGCAAACAATGAAGGGACAAAAAGAGAGAAAGAAAGAAAGAAAGAAAGAAAGAAAGAAAGAAAGAAAGAAAGAAAGAAAGAAAGAAAGAAAGAAATAAGGGACAGACGGGTGACGGACTAGAATCCATTGACATTATTGTAATTAGATACTGACTGAGGAGTTATATTGTTTGGTTTGGTGATGAGTTAACCCAAGATTATGTACAGTATCTACCAATATTTACCCTTATTACATCCTAATCCCCCAATCTATGTACCTGTCCCTTGTACACTGTATCCTGTTGGTTGTCCATGGCAACCGCCAGAACCCACTCAAGTCTCGTCTCTGATTCGTGACACGTAACAATTGACGAGGCTAATGTGGATACAGGTAAGACAAAATCTCCCAGACGTCAACAAGCGGACCCAGAAACAGCAATGCCCTCAGTGGGTGATGTTGTCGTTGTTGTAGTTGTTGTTGTTGTTGTTTTATTGGCTTACTATATCTATACATGTGCAGATCTCCTTCAACTCAAAGCTGGTATAAATCTGGTATAGCCTTTTCTGACATTTATTTCATAGAGGCTCCAGAGGTTCCATATCTCAGAGCAAATCTCGCAGTGTGAGAGCCTCCAGTGCAAGGATCCCAAGGAATTTCTCTCTTTGTTATGTTTACTTCAATTACAGATTATTCAATTAGTTCACTATATTATAAGGAAATGATAGCATCTTTTAAAGGATTAAGGCCACCACTCTGTTATATTTCATCTGGAATAATAAAATCTCATTCCTTGTATAGCCATGTGTAAAAATAAACATGACAAAGAGAGAAACTGCCAGGGATCCTCGTAGTAGAGTGCGAGATTTGGCCCGAGAAATGCAACCTCCGGGGTCGTTGCACAAATAGCTAACCAACTTTGTTGAAAATGTCTAGAAAACAACGAGAATAACAAAAAGTATTTTTTACCCCTGTTGCACAATTGTTTCTGCCTTTTCACAATGAGAATCGTGGTTGCTTTCTCGTTGTTGCACAGGAAACCAGTGTAATTTGACCCACTTTAGCGACAACAAAATTTTTGGCCACTTCCGGTTCCACAATATCTTTGTCTAAAATCCTTATTCATAGTCCGATTTACATGCTGTAAAGCTTCAGATGTATGTTTTAACATGTTATCTACCGATTTCCAGTACCAAGTCAGTGGTTTATTGTAGATTTTGCCTTGAAATTGGCGATCGAAATTGCAAATGGGAGTTTCGACAATTTCCCCAAGATGGCTTATCATTCCCATTGGAACCTACAGTGACCTCTGTGTGCATCTTCATAAAAAATAATATGGTTTCACTGATCTAATAAATGGGAAATAATCAAAACAACTTTGGAATTATCTGATGAAGTCAGGTAATTATTAGGATAGGTGGGGTTAAATATTGATTAATAGTTTATTGATATCCTGACTTCATCCCATTATTTCCGACTTCACCTATTAATTTCCCTAACTTTATCTCAGTATTTCCAACCCCACCAATTAATTTCCTAACTTTATCTCATTATTTCCGACCCCACCTATTAATTTCTGGACTTTATCTCATTACTTCACGCTTGCTAGCCAGGATTCTAGTTATTTGTGACCTCTCATATATATTTCATAACACAACCAGGGTCCCCATAGGAATCAATGCTAAAATCCCAAAAGGCAGTACCTCTTGACTAACTGCCTTTTTTTCTCGTTGTTTACATGAAAAATGACCCACAACGATTTTCTCATAATGATTTTATGATTGTGCAATACTTTTTTCTTGTTGTGCAAAATTGGGAAAGAAATAACAGTGAGAAAACATTTGTGCAATGGTTCAACACATGCACAACGAGAAAGTGGTCATTCTCGTGGACTGTACCACGACCTCCAGGCTCTATAGAATTGTATACCCGTCCATATGTAACAGGGTGCAATTTATTCTTGCGATAGCTGGTCCATTATATGTACAAATCAGGACATAAGTTTGCACTGAAAACCTACAGGGTCCAGAACTCGTCAAAAGTGACAACTTTAGGTCCTCAGGTTGACAATACCCAAAACTACAGCTGTAGGTCGTCAGGAGGTCGTCATATGTGACAACTTTAGGTTATCAGTGACAACCTAAAGTCGTCACTATGGCTGTCCTTTATAGCTATATAGTCCTGTGTAGAAATTACATATATGTATATAGTATTGTCTTCTACATTTTCCTAATGTCATTTCTTTTGTTATATCTCGTTACCTCATCCACCATTAAAGAGTTTATTCAGGGTATTCCCAACCCACTATCATGGGTTCAGTGGTACAGTCTGACATACTACATTGTCAGTACTCCCACCTACATGTATCATACTATAGCCACACTCAAATAAGTGGTCATACTCTAGTAATATCCATAAGAGCGGTGTCATTACCAAAATTATCCATCTTTTTTCTACCTCTTCTACTTAGAAATGCCTATTTTTCACAGGTTCATTCGTGTCAAATATTGCCCATATTTTCCTTTTCATATTAGACTATACAACAAGAACAATGTAAAAATAAGGCTCAACATACACCCCGGGTTACATCATTTGTATCACAGAGGTTACGTCTTTCGGGGAGAAGCGCTAACGTGGCGCCATTTTCGCTTGTTAAATATGAGCAGTAAACTTTCAACTTTCGCCGGTACCAGGAACACACTTCCGATCATACCGTTTCTCCTCGAAAGGGTTCACGTATCACAGAAATGCATAGTGGGGCCCTCTCATGGCACAAACCCAGACTAGCAGTGACTCCAAGGTGGTCAGTATGACAACTTAGGGTAGTCATAATGACCTGACGACCCTCTGACGACTCTAAACTCGTCATATATGAGGACTTACCAATAGCGGCAGGTTTTCAGTGTGGTCCTTTGGTGGGGAGGGATACCACTTGGTTAATTAGTAATGGTAACAGCCTCCTGGTGGCAGCACTGTGTGGCACATCCATATCACACATCCATATCAAAATCATCACACATGTAGTAGGGAATACAACTTTGCTTTATGGCTTCAGATAGTGCCACTGTGCTGGTGCAATTAAAACCGGATAAAATGCTGGAAGCATTGTATTTTACACAGATCTATATATGGCTAGATTTAGCATGGTTAGAACTTATAAAATAGATTGAGATTTCACCAGAACACTGTAACAAGTACTGTGATGGTACACATGTAGAAAATGGAAGATCCATATAATATTATTATTTGAGAGCTTGTAGAAGCTTTAAAATTATTTAGGTTAGATTGGTCAAAATTTGCCTTATAAATCTATTACAAAGAAGGGGCTCGGAAAATAAGGGAGGTTGGCTTATGTCAGGGTTGGGGTTAATAGGGTTATAGTTAACCCATAGACGTCCACATACCTTGAGACGTCCACCCCACAAATCCGCCATAACAATGAGTATATTCCTGAATCAACATAGCTAAATCAGATTGTAGAGGCAAGGAGAAAGGGTGCTCTGTGCTAAAAGTCACCTTTATAATTCAGATCACTAGCTTTTCAGTGATATATTGCAAGAGAAGATACTCCTGTTTGTCTTAGAGGAATGGCTTGCTAAATATGGGTAGTTATGACTATTTCCTGAATGTCAATGAGCTCTACATCTAATTCATCATGGGATACATCTAAAATTAGCATAATTTATGCTAATTAGCTAAATTAGCATAATTTTTTAATTCTTATGCCCATAACTTTTAATCTAGAAATGGTATTTTCATTCTGTTTTTACCATAGTAAACCTGGTGAAACATACCTTCAATTGAGATCATTGATTTTCCTATTTAGAATGAAAATCATGTTTCCATGGCAACGGAAATCAACAAAAATGCCTATTTAGGCCCAAAAAAACGTTCTTTTTACATGCCTTGTTTGGAACATTGAATTCTCCATGAAAAAGTACCCTAAAACAGTTTTAGGCATATTTTTCCTATTCCAGCCCATAGTGATGCCCCAGGTACTAAATCCCGCAGGAATCCCAATTTCTGCTTGCTGGCTCAACTGTTATTGAATCAATAAGTGGCTAATGTTTATTCAGCAGCAAACCTAATTTTATGGCTATTTTCTACCCTATGTGAAAGGTTTTACTATATATAAGGGCTTTGTCATTTTTTAACAAGGGTGGGGTCGTGGGTTAGGGTGGGGACAAAAGAATTTAGACCCCTTTGATGGGGGGACAACAGTTTTCCACACCTTTTGAGCAAAAAAGCCCACACGCCACTAAAGAATAAAAGGGGGGGGGGGGGAACGAAAAAATTTCAGACCCCTTGGTGGAGGGGCGGTACAATTTTTCTAACTGCGCACACACAAAATTTCACTAACCCCCACTGTTGTTAATAAATGACCCCCTGATAGTGTATCATAATGTTCAAGTAGAAATAACCTTCACTTGACTATTAAACTATGCGTAGAGACGATTTGTATTATTCTGTCAACATATTTTTGTTCTCAAGAAATGATTCTAATATGGTGAATTGATCTTTAAACAATAAAAGGGCCAAGCTGCCAAGATCACCGTCACTGAATTGAGTTATTTTCTGAAATCCCCAGCAGGTGGAATCACCTTTGACTTTGGTCATTGGTTAAGATAAATGCCACTAGAGGTCGTGACATACTGGTTGTGTGTGTGTGATGGGGGAGGCATGGGAAGAAGTTAACACAACAAAAATATGACCCTTTGTAACTCAGTGAAGAGGGTAAGAGGGTGTATAAATACGCCTTCTCTGACACGGAGAGAATGTACTGCAGTGGCTTGTAATGGATAAACTATATGACAGCAAAACATTGGTGTAACAATTGCCCTACATAATGGACATGCTTATCTCTATAGAGGAATGAAAATAGTTCATTTTACTCGTCCAGATTATCTACAGGCACTATGCAGGTGGGAGGGCTTGTTAGGTATTATATAGGGGGGGGTGATTTTGCAAAAGAGCTCCTTGGTGTGGGGGGCCAAAACGCTACAGACCTTCACACTTTGGGGGTCAAAACTAAAATGGGCAATTTGAGTACTCATCATTCCACACACGTATTTTTTTTTTTTGGGGGGGGGTGGGTAGAAAAATGGCTTTTAGTGGGGGATGACTTGGTGGGGATTCTGAAAAACATTCGCCGGTCCACAAATATCAATCACCCCCCCCCCAGCTGACAATAAATGACTCGTGAAATTGTATAAAATAAACGCTGTTGTTGGAAATGTGATTGTTCTAGGTCCCTCCATGGATCGTCAGAGCAATGAACCCACAGGTAGATTTTTTCTTGGCATCATTATCTTTATCATTTCATTTATTTTCAACATGAAAGGCACATTTGAAGCATTGTCATTGTAGCATGGACGTCCATTTGTAGAAATCATAATCCTAGCTTACAATGATCAGCAACTTACAATATATAAACATCTTTTAACGATACAAAATCAGTCCCAGGCCTGATATTTACATATCAATCTTCTGTAGTCCATAAGCCAAGAGTTACTTGAGTGCCAATTCTGCGCAGTAAATCTAGAAATGCCTTTTGAATTGTTACATATTGCAGAAAACAAATCACTTTGCTAGAAATCTATGTTGCTGAGCTTTGCTTTAAAGTCCTACCAGATGTGTGTAGCTTTTGTTATACCACGATTTCTGGGTTACTCAGTGCTTTTTGGTGGCTATTCCCATACACATATCTGTCGATATTGCACACCCTATAGGCTGAAACATGACTCTTGGAAGGCGTGCAGTTATCCATGGATCATGGATAACTCGCACCCCGTGTGGTTATCCATGGATAACCACATGCCTCTCATGTCCTTCCATGTCATATGTTACATGTTAAAACCAACAGACTATTTCATTGCCATGATAGGGGTCGAACCTGCAGTCTCAGGTCCTTATTCCAACTCCCTATGCAGTGCGCCACAGGGACTGACGAGAAATGCTCGGTTCGAACCAGGTCTTGCTATGACACAAAGCCGTGTGCACTGTCGCTGTCCGCTGCTGGGAGAGGAAGTGTATTATACACAAACATAACAGCGAGACGCATCTTTTTTCACCGTGTGCCCTGTCACTGTCCGCTGCCGGGCGAGGAGGTGTATTCTACACAAACATAACAGCGAGACGCAGTGAATGGAGGAAACGCGGTGGTCTAGCGGTTAGCGCTTTGCACTCAGCCGTCAGAGGTACATGGATCGAGCCCCGGTCCGGGCACATCTTTTTTCGACGTGTGCGCTGTCGCTGTCTGCTGCCGGGCTAGGAGGTGTATTTTATACACAAACATAACAGCGAGACGCATCTTTGTTCGCTGTGTGCGCTGTCGCTGTCCGCTGCCGGGAGAGGAGGTGTATTATACACAAATGTAGTGGTTCGTCTCGTTAAGTTAGATTAAATCATAACGAAGAGAGAGAAAAGTTTCCGGGTAGGCAACCGAGCTTTTATTTCAGAGCTTGCGTTACATACGATCACAGCCTCAGAGGACTACATGCTGCTAGTGCATTCGGTTACCCTTTCGGGTAACAACCTGGTTGAGCAGTGGGTAAACCACTACTGAGGAACCTAGGGCTAGGACCAGCCTTATATAGGGGAAAAGCCCGCGAAACTCAGACCGGCCACGTGACGTGTGGCGGACGAGTGGTAGGCCCCCTGGTGTAGTGGATACGAACCCAGAGGCAGGTGCTGCCACCTGCCATCCGGATTCCCCCACCACACCCGAAGGACCTAGGTCTGAGTCTCACGGGTGCATGAACGTTAAAGTGTAAAATACCATACCCCTACACTGCCCCCCTTAGACAATAACTTGGGGGTAATTAAACCGCAGTGTATTAATAACCTAGTAAGTGATTGTTTACAATACTAAAAAGGGGTATTAATTACACTTGCTCGATGTGAAATAGGCTATAGTATAAGACTATCCTATTTCTGAAAAATTATACAATAATAGCATCGAGTGTCGTTCATGTTATTTCCATCACTAGCTTATAACAACCATAAATGATAAATATACAATTATCACAGATTTATAGTAACGTTTTGACAACAGTAGGGTCCTGAAAAGGACCGGTGGTTGTTAACAATGATCGTATTATGGTTATTGAACCCGGAAAAAAAAATTTCGACTTTTTAAATTAACAGCTCTGTCTACTTTACAGAGTGAATTAAATATTAATGATCAGATATGGACAATTAATCTGATACTATATGAACACAATTAGGTATTAACCTGAGTAATACAATACTAAGTTTAGAGAAATCCGTTGGACCTTCTCTTATTTTATAGAAAAATATTTATACTTTTGAGACGCAGCTCAGTTTATACCTTAGTGTTTTATATTTACAAGTTACAGAAGAATTATAGTCTCTTAATATATTGAGACCAGGAATGACCTATATAGACAGTTATAGGTCTAGGATTACCTTAAATAACTTTTAGGATTCGCAGATCCAGTATATTTATAGGTACCCTTATATAATAATATATCTTTATAAAAGATATTATATAGTTATAAATACAATTTTACATACAATATAATAATATCAACAAAGTTACTTGTTTTCATGATTGGAGGATGTAACAGGAGTCGGATGCTGCTGATGGCTTGGTATGGGCGAGCTGAACCCTGATGCCTGAAGTGCTATAGTAAAACTTGTTGGTGGGTGTAGCTAAACCCTGATGCCTGTAGTGCTAGCTAACTGGAGGTTATAGTAGATCCAGTTGTAGACTGTTGATGGACTCTATGGGCGTAGCTAAACCCTGATGCCTGTAGTGCTAGCTCACAAATAGTAGTGGTGTAGTAGTAAATCCGGTTTGTAGTTCAAAAGTCCATATTAGTGTAAATTGTCCATGATTTTATAATAGGCACAGTCATTACATTGTGGCACAGTACAATTATGGTGTTTACAGCATTCGTACTCCTCCTCCAGAGTGGCTTGTTTGTTTTCTCCTTCTGTTTTCAGTTTCCGGATTAGGGTACAGTTTGGTACCCGAATCAATACGGGTTGGATAAAAAAATGGTTTCTTATCCAACAATGCATGGGTAATAGAACCCCGGGACACACAATTATGTCCGATCTTCATGCAACAGTTTTTTACTGTTCCATGTTCTCCTCGGGTGGCTGGTTTGGACCCGGTTGTTGAGCCAGTGGCTGAACAGGGGGGTTCATACCAGTTCCATCCGTAGGTGCCAATGCGGGGACAGCAGGTGTAAGTTTCACCTTTTGGCGTGCTTCGAACAGCTTCAAAGCATGCTCAGGTGTACCGTCCCAGTTATCCATGATAACTCCGAAGACCTTGAAGAACTTTTGCTGGTTCTTCATGTTCGTTGCTCGTTCTAGGTCGAGCATCTGAGAAGCTGTTTCCTTCTCGGATAGGGCCTCCTGCCGCAGATTAGCAGCTTCCTGCTTATCTTTGGCAACATCCGCTTTGATCTGAGTCGAGATTCGGTTGATCTCTGACTTCTGGATCGCGTCAATACACTGGAGAGTGCTCGACACGGTCCGACGATACATGTCCAGGTGGAGGTTTTCCAGATGGTGCTGTAGCGTCTCAAATTGTTTGCTCTGGATATTGCAAGACAATTTGTCCTCCTTCTTGAAGAAGGTCTCCACTGTCTGGATCAGCTTAGGCCGATGAACCACAGCACCAGGTGGGGGTACCTGACCCTGAGGCTTCGGCTGTGCTCCAGACCCGCTCGCAGTGACAGCTACCTGCGTGTGCGAAGAAGCAACCGCAGTAGTAACCGCACTAGCAGTGGTCGAAGAAGGGCCTTGAGTTGGTAATCCCTGAACCAGGGGCAACCGTGACAATTCCCTTCTAAGGTCTTTGGCCGTCAACAATGGTGCGGGTGGACGTTGTCTCACCACAGCACTCATTGTAGGTCGGGGAGCTTGACCTCCTACTGTCGGCAGTTCCTGCTTGACCCTCCCGTACTGATCAAAGATTTGCATCTCTGGTCCGGGTGGGCCCATAGCAGGGTACTGCTTCGGGTCTTTGACATTCAAAGGCGCGTGTTTCCGGGCGGACTGGCCACTCGGTCCACTGACACCAAAGAATGTCGGGTTCTGTGCACCTCGTGGAGTTGGTGCTCGCCCATAATGGGAAGGAGTTCCAGTAGGAGATGGAAGATGTGGCTTCTTCCTTCCCCCATTTGTCTGTCTCTCCAGCGCCTCCAGTGGTGACCTGGCTCGGCTTGGAGATTCAGACGCCTGTCTCTTCCTATCTGCTACAGAGGGTCCCTGGCGGTAATCCCTGCGGCTTCGGACCTGTTCTCCGGATGGAGTTACATAAGCCCCACCACGACGGCGGGCCTTGTTGCTTCTCCATTCGTTTAACAGATCGTACTCCTCCTGAGCGTACTCTAGTTTGCCGGACCCGGGAGTCTGGGCAAACCGAGCCTTTAGTTTCTGGTTAGTACCAGGAACCGTAGGCGCAAACTGCTTCGTACTCGGTGTGAGGGAAGCCAACTTCTCTGCATTGAGGCCCCTAAGGTTGCCATAGAGTTCGGAGTGAATTTTCATCACCCGATCTATGGCTGCCTCCAGGCCCTCTCCATGCGAAGTCACATAGTGCCGGACCATGTCTCCGCGTCGGGGGGTGACACATCCTGTGCATTTAGCACATTTCTTGCCAACCTCTCGGTCGCAGACATATTCCGGCCTCTGGTGCATATGAACCTCCACGAGATGACGAAGGAACGCGTCTTTCTCGATGAAGAATTCAACCTCACCCTCACTTTGAGTACAACGTTGGAAGGGACAATCCTTACGACCCTCCCCGTAGTACTCATCTAGAGCAAACTTGAGCTTGCCCTTCTGGTCATAATTGTACAGACCATTGGGCGAATTCTTAACGAATTCCCAATAGATCCAGTACATATTGGCCGGCTTTCTATCAGAGAGCTTCTTGCGAAGCCACTCCTCCATATCTTCCTGCCTCTCACAGGTGATCCGAGGGGGCAGTCTCCATACGGATTTACTCCCCTTCAGGTGTCCCCTGTGTAGAGGAATGAAGTCGGCAAAGTTGCTATTGGCGTTAGCCCAGATAGCAGCCTCTTGCTCGTCAGTCGGAGTGACATCCACAACTGGGTCAACCGGCTCCTCTCCCTCCGGGTCGGATGGTACATCCACAGGTTGCACAACGGGTTGTTGACCCGCGAGGACCTGGGCTGCAGCATCTTGAGCGTCTCCACTCAAATCGGCCATTACGTCGTGTAGCTTGACGATTGGCACACCGAGCTCAACTTTTACGGTTGGGACAGCCGGTTCAGCTTCTGTATTATCAGCTTGAACGTCTACCTCGATAGGTTCAGGTTTGCGTTGGTCAACCTTCTTCTTATTCCTCCTGCGGGATCTGCCGTTAGTAGAAGTGCCAGGCTCGGATGCGTCCGTCTCATTGCCGGAGACATCCGAAGCCTTAGCGCCCTTCTTATTGGCCGAGCGTGGAGACACCCGACGGGTTCGGGTACTGTCGTCCACACTCGTGCTGGTAGAGGGTTCGGTTCCTGACCGCTTCCCTTTACCCTTACCTTTGGTGGGGGTTGTTTTACCCTTTCCACCAGCTGCTTTCTCCTTTACTTGCTCAGTCTTCGTAGGGGTAGACTGAGCAGTTTTAAGGGAAACATCTGCATCAGGTAGGGCCTTCTCAGGTACTACTGCTGCGCCTCCCAAGGTGGGAGCTTCAGCAGGAGACATGAGACGGTCCATCCGATCGGCCATCTTGGCTGTTACTTGCACGGGTGCGGGTCCGGGTACTAACTCCGGATGCGCCAGTGCATACTGTCTCTCCAATAGACGTACTACGAGGTCTTGTATTACCCCGAGTCTGTCTAGTGGAGACACACCAATACGGGCCTCTTCTGCCTCAATGGTTTGAGACGTAATAGGGACCCCTGGACAGTAATCCACAACAGCGTTACCTGCTGCTTCATACTCATCCGCTGTGCTTAACAGTAGGATCTGGTCTCTGTCTATGTATCTAGAGACCTCATCTGCCTTGACACCGGTGTAACCCATTTTGTCAGACACATAGGAAGGCCTATAAGAGGTATTCCTTCGGAAAGCCATTTCTGCGTCCCAGACGGCTTTACGAAACCATAAGTGGACTACCAATCCTTTGGCCATCTGATGGTAATCCATCAACCAGGACTCCGGAAAGGTATTAGCCCACTGCGGATGAGCACATTCCCAGATTGCGTTGACAACACGCTCGTCAACCTCTCTGGGCGTCCCATAACAGGTGGGTATCAGCATTTCCTCGGAAATTGCTAACATCCGTCCGTCATATGGACCGGCTACATCATGCCATTCGGGACTGTCTGGGAAGGGCAGCTCTAGGTGCATTGGCCTGTCAACCGGAGAAGCAGGTCCCAAAGCACCGAATGAGGTACTCCCACCAAGACGGGGCGGCAGTTGAGGGGGAGGTGGCATCAGAGCCCTGTCAAGAGACTGGGCTCCTGCCGGTTCTCCACTCAAACCTTCGGATGGAGGGGCTACATAAGGCTCACCTACATCAATTTGTTGTTGAACGCCTCGGCGTTCAGGACTAACTTGTCTGGAGTTGTCGGATGCGTCGTAGAACGATTCTACGTCGCTATCGTCTACTCCAGAGAAGTACTGATCAACATTCATTTGTTGATCCATTTGATCACAATCAGCATCGTATTGCTGATCGTCGTATGTATAAGTGGGACTCTTGGGAGAACCACTTCCATACTCTGGCGGGGTGCTGGCACCGGCACCGCCGCCAAGACGGACGGCCTCTTCTGCCATCGACAGAAGTGGCTGTTCGGGGATAAAATATCCCAATCCACCGGATAAGCAGTGAGTACTGCTTACCCAGTGAAAGGCGGGTGCCTTTTAACGAGGGCACACCTCGGAATATGGCTGTCACGGGCTATCAGACTCCAACAAGAGCAAGACCACCCTCGGCCACGTCTTCTTCCTTCGCAGGAATAAGACAATATGGCGGGATACTCGAACTTGAATCGCTGCGCATGATCAAACCGGCGCCTCACGTGACCATTCGAAAATGGGTCAACAACTTTCCCGCGTGCCCTTAATTAGGTCACGCGCCCTTACATAAAAACAATACAATACCCGATCGGTCGTCCGTCCGTACTCAGGGTTCGACTATGACAATTCGCTAGGTATTCTGGAGTTTATGGATAGCATAAGCATATCCACCGGATTATCCGTCCAAAACCATGGGTTCATTGTCATAGGACCTTTTCCAGAGACTCTTGACCGGCTCAAATATACATTGAACTAGGTTACAACATATAACAGTACACAGTACAGGACAACACACTCGTTGTGTTAACAGGCTAGGTTACGGCAGTCTGTAGCAACCTTGGACTGCGTCTAAGAGGTTTTGAGGCCTCTTTTATTGACCTGGTATCCATAAGAGCCTTTTCCAAGGTCTTCTTAGCCTTAGAGGGACCTTTCCTCTTATTTTTACCTGCGCCTGCCGAGACTTTTTGTATCTTCCCCTGCTTTCCGGATGTTACGACAGGGGGCACCACCCTCTTCGGGTCTGCAACCTTCCGTGGCCGCCCGGGTCCTCGCTTTCGGGTCGGTACCACTTCGAGTTGCTTAACACGACTCTGTTCCATTACTTCCAATAGACCATCGCCGTACATTTCGGTGGAGGTATCCCTCCCCCTCCATGGGCGTAGTCTCGCTACATTTGACTTGTAACATTTACCAAGCTGTGATTTAATAATCACTGTGCAATCACTAATAACCTGAGTTATAGTGAAAGGTCCATCCCAATTACTGGCTAATTTCAGGTTAGCTAGAGGTTGGTGTAGACGCAGTACTCTATCCCCTAGATTAAAAAATCTAGCTTTTAGACCTGTGTCATAGCCAACTTTCTGCCAACGCGCAGTTTTCTGCAACTCGTCTCTAACCCTCTCATAGGCTTGTTTGAAATTATCCCGTAGGGATTCTACAAACATCACCTGGCAAGGGGCTTCCGGATTCATTCTTATTACGCCGAACACCAAATCGGCTGGCATAATCAAATCCTCTCCAAAAACGAGGAGATTAGGAGAACAGTTTGTGCTCGAATGCACAGTGCCATTATAGGCATGTACCACGAATTCACATTGTTCATCCCAATCATCCATCTGCTCATTTACCAGAGACTTCAATACTTGGATCAAAGTCCTATTGAATCTCTCTACTTGTCCATCGCTCTGTGGTCTATAGGGATTAGTTCTTGTCTTGCAGATCGCCAGACAATTACACATCTCCTGCCACAGACTAGACTCAAATTCTCTGCCTTGGTCACTATGTAACATGAGTGGGACACCTAGGTGCAGCACCCACCCTTTTACAAAGGCCATAGCACAAGTAACAGCCTTATGATCCGGTAAAGGGAACACTCGGGTGTACTTGGTATAATAATCAGACACGACCATCATACACGTGTTGCCACTAGGAGTGGGGGGAATCCCACTAATAATGTCAACAGCTATTCTAGCAAACCTTACACCAAACAGTTCCTGGGATAATGGCAGCTTGCCTAACCCGGGTCCTGGTTTGTTCTTACAGCACTCGGGACAGGTCTCCACCCATCGGGTGAGATCTGTACTCATGCCGGGCCAATAGTATCGTCTGGTCAGACGTTCTAGAGACCTTTTCTTTCCAAAGTGCCCACTAGTTCTATGTCCATGACAGAAATACATAATATCTCGTCGCATAGCACTAGGTATGACAACTTGCAAGGTTTTGTTCCTATTAGAATGGTTCTTCCATCGAAACAGAATACCATCCCGGACTTTTAGCTCGGCCCATTGAGCTAAGAATCGTCTCATCTCTCTGTTCTCCAATGACACTACGGGTCTTGGGGGACAGATACCCTGATTAAGGAATTTAATCAAACGTGATGTGACTGCATCAGACTTCTGGAACTGCCTGATGGTCTCCAAGGACCAATTCAAGACATGTTCCGGATGGGTTTCGAATGGAACTCGAACCCCTGCCAACACAGCATTGTGTGCTCCACAATCAGTGCACTCAGCATTTGCACATTTCCTCACTGGGATTCTAGACAAAGCATCTGCATTCAAATGCTTTGCCCCGGCTCGGTGTTCAATCTGGCTGTGATTTAGACCGAATTCGGATAGGTGCGCTAACCAGCGACCTATCATCCCCTCTGCATCTTTGAAGTTCAATAACCATCTGAGGGAAGAGTGATCAGTCCGTAGAGTGAAATCACTCCCCCACAAAAAGTGCTTGAACTTCTTCGTATAGACCACCACAGCCAACAACTCACGTTTAGTGGTACAATAGTTTCTTTGAGATTTACTCAACGTGTTACTAGCGAAGGCTATAGGAACTTCGACCCCATCCTGGACCTGAGAAAGGGCGGCTCCTATGCTTTCATTACTAGCATCAGTATCTAGAATGAAATGATCATTCTCCGTGGGGTATCTCAACACAGGTGTGATAGCAAACAAATCCTTTATTTTCATAAAGGCCTCGTCTTGCTCGGGTCCCCAAGGGAATCGTTCCTTTCTGATCCCGGGTGTCCAGTGGGACAAACTCTGGATAGGAAAGGCAACCCTTGAATATCCTGGGATAAAGTCCCGGTAGTAGGAACAGAATCCGAGGAAGGACCTAACTTCTTTCGCATTCGTGGGTGCTTGCCAATTTGACACGGCATCCAGTTTCTCCGGATCGGCTTTAATCCCTTCATTCGAGATTATTCGCCCCAAGTAATTAATAGATCTTTTGAAAAGATCGCACTTCTTGGGTTTCAGCTTCAAACCATTAGTTATGATCCTTTCCAGGACCATACCTAAATTTTCCAAGCATTCTTCGTATGTCTTTCCAAAGACAATCACATCGTCTAGATAGACGAGACATTTCTTCCATAAAAGGTCACTTAATAAAGTTTCCATCATGGCTTCAAATGTCGCCGGTGCATTGCACAATCCAAACGGCATCACATTATACTGGAATAATCCAATATGACTGGAAAAGGCCGTCTTCTCCATATCTTTCGGATGCATACCCACTTGCCAGTACCCGGATTGTAAGTCTAGAGAGCAATACCATTGCTTACCTCCAAGGGAGTCTATAGTCTCATCGATCCGTGGTAAGGGATATGAATTCTTCTTGGTCATACCATTCAATTTCCGGTAATCTATGCAGAAACGGATGCTACCATCTTTCTTGGTCACCATGCACACAGGGCTAGACCAAGGACTGGTTGATGGAATTATTACATCCTGTTCAAGCATTTTAGCTATCTCCTCCTCAGCTACCTTTTTTTTGGCTAGTGGGAGTCTTCTATAAGGAATCTTAAAAGGTTCATTCTCACCAGTGTCAATCGTATGCAGTACTTTATCGGTACGCCCCAATTGTTCACTCGGTGCTGCAAAAGCTTTACGGTACTTGTACAACAAGTCAGTTAGAGCTTCACGTTGTTCATCACTTTCTACATGGCTTTCGGCTACTAGAGTGTCTAGTTCCGGGCTCCTTTCGGGTGAGGAAGGGGCTCCGGGTGCCGAAACATGTTTACAGTCTTCTATCAATTCGGATAAGACAACCGATCCAAGGATCGTATCCTTCTGTACATAGACAGTCTTGTTACCGGTATTGGATATAGGAACCACCGTCCAAGCAGCGTTAGCTACTAGAACATCAGCGGATTCCAATCCGATACTTGACAACATGGCCATGTCTGGCTCTACAACTCCAGTTTTTCCTGAAAACTGTCTGTCCGCTCGACATAAGACATCACAGGCTGTGCCTGGTGGTATCTTAACAGTCTGGGCTACACTGGCTACACTGCTTACTTGCCTAAGTACACATTGTACTTCGAGATGGTACGGGTCTCTCACTTCCAATATTCCCCTCTGGGAATCTAACCTTGCTCCATATAATGCAGCAAAATCCAGACCGAGTATACCATCATCCGCGATGTTCGCCACAGTAGGGGTAAGGATGAAGTCCTTATCTTCCTGTAGACTGAACCTCATACATGTTCTACCGAACGTTTGTATCATGCTACCGTCGGCCGTACGAGCATTTCCTTCCGTTGTGAAAGTTTCATGATTCGTAGGCAAAAGATCGTAGAATCTCTTAGCAATACAGGAGTGGCTAGCACCCGTATCGACAAGAAACTCAGCGGATCTACCACTCACAGATACAACTGCGTACCACCTCCTACCTTTCAAGTAGGTAGGACTACTTGCATACTTAGCAAGTTCCGTCTTAGCGCCGAGGTCAAATCCACATCCCTTTAAGAATTCGAGACAAGGATGACCCGGGGGGAACTGGGCACACCCCACCCTGGCCAACTCATTGGCCGCTCCCTCTGGACTGATATCGGGTTTCCCCTCTGTGTTCTTCTGCCGGTTCTTGACACCTGGTGTACTATCAGTCTCCCCAGCCTCATGAGTAAGGAACTGATCAGGCTCCTTAGCTTCACTGCTGGGCGAAATCGCTAGAGGATTCTTGCCAGTACCGCAAGCTGCGATAGGCTGGCAGTCATGGCAATCACTCACTCTGGGGGTAATCCGGTTGCCATTGTGGACACCCCCTCTCAGTTTTCCTTCTTCACTGAGTCCTCCTTACCCGGATTGCTCCGGTAACGAGTGTTTCTATAAACTGGCTTATCTGCCTCACACTCGGCAGCATAATGCCCAGTTTCCTGACATCGGAAGCATGTCACAACAGTCCTATCAGGCTTAGGCCTCCTAAGATTTTCAGTAATCTTCTTTACCAAATTGTTAACCAGGTCCTCTGATAAAGAAGGACCCGTCGTGGGTTTGGTATCGGGTTGAGTCACAGGAGGTTTAGAAGTGATCACTTTCTCCTTGACGTAACCCGGTTTCTTTCCCCAGTTCCGGTTGTACCGGGGGTTCCCTTGGCCAATGGCCCCAACGTTTTCATCTTCGTCAGGTTCCCCTGATTCGGATGAATCGGTTTCGGGTATTCCCTCCGGGATTATCATTGCTGACATCCGTTGGGGTACCTTCCCGGCAAAGATACGGGCCTTTCGATCATAATGATCTAGGGACTGGAACAAATCTGTCAAAGAGGCATCATTCTTCCAAGCTTCACAGGCTACTGTCCTGTGTTCTTGATTCCGCAATCCTTCAATGAATTGTTTAAACATCTCATCTAGGAAGCATTCATCATCTAGTCTCCATTGAGGTCTGGCTTTATGCAACAGTCGTTGACATTCTAAGCCGAACACTTTGGCAGACTCCTTGGGCTTCTGTGTTCTTTTAGTGAACGTCAGCCAAGGGTCTTCTCCAACTATATTCCCATATAAATATGAAGCAATCTCTATGAGTTCATCATACTTCATATGGGCTGAGAGTCCTGTTATTTGAGAATCTCTCCATTGTTCCACGGCTCCTTTTCCGTCGCCTTCCTTTAACCAGCATACTAAATAAGGCAGAGCTTCCGCTTTACCCCATCCATTGCAGTTAAAGACATCCGCGCAGCCTTGATACTCCTCCTTCCAAGGGTTCTTGGCATTAAAGGGGGTAGGTATCTTAGCTACTCTACGAGCCGGATTCGTGGATCCAGTAAGGGTTAAACCCTTACTCCATTCCATGATCTCCGTATCGTCCAGACCTTGATTGTAACAATCAACACCTAAGTTAGCAATCGCTGCATTAGAATCATGCAGCGCTTGTAACCCTGGAGAAAGAGATACTCGGCGACTGAGTCTCTTTTTCCTTGGAGGATTCGTACCATAAGTACTTCCAAAGCCTCCGGATGGTGGTCCTCCTCCACCTCCTGATCCCCCTGCTCCGTATGGAGGCACCTGTGAAAAGGTGTATCCACTGGTTTGGGGAGCCGGCCCTGGACCATTGGTGGGTTGTGTATTTCCACCAAAGCTAAAGAAACCACTATTGGGATTAGTGTTTCCTCCTGTTCCATACGACTGATTTCCATTATTGAAACCAGTCCCACTGGCAGAGGGTCTGCTCCTGGAACGATCGCTTGAGGGTCCGGATCCTTGATCACATCCGGATTGCCCCCCAGCTGTACTGGAACCTCCGGGTGCTCGTCCGGTTGTTCCTCCGGACGTGTTCCGGGTGTTACCATTGGACGGATTCGTTCCTGTTTGGGACTGATTCCATCCATACTGGGCATACGGGCCATTTGGTCCCCCTAAAGGTGACTGTTGTGGCCATCCGCCGTCAAAGGTGGAGCTTCCTGCCGAGCGGCTTTGTTTAGCTCCACTCGCAGAATTATCCCCTTTATTTCCCGTACCTAGACCAAGAGGTATAGAGGTATTATCTGTAAATCTAACCTGATGACTCTTTACTCCTTCATAACGAGGTACAGTTGTCTCTGTTACCCCGTCATTGCCCCTCAAAGAGAACATCTGGTTACTTGTCGTGTTTAGGGCAATTCCTGAAACAGTGAAGTCTGATTCAAGAGTGCCTACTGCACGACCAGTATCTTCTAGATACTTTGACATCTGGATAGCTTTAGCCTCCAGTTCGGAATAATCATCCATCATTTTAGTCTGTTTAACAGCCAAATCTGTGGATTCGCGTATCAATTGATCTTTGAGTTTTTCATGCTCATCGGTCTGTTTTTGGTACGTTTCCCGAGCATCTTTGAAGGCTGATTCTATTTTCTTCAGCTCTTCTTGATACTTGCCGTAGGCCGATTGAGTTGAATTTAACTCTTGTTTAGTTCTATTCAACTCATCATACGAGGCTCTGTATTCCAGATCCGCCGTATATAGTGCATCACGATACTGTTCGTGCTGGAGTTGAAAATCTTGCTTTTCTTTCTCCATCTGATCCAACAACAATTGTTGTTGGCGTCTACAACTCTGATCGTAATCGAGACGTTCCGATATCAACTGTTTGTTTTCAGTCAGAATCTTGTCTCGGGTTCCGGTCAGTGTAATAAGATCCTTCTGGATCTTCTCGTATTCAGCTCTCATGTCTTCAAGCTCGTCCATTTTGTTCTTTTCGAATCCACATTTTTGGTGTTTAATTCGAGAACTGTATGGAGTTTCAAACATACCTGCACTAGGCTTTGGTACCTCAAATGGTAATTTACCAAATTGAGCAGTACTTTTATGCATTGGTGCAGGTTTCGAAGTACCTCCTGGCATGAATAAGGAGTCTCCAAATTCATCCAGTTCATGATGTAAGTTTCTTCTTACATCTTCTAACCCATCAGGGTAGTGTTCTAGTGGATCCCTCCACTCCGTACCTTGGGGTGGTGACTTGATTTCACCATCCTCCATCGGGGAGTCTAGCTCACGATTTGAGCCATTTCCCCTAACTGGGCTCAGCTCAGTCATTTCTGACTGCGCTTACCCGAAGACCAAATGGTCACGGCACCAGTGTAGTGGTTCGTCTCGTTAAGTTAGATTAAATCATAACGAAGAGAGAGAAAAGTTTCCGGGTAGGCAACCGAGCTTTTATTTCAGAGCTTGCGTTACATACGATCACAGCCTCAGAGGACTACATGCTGCTAGTGCATTCGGTTACCCTTTCGGGTAACAACCTGGTTGAGCAGTGGGTAAACCACTACTGAGGAACCTAGGGCTAGGACCAGCCTTATATAGGGGAAAAGCCCGCGAAACTCAGACCGGCCACGTGACGTGTGGCGGACGAGTGGTAGGCCCCCTGGTGTAGTGGATACGAACCCAGAGGCAGGTGCTGCCACCTGCCATCCGGATTCCCCCACCACACCCGAAGGACCTAGGTCTGAGTCTCACGGGTGCATGAACGTTAAAGTGTAAAATACCATACCCCTACACAAACATAACAGCGAGACACATCTTTTTTCACTGTGTGCGCTGTCGCTGTCCGCTGCCGGGCGAGGAGGTGTATGTACACTATTTTTCGCCATGTGCCGCTGCCAAGCCTAGCCGAGACCGGGGCTGTCGCTGTCCGCTGCCGGGCGCGGAGGTGTATGTACTGATCGTGTACACACAATGGCTGGCATCGAGTCCCAGGGAGTGGGAATAATTTTTGAATTTATTGGTATTATATTGATTATTTATTGGTTTTGTGGTATAAAATAAGTAGTCAATGGATAACTCATGACTCGTGTGTGTTAGCAAAGGATAATAACACTCGGCCTACGGCCTCGTGTCATTATCCTTCACTAACACACACTCGTCATGAGTTATCCATTGGTTACTTGTTCAGCATTAAACACCAGGTAGCAGTCCATACAGGTATTTGACTATAGGTCGGTTTCAACTTGTCCTCAAAGGAATAACATTAGTCTATTGTACACAGACCTGTCTACTAAAATATACCATATTATGACATGCATAGTAGATAGAACTTCGATTTCAATATATTGCTCTTGGATAAAAATCACCTTGAATATCATTACATAATAAATACATAACATCATTATTTCGACAAAAGACAAGGGCATAAACTGGCATATATGTGAACATGCGATCAGTGGTGAAAATATAAATTACATAGATGAGTAATTCATATAGACTAACCTCCATATTAGTGTATGTGTAATTCTTAAAATTGTTTATTGTAGCCTTAAAAAGTGAGATTATGCTACAACATTAGATAGAGTATACAGATCGAGCATGGCATACATTGATGTTATAGAACACGTGCCATATATAGAGAGGACTGAAAGGTTGATCTACGACAACAATTGTGTTGACGGATATCAAAGTAAAGGAAGCGTTGATGTGATCTTATGCAATGAAGTTAGGCCAGTCATATTAACAGTAGAATAGACAAATCCGATTTTAAATTCATACAAACTTGACCACCAGATGATGATTAAAATAGTACATATATGTTAACGATGACAAGAAACACTGGGAATATTGGCATCATGTAACGTCTGGCATCTATGTTTAAGGTGTCACCACCCCAAATGCCTTGTGGCCATCCAAAAAATCACAGGTCTTCCACGTTTGACCTGATATTAAAAATACTTAAAATTCTCACAGTGCTTAGCAACCTACACCATATTTTAGCTTATGAAATGGAGAAAAAAATAAGATAGGTCCACATAAACATAGTCAGGCTAGATTTTGTGCAAATTGCCATGGTAACCAGGTAGTGATTTTTGCATGGTGAGGCCTGATCAGAGCATGAATACACATCAGGACCCCTTCACCCCATAAACTTCCACTGAATTTATGTTTTGAACAAAAAATATTCTGGGACTATTGAAACACTCCTACTCATCATTCTGATACCAAATAACAATGTATAACAATGGGTTTGGCCCCTCTTTTCCTTCCCTTGGGGCCAAATTCCTCAAAATAACTAAGTTCAGAAGGGACTATTTGGTCAGTAAACCCGGAAGTGGTCCGATTTAGGGTGGTGACACCTTAAATAAAATACTTATTTAGGTAGAGTTCCATATTTGCACCACTTCCGGTTCCTATATATCTCAAGTAAGCATTTGATCTGCCCATGTTTTTAACTTACAACCTGCTCCGTATCACAATTACTATCAATAAAAGACATGTCTATTATGTTTATGACACATTATTTTCATGTCCTTAGATTGGCCTATATTACCTTGATATTTAATTCAGTCTGGTAGTAGAATCTACTAAATCTGTTGTCTCATTGCACCAAACAGACAATATAGACAGAACTATATGTCCAAAGTCAATTTTTTTAGCAGAAGGGATGACCCTACATGAATGAAATACGCTAAAGTAAATAAGAAAATAATTTTGCATAATAAGAAAATAAGTCTACTTGCCTATATAAATGGTATACTTCTGACGACCGGACTTTTATTTCCTCTTATACACTGCAAAAATGGTGTTTAGATCCTAAACACAATTCTAAACATATTCTTGCAACGTTTTTGTAATCACCTTAATGTCCTAAACATGTTTAGCAAAACAATGTGGTTAGCTCAAGTGTTTAGAAATGTAGGTGTTTAAGAATTTTTGTGTTTAGATGTTTAAATGATAGAGAGTTAAGGTTTGCAGACATGTATGCATTAAAAAAACAGAATTCATTAGGGCCAGACCCTGTTTGATGTTTAGAGCCATAAGCGGCTATTGATAACTTTCAACTTTGTGATGAACAGTACAAGTGTCCATATAGGTTTGATAACACGAGACAGTGGATCAATGATCAAGATATTTCTTGCTACAGGTGCAATGTTTTATAACTAATGATAGTTTTGTTATGGCTAATTTGGGAACAGCATTTTCTCCTTATTTAACAATATTATATGCTATATACATGTAATGTATTATAACAATTATAATGGCCTGGTGTTATTAGACGGGGTACGATTGTATTGTACCATGGACATAGTCGTTCTTCCTACTATATACCTGAGAGTGTATTTGTACACTCTTCTCCTGTCAGATAGACATATGCACATCTCAAAGTTATGCATCAAAATGCATCTTGTATTTTTTTTTTAATCAAGTCTAGCCATCACTTGAACAATTTTGAATTAAATCTGTACCAGCAATCTCCCCATGAGTGTCCATCTGACAGTTAAATCTCAATTTTAGGGTCCATCTAAGCCAATGTTGTGTCAGGTTGGTGCCCAGTACATCAACACCATCTTTATATATAGACATTGGCCCAATATGCAGGGAAAGCGAACATTGGTACATTGTACAAACTCTAATATTGGCCCACTATTGGGAAAATTATATTGGAAATGGAACATTGGGCCAACATATGGCTTTATAAATACTGGGCTGATGCTGGCTTGACCACTGGCCCAGAAATTGGTCAAATATTGGCTATACAATCTCCACCTGTGTGCAGAGTAGTTGATGGGAGGGTTCCTGCATTGTCTTATCAGTGAGCTCCAAATTCAGTACACTGTGTACACTATACAGGTTATGAGCAGGAGGAGAGCCCAGTGCTTAGGCGCCACCTTGTAGCAGACTAGAGTATGACCATGTCTGACAGAGCTAGAAGGCGAGGAAATGGTCAAAGTATGACACAGTGGAGACATCATGTGAGTGGCATGGGAACTAAGCAAACATGAAATGTACCAGAAATGACTTCATTGAGCTCATATTAGTGGTAATTGAAATATCTTTCTCACTCTCTAGGAATGGTGCTCCAATGTTCTCTACTACACCCCCTCATACATTAGACATTGAAATAATTTTCACAAAAAGTAGATTTAATGGATTTCAACTCAATTATTTTTATGAAATGCTCAAAGTTGACCTTTAGAAAAGCCCATTATCAACTGAAACAGGATGGATTTCTCCATACTGATACATTGAAATGCAGCTAACCTGGACCCATTACATAGAGTGAAGTATATGTGATGTAAATGTATCATAGGATATTTGACACATGTGTTAATATAGCAGAATTGAAGTATTTCCTCAGGCATATTGATCTATACACACAAACATGAATGTTACAGTTGCCACACGATGGCGCTGAAGCACTGGTCACCCCCCTGGGTTATGAGGTCAAAAGGACTCCATTGATGATAAACATATAACACAATAGTATTAGCCTTCTGCATGTATCAGCCAAGATCAGGAGTAACTCAACGACACCTCATTTGTGGTTATGAAATATAGTTAAGTCCTAAATCATAGTATAACAATTGGTATCATTTCTCACACTGGAGGGGAGTGCTATATGCAGGTAGTGAGAAGCAATAACAACCAATGAAAAAAATTCCCTTCATTCACTTCATACTTTGCTGTAGTACATAACAACTGGTCCCTATCATGTGGGCTGTTATCAGTGCTTATCTCGCAAGGTACCAGATCAAGCAATGGCGTCCCCACTGGATAACCTGGTACACCTGTATACCAGTACCTTACCAATGCTCATACTGTAGCCGGTTTAACCTTTATTGCATCATATATCACACATCAAAATTCTGTTCTTGAAAGCAATGAGCCTACCATGTCTATTTCTGTCTAGTGAACATCTCCATTTGGGGACCTATTTGGTGCTCTCCTTTCATTTAATCCATTTGGAGACTTGGTTTGTAGATCATGCATCCATTTATCCTCCACTTTATTTCTTTCTAAGTCACCCTCCGTAGTGTCAGGGGGGCCCTGGATAAATCTAAAAATGCTTATGATGGGGCCACCTTCCCATGCTTCATCAGGTGTCCTGGGTTCTTGGCATTCAAGGAAGTGGCGGGCTACAAGGGTGCTATGGGTAGTTTTAATATCAGCCATGTGGTCTTTGAAACTCTCAAATAGTTTCCTTTCAGTTTGGCCTACATATTGCATCTGACAGTGTTTGCATGTGATGGCGTAAATGAAATTGGCAGTTTGACAGTTTACGTCTTGTAGTGCCATCTGCCTGTTGCTTGTAGACCTGGAGATGATATGCCCTGTTTTTTTTTCAGCTTGGGGCAGTAGTTGCACCTTCCTAAAACACTGAATAAAACTGTCGGATGGACAAAAAAAAAATGCCACCTTTACAACCATAAAACTGGATCTGCCAGTAGGAACTGTTTATGGAGCAAAGGTATAAATGCCTTTTAAATGTAATGTAGGGGCCGGTATCGTCATATATATATTAGTGCCGTTCATCCGAGAGACGTGTTCGTGTGGTGCCTGTTCCTTCTATGCCAGCTAGGTGTCGCTTTGTGATACCCCGTTGGTACAAGAGGGGGCGGCACCATGCCTCGCGTCCAGCTCCTACTAAGGAGCCGGACGAGCGGCAGAAGGTGACTGGGTCTAGTCCAGTCCAGACGCGCAGCCTAACCTGTAGACTAGAGTGGAATAAAGTCCTACCCGAGAGGTAGGGGTTTCTGGGGCTTTGCCCAACCCGAACTACTCGTGTTGTGTTGGTATTTCTAGTGGTAAGCGAGCCAAAGAGCCACCCAACATATAAGCCAATACGAACCATTACACTGGTGCCGTGACCAGTTGGTTCAGGGGTGGTGCGCGGCCACATTGGCCGAAAGCCTCGGGAAACCCGAAGCGGATCCCCCCAGCCCTGGGCTAGAGGGATTCGAAGAGGATGACTTTACATCCCAGCATCTGTTGTTAGACTGGAAACCCAGTCAACAACAAATGTATAATCCGGCGGGTGTCCGAACTGTTTTCTCGACACCTGGTCTGATAGACGGTGCCACGGGTGATGGTATCGTAAACTTGTATCCGGGTACACCCCAAATGGGAGTACCGGATACGGGATTGTTCAAGGGAATAGTAAAACCCCCAACTTTAGACCTGAGTGATTGGTCCCAAGCTATAACTAGTAGACGCCAGCTGTGTCCTATTGTACCAGCAGGCTCGGCTAGCAACTTGGGTATGCCAGTGGCACAAAGCCCTGGAAAATGTACTGCGACCCCCCCAGTAGCAGTACCGGATGGTGCAAACGAGGTACCCCCATTAATGACATCGTCGGACCATGACAGCGACGATGGCAAAGCCATAAGGGACGCAATAGTCCCAAGCATGAATGCGAAGAATAAGCCTAGGGGTGCTGAACCGAAAAGCTCGGAAAGGCATCACTTAGGCCGATCGCTAGACGAAGGCTTGTCTGACTCCATGTTTAATCCTGGAGGCAGTCGCAGGTCTATATACGGACGTCGGATGGGCCCCGGGTATAAAACTACCCCGGCCTATTTGAAAGCCAAAGAACAGGTAGAGTTACAAGCTAAGTGGCAACATGAACAATTCATGGCGGCCCAATTAAAAATAGAAGAGGAAACTAAGTCTCGGATCGGAAAATTACGTTCCGAGGAGCAGGAGGCGATTCTAAAAGAATCTGACCTAAAGTATCGTCTAACTTCGGCAACCCATCGTTTGGAAAGGAAAGAAAGAGACGAACTCGAGAAAGAGAAAAGATTGGCTGAGTTGGAACTCGAGGAAGCCAATAGACTTAGAGCAATCGAAAAGGCTAGAGCCGAAGAAGTTGCTAAGGCCCGGGATGTAAACAGATTACAATCCGAGTTGCATGCCATGGAGGAGAAGCTGAAGAAACTTCAACTCCGAAAGGCGGAGACAGAGGCCAAATTGGTCTCGGAACAAGCCGAGATAAGGAAGGAGACCAACGAGTATCAAAGGTCTCAGAAAGAAAAAAGTGAAAAGTACCGCTTATTAAAGGATACTTTTAAGCGAGAGGCTTTAGCCGCTCAGGAAGAACGAAACCGAGCTGTGGCGGAAAATGAAAAGATTCGATCCGAAATCTTAGCAGAAAACGCACAGCTGAGGGAGGAACAGCGAAACCTAACCACAGATCTAGCTACCCTCACAATAAATAAGTCTGCCATGGAGAGTTATTTACAGGAGCAGGAGCAAGCGAATGCCCCTCCGGCGAGTAAGGACACAAACCCGAATTCGACTTTCGTTAAACAGGGCGACCCAGTCTCCTGTTCTACGCCGAAGCATCCGCCGTATAATCCTTTCATTAATGATAATGCGACGCGGAACGTAGATCAAGGGGGAGTTTATATCAGAACCCAAGATAAACATGGCCGAACTAGTAGAGTCCGGATAAGTGAAGTCCCCATAGTCCACAATTTGGACCCGGATTATATACCACGGGAAGCCTCTGACAGTAGTGCAGAGACTAACGGATTCCATATACATGTGGATCCGAGTGACAACGCGGGGTTGGGAGCTGGTAATGACAGCAACCAACCCAATCCATCAAACGATGGCAGTCATCCGACGGGTAACCAGCCTTCAAGCGGCGGTTATCAAAGCGCACAAGGAGGGGGCGGTACCCCGGGTACCACAGGCTAGAGTGGTACCTCGGGTCCCGGCCCTAACCAGGGTGGCACGGGTTATACGAACCACAGTGTGCCACAGTGGACATATACGCAGCCACCACCACCACCGCCTCCACCGGGCAATACGAGCTTCGGTGGTATAGGGGGCAACCGAACCTTGAATGAAACAAAGACGGTTGAATGGAGCAAACAGCAATGCACTAGATTGATGTATGCTCATAATTCTGCCCGAAGGGTAGCCGTTATTCCAAAAGAATATGACGGTACTCGACCTTGGAAAGAGTGGTTTGAAGACTTCATCGACGTGATGAATTGTAATGGGTGGACCCCATACGAGGCCAAGCCACATCTGGTAAGATGTTTGAAGGGCGGCCCGGGTCGCATGGCTGTAGAGCAATGGCGAACCTGGTACGGTCTCGTTGGAAGTTTTGAGCAGTTGGTAGAATCTGCTAGTGGACTGTTATGCAACATGGTCAAGGAAGACCCGATGGTCCGTTTCAAGAAACGTACGCAGAAGCCTAACGAAGCTTTCCGAGCATACGGTATGGAGCTACATGCCCTGCTAAGCAAGGCCAGACCCGGTACTGAAAACCAGGACTGGTATATGGACGATCTGATTACCCAATTCGTCAAGGGTCTGAGAGACCGAGATGAGCAGGTTGCTGCCAGGGATGCCTGGAAAGAAGGCGTAACACTTCACGACATATTTAATGGTATAGATATGGCCGTGAAGAAGCGAACAATGTTAGCCGGAGACATACCGAATGCCAGCCGCTCGGCTCCCCTGGCATCAGTAGTCCAGCAGTCTGAGGTGCAAGTCCCCTCAGATGATTTCGAATTGATTGAAATCGAACAGGAGGACGGAACCTTCTGTTCGGTCCAATTAAGGAAGAATACTATGGGCAGGAAGTATATTCCTAGGAAAGCTTTCAATAAGCCAAGGGACTCAAGACCACCACCCGAGGTCAAGAGTGACCCGAAGGCCAGTGAGAAGGCATCCAAACCTTTAGTAAGCGCCGATAAAGTGAAGGGTCAGTCCCCGGACATGACCAAACTTATGGAGGACATGTGTAAGAAAATTACAGATGCCATCCAAGCCAGTCGGCAGAGACCCCGAGTGGATCGCCGAACTGTAAAGTGTTTTAGATGCCAACGCATGGGACACTATTCATCTGAATGTACTGCTGCTAAACCGGTACTGGCTGCCTTCTATGAACCCGAAGACAACGGCGAAGGAAGGGAGAACACTACGGATTCCACTGACGTGGAAAACTAGTGGGGGTTGTATCAACGGCATCTGATACGACCCCAAGGAAGAACGAATGCCAAAATGCTACCGGGGGTGACCCGGTGGAAGATTTCGAATCAATTACACCTGGAGGCCGGGTGACCGGGGGTGCGCACCCCTGCACCTTGGCCGGGGCCGGGGACCCTAGTGTTTGTATGTATGAGGGTGAGCGTATGGAGGCGAGTGGCCACACTAGGGGAGAGGAAGGATGGATCAAAGAGTTGATCCGAGTGTGTGGGACACGCCTTCCCCCAAGTCATCCGTGTCTGGAATTCCTGAGAGGACTCGGATTGAATCTTGGTGATTCGGGAGACTTTCGCCAGTTTACCAGTAACCCCTCACCCTTAGGGGGGAGACGGTGGTATGTACCCATATCTGTGGAAGGCCGGGTAGGAGAATTCTTGGTGGATACCGGAGCTAGCCATTCCTGTGTGTCCAAAAGGTTTTTCGACTCGGTGGCCAGCAGCCATGAGAACCTCAAAACGGGGGTAAATGCTTGCACGGCCGACGGAAGCAGCATGCGTACATTTGGTAGGACGTTTATGCCTATCCGTATAGGAGGCAAAGAATTTGTTCTTTCGCCAACTATAGCAGAGGTTAGTGATGACGGAATCCTCGGACTGGATTTTGCAAGCTTATACGGGGCCGTCTTGGACCCGAGGGACGGTATGATGAGTATACGGAACCCGTATGGCTTGCATGTCCAATGCGTATTGAGACAGGTGTCTTCGGTCGCATCAGTGATACATACGGTGAAGATCCCACCGGGTACCACTTGCGATGTCCTTTGTGGCGGGTCCATGGCTCAAAGGAATGAAACTGGAGTCTATGAACCCGATACGGTGTACTTGTCGAGCGTCGGGTTAGACTCAGTGGATACATTAGTGGCTAATGCAGCTTGGACTGTATTACCCATGACTAACCGAAGTGGTTCAGTAGTCTATCTGAGGCGAGGCGACTGTATTGGGAGGATGAGCTCGGTAGAACATGTCGCCGAAGCAAAATTCAATAAACCACTGAACCCTGTTAGTAAGCATCCTTTGGATGAAGAATTCCAAAAGCTGATTGATCAGTCCGATTTAGAAAATACGGAGGATAAGGATTGCCTGGCGAAACTCCTACAGAAGTACGAGAGTGCTTTTGGTAGGGAGGGAGGACCGGTGGGTAGATCCGATAAGGTGTTGCACACCATAGACGTGGGCAACGAGAAACCTTTTAAAATTCCGTATCGTAGACTTCCTCTAAAGAAGAAGTTAATTTGCGAAGAGGAAATACAAAAACAGTTAGACCTAGGGGTAATCGTGCCCAGCTCGAGTCCCTGGTCTAGCCCTGTTTGTATGACCACTAAGAAAGACGGTACAATCCGCTTTTGTGTCGATTATCGGAAATTGAACGGTATAACAAAGAAGAACTCGTATCCTTTACCAAGGATAGACGAGACTTTAGATAGCTTGGGCGGGAACCAATGGTTCTGTACCTTGGATTTACAGTCCGGGTATTGGCAAATACCGATGCACCCCGATGACAAGGAGAAGACAGCATTCTCCAGTCATATGGGGCTATTCGAGTATAATGTCTTACCCTTCGGATTGTGTAACGCCCCCGCTACATTCGAGGCTATGATGGAATCCTTACTGAGTGATCTTTTGTGGAAGAAATGCCTGGTTTACTTGGATGATGTGGTCGTGTTCGGCAAGTCGTTCAAGCAATGCCTGGCGAATCTGCAATTAGTCCTCGACCGGATACTATCAAACGGTCTTAAACTTAAACCCAAGAAGTGTAATTTGTTTAAGAAAACCATTACATACTTGGGAAGGATCATTACTCCTGAGTGAGTGCGGATCCGGAGAAATTGGAAGCCGTAGAGAATTGGGAAAGACCTACGAGTGCTAAGGAGGTGAGATCATTTTTAGGATTCTGTTCCTATTATCGTGATTTCATACCAAATTACTCTCGTGTGAGCTTCCCCATGCAGTGTTTAGCTCACTGGACTCCGGGTAGGGCACGGGACCCATTCCCATGGACCAGCGAGCAAGAAGAATCTTTTAATAAAATAAAAGATTTGTTTAGGAATACACCCGTGTTGAAATATCCCACTCCCGAGGGACATTTCATCTTAGACACCGATGCGAGCAATGATGCAATTGGGGCAGCTCTCTCTCAGGTCCAAGGGGGAGTCGAAGTGCCGATAGCATTTGCTAGCAACACGTTAAGCAAGACACAGCGAAATTATTGTACCACCAAGCGAGAACTCCTCGCTGTGGTGGTGTATACGAAGAAGTTTAAGCATTTCCTTTGGGGAAGTGACTTTACCTTAAGAACCGACCATTCGTCTCTTAGGTGGCTCCTTAATTTTAAGGACGCCGAGGGGATGATAGGACGATGGTTAGCTCATCTATCCGAATTCGGATTAGAGCATAAACAGATAGAGCACCGACCCGGTACTAAACATATCAATGCGGATGCCTTGTCGAGACGACCCATCCGAAGGTGCCAAAATGCCACTTGTGATGACTGCGGGGCCCACAATGCTGTGGTAACCCGAGAGAAAAATTTTGTTTGTTTTAATTACAAGAATATATATTTGGTATAAAAATATATTTATACAAAAAAATAATAATACTGACAAATATAGGTGTCCTACCAGGGTAGCAGGATCACCCTTACAATATACCGGACTTCCGGCGAATCTGGAACGACTGGTTTCTGCAGCTCCATCCGGCGACATATGTGTGGTGGCAAGCCACGTTGCTGTTGTGATGTGCCCTGATGAAGATGGGAAGATGGAGCCCCGGGTAGGTGTGGTAATCCTTTTTGGTGTGTCGGGTTTAGCGTCCATCTTCGCTGCAGGTTACGTTCCAGATATCAGTCCAGCGTAAGGAACAGTGCCTCTGGCATATTAAATGCTTTTACCCTCGGGTACAAAGGAGACACCGTCAGATGGACACTTAAAGATCTTCCGGATCCGTGTCCATCTTCTCAGCCGACTCCACTGAGGCAGATGGAGCCTCGCTGCTACAGCTGCTCGTAGAGAGCGCCGCGGAAGCCTCGCTGGGCGTATCGCTCTCCAAGCTCAAGGCCCTCATCACCGCGGATGGACTGTCCATTGCCTCGGATGCTGGTCGAGCGACCGTGGCAGTTACAACAGTCCGGGTGACAGTAGGGGGCGGGAGCAGGAGAGCTGCCGGAACTGGCGGAGCAGCCGGGACCGGTGGAGTGGCCGGAACCGGTGGAGTAGCCGGGACCGGTGGGGCATCCGGGGGTACATCTGGTATGAAGATAAGGGACGACGGTAAGCCGTCCCACTCCTCCAGATGTTTCCCGAATGCCAGGAAAAACTTGAGGTCAGCCTCCTTAAACCTATGGATGTATCTGGCGTTTTCAGCTTGGTGAAACTCCTTAAGCTTTTCGGCTTCCTTCTGCTGACGCCGGCAGGATTCGAGAGCCTCTTGGACTCTGTCCTTCTCCAGCTGCCTGATCTTGTCTTCCTCCCTCTTCTGGATTTCGTATACCAGATTGAGGGTGGCTTCAGTCATCGCCCGCCAATAGTCGACTGACTTCTGGCGGTGCAATGCCTGCCACTCCGCCATCAGCTCATTCTGGATGTGAACCGTTTGGACATCTCGGTGGTCAACAAACGTGTTCGGATCCTGAAGACCTGACAGCGTATCCGAAATTAGCTCCATCAGGGGTACCCGAGGGCCCGTTGGTGGAGCAATGACTGGTGGAGGCGCGGTGGCTTCCACTGGGGCAGGCGGAGTACCTGCTGGAGGAGCAGACGGGCCCTCAACCGTTAGACCGCCCCGGCCTCGGCCAACGCCCGGGGAAGCTCGGGTGGACTCCAGCCCACCACGGCCTCTACCACGGGGTTTGGTCCGGCCCAGGGAGGTAAGGACCTGCGACTCGGGTCCAGCTGGTCCCATAGCGGGGAACTTCGCCGCGTACTCGCTATACGTGGGGCGCTTGCCGGAAGATCCCTCTCCGGCCCACCAAGAAGAATACCCGGATGGGGGAGCGAAGAGTTCGCCCCCACCATCCTGGCTGCCAGTGGCTTCGCCCGGGCGTTGTTCCGCGGGTGCAGGTGTAGAGGTGGTGGTGGCTGGAGTCGCCGGTGTGGCTGCCTGGCTACCCGACCTACGGGCCTGGTTGCTGGGCATATCCAGAGCCGAGACTTGTTGTCCCGACTCGCGACGATCAGCTGGGTTAGCTGGTCTTGGCTGGTCCTTGCCACCCGAAGGGCTCACGGACCGGTCTGCTCGGGTCCTCTTGGAAGCAACAGTAGCCGTGGCTGTGCCTCCGTTAGGACCCTTAGAGCGGGCTTTGGCCTTCTCTCGCTTATCATCTCCTCGCCACTTTTTTACCTTCAGGTGCACCTCACTGGGCATCCCGAATTTCGTGGACGAGAAGTTGATTTGGAAGAAGGTCAACAAGTTGCCGCTCTTCCATGAGCAGAATCCGGTCTCGAATGCCTGCTCCTTAACGTCTTTAATGCTCAACGAGGCCCAGTTAGCTAGGAGCTCGTTGAAGCACTTGATGGCTCGTTTCCTGGTTTTCTCCAGGCCGATGCCATGGGCCTTCTGCAAGTGCAGAGCCATGTCTCGGCGCCGGTGAGTGCTGAACGAGCCATCACAATGTTTGCTCGGGCGGTCCCCAAGCACACACATCATCACAGGCTTGTGGTGCATGTGATGTTCAACAATGTGGCGAGCGAAGCGAGGCTTCGTCTCGAACATCTTCTCACCCGTGAGAGCCAGCTGGCATGACTCGAATGGGCACCGTCGGCGGCTGCCGGTTGGTCCCCATTGGGTCATTGCCCACTGAACTTTCGTCCGGGCCTCGTAGCTGTAAATCGACCCCAATTTGGATTTCAGCTGGTCAATCCAAATGAGGTAGAATTTACCTACAGGCGTATCCGAGGGGCCGGATTTCATCCACTCCTCGTCATCGCTGTCACCGTCCTTATTGACGGCGCCGGGACACATGTAATGGACCGTGTCGTAGGCACAGTCCGCGAAGCAGCGAGGAGTCCGTTCTTTGAACCCTTCGGCTGCATTCTTCCACATCCATTTCTGATTGTCGTCTTTCGGGACATCCGTGGTCATCTCTTCCCACGTTGTCACGGACTCCAAATCAGATTTGGCCGACTCGGGCAGTTCTGGATCGCTGTCGCTATCCTCACTGTCCGTGTAGATACCAGCTCCCCTACGGCTCGCTCGGCTGGTGGTGGTGGTACCAGCCGAAGCCTTGGCAGAGGATTTGGCGCCTTTTCCGCTGGTGCTGGCAGTGGAAGCTGCAGCCGAGGTGACTGGATCTAGTCCAGTCCAGACGCGCAGCCTAACCTGTAGACTTTCATGGCTCGCTTACCACTAGAAATACCAACACAACACGAGTAGTTCGGGTTGGGCAAAGCCCCAGAAACCCCTACCTCTCGGGTAGGACTTTATTCCACTCTAGTCTACAGGTTAGGCTGCGCGTCTGGACTGGACTAGATCCAGTCACCTTCTGCCGCTCGTCCGGCTCCTTAGTAGGAGCTGGACGCGAGGCATGGTGCCGCCCCCTCTTGTACCAACGGGGTATCACAAAGCGACACCTAGCTGGCATAGAAGGAACAGGCACCACACGAACACGTCTCTCGGATGAACGGCACTAATATATATACGACGATACCGGCCCCTACACCACCCCCACTAGACTATACCTAGGGTTGTGTGTAATTAACAAAAACCTATTGTTTTAACTTTATACAGTAATATCATATACAAATAGGTAAGTCTATATATACAGTTCGTATAGGATATAGAACATCTAGGGGCATTATAAATAGTATGTACATAATGAGGCATCGTCGCATATAACCCGAAGTAATGATAATTAATAATAACGAATAGGAGGTGGCGCCTTATGCACCATCGACCTATGGTGATATGTAGTAACAGTGTTACAATAGTGTTATTATTATAAACAAGACGCATTAAAAAGTGGTAGACGAGTAATCAGGTGATATGAATAAAATTTTACAGTATTAACTAACCGACCCGAGGTGGGGTAGATAACCCGAGAGAAAAATTTTGTTTGTTTTAATTACAAGAATATATATTTGGTATAAAAATATATTTATACAAAAAAATAATAATACTGACAAATATAGGTGTCCTACCAGGGTAGCAGGATCACCCTTACAATATACCGGACTTCCGGCGAATCTGGAACGACTGGTTTCTGCAGCTCCATCCGGTGACATATGTGTGGTGGCAAGCCACGTTGCTGTTGTGATGTGCCCTGATGAAGATGGGAAGATGGAGCCCCGGGTAGGTGTGGTAATCCTTTTTGGTGTGTCGGGTTTAGCGTCCATCTTCGCTGCAGGTTACGTTCCAGATATCAGGAGTCCAGCGTAAGGAACAGTGCCTCTGGCATATTAAATGCTTTTACCCTCGGGTACAAAGGAGACACCGTCAGATGGACACTTAAAGATCTTCCGGATCCGTGTCCATCTTCTCAGCCGACTCCACTGAGGCAGATGGAGCCGAGCTGCTACAGCTGCTCGTAGAGAGCGCCGCGGAAGCCTCGCTGGGCGTATCGCTCATAATACCTTAGGACTTTGTCCCCTACATTAAAACGAATTCGTTTAGCATTGGTGTCATAACCCACCTTCTGCCACTTCGCACTCTTCTACATCTGGATCGGTATAATACACACGTAGGGGGAGCTACCACCGGATGCCAGCCCCTGGGGGCTGGGATCTCCAGAAACGGGGCTGCTGGCCTTATGGCAGAGCTGGCCCCTACACTCCTCCCTACCTACGGGGGGTAGCTTATACCGGCTGACCAGCCCCTGAGGGCTGGTGCAACCGGAACGGGGACAGATGGCATACCACCATGGACTCACAGCCAGAGCTGGCCCCTACACTCCTCCCAACCAGCTTCAACCATGGCCAACCAGCACCAAGCATTCCTCCCAACCAGATCGGTTGGGCTTTATCAAGCAGTGTGAGGCACTCCTGACTTCCCAGTTGACCTACCAGTACACAGTACTGCCAGGGTCGAAGCGTATCTGTATTATACCGTTCCAGGCACCTACACCGAGTTCTCGTAGTCCCCCCTTGCAGGGCAGGACCAACTCCTGGTCACGGCACCAGTGTAATGGTTCGTATTGGCTTATATGTTGGGTGGCTCTTTGGCTCGCTTACCACTAGAAATACCAACACAACACGAGTAGTTCGGGTTGGGCAAAGCCCCAGAAACCCCTACCTCTCGGGTAGGACTTTATTCCACTCTAGTCTACAGGTTAGGCTGCGCGTCTGGACTGGACTAGATCCAGTCACCTTCTGCCGCTCGTCCGGCTCCTTAGTAGGAGCTGGACGCGAGGCATGGTGCCGCCCCCTCTTGTACCAACGGGGTATCACAAAGCGACACCTAGCTGGCATAGAAGGAACAGGCACCACACGAACACGTCTCTCGGATGAACGGCACTAATATATATACGACGATACCGGCCCCTACACCACCCCCACTAGACTATACCTAGGGTTGGGTGTAATTAACAAAAACCTATTGTTTTAACTTTATACAGTAATATCATATACAAATAGGTAAGTCTATATATACAGTTCGTATAGGATATAGAACATCTAGGGGCATTATAAATAGTATGTACATAATGAGGCATCGTCGCATATAACCCGAAGTAATGATAATTAATAATAACGAATAGGAGGTGGCGCCTTATGCACCATCGACCTATGATGATATGTAGTAACAGTGTTACAATAGTGTTATTATTATAAACAAGACGCATTAAAAAGTGGTAGACGAGTAATCAGGTGATATGAATAAAATTTTACAGTATTAACTAACCGACCCGAGGTGGGGTAGATAACCCGAGAGAAAAATTTTGTTTGTTTTAATTACAAGAATATATATTTGGTATAAAAATATATTTATACAAAAAAATAATAATACTGACAAATATAGGTGTCCTACCAGGGTAGCAGGATCACCCTTACAATATACCGGACTTCCGGCGAATCTGGAACGACTGGTTTCTGCAGCTCCATCCGGCGACATATGTGTGGTGGCAAGCCACGTTGCTGTTGTGATGTGCCCTGATGAAGATGGGAAGATGGAGCCCCGGGTAGGTGTGGTAATCCTTTTTGGTGTGTCGGGTTTAGCGTCCATCTTCGCTGCAGGTTACGTTCCAGATATCAGGAGTCCAGCGTAAGGAACAGTGCCTCTGGCATATTAAATGCTTTTACCCTCGGGTACAAAGGAGACACCGTCAGATGGACACTTAAAGATCTTCCGGATCCGTGTCCATCTTCTCAGCCGACTCCACTGAGGCAGATGGAGCCGAGCTGCTACAGCTGCTCGTAGAGAGCGCCGCGGAAGCCTCGCTGGGCGTATCGCTCTCCAAGCTCAAGGCCCTCATCACCGCGGATGGACTGTCCATTGCCTCGGATGCTGGTCGAGCGACCGTGGCAGTTACAACAGTCCGGGTGACAGTAGGGGGCGGGAGCAGGAGAGCTGCCGGAACTGGCGGAGCAGCCGGGACCGGTGGAGTGGCCGGAACCGGTGGAGTAGCCGGGACCGGTGGGGCATCCGGGGGTACATCTGGTATGAAGATAAGGGACGACGGTAAGCCGTCCCACTCCTCCAGATGTTTCCCGAATGCCAGGAAAAACTTGAGGTCAGCCTCCTTAAACCTATGGATGTATCTGGCGTTTTCAGCTTGGTGAAACTCCTTAAGCTTTTCGGCTTCCTTCTGCTGACGCTGGCAGGATTCGAGAGCCTCTTGGACTCTGTCCTTCTCCAGCTGCCTGATCTTGTCTTCCTCCCTCTTCTGGATTTCGTATACCAGATTGAGGGTGGCTTCAGTCATCGCCCGCCAATAGTCGACTGACTTCTGGCGGTGCAATGCCTGCCACTCCGCCATCAGCTCATTCTGGATGTGAACCGTTTGGACATCTCGGTGGTCAACAAACGTGTTCGGATCCTGAAGACCTGACAGCGTATCCGAAATTAGCTCCATCAGGGGTACCCGAGGGCCCGTTGGTGGAGCAATGACTGGTGGAGGCGCGGTGGCTTCCACTGGGGCAGGCGGAGTACCTGCTGGAGGAGCAGACGGGCCCTCAACCGTTAGACCGCCCCGGCCTTGGCCACCGCCCGGGGAAGCTCGGGTGGACTCCAGCCCACCACGGCCTCTACCACGGGGTTTGGTCCGGCCCAGGGAGGTAAGGACCTGCGACTCGGGTCCAGCTGGTCCCATAGCGGGGAACTTCGCCGCGTACTCGCTATACGTGGGGCGCTTGCCGGAAGATCCCTCTCCGGCCCACCAAGAAGAATACCCGGATGGGGGAGCGAAGAGTTCGCCCCCACCATCCTGGCTGCCAGTGGCTTCGCCCGGGCGTTGTTCCGCGGGTGCAGGTGTAGAGGTGGTGGTGGCTGGAGTCGCCGGTGTGGCTGCCTGGCTACCCGACCTACGGGCCTGGTTGCTGGGCATATCCAGAGCTGAGACTTGTTGTCCCGACTCGCGACGATCAGCTGGGTTAGCTGGTCTTGGCTGGTCCTTGCCACCCGAAGGGCTCACGGACCGGTCTGCTCGGGTCCTCTTGGAAGCAACAGTAGCCGTGGCTGTGCCTCCGTTAGGACCCTTAGAGCGGGCTTTGGCCTTCTCACGCTTATCATCTCCTCGCCACTTTTTTACCTTCAGGTGCACCTCACTGGGCATCCCGAATTTCGTGGACGAGAAGTTGATTTGGAAGAAGGTCAACAAGTTGCCGCTCTTCCATGAGCAGAATCCGGTCTCGAATGCCTGCTCCTTAACGTCTTTAATGCTCAACGAGGCCCAGTTAGCTAGGAGCTCGTTGAAGCACTTGATGGCTCGTTTCCTGGTTTTCTCCAGGCCGATGCCATGGGCCTTCTGCAAGTGCAGAGCCATGTCTCGGCGCCGGTGAGTGCTGAACGAGCCATCACAATGTTTGCTCGGGCGGTCCCCAAGCACACACATCATCACAGGCTTGTGGTGCATGTGATGTTCAACAATGTGGCGAGCGAAGCGAGGCTTCGTCTCGAACATCTTCTCACCCGTGAGAGCCAGCTGGCATGACTCGAATGGGCACCGTCGGCGGCTGCCGGTTGGTCCCCATTGGGTCATTGCCCACTGAACTTTCGTCCGGGCCTCGTAGCTGTAAATCGACCCCAATTTGGATTTCAGCTGGTCAATCCAAATGAGGTAGAATTTACCTACAGGCGTATCCGAGGGGCCGGATTTCATCCACTCCTCGTCATCGCTGTCACCGTCCTTATTGACGGCGCCGGTTGTTTGGGTGTTCCCCTTATGATGCACAGCGACCAAGGAAGGGAGTTCGAGTCGGAGCTATGGCAGGAAATGTGCCATTACCTAGCCATTTGCAAGACCCGAACAAACCCATACCGACCACAGTCGGATGGGCAGGTAGAGCGTTTCAACAGAACCCTCATACAAGTGCTAAAGCCCCTGGTCAATACCCACCAGGACGACTGGGATGAACAGTGTGAGTTTGTGGTACATGCCTACAACAACACTGTCCATTCATCCACTAATTGCACTCCCAACCTGCTAGTGTTCGGCGAGGACATCATAATGCCCGCCGACTTAGTGTATGGAGTGGTCGGTATAGACCCGGAGGCGCCCTGCACTGTGTTGTTTGTGGAGTCATTAAGGGACAGGTTCAAACAGGCATACGAGGCCGTTCGTAAAGAACTGCTGAAGAGTGCGAAGTGGCAGAAGGTGGGTTATGACACCAATGCTAAACGAATTCGTTTTAATGTAGGGGACAAAGTCCTAAGGTATTATGAGCCGCTGGAGAAGCTGAAGCTCGTAACGCCTTGGGAAGGTCCGTTTAAAATAATTCGTGTCATCTCCGAATCCACGGTGATGATGGAGGACTGCCTAACTGGTAGGAAATGGAAGACAAATGTCGGAAAACTTCGGCCCTGGAAGGGACGCGAAGAGGCGGAGAGGGAGTTCGGCTACAAACCACCTGTATCTGTCCCTAGCGGACCGAGCGTGGTAGTACCGACGAAACGCCCTAGAGGCCGGCCGAGAAAGACGCCGGGAGACGAAGGTATGGTGAAAAAGAAGACGAAGGCCAGGAAACGACCTAATCGTAAGAAAAGGAAAAATGTCTCGCTGAGTGAAGGCATTACGTATGGGAAGGTGCCCGCTGTGGCTAAGCGGAATCCAGAAAGGGCCGTACGTAAAGCCGGGAAAAATAAGAGGCTAACCGAAGGCGTTAGACGCAGTCCCCGGTTGAGGTCTGCCATAACCTAACTCAGTACACAACAAGCTGCTGCGTGTTGTCCGCCATAGGCGGGTAACATACGTCCCACGGCTGGAGATGCCGAACGTGCCCTCCCCGGGGAGCTGTATCCCGTGAGCGGCGGTCGGATTAACCGATACATTCGCTTTGAAGCGTTGTATACACCGCCAAACTCCAGCAGATAGCACTCGGGTGGTAGGCCGCGTCCCGCATGTCGAGTCGAATGTTAGTTCGGATCTAGTTCCCTAGGTGGCGCCGCGGGTGCGGCGGGAAAGGTTGGAACTAGGTCACCGGATAGCCACGGCGGGATCTCGCGAGGCGAGATGCGTGACGTCATACTGGTCATAACTAGAGCGGACTCGTGGTGGTTAGACGCCACCCGTTTTTGCTCTAGTTGTTGTTGGCGGTTTACAGGCCCCTAGCTGTCGGTTAGCTTGCCTAACATCACCTTTTGTTGGACGAATCCTTCGGGAGGAGTCCAACACAGACGCCAAATTATTTGGAAGTCGCCCTCAGTGCCATGGCACAGGGGACGATTGACGCCGCGCGTCAGACTGCCAACGTTGTGTTGGAACTAGACGAGGACCCGAAGGTCCCGTCTCGGGTCGAGGAATCTATGGATTCTTCGACAGAGGAGGCCGCCCGGACGCTCTCGGCTATGGCCGAGGCCACCGACCGGGAGAGGATGCCACCTCCACCACCACCACGCCCGGAGCGCTCGTCTGCAGCAGCCGCTTCGGGTAGCAAAGTGGATGTCCTGGACATTCCAATGTATCCTCCGAGATTCAAGACTCGGATCGAACGTATGGCACACGTCGATCGCGAGGCCGGTGTTGTGTACACCTCCTGGGGGACCTACATCCCCATGCACGCCTCCATGTTCGGATGTGGACCAATGGCGGTGGAGCAGGGTGTGCCCGAGCCCATACCAGATGATTTCAAGACTCTGGTAATGGACTCGTGCAGTGACGAGCTGGCTGACAATATGCCAGTTTCTTGGCTTCGCAACTATCTGAAGTTAGCGGAGAATATGGCGGTCAACGAAAGTCTGGCCCGAGCCGTCTTGATCTCCGAGGGCATCACCCGAAAGGCCTCAGAGTTAAGGGAGTCCGAATCCGACATGGATACAGACTCCACAGTCACCTTGTCGTCGGTGGAAACCGACCGGGTCAAGCGATTGACCCGTAAACCTGCGCCTAAGGGTCCTCTCACTGAGAGCGATCTGGAGGCTGAGGATGTCCGCATCGCTGTCGAGAGGTCCACAACCGAGACCGACCCAGCTGCCGACATCCCGGAGGCACCTGGCGAGATCTCGGAAGAGGACATCTCGCGCCAGCAGGCTGCTGTGGAGGCAAAGCGAGCCGAGCTTGCCAAGCAGCAGAAGGAGCTCACCGCAGCTCGCCGGGCCCATCGCAAACAGCAGGCCCAACAGAAAACCAAGTTCTCTTCCGACTCTGACTCCCCGGTCAGCGGAAGGAGGAGCCCTCGTACAGAGGACAGGAATCGACGAGAGTCAGATTCCAGTCCTGAGATGCCGGCGCAGCCCACCAAGGTTCAGCGCCGGAAGAAAAAGAACGGAGCGAAAGCGTCTCCCGCAGAACCCACACCCCCCACCAAGCCGAGGGGTAAGGGTCAGCCAAAGACGCCCGCCTCCACCACCACAACCTCAACCACCACAGTAGCCACCTCGGCTGCAGCTTCCACTGCCAGCACCAGCGGAAAAGGCGCCAAATCCTCTGCCAAGGCTTCGGCTGGTACCACCACCACCAGCCGAGCGAGCCGTAGGGGAGCTGGTATCTACACGGACAGTGAGGATAGCGACAGTGATCCAGAACTGCCCGAGTCGGCCAAATCTGATTTGGAGTCCGTGACAACGTGGGAAGAGATGACCACGGATGTCCCGAAAGACGACAATCAGAAATGGATGTGGAAGAATGCAGCCGAAGGGTTCAAAGAACGGACTCCTCGCTGCTTCGCGGACTGTGCCTACGACACGGTCCATTACATGTGTCCCGGCGCCGTCAATAAGGACGGTGACAGCGATGACGAGGAGTGGATGAAATCCGGCCCCTCGGATACGCCTGTAGGTAAATTCTACCTCATTTGGATTGACCAGCTGAAATCCAAATTGGGGTCGATTTACAGCTACGAGGCCCGGACGAAAGTTCAGTGGGCAATGACCCAATGGGGACCAACCGGCAGCCGCCGACGGTGCCCATTCGAGTCATGCCAGCTGGCTCTCACGGGTGAGAAGATGTTCGAGACGAAGCCTCGCTTCGCTCGCCACATTGTTGAACATCACATGCACCACAAGCCTGTGATGATGTGTGTGCTTGGGGACCGCCCGAGCAAACATTGTGATGGCTCGTTCAGCACTCACCGGCGCCGAGACATGGCTCTGCACTTGCAGAAGGCCCATGGCATCGGCCTGGAGAAAACCAGGAAACGAGCCATCAAGTGCTTCAACGAGCTCCTAGCTAACTGGGCCTCGTTGAGCATTAAAGACGTTAAGGAGCAGGCATTCGAGACCGGATTCTGCTCATGGAAGAGCGGCAACTTGTTGACCTTCTTCCAAATCAACTTCTCGTCCACGAAATTCGGGATGCCCAGTGAGGTGCACCTGAAGGTAAAAAAGTGGCGAGGAGATGATAAGCGAGAGAAGGCCAAAGCCCGCTCTAAGGGTCCTAATGGAGGCACAGCCACGGCTACTGTTGCTTCCAAGAGGACCCGAGCAGACCGGTCCGTGAGCCCTTCGGGTGGCAAGGACCAGCCAAGACCAGCTAACCCAGCTGATCGTCGCGAGTCGGGACAACAAGTCTCAGCTCTGGATATGCCCAGCAACCAGGCCCGTAGGTCGGGTAGCCAGGCAGCCACACCGGCGACTCCAGCCACCACCACCTCTACACCTGCACCCGCGGAACAACGCCCGGGCGAAGCCACTGGCAGCCAGGATGGTGGGGGCGAACTCTTCGCTCCCCCATCCGGGTATTCTTCTTGGTGGGCCGGAGAGGGATCTTCCGGCAAGCGCCCCACGTATAGCGAGTACGCGGCGAAGTTCCCCGCTATGGGACCAGCTGGACCCGAGTCGCAGGTCCTTACCTCCCTGGGCCGGACCAAACCCCGTGGTAGAGGCCGTGGTGGGCTGGAGTCCACCCGAGCTTCCCCGGGCGGTGGCCGAGGCCGGGGCGGTCTAACGGTTGAGGGCCCGTCTGCTCCTCCAGCAGGTACTCCGCCTGCCCCAGTGGAAGCCACCGCGCCTCCACCAGTCATTGCTCCACCAACGGGCCCTCGGGTACCCCTGATGGAGCTAATTTCGGATACGCTGTCAGGTCTTCAGGATCCGAACACGTTTGTTGACCACCGAGATGTCCAAACGGTTCACATCCAGAATGAGCTGATGGCGGAGTGGCAGGCATTGCACCGCCAGAAGTCAGTCGACTATTGGCGGGCAGCTGGAGAAGGACAGAGTCCAAGAGGCTCTCGAATCCTGCCGGCGTCAGCAGAAGGAAGCCGGAAAGCTTAAGGAGTTTCACCAAGCTGAAAACGCGAGATACATCCATAGGTTTAAGGAGGCTGACCTCAAGTTTTTCCTGGCATTCGGGAAACATCTGGAGGAGTGGGACGGCTTACCGTCGTCCCTTATCTTCATACCAGATGTACCCCCGGATGCCCCACCGGTCCCGGCTACTCCACCGGTTCCGGCCACTCCACCGGTCCCGGCTGCTCCGCCAGTTCCGGCAGCTCTCCTGCTCCCGCCCCCTACTGTCACCCGGACTGTTGTAACTGCCACGGTCGCTCGACCAGCATCCGAGGCAATGGACAGTCCATCCGCGGTGATGAGGGCCTTGAGCTTGGAGAGCGATACGCCCAGCGAGGCTTCCGCGGCGCTCTCTACGAGCAGCTGTAGCAGCTCGGCTCCATCTGCCTCAGTGGAGTCGGCTGAGAAGATGGACACGGATCCGGAAGATCTTTAAGTGTCCATCTGACGGTGTCTCCTTTGTACCCGAGGGTAAAAGCATTTAATATGCCAGAGGCACTGTTCCTTACGCTGGACTCCTGATATCTGGAACGTAACCTGCAGCGAAGATGGACGCTAAACCCGACACACCAAAAAGGATTACCACACCTACCCGGGGCTCCATCTTCCCATCTCCATCAGGGCACATCACAACAGCAACGTGGCTTGCCACCACACATATGTCGCCGGATGGAGCTGCAGAAACCAGTCGTTCCAGATTCGCCGGAAGTCCGGTATATTGTAAGGGTGATCCTACTACCCTGGTAGGACACCTATATTTGTCAGTATTATTATTTTTTTGTATAAATATATTTTTATACCAAATATATATTCTTGTAATTAAAACAAACAAAATTTTTCTCTCGGGTTATCTACCCCACCTCGGGTCGGTTAGTTAATACTGTAAAATTTTATTCATATCACCTGATTACTCGTCTACCACTTTTTAATGCGTCTTGTTTATAATAATAACACTATTGTAACACTGTTACTACATATCACCATAGGTCGATGGTGCATAAGGCGCCACCTCCTATTCGTTATTATTAATTATCATTACTTCGGGTTATATGCGACGATGCCTCATTATGTACATACTATTTATAATGCCCCTAGATGTTCTATATCCTATACGAACTGTATATATAGACTTACCTATTTGTATATGATATTACTGTATAAAGTTAAAACAATAGGTTTTTGTTAATTACACCCAACCCTAGGTATAGTCTAGTGGGGGTGGTGTAGGGGCCGGTATCGTCGTATATATATTAGTGCCGTTCATCCGAGAGACGTGTTCGTGTGGTGCCTGTTCCTTCTATGCCAGCTAGGTGTCGCTTTGTGATACCCCGTTGGTACAAGAGGGGGCGGCACCATGCCTCGCGTCCAGCTCCTACTAAGGAGCCGGACGAGCGGCAGAAGGTGACTGGATCTAGTCCAGTCCAGACGCGCAGCCTAACCTGTAGACTAGAGTGGAATAAAGCCCTACCCGAGAGGTAGGGGTTTCTGGGGCTTTGCCCAACCCGAACTACTCGTGTTGTGTTGGTATTTCTAGTGGTAAGCGAGCCAAAGAGCCACCCAACATATAAGCCAATACGAACCATTACAGTAATAAAAGTCTTGTGGGTCCCCATTTTCTGGGGAATATTACTATGCACGGTACCTGCCTACATTTTAAAGCTACAGCAACCAGCGGCCAGAACTACTTTTACCCATAAATGCTGGTTGCCAGAGACGACTCACGCTAGTGGTCGAGCTGGGGCCAGATTGCCCTGGAGGGGAGGGAGTGTATGGTATTCCAGGTTAGTGAGATCCTTACTGGGCTTGAGCTGGTACCTTGAGAGATAAGGACTGATAAAAGCCAGCATGATGGGTACCAGGTATTATACTTCAGGATGTAAAATATCATGACATTATACTAAACCCCTTCCACAATTTCAATCTCCCTTCATCCCTCACCCCCTCCCCTTTCCCAAGGCCACTAAGTGGTTTTACCAATCCTAAACCATGTTGACGATACAGTCCACAGTAGGGTAGTTCAAAGAGCTGAATGGGCCAAAATTGAGCGAGGGAGAAGACTGTGCTTGTGGACGAATCCCCCTTTTATATGAAGGGAAAAACTGATGAATCCTTTTGCAATCAACCCATATCAAATCCAGGTAGCATAATCATATTTTTTATAGATGTATCATGGCATATTGTGTAAAGGATGACGGGGTGGGGTGATGACAATTACAATTAACAAAGGAACAATAATAATTGTACGAAACTGGAGCCCCGACTCCCACTGCTACTGCTGCTGCTCCTCCCTACATATAGGAACATAGGTAAATTCAGAGGCATATAGGAAGCAAATCTTCATTGGGGGGGGGGCAGCTTGGGGACAATTACTGAGTGAAAAATGTCAGAGAAGTACTCCTCCGCAAGTTCTCGCTGGTTCTCCATGTTCCCAGTATGTGTTACAATGTAATCAATGCTATCTGAAAAAAAGTATTTAAGGAATGAATAATTGTTATGAATTTATAAAAAAATAAATATTCTTTGAAGTGTCTACTGCCAGATAGATAGCTGTCAAAGCTTAACAAGAACCTTAACAAGAAGGTGAATGTCAAATTTGACTAGAAAGGAAATATTTTTCAAAGTTTTCACCTGGTCAAAAATCAAATACATTTTTGGTTTTCTTTTTTGGGTTTATCTTCATATATTCTTTACTATTTATCTCACAGCTGAGGTCATAGACATTCGCATGAAGAGCCTACATAATACCTACCAGAAGGTCCAGAAGGGCAGGCCTAAAAGTGGGTCACCTGCTGTGGGTAAGACCAAGCGCCAAAAAGAAATATGCAGACTCTGCTACTTCCTGTTCCCGTCCATCACTGCCAAACTGATGGACAGTGAAACTACTACAAATTACAAGGGCAAGTCCCCAGCTAAATATTTGAAGAAGAAGCAGCTTCAGGACCTTTCCAGGTCCACTCCAAAGGGAAAGCTTCCAGAGAAGGGCACTCATGCGTCAAACCCTCTGACTCAGGATCTTTCCATGACATTTAAGCAACTATACTCTGCTTAAATATTTGCTTAAATAGTCACTTTAAGCATGCTAAAGTATGCTTAAATTTTGAGATTTTGACATTTAAGTATTGCTGGAAATGCTGATTAAAGGCATGAAAACTTACTTAAATATCCTAAAACGTTGCCAAAATGTTATTCTTAAGGTGCTTAAACCAGTAGTCTCATGCAGTGGGAAGTAATATAGTTTAATGATTTTTTTAATTTTAATTCAATGTGTTACCCATTATTGTGCAATCTCTTTAATCAGCCATCAAATAGTCCACCAAACTGGGATCCACCAGGGTTTTCCAGATGATAATTCTTATACAAGTCTATTGGTTTTTCACTCAATGACCCCCCCCCCCATGTCAGATCCGACCAGTAATTTACATGAATTTGGCATGTCAGATTAAAGAGATGTCACTTTGATTTATTTTATTTGTGTAATGCAGTAAGGGAAAAAAAATCATATATGTGTCGCTGAGTACCAAACAAATTATAGGGGTTCATTCCCCCGTCGGGTGTGCAGAGCCTTCAGAGGGACTGTTCACTTGGTTGTGTCACTCCCCCTATGTATACCATACTGATCCAGGGTAGTTGGAAGGTAGAGAATGTCAGGCCAGGGGATGTAGCTCAGGGGTAGAGCTTCCGCTTCGAAGTTGGAGGGTCCCGGGTTCGAGTCCCGGATTCTCCATGACATTTTCCACTGACCACTACAGTGGTGGAGAAATCGAGTGGTCCTGCCTCGCAAGGGGGACCTTTAGAAAGCTCGGTACCTGGGCCGGTATGGTATAGACAAGCGCTTCAACTTGCTAGTGCTGGGGAGACTTAGAAACAGGTGGCACCCACAGTAGGTCCTTGGAACAGGATTTCCAAGTGCTGTGTGTGACTCAGTACTGGTACTGTTCAGACTGGACTGGAGGACCAGTTCTGGCGGGATACGGTTGAAGCTGGTTGGGAGGAGTGTAGGGGTTCGTTCCCCCGTCCGGTGCGCAGAGCCTTCAGAGGGACTGTTCACTTGGTTGTGTCACTCCCCCTATGTATACCATACCGATCCAGGGTAGTTGGAAGGTAGAGAATGTCAGGCCAGGGGAAGTAGCTCAGGGGTAGAGCTTCCGCTTCGAAGTTGGAGGGTCCCGGGTTCGAGTCCCGGTTTCTCCATGACATTTTCCACTGACCACTACAAAATTGTATAGAAATAACTTTGAAACGGTTGATTAACGTAAATTCATTGTCAAATTGTATCACACTTTATTTCTTTTAAATTAACAATTTTATTTTTATCTACATGGATAGAATACTCACCCTGAGTCGAGGCTACTAATGGAAGGTAAAAAATGGTTATGGTTAAGTGAAACTTTTGTCTTTGATGGTATTGAGAGGAATTGGTTTTCACAGTCCCTCTCATGTTATTGTGATATAGTAAAAAATTTGTTTTCTTTTCCAGGACATGGATGATTTGGAAAACAACAAAATGTCTCCTGTGCGAATCAAACCTGAGCACATAAAGACAGAAGATGTGTCTGAAGAAGAGGGTGACTATATCCCAGATAAAATTCTCTCTAAGAAGAGTAAACATTACGGGAGGAATCAGCATCTCGGAACAAAGGAGGCTACCCGTTGGAGCCTGAGACTGTCCCCTATTTAAGATAAAGATAACAGTGCTGATGAAAAGGTGGGTGACTCTCTACTGCCTGATGATTAGGAAGACAACCTCTGCAATTCCCAAAGTAAGTCAAAACCTGCTAGCTCCTCTGCTGGTACAAAGGGGAGTCAGAAGAAAGGGAGTGCCCTGGATCGCTACCACCGCCTTATTAAGAAAGATGAGGTTGCATCTCTGACCAAGGAGGAGGTTCTGCATGTGCTATCCAGGCCTAAAAAGAAGAAGCCTGCTCCCTCTTTTGCTGTGGCGTCTACTTCCGCTGCAGACCCAGAAGACTGCTCCCAGAACATGGAAGAATATGCCACGATATATGGGGTTGAAATCAACACAGAGTGGTACAGACAACAAGGATCGGAGTACCGCAAGTTAAGAGACAAACAGATAACAGAGAAACATGCAGAAAAAGAAAAGAATGATCCCATCCTTAAAATAATCGAGAAAAAGGCAGAGAACATGGAGAGGTAAGCAGAAAACCTGAGTTCCAGGCAGCCTCCTCTGCCTACTGTGTCCGGTGCAAGTGATCCTGATCATTTGTTCGCTAATTCACTCGTGCCGCACATGAAGGAAATGCCTGAGGACCTAAAAGTGAAGTTCTATGTTCATACTCTTGTGCTAGCCCTCAGGGCCAATAGAAATGACTGGCCCAAATTCAATGTTGAAGGTAAAACTGTGGACTGTCTGACCGTTTGAAGTAGAGGCTTATTATAGTCCATGATGGACAGATCTCACAAGACACACTATCTACAAATCTCCTTTTGAGATTAAGAGGTGATTCTATTTTTATGCAGGGTTTGTGTTTCATTTGACTTTAAGGTGCAGAAGCACATATGTGCATGGGACCCATATATATCCAGGAAAACAATCAAATAGACTTAAACACAAAGAACAGTGTATGGGTGCTTACAGAATAATTTATTTTAGTCAATGTTATATATTCATTTGTTCATTTGTTTTTACCTTTTACTTTTAATTCAGTCATCTGATGCATCAGCCATGGATGTTGAAATTTACATAATGCTGAAAGTGCTTCATATGAGACCAGATTATTCCTGTCTCTTTACATAAGAGATTCAAATATGTCAGTTGTGAACATATTATAGCATATACTGTAGTTATGTCCTGTGTGTTTTATCTGCTAGATCTCCATGGTTACCATGTATGACATAAAACCTTTTTTGGGAGACAATAACTTTTTTTTCATAACAATGACTTAGTCCCAAATTTCTTTTTATGTCATACATGGTAACCATGGAGATCTAACAGATAAAACACACAGGACATAACTACAGTACTCTATATGCTATAATATGTTCAAAACTGACATTTTTGAATCTGGTGTTAAGAAGAGAGTACAGAAGACTTCTTATTAATGAGAAAAAACATTTTCTTCAGAGTCATTCATCTGATGTGTCAGCCACAGGACACTAGAAATTACATTATACCGGTAGTGCATCATAGCGGACAGGATGCTTCCTGTCTCTTTACATGAGACACTTTGATACTTATACTAAGTCATTGTTTTGAATAAAAAAAAAGGGACATTTTTTGTTTGTCTCCCAAAAAAAGTGTGATATCATACATGGTTTCCATGGAGATCTAGTTTATAAAACACTCAGGACATCACTACAGTTCTCTCTATGCTATATGTTGAAAAGTGTTGTAGCTGAATCTGGTGTTCAGAAGAGAATACAGGATACTTCTCTGTAATATATGGGTCAGGTCATCAGAAAGTGTAAGATTTTGCACTTGAAGGCCCTGAAAAACTAATTTTCTAATTACTTTATATAACCGTAACAGAATTGTCAAGGTACATCTCCTCAGCTCAGAAGACCAAAAAAATACCGATCTAGGCCATCCGGTTCCATTTTTATTGCTTGTTTTGTGTCATGTAACGTCCGGTACCAAAATAATGAAATATGGAGGTAATTGAAGTTGCTCTCAGTAATATAAGAATGTCCCATTATGCATAACAAACACATGAAATAACAAGGCCAATATGTCTATTATTGACTTCAATTACAGAATGGAACAAAATTTGAGTTATGCATGCACAGTAGACTGCCTCCTAAATGATGATAAAAGTACCGGACGTTACGTAACGTCCGGTACTTTTATCAGAATCATTTCACATAAGCTGCTCTCATATGGAGACAAATGCTGGTAGACACACAATTTCTTCACCAAAGTAGGGGATGATAGGGCCCTTCATATGGGTAATAACAAGGATTTTGAAGCTTCATGTTTTATAACCGATTAAGATTTAGGTACCGGACGTTACAAATTACAGATTTCCATTTTGAAAGACACCACTTGGCAAGGAACTTACGCATGTCCTTCACCCTCTGCGAACGGTTCTGGACTGGGGTCGGCTGAAACTCACCTCTCGTCAGATACCGGATGGTGATGCTCAGGCGTTCTTCAGCTGTGATAGCCTCACGGTAGTTGGTGTCCTTATAAGTTAAGAAAGGACGCACCTTCTCTAATAAATCCTCTAGACTTCAGGAGGCATCTTGGCAGTTTTTGTGTATTCATCTATGCAGCCCAACTAAAAAAAAAATTACCTTCATTAAATCTGGTTCATTTTCAGGTGTCATAAAATAACAGTCAATTTTTTTTTTGTTTTGCTGACAGCACCTTACTCTACCATCTTTATTTCAAAAAGTTAGCAAGTACTCACTCTTAAGAAGTCAGCCTCCAGTTTGGCTAGTGTATTCCTCTGTCTCTCGTTCGTGCGTTCCTTCAAGTAGGGGTGCATCCAACACCAGTGTATCCATGGACGTTTGACTCTAAGAAAGATGAAATCACCGTCTTTGTCCTCGTCTAGTATGTACAAGGCTGTCACCATTTTCAGCCTCCATGCTGCTTCTTCTGCTTGGTACTGCTGTATAGACATTTCAGCTTTTCGCTTGGACATGTTTCTTCTTGTTCAATATCACGCCATTCATTTGTACCACAGAAACAAAGTCACATGACCTGTCAGGTCATGTGGTGGAAGCGCTTTTACCTTCATCCTGTAAGTCAGTTGACTGTCTTATGGGCAAAGTTAGAAAAGGATCTGGTGGAAGAGCTCCTCAGGCATCAGAGAGTGAACTTTTGGGTCACTTTGGACCATCGCATGGCCTAGTGCCGAGTGTCTGACGTATGAGAATAAGTCTGACTTATGCCCAAAAGTTCATTTTTTCAGACTTTTGCCAAGAAGTCTTGTTGGAGGAGGTCCTTTAGACACTCCTCTCCCTATCTGTTTGAAATTGTCTATACAGCCGTGTGTCCACAGGGCTTCAAAATTTGTGATGGTAAAACCCAGTGTTTTTTCCGATGATAAAACCACATTTGACGTCCATTTGCAACTAAAATATCTTACAGGTTTGATTTTTGTCGTCAGGAATGGATGACAAAGGTGTTTTTGTTGCCGAGAATGGTCGACAAAAGTGGTTTTGTCGTCGGAAATTTTATCACTCACCAATTCTGCTGCTCTGTGGATACACGGCTTTAGCCATGGCTTACACATGGTGGTTTACAGTAACAATTTATATGTTTATTATTATAGACTAAAATCAAAATGAGCTTTTAAACTTTCTAGGGGCATTTTAAAGTAAAATTTGGGAACATACTTTTTTGGGTCAGTTTTTGGGTGTAGATTCCAAAAGATAATGTTCCCAAGCTGAAAAATGCATATTTATCCCTTGAAAAAAAAAAAAAAAAAAAAGACCACCAAAAATTCATGGAAAAATGAAAATCCTGTCTAAAATTCTCATTTCTTCATTAATATGGTCATTTAATACCTCAAATCGAAGGTCTCATTGAGTTACACCAATTTACATATATACCTTGGTTGCTGTAGCAATATGGTTACCATGGCAACCATAAAACAACAAAATTATCTAATTTATCACAAATCTTAACAAGATCACTCATTTTTCCACATATCTGATCATCCAGTACCACAAATTGAAGGTCTCACTCTAACACATCACTTTACCTCACTTGGTACCATGGTAACTTTGGTTACCATAGCAACCAAAAACAAACAAATAATTGACCGATTTGTAGTCAAATCCAAGCCAGGAACCTGATTGATCACCAAGAAACAAAATGGCCACAAAAATCTCAAGGAAAAAAATCCTGTCTAAAATCCTCATTCCTTCATCTATATGGTCAAGTAATACCTCAAATCGAAGGTCTCATTGAGTTACAGCATTTTATACATATACCTTGGTTGCTATAGCAATTTGGTTACCATGGCATAGTTGACTTGACGTGGCTTTGTGTACTTACAGCACTACTGGCATTGACTGAGGCCCCAGAAAGGCTGTCCCCTGCTTTTTATAAACCACCTGAGTGTACTAAGTGCTGGTGCCTGTGGGTTCAATGTTACTGTTGAGTGAACACCAGTACTGATTGGAATCAGTGTAGTGGAACTTCCTGTTGGAATGGTCCACTTTCTAAGGGGTGTATTCTTCTGTAGTTCTATTTCTGAACAAAGGAACCAACATTAATTTCTTTATATGAAGACATTAAATTAAGCTTACACTCGTTCTAAATGTTTCACAATCAAGCCAGTGTCGACCTTTCGGTCTCATCAGGTGCAATAAAGTAGGTACTTCATAGGTAGGTATTCTACATTGAATAATGGACTCATCCATTTCTGGCTGGGTTTGACCCTAACCAGTGTGGTCACCAACTGTTACCTGCCCTATGTAGGGTGGGTTCGAGTTAGTTTTAGAGATAGAAGCATAGTTCCTATCTTTAGTGTGCAGGAGATTTTATACACTGGGACCTCTAGTAGTGTGGGTTGTAAAGGTTGGGGGAACTGGTGAATAAACAAGTTATTTTTTTGAAAAATTCTCCACGCCAGCGTTGGCTAGTGCAAAAAAGATTTCAATGAGGCTCTGGCTTTAGTTCCTTACCCTATCACCCATATCTATTATCCATTGTATTTAGTCCCTTTTTTTACACTAGCCAACGCTGGTGTGGAGAATTTTTCAAAAAAAAAATTGTTACGATGGCAACCATAAAACAACAATATTTCTCACAAAATCTTGACTAATATTGTCGTGCAAGATACAAAATGTCATAAATTTCATTGCTAGGTAGTAATTATCTTTTAAGAATATAAAAATACGGGGTGATGGGGATTCACACGATTTACACAGCTTTTTTTGCCTCATGTAGCCTAAAACATCCGTTTTCCTTCTTTTCCTTTCACTGACCTGAGTGGCATGAAAAATGGCTCATTGTGTGGAGATGGTATGGTAATGTGCTCATTAGTAATCAACACGGAGCCAAGGTTCTTTTCTTTTTGCAGTGGAAGAGTCCATGAATTACATGTGGCACAGTACCTGCATATAAGGCACGCCCCTCATTTGTATACATGAGGCGCGCCCTAAGGTTGAGATACAATAAAAGAAAACATTTTTTCTGACAAGTGGGTAGTGCCTGCTGTCCAACATGTCTTAGAATCTGACACAGTAATTGAGGTGAAGAAAGGGGAAGAAAAAAGGGATAAACAAACATATTCATTTAGTGTATCATTAGCTTTTATTATCATCGGAAACATGCGACATTAAAAGGCACATTTGAAACATCATCGTTTTAGCATTAAAACAAATTTGTAGAACTTTGTAATCCTGAATTAAAATCACTAGCCAGCTACAATATTCGAATATCTATTGACAAAGTGGCAAGAAAGGCTAGGCCCAATAAAGGCATACAAATAAGATGGTCTGAGATTTAGGACAACTAGATGAGTATCTGCATTTTTCTGTTTAAAACTTAAAAATTCATTTCAATTTTTATTTCAATTCTCTTGAGAGACTTGAGCAAGTATAGATGCATATGTATTGCCATTAGTCCTAAACGTGATGCAAATCCAAACTGCCTAATAATCACTCGTGTGGTAGAATCATTCAGCATAAATACTATATTTCCACCCAGCTCTCAGGACACACAGGTGGATGCAAGAGGTTGATTTAGTTGAAGCCTTCATTTCAATGTTCAGTAAACATTACAACATCAAACATCAACCATTGATCTCTTACATCGGTTTATAGATATAGTAGGCCCCTTCTCCTCTACCAGTCTGAAGATGACTTAAGGTGTGGCCCCACTACGCGATTTTTGCAGAAAATCGGAGCTATTCTCACAAAATGAGACTCAAACAAAGACTTAAAGTGGCATTTGTTATCATTGTAAGGTAGAAATTGTATGTTAAAGGAGCCATTTGTTTATGTTGGGATGTCATTGTGTGCAATCTCAGGCATGCTTGTGTTGTCAAAAAGATGTTTACCAAATCAAGCTGACCTAATGTAAATATTGCAGACTTACACACTGATGACTCTATGCAACTCAATATCAGACATGTTTGATTTTTACAGTTCAAGACCCTGTGATCTGTGTAACTGCTGTGTTGTTATTTATATTTTGCTGTGTTGATGTTTATATATTGAACTCCCACCCAATCACAGAGTCTATGCAGGTGTAGGTTCGTTTGTAAATATGGCACACAAGGAGAGAGATCACCCATGAAATGACCCCTGAAATCTCAGGCACTATAGGAATAACATTCCATGAGAATGTATAAAAAAATCGCGTAGTGGAGCCTCCACTATTCAAACCATCTTCACCTTGGGGGTACCCTGACCTGAGGCGAGAGAGGGAAAGTCCCACAAACCGCAGACCGGTTTCCAGGACACCTTTGATACTAGTATTCACTACCCGCTGTGCATGTCCAGGTCTACCTGTGTCCCTTTTATGTTGTTTTTACACACCTGCTTCTACAAAACCATTAGGCCATGAAGTTTATATACTAGTTGCTACCTTTCAATATCATTAGTTCAGGTGCCATGCATTACACAAGCATATATATGCATTATATGTACATTTAAGGGACTGACTTTGGTGAATATAACGATTTCACAAGCACAAATCTTTTGCCATATAATTACTTTTGCACCTGGCCTTTATGGACCAGTGCAATAACAATCTCAACCAAACATTCAAGTTCAAGTATTATCTTTTCCTTAAAATATTCAGAGGTATTTGAATGCCAATTTTGTGAAGTAAATCCATCAAATCTTTGGGGCTTGCTACATATCTGAGGAAACCAACTCACTTTGCTGCCCAGCTTTACTTAAGATCCTACCAGATGTAGAGAAGTGTCAGAAATATGATACAACAAGTGTCTGCAGTAGTGCAGATTCCCAACACCAGGTAGCAGCATTATGCAGAGAATTCCATTTGAAAATATCCTCTTAGGAGTAACATTGGTGTTTTTGTATAATTGTGTACATGTATGATTATGTCCTCCTGGTTATGCCAAGCTGGGTGACCCAAATGTCTAGCAATTAAAATGTGATCTTGGTTACCTAGACCTTTAGCAATCCCAACTAAATTTACAGATCTGCTGTACAAGAACGGCACTCAGAACCAATAAACCTCTCGTTTGATCCGAAAGACTACAGTACTTAAAAACCACCATACAAAGACACGCTGTGTATTATCTAAGATACATCAGACCTGTTATGGCATGCAGAATAAGTAAAACGTAAATCTAGATGTTTTGCACTTATGATGAAAACAATATAGAAATGGATATTACTTATAACATTATGATAGTCAGCAAAGGCAAGAGCCCAAAGTATGTAAAATACTACAAGATTTGGTATGAAGGAGATGCAGACCTTGGGTCCTAACCATTACACTGAGGAACCACCAACAACTGGGATAAAACCAACTGATCTTGGTCAATTTAAGGATGCTGAATTCAGAAATCACAATGAAATTGCTGGGTTTCTTCTCATTTCAGAGTTTTTGATGTTAAAGATGCATAAATGCGATAAAAGCGCCCAGTAAAAGCGCCAATACAAGTGAAAAATATGGATGGAAGCTTATTTTTTCCATCGTTAGAATCATATATTCTGTATAAAACATACCTTCAACATCAAGAAAATGTGGTATATATTCACAGTTGCTCGCCGAAAGTGCAAAAAATGTTCCTCAGTGTTATTAGGTTTCAACAACAAATAGTGATGTGCCATAGACGCTTTGCATCTAGACATTTAGGAAGAATTGTACATTTTACATGCCAACAGTCTATCATTTACTAATATTTTCTATTTCAATCATCCAAAGCCTTATGAATATAGATGGGACAACATGTCCAAATCACATATTCTGAATAGGTAATGTCACAGAGGAACTTGTGGTGAGTTTTTTTTCTTTCTTAATTCTAACCTCTTTTCAATGGCTTTTCAAAATTTGGTATACAATATCATGTTTTGAAAATTGTCTGGCCACACCATGTATAGCAGTATATATATATATATATATATATATATATATATATATATATATATATATATATATATATATGTTACACTTCTCGTTTATCTATTGTTCCTTGCTTGTGGAGCCGCCAGGATTCCCCCTACCGAGAGAACCAATACCTTTACTATAAATTATATCCAAAAGTGACGATTGTCATGTGGGGCTAACCTTAGCTTAAAGAACCACAGTACCACCAGTGTGTCCTCACTGATTCCACCTGGTAGCCTGTGCCTCTTCATAAATGGACTAGGGAGTCCTTGCATCATATCGTGAAGGGCTCTACCTCTGTGTGTCCTCACTGATTTCAGCTGAGGGCCATTCCAGACTAATTATATATTTATATATATATATATATATATATATATATATATATATATATATATTGGGATTGGTTACGCAGGGTCTGCGGTCAGAATTGTTTGTGCCTCCACCGCCAAGAGGGGTCAAAGGTTTTTATGCCCGCCCCGCCCCCCTCAAGGCTACCATCTCCTGTTGAGAAATGAAGACCACTCTTTAATTAAGCAGTGATTCATTTCCAATTGATTTTCTCATAGAATGCATATCATTCACATCATATCATTGTATATTCCATCAGTGAGAACTAATGTACCATGTTAGTACCTACCAGTGTGGTACGCCAAAAATCGACCCATCTCTTGGGACGAAAGTACTGAATAAAACAATAATAATAATAGATAACTGGTAATCAACCAACATTCAGCACACCTATTTTAACTGACCAGGTAAGTAAAACCTTAATTTCAACGTATTGCACTTTGATAAAACGTTACCTTAGAATTGAATAATTAAGCATAACATTGTGTCATCATTCCAACAAAAGAGAGGAGCATAAAGTGGTACTTTCCAGCAACCGTAAATAAGCATAATGCGTTCAGTGGTGAAAATAAAGAATCATAAAGATAAATAAATTCATATAGCCTAACTACATGTTAGATATTAGCTATCAGTGTGTACTTAAAAGTAACGTGTTGAATTTTTTAACCATAACTGCGCCGAGTGACATTATATTACAACATCAAAGTTAGCGTACCCCAGTAGGCTGTTTAATTGCCCCGGCGCTTATAGATTTCAACACCACTCTATACCATGCCATTATTCAACTTAGTTTATAGTGTATTTATTAAACTTGGTTTATAGTGGATTTATCAATTTTAAGACCACCATATCCCCGGCGGTTATTAAAGAACGGCAATCATTCGAAGACCTAGCCCTTTAACAGGCCACTACGATATCCACTATACTGGCAAATGACCAGGGCCTTCTTAGACTCGAGGGCCTCCCTATATAACATCTGTCTCTATGATAGAGACAGGTATAACGTAATTTGACGTGACCTTGAAGCCTGGTTTCAACTGGTTTTACCGCTCATTTGCATACACTTTTACCCCAGGGATGATCATGTGACCAGGCAAAGAAGTAAATAACGAATGTTTTATCTCTAAACACAAGTAGCCTGTTAGAATAGGATAACTATTACACATGAAAATCGTAGAGGGAATTGAACCCTGGCCTCTGGATACAAATGTAAAGACTATATCCACTAGACCATCAGGAGGGTGTTGCTCCTATAGTATAAGGAAGAGCTGGCTAAAATGCCCTTGTTTCCAGTCCTTTCTTTTCATGTAGCTGTAACTTGTCCCTTTTGTTGCTCACAAGTGGTCATTCAAGTATGGTGCTAGAAAAGGGGGATTTGAGTAGGTACCTAGTTGGGAGAAGTCAGTCAGTATAATCTTCTATAGAATGTGTGACATGAGTAGGTACCTGATAGTGCAGCTCTCTTTGTTTTAAACAAGGCAGCTGACTGTTTATAATAGGAGCAACACCCTCCAGGGCTGACAGTCTCTACTACATCAGAATTGGCTCTGATTGTTGTGGTTTCAAAAACAGCACTATTTGATGCTCTCAAATGTAGGTGTTATATCATAACATTGACAAGCAATAATGATATAAGAAACAATTTAAAAGATTATCATGAATTATCCATAATTTTATAATGAATATTAGTTGTTTGATGTTATGGCTTTTATCATGCGTATAATGATCATGGCAAGAAGGTGTCACTTGGGTAGAAAACTCCAAGGGGTTGGTGGAGTAAGCTGGGAGAAGGTATAACAATAGTGCTATAGTGCACAGGGCATGGCTGTGGGAGTGCTCTAGACTGTATTGAGACATTGAGGGGCCTTATAGGCCACAAGATGTCTCAATACAATCTAGAGCACGACAGCAGCCATGACCAAGTGCATTATTCTCGTTATAACACAGAAAAATAACCCATCAGCCACCTGACAACATATGAATATCAATTGTAAAGTCTAAATGTGAGATGAAGTTGACCTCCTCTGCTAGGAGTGCATTATCCATCTAGATAATGCACGGTCAATCAGCCAATCAGAACGCAGCATTCAGGATAATGCACTCTGGCTTTACCAAGCAGTGTTATAACAAGGAATCGAGTCATGGAGCACGCGAAAGTCAGTGCCCGCCTGGCGTTGAAATGTATCTGCCAATCACCCTTACCAGCCAAAGTGGTGCCAAACTCTAGTCAGTGCTGCTAGATCGCGAAATGTACAAATGTCTACGTAATGTGAGGTTGGTCAATTTTTCACGAGAAAACACTAGATGGCTGGCTCATGAGTGCGTACACATAACCTCCAGATAGGTCGCTATAAAATTCTTTTAACCAACAGACCTAGCTTGTTAAACTTCGTTGTTAGATGTTTTCCCCCCTCCCCGAACCTCATACTACCCCTCCTCGCCCTCCTCTTCTGAATCTTCTGGATCTACTTCTGAATTGATGTTTAGAATACGTCTCCATCTGTTCCTCTCATCTCTCCTTTCTCTGCTGTTCGGCTTACAGCCAAGAATACTTATCTCGGGACCATCTTCCCAGCATTCTTCCAAAGATCTGCCTGTTGGGGAATCGGGGCAAGTACGAAAGTGGCGTGCTACAGGGTTGTCGTGTTCAGTATTTATAATGTCCTGCCTGTGAACTCTTAATCTGCCTAATAACATCTGTTTAGTTTGGTCTACGTACTTGTATTGTCCCCGACAGTGTCTGCATGTGATGGCATAAATTGAATTTGCAGTTCGACAGTTCACATCTTGGAGTGTTGTATACTGGCGCGTTTCGCCTGCATTCGTGTGAGTGATATACCCAGTTCTGTTCAACTTGGGGCAGTAGTTGCATGTGTTTGGTCGTTTACATTCGTCCACTCTTGCACCCCCTCCCCTTGCTGCACCTCCTCCCCCTCCCACTCCTGCACCTCCTCCCACTCCTGCACCTGCTCCCCCTCCCACTCCTGCACCTCCTCCCACTCCTGCACCTCCTCCCCCTCCTGCACCTCCTCCCCCTCCCACTCCTGCACCTCCTCCCACTCCTGCACCTCCTCCCCCTCCCACTCCTGCACCTCCTCCCACTCCTGCACCTCCTCCCACTCCTGCACCTCCTCCCACTCCTGCACCTCCTCCCACTCCTGCACCTCCTCCCCCTCCTGTACCTCCTCCCACTCCTGCACCTCCTCCCCCTCCTGCACCTCCTCCCACTCCTGCACTTCCTCCCACTCCTGCACCTCCTCCCCCTCCTGCACCTCCTCCCCCTCCTGCACCTCCTCCCACTCCTGCACCTCCGCCCCCTCCTGCACCTCCTCCCACTCCTGCACCTCCTCCCACTCCTGCACCTCCTCCCCCTCCCACTCCTGCACCTCCTCCCACTCCTGCACCTCCTACCCCTCCTGCACCTCCTCCCACTCCTGCACCTCCTCCCACTCCTGCACCTCCTCCCACTCCTGCACCTCCTCCCACTCCTGCACCTTCCTCATATTTCCTCACTCCAATCAGAGGAAACTGCCTGTTTCCCAGATGTGCCAGGGCCACTGAAAGAGAAACAACCAACACATAGAGCACACCTGCCAGCTTGCAGTATATATTCAGACATGTCAGAGTTTCAGATGCCTGCAACATTTCAGATGTTTGAGGTTGATATTTTAGTATAGAAAAAATGTATAAAGAATTTTAAATGATTATTTCATAGTTTTCCTTGTTGTCAAAGGTGTGCCCTATCCCAAAGCATCCATTTTTAGGTGTTTTGTTGAGATACATAGGGTATAAACCCCATTTATGAGTCCCCCAAAATAATCTTCAGATGTTTGGCCAATACTGAACTGACATGTCTGATATATAGGTAATGAAAAACCTCCTTGGACCTGGAGGATTTGCCACAAAAGGTTTTGTGGACCTTGAGCAGTGGCGGATCCAGGATTTGGAAAAGGAGGGGGCATGGTCCAAAAAAAGGGAGGCACACCCCCGAGATTTTAGCATTTTTTGGGGTACAAAATATTCAAATAAACTCTTAAGTACAGACAAAAAGGAGGGGGTGTGTCCCCGTCTAAATCCGTCACTGTTGAGGATTTGTGTACCTGGAGGTTTTGTGGCAAATCCTTCTGACTTATACTCCATCCACAGAATTTTATATAACAGTAAAACCACGAATATAAGCATATTTTGATATTGAATGTAGAGGCCTAGAGTATGAGGGAGTGGAATCTCCTACACTGGCTGTGATACAAAGCTATAATAAACATATGGTGTTCCAGGCTACAATCACCAGCAGTCTCAATAGTATAATGGTTAGCATGTCTGACTTTGAATCACAAAATGAGGGTTGAGGACTGCATATGGAAAATGTTTTTAACATACACATAGAAGGTAAAAGGGGTCTCTGTAAAGGGCCTCCCTGAAGCCCCTTTTATCTTGTTGGCATTCAGGGATGTTCATTATATATGTAATACATTTTTTTAGAATTTGTTGCAAAAATGACATTGGCCAACTGAGAATAAAAATAAAATTACAACAGGTGCATGAACCTGTGTGGTCTTGATTTCTAGTTCCAGCCCTTCAGGGGCATAGGAAGCAAATTTTTATTGAGGGGGGCCCAGGGGTCTCGGTTGGGGGGGGCCTGCTATTTTTTTTTATAGGCTTATATAGGGAACCTCCTCATTATTGGCCCCCTCTTTTCCTACGCCCCTGCCCTTAACCACTAAACTACAATGACTGGGCACACTTTCAAAGTGAAATTATACCCTGTTTGTCCATAATTGATTACTCAGTCATAGAAGTAGCATATTGCCATTCAGTAGATGTTCTAACACTCAGAGTATCCGTTGAGGTTCCATGGTGTAATGGTTAGCACATGGGACTCTAGATCATACCACTCTCTGGTGTATGGGCACGCATCCCATATGTGACCTATCCTGGCAAAATGGTTCGGAAGTCGCACATAGAAAATATTTAGATATTGCCATATACAAATGCTGCTCATTGAGAGCTTTCATTTGGTATATGCCACTTGCATATTTGGACAAGGTTGCCCTCTGGGGATCCTCCAGCAATAACTGTACTCAGATCAATCAAAAATTGTTTAAACTGAGATAATTAACATATTAAACATATAATGATTCCTAAATCCCATTTAAATTGCTATGTAATTCTATATAACCACAGATTCTAAAGCTATGTCTTTTGGGTATTTGGGGCTCAAATTTAGTTTAGTAACCAAAGATTCTAAAGGACATCTACCCATATTTTAGAAAAATGCCAAAATACCAATCTTGGCAAATCTGATATTTTCGACACTATACCACTTCAAAAGGGCAAATCTAGGCTTCTAACGATTACCTCTGGGGTCCCACAGGGTTCAGTCTTGGGTCCTGTGCTTTTTTCGATATATTAACACTTTGCCTATTGTTTATAATTTTGACAATACATTACACGTATACGATACTGTAATCTCTGAACATGGCGAAGCTGACATGCATATAGCAATTATCTGCTCTTCAAAAATGACCTAATTCATAAACCTCCTGCTACACTTGGCCTATTTCACAAAACCTCCTCCCAAACCTGACCTAATTCACAAAACCTCCTGCCAGAACTGACCTAATTCATAAAACCTCCTGCTGCCCCCCCCCCCCAACTGTAGAATGTGAAAATAAACCCACAGTAGGACAGTTGGGTAAAGAGCCAGGTGGAATATAAAGGGAACTGCTCAACAGTCCAATTTCACCGATAAAACATCTGCCCTCCCTGGGGGACGTTTCTCAAGAGGAAATTCCCACAATGACTGCACAGCATTCCCAAGCACAACACGTGTAATTTACGTCTGTTTTACATAAACATAAACAAGATCTCATATGGATAAAAGGTGGTATACGTTTAAGTTCTATTTGGTTTAAGATTAAGTGAATTTCACTATATATATATATATATATATATATATATATATATATATATATATATATATATAATGGAGCCTGTAAATGTGTGTCGTAATGGTTCAATATTCCATTTGAAAATCTAAGAATTTCATTATTCTATCTTATTTTTCTCTTTTTTTTTTTTGTGGTTAGAATCTGAGCACCCCCAGTTGTAACAAGTAATTTTTTTTTTCTAAACCTACCTGCCAGCAGTGTGGCCTGCCCCACTGTTATATCCAACATGCGTACAGAGGCTGGGGAGATGGCGAGGAGCACCAACTGCATGTTTACATCTTGGCGTATCAGGGTGTCTATTGTCGCTTCATTTAGACCTGCCTCCATAGCCCAGGTGTTGAAATCAAATGGAGCCTATTGAAGAAATTGAGTGTTACATCAATATGCATCATAGATCTTATTCACTTTGAAAACAAACACTGTAGAGATTCGGTTTTCTGTTATGCCTACAGAAACCGAACCTCTACAGGTTTCGCGTATAGCAACTACCGGGGTAGGTCTTTATTCACAAGGAGTATTCAGTAACAACCTGCTGTACGATTTGCGGTCTGTGGCACTTCTGACGAAGTATAAAGTAAATGTCGCCATATTTATAGGGAAAAAGCCTGTGAAATTTAAACTGTGCACGTGATGTGTGACATATGGGTTGTAGGCCACCTGGTGTGTAAGATCCAAACCCAATGCAAGTGCTGGCACCTGCATCAGGATCTCTCCCACACAACCAAAGACCTCAGTCTAAGTCTCACAGGCTTAAGAATATCGAGTGTATTATGAATATGATATACCATACCCCTACAATCACTATTCATTCAGGTGATCTCCGTAAAGCGTCAGGAGTTTGTAACTAGCTTATGGCTCTGTAAACATCCTTTCTATCTGTTGGATATGCATCACTGAATAAAATCATATACAATGTGTTATGGATTTTTGTAGAAATCCAACTGACTTTTACATGATTTTGTATTTCCCTTGCACTTTGTAGAACAATAACTGTAGTGATAAGCATATATTTCTGTTTTGATTGTTTTCTGTATATCCTGCTAGGCCAAATACAATGATACGATAATGAATGGTGTCTTCCCCTTTGACCCTAGATGATTCAACACAAGAGACCTCTGTGTCCTTGGACATGATTTATCTTCAATATGGAAGGTGTTGCTATTGGTAAGACATTTGTTCCCGGGCTTTTGTTCTTCCTATGCAAAGTATAAATGTACTTAACCAGAAATATATTTCTCCTTGTTACATTGAAATTATCTATCACTGTAAGAGCATACATACATAAATGTGTAAATGGGATCCCTACACTGCAAAAATGGTGTTTAGATTTTAAACATATTTAGGTCTAAACATGTTTAAAACCTAAACATATAGGTCAGTTAGGTGTCTCATCGACTACACATTTAGGAAATGAACACTTTTATTCTAACTACATAAACATTTATGCTAAACATGTTTAGATGTTTAGAATTGAGACAGTTGAATAATAGGTGTTTAGATTTAAACATCAAGATGTTTAGATACTTGGATGTTGAATCAACACCAGGTAGCAGCACTACCTTTGATTGGACTATCTGCACACAGTTATAATCAATTGTTGTGACAAATGTCCCCAAATCCCATGTTTATCATGGTTTCATTTCATAGAATGTCATGTGAATAGAAAGGGCAATAGAAAATTGACTAGATTCACCTCATGCCACCATCATTACCATAAAATAATCAATTAAATCCATGACTGACACCTATTTGATGTTATTCTGGAATAGATAAAGCAATATCCTTCCTGCCAAGCTGTTGTACTTTCTCAAGTCTCTCATTCTGATGCAGTGTGTAATATATATACACATAAATAGGTGTGGCTGACATCTTTGGACACTTTGACAAGTAAATACCTGCTGATGCCCACCCCCCATTAAATGAGAAAAAAATATATATATATCTGTTTTTTCAATGCATACATTTTTGCAAACCTTAACTCTCCATCATTTAAACATCTAAACACAAAAATTCTTAAACACCTACATTTCTAAACACTTGAGCTAACCACATTGTTTGGCTAAACATGTTTAGGACATTAATGTGATTACGAAAACATTGCAAGAATATGTTTAGAATTGTGTTTAGGATCTAAACACCATTTTTGCAGTGTAGTCCACTTAAAAGGGTCTAAGTCTTATCTTTTCTGTCCCCTTTATGTGTGTGGTGCAAACCTGTGGAATCATATAATATAATCACCATGAATACCCGTACCAGAAAAAAGTGTCTACTTCTTAGATCAGTAGCTACTGGAAATGTACTGGTCAGTTACTGCAGATTTCAGTATCTACTTCTTTATTCAGTCAAGATTCAGTGGTCCCCTGACTCTCAACTGGAAATTGATGGATCTCCAGCACTACTGATTTAATACATCTGAAACATGGTCTTAAGGGTAAATGTCAGTGTGTTTTCAGTAGTCAACTGATTTAAATGTCACCCTAGTGCTTGTCATAGATTTATATTTAGGTTATTGAGTTTTGTCAGTTCAACTGAGTTCAACTGAGTCCTAACGCAGAATTACATAGAGAGCATTTTACAGGAATATATATTGACAGATCTTAATTCATGTTTCAAAAATGGACAGGGAATACATTGAAGTTCCAGAGACAACACTGGGCTACTTGAAATGGAATTCACATCTCACTAGAGTAAGTAGATCAGCCATTATATATTAGTCTCCATGTCCTTATGAAATCCACAGATAGATGCATCATTGTGGTTGTGGTGGGGGGGATATACAGTTTATACAGCACTGTTTTCTTACTATGATATCAGTACTACTGATGTTGTACTCCTACACCAGTGCATTATCAGTATCAGTTACTGACTCTCTACTGCTGAAGCAGCTATTAGTCAGTAGTACTGATTCAATACTGCCTCAATCCTAGGTCCATACTGCCCCCCCTACTACTGAATAGGCACTGCCCCTAAGCAGCAGTGTTAAATATGTGTGCATTGATCAGGTACTGCCACCTAATTTAAATAATTCGGACACACTGCTTTAATACTGCATACATACTGCTGTAGAGGTCAGCGGAAAACGTCTTTGGAGAAAACCCGGGACCCTCCAACTTGGAAGCGGAAGCTCTACCTCTGAGCTACTTCCCCTGACCTGACATTCTCTACCTTCCACCTACGCCTGGATCGGTGTGATACTGATAGGGAACATGTGACTACCCTGGTCTCAAACCACAACATTTTCAATTTGAAAGGGTAGAAAAGGAGTCATAGTAAGTTTATCACTCATGTGACGGAGATCTTTTAAATGCTTTACGGAGATCCTAGCCAATTCTGGCAAATTGCTTTACGGTACATCAGTTGCAATGCTAATTTAAAGTATAGGAAGTCCAAAGTCGTTCAACCGAATCAAGATCCATAAAGTGCTTTATGGACATCTCTATCCCCACAGTGCTCCTGCAGGTGGTAGGAGAGGGTGACGATGTGTGTGCACTGGAGGGTGTCGCTCCTATGGAAAAGGTAGTACTGGCCTCTTTTGCAGAACTGGCTTTCCATGTAGTGATAACTTTTAACTTGTGTTGCTTACAAGTGGTCATGCTAGTACGGTGCTATAAAAGGGTGATTTAAGTAGGTACCTAGACGGCAGAAGTCAGTCAGTTTAGTACAGTATAGAGTGTGTGACAGCTTGCAGGTTGGACAGCCTAAAATAAATAGACACAGGTTCACGAGTAGTGAGACTGACTGAGGGTTATCTCATGAAGCCTGATGAGATAACCCTCAGTCAGACCCACTGCGAGTGTATCTCACAGGGGGTGAGAAACGGAGCTGCACTGGTAAACCTATGGGCTGTCAGTACCTCGGCCATATCAACATAAAATAAAAGGCATTACTGATTTAAAGAGTTGAATGATTAAAATAAAGAGTAATTACTGTTTTTGTTCCTTACAATAATAATCTTGAGGTGTTCGGTCTTGCCAAGATCAATCTGGGCCTGCAGAATACTAAGATCAGCGGGACCAAATGACCTGCCAGGGGAAAAGGTTTTTGTATAGACTGTAGACCGTCCGTGTTAAGGTAATAGATAGAAAAGGAAATGATCTGAAAGATAAATATTCACCCTACCCCTATGTGGCAAATAAAAAGCTGTCCCCCATGGGTCGCTTGCTGCTCGGAATGCTCTGAGAATGACTGATTCAACAATATCCAATTTTGCCTCATATTAAAAGGTCACAGCAATTTGATTTTAAAATGCGAAAAGCCCTTGGTATGAGTGTAAATCTTATAATTAGTCAAAAACCTAACTGGGGGTGCCATCCACTTGAGACAGAGTTGGGTACTTCTAAGTAGTAGTACACAGTTCTTCCACTATAGCTAGGTGGCCACACAGGTGCCTTGTCAAGTAGACGGGGGCGGTATGTTTTCTTTCATATCCCTACAAGTACTTATCCCTGCTTATACCATGGTTATCACGTTGTTGAACGATATTACAGTGCAGAGAGCTAATAATAAAGTTCGAATAGTATGCGCAAAATGAACCCATTTTGATACAAGTTGTTATGTTGGCATATAGTCTGAGGCCATTCCGCCCGCCGTGGAGCTCCCTAGCAGCTCTATGAAAATGCCTGTAGGACACAGGTGAACGTAGCATTTTGCGTCCTCGCTGTCCGGTCCACTTGCTGAGGAAGACGCTCTGTTTTGATTCGAATCGAAGCGCTGTCGTCGACAGAAAATGTCTAAGTTGAGGAGAATAACATATACCATCATGGATTCTAGGACAGTGCAACTTATATATATATATATATATATATATATATATATATATATATATATATGTTTACGTTCACCTCTCTTGTCAAAGGCTACAGCTTTGCTGTATTTACAGTGTAAATGGAGAATATGTGCTCGCATACCGATGACTTGACAAGAAACCAATATAGCAGAGGACCGGCCTCTTCATACCGACTCGCAACAAATAACATTGATTTTCATGGCTTTATAAGGTAAAAATATTTAATTTAATGCTGGAAACCATGGTATAAACGCCATAGTTGACCATTATGGGCTCACGAGGTGATTCTATTGTCTAGATAAGACGATAGAATCACCTTGTGAACCCATAATGTCATTTATGCCCTTAATACATGTATATATCTCTAAGATGTCACTAGCTTCATAGTGGCAGGTTTAGGCATCCAGGCGCTTATTTTATGTGAATAACTTCTTCCCATAGAGATAGCGTTGCAGGGCCGATCCGCACACCCCCAGTGGCGTAATGTGTGCCGATCCACCACAGCGGCCGATCCACCACTGCAGCCTAGTTCTGGGTGCATGTAAACATTCAAAATGGCGGACCGCCGCTCGTACTGGGCATTACGTAACGGATTTTGTTAATTTTCAGTTAATTAAACCCTCTAAAAACATAAAATAAATATAGAACTAAACTCCCCTGGTGTCCTCGGTGGCCGATCCACCCCTCGGGAGTTGTCTCCCCTGAGGGCTAACGCCCTCGGGGGAGACAACTCCCTCGTGGTGGATCGACCACCTCGTACACTACGGTCGTTTAGTTCTATCTATTTATTTCTTTCAATAACTCTCTAACCCCAGCACTTATTTGAGACCAGCTCATATCTTTTAGACTTTAGTGCTTTAATACCAGGAGTACTTAGGTATAATATTTAATTCATAGAACATTACATACTTGTGGCTCGGGACTAGCGGGTCATTTCAATGTAATAATCAACTGATGGTCCCAAAACATCCACTGACAATTCAATGATCTTACAGGGGTCTACCGCCAGGGGCCTACTTCAATATAAACTGAAGATCTTACTGACAATCAGGTATCAGGATGGGGGTGCCTGGAATTCCCTTTGAAGATTGGGGCTTATGTCATAACCACATAGATTCAAGATTCAAAATGGCTTTATAGACTAATGTACAGATACACTAGTGTCAGCACCAGATTAACAGTCAGGTCAATTTTGATATAAGACAAAATACAATCTATGGCCCCAGACCTACTTGATGTCTTACAATAAGGAGCTACAGCTAGGGACTAGTTTTCTATTCTCACTGTGTTTCTTGTAGTAGTTGACAAAATTGACATATTTCTATTCAAACTTTTCGTGGGCATCTTGTATTTCTGGAAGGGTACAATATAATAATACATGTTGTACATCCTGAGTTACAAGACACCCAGCAAATTGTTATCTGTTTCCGTGATTGGTCATCAATGGTGACTCCTTTTTGAGTGATAACTCACTGCGTCATCTTTCGCCACTGTGTGTCAGTCTCACATGGCATGACGATTTATCACAACAGTCGTCAACATGATCTCACTCACTGTGTGAGTATGTGCCACCCCTTGTCATCCCTCACAAAGCATGGTGACTTATCACCACCATGCCAACATGGATCTAACTCACTGTGTGAGTATGTGCCACTGCCTGTCAACTCTCACTCAGAATGGTGCCTTATCTCAACTATCGCCAACATGGATCTGACTCACTGTGTGATTATGTGCCACTCCCAGTCAGTTCTCACTCAGAATGGCGACTTATCAGCAACATCGCTAATATGGATCTCACTCCCTGCGTGAGTATGTGCCACTCCCAGTCAACTCTCACTCAGAATGGCAGCTTATCACCACCATCGCCAACATGGATCTCACTCACTCCGTCAATATGTCCCACTGTCTGTCAACTCTCACTCAGAATGGCGACTTTTCACCTGCATTGCCACATGGCTCTCACTCACTGTGTGAGTTTGTGTCACTCCTAGTTAATCTTCTCTCAAAATGGTGACTTATCACCACCATCGCTGACATGGATGCCACTCGATGTGTGAGTGTGTGCCACTGTCAACAACTGTCACACAAAATGGCAACTTATCACCACCATTGCCAACATTTGTCTCACTCAATGCGTGAATTTGTGTCACTCCAAGTCAATGCTCTCTGAGGATTGCATCATCTGTCACTCACTCTCATTCAGAATAGCAACTTATGACCACCATTGCCAAAGTTGTTGAGACAGCACCACTGTTCAACATGTAGCCTATCTAGGAAGTGTGGGCATAAAGTATAAGTCATATGCGTATCAAATGTGCTTTGTTTCACACTGATTTCCATAAACACCTTTTCTCTGGTCACAGTAAAAATACATGGGGAAATATCTACATGAACACCTTGTCTGTGGTTAGAGGGAAGATACATATGGCAATACCTTCTGTGGCAAAACATACTTTGATCTGGCAGATGTGAGGCTGCATGATTACCAATGTCGATGATCATGAGCTTTTCATCTAACAAGGTGAGTGATCACCAGCGTCCCCATCACTGGTGAGTCTGAGTGATCGCCATTCTCGCCATCCATGGTGAACCTGTGCTATGACGTGGTGCATGTTTCATCTAGCCAGGTGAGTGATCAACCGCCTTGCCATCCCTGGTGAGTGTGAGTCATCATGATCCTTGCCAACAGTGGTGAACTTGCGCTATCGCATGGTGTGCGTTTCACCTAGCAAGGTGAGTGATCGCTCCTCACCATCTATGGTGAACCTGTGCTATCACGAGGTACGCTTTTCATCTAGAGAGGTGAGTGATCACCTGAGTGACCATCCCCCATGAGTGTGAGTGATCATGATCCTTGCCATCCGTGGTGAACATGCGTTATGATGTGGTGTGCGTCTCATCTAGCGAAGTGAGTGATCACTCATGTCGCCATCCCTGGTGAGGATGAGTGATCACTCATGTCACCATCCCTGGTGGATATGAGTGTTCACTCATGTCGCCATCCCTGGTGAGGATGAGTGATCACCATCATTGCCATCTGAGGTGAGGCCATGTGATCACCACCATTGCTATTCCTAGTGATCTTGTGCTATAGCGACGTTGTATTCCATCTAGCGACATGTGTGAGCCACATAGGTTGACGAGGAGTCACGGCAATTTGCTGGGCAGTGTTTACAGATGGTGTTAGGAGGCCTCTTTGACTTGCAACTTCTAAACAAACTATCTGAGGTACAGCTACTGTCTATGCGTAGTTTTGTGATATAACTTCTAAAACGGGGTGAACATGTGTGGCTTAGATAACCCTGCTCCCCATATTGGTACTGTAGATCATCCTGGCAGATCTTGAGAACCTTACACCTACCAGAATTATCTATATCATTTACATATTGGTTATATGTTTGTATGTGCATATCATCAAGATGTATTTTAATCATGGATTCAAGTGCATTCCTAGACCAGGCATACACTGCAAAAATGGTGTTTAGATCCTAAACACAATTCTAAACATATTCTTGTAACATTTTTGTAATCACATTAATTTCCTAAACATGTTTAGCCAAACAATGTGCTTAGCTCAAGTGTTTAGAAATGTAGGTGTTTAGGTCAAAACTTTGTGTTTAGATATATGAATTTTTGTGTTTAGGTGTTTATGAATTTTTGTGTTTAGATCTTTCAATGATTTGATGGAGAGTTAAGGTTTGCAGACAAGTATGCATTAAAAAACAGAGATATATATATTTTTGTTTCTTATTTACTGGGGGGGGGGCATCAGCATGTATTTACTTGTCAAAGTCTCCAAAGATGTCAGCCACAGTTATATACGTGTACACACTGCATCAGAATGAGAGACTTGAGAAAGTACAACAGCTTGGCAGGAAGGACATTGCCTTATCTATTCCAGAATAACATAAAATAGGTGTCAGTCATGGAGTTTGTTTATTATTTTATGCTAGTGATGGTGGCATGAGGTGAATCTAGTCAATTTACTATTGCCCTTTCTATTCACATGACATTCTATGAAATAAAACCATGATAAACATGGGATTTGGGGACATTTGTCACAACTATTGATTATAACTGTGTGCAGATAGTCCATTAAGGTAGTGCTGCTACCTGGTGTGGATTCAACATCCAAGTATCTAAACATATTGATGTTTAAATCTAAACAGTTATTATTCAACTGTCTCAACTCTAAACATCTAAACATGTTTAGCCTAAATGTTTATGTAGTTAGAATAAAAGTGTTCATTTCCTAAATGTGTAGTCGATGAGACACCTAACTGACCTATATGTTTAGGTTTTAAACGTGTTTAGACCTCAACATGTTTAAAATCTAAACACCATTTTTGCAGTGTAAGGGTCAAGCCATATGTTTTTAAGACCCAAGTGTTTCAAAGAGTACTTTGAAACACTGAGAGCATATTTACAGCTTGAGGAGTAGAAAGTTTCTGCTTAGGATCCGTAGTGTAGTGGAAACATGGCAGGCACTATAAATGTAGGTCACAGAGTGACACAGACGTCAGAAAAAAAGCCCCAGGATTGGTCCCTACGCCATTAGGGAGTGGTCATTAGGCCATGGGAACTCAGGTTACAGTTTACCGTCCAAGCCATTTTGAAAATTGATGAGGCATTTTTTCATTATTCATTATATAGGTAGCACTGCCTGGAAATCTCCAGGTTGTATATGTCACCATGTTTTTTTTTTTAAAGTTGTTTATTGGGAATAATTACATTTACAGAGTAAGTGCAATTGAAACCTGGTGCCCACGTATTGTGGTAGTTATACCAAGCCCCCTTTATATCAAACATCGATTAAGACAATCCTGATTATATAAAATTGATTTGGTAATGGCCCTAAAACTGCAATATGCGTTTACAGTATGTCATTAATACCGTATCAAAATTTTTCAATACATTAGCGATCAATTAATGATGAGATGAGATGAGGATGAGTAATAATATCACACAATCACACAGATTATTACATAAAGCAGTCTGGGTAGTCTTTCTTAATAGAGTTTTTAAACTCAGATAGGGTCTCAATGGTTGTATATTTTGCTTTTAGTTGATTCCACCTGGCACAGGCTCTATATAAAGCACTTCTAATGACAATAGGTTTAAGACAGTGTGGTAGTGACAATCTTTTTCCTTGATGAAAACGAGTGGGTATATTTCTATTGTCGATTAGATTTTCACATTTTGACAGGGTAAAAGCATAGAATAAAAGATGTTGATCTCTTCTGTCAGCAAGTTCGATACATTTACTTGCGTTTTTGATTTGCTCTGTTGTCATAGTTGGATTTTCTTCCAGTTTAACTTTATAAACAACCCTTAAGGCCCAATTTTGTAACAATTGTAATTCTTTTGTTTCTCCTCTATAATCCCTATCCCATACAAAGTCACAATAATCAAAAGTTGGTAATATCATACTTTTGAAAATATCCAGAGCAGTGGAGTTATCAACAAATTTTCTAATTCTAGCAAGTTGAAAAATTTTATGTCTTATGTTTTGTGTACATTTCACTCTATGATTTATGAATTTTAGATCTGGATCAAGTTCTATACCTAAATACGTAAAGTTATACACTCTTTCTAATGCAGAATTGTTTAACATAAATATGCTATTTTCGTTTTTTGTGCCATTATATAACATCCATTTAGTTTTCTTCTCGTTAATAGTAAGCGAATTTTGTAGGCACCAATTATACACTGCTTTTATGGCATTTTCCATTTCCAACGGAGTATTTACAGTTATGACTCCATCATCAGCGTACAGAGTGGTTTCAAAAGGTCCTACAGTGGGGAGGGAGTTAATATAGATTGAAAAAAGTACAGGACCTAAGACTGACCCTTGCGGTACTCCATACTTCAAATTCTTTGAGGTGGACAAAATATCATTTGCAATAGTATTTTGTGTTCTATTATTAAGATAATTTTCGAAGAATTTGTAAGTGGCAAAATCAAGACCTAGAGCTGATATTTTCCCTAATAATTTCGAGTGTGAGACAGTGTCAAAAGCTTTTTTATAGTCTAAATATAGACAATATGAAGGTTTATTTAATATGATGTTATTAATAATGGTGGACAGGTGTTCCGTTATGGCTGACTGTGTAGAATGTCCAGTTCTGTATCCATGCTGTGATGGGCAGAGCAGATAACAATTCTTCATATAGGTTTGGAGTCTGTTACATACAATCTTTTCCAGAATTTTTCCTGGTATTTGTAGTAAGCTTATAGGTCTTAGGTCATTAACATCAAGCGAGTTTGCCTTTTTATGAAGAGGAATAACAGTTCCAGCTTTCCAGGCAGTCGGGAATACCGAGGTACGTAGACACTGATTGTATAATACCAATATAATATCCGCAATGGCGAAGAATGCATCTTTAATTATAAATGATTTACAATTCTTTATAGCAGAAGGTTTTTTGATATTAATTCCTTTTATCATTTTAATCATGTCAACATAGGAAATATCATACATGAGGTTTGTATTCAAGATTGGGTATCCATATGGTACATTGTTTGCTTGTGCTCCTTCTCCAGGTGGTAGAGCTTTTGCTAGGTCTTCGCCAATATTTACAAAGAAACTGTTTATATATTCAGCGCATGCCTCAGGAGGAACAATTAAATTAGTAGTTCGATTTCTAAGTTTAATAAGGGTACTGCTGGTTTTATGTGGCAAAAGTTTGTGTATAGCATCCCAGAATTTAGCAGGGTCTGTTTTCCTAAAATTTAATAATATTTCAATTTCATGCTTCTGGCTGAGAAAAAAGAGCATGTGAGATCAGGGACAGCGATATAATAATCCTTTAGGTAAAGCATAAGTCCGCCTGCGTTTTTGTCTCTACTTGGGTACCTATCTAGTCTTACATATTGATACCCAGGGATGTGCAGCTCAGCATCCAATATAGAAGGTTTTAACCATGATTCGACATTACCAGTGATGTCTGAGAAAGTAATTAATCTAAAAACATCTGTCTTTTTGCCATATATAGAACGAGTATTTGTGCAAAAAACCATGAGACCCTTTTGCGTCTTAATATCATCTAGTACTACCATTTTGATAGTGACTCACTGTACAATATACTTGATATGAATGACATGAGTGATAGGAATGAGAGGTGATCACAGTAGAAAAATATCTAGGTTGATTGACTGTCATTGAAAGGGGGTCTGGAGCGTGGGCCCAGTTAGATAAAAAATATACAGTTTAATTAAGTGCATTGCTTTATTGGTAATGATAACGTAAGGTTGATAGATAATATCAAAATATAATCATATGTGGAAAAAAAAAGCAGCTCGGTATATATAACCGCTAAGTGTATTCTATTCTACACCTATACATGGGGTTAGTAGGTCAATCATTTCAGTGTTAAACCAAGCGCGTCCGATGACCCAGAGTCGCTGTTGATAAAGTATAAGGAGCAGTTATTTTTGGACGCTGTATGTTTTCAAGCAGAACCAAGCGCGCCCAGTGATACGAAGAAAATAGTATAGATTATGATCTTGACAGGGCATTAACAAAGCTCAATATCAGTTCGTTGAAATATAACACATTCCTTTTTAACACTACTGTCTGAGAAAAATCTTCATAATCAAATAGAGATACATACACTTAGTCCTGTATCAGCATAATGCTTTTGGGAACAATTGGTATGTCATGTCTAGTTGAAAAATTAGTATTATTTTTTATTAGGGCTGAAAGCAGTGAGCATTCTTTGTAGCTTGTTTGATCCCTGACTTTTCTCAATTTTTTCTTTTTCTAGATGCCTCTTCGATTTGTCTAGCTGTCTAGCACTTGATCTTCTACTGGTCGACATGATGGGATTTTGAACATTGGCTGAATAAGTCATCGTAGTAGTAGTTTTTGGTAGAGGAGAACCATGAGCAGCCTGCAATTCATCCATAGTTATAGTCTGTTTGGTGGTTGCTGGTATGGTCACTGGTGTTGTGGTGGTGACTGGTGAAGAGGTGATCACTGTTGTCTGGGCAGCTGTAGTGTGGGCAGTCGTAGGTTGGGCAGTGGTTGCGGTGTGAGCAGCCACCAGTCCCATTTGACCTGGAGGGATCAGGGTTGTCGCTGAGGTGGAGATTGGGGGGGTCGGAGCAATAGTATTGTTATTGACATTCCTTGCACTGTAAGCTTTAATTTGACACCAAATATGCCCCCCTTTGCTCATTCCTACCATGTCCAAATACATTTTTGAGAAATTCTACAATTTTTTTGTAGATAATGAATAATGAATTTTTTTCATGTGGCCCTTTAAATGCATGCGGGCGGTGGACGGTAAACTATTCTATTGGCCTTATTTATCAACAGGGGGGGGCGTAAAATTTGCAGACCCCTCCTGAGAGGGGTGGCTAAAAAAATGTTGACCCCTATTGAGGGGGGTCTAAAAAAATTCACCCTCTTTTTAGCAAAAAAAGCCAGCGCGCTACTATAGATCAAAAAGGGGCGCGAAAACTCTCCGCGCCTCTGGCGTGGGAGGGGCGCAAAAGATTTTGACTGCCGTCGAGGGGGGCGTAAAAAAATTTCCGTGCGTCCGCATGAAAACCCACCACCCCCCCCTGTTGATAAATAATGACCACTCCCTTATACACAGAAGTTCGGTATAGACTTTGGTAGTGTAGTCGTAGCAATGTTAAAAGCATTAATGTACGCCAGGGGGCATTTCCTAACACACTACGACTGCACCCTTCAGGACGCCGTACCGAACTACTCATAGGAACAGTGCTGGGTGCGATCATAGTACCTTAGGAATTGGCCTCTCCACTTGTGCCATAATGCTGCCGCCCTGACATTAATAGCCTTAGTAAACGGCGTCTTGACTTAATGGTGCCGCAGTATTGAATTTGAAATAAGCCCTGTATGACGTACCTCCCTATGTGCGGCGGGTGCTGTCTGTCTGTCATATTCATCCAGTAATCTCCTGATCCCTTGTATCAGCTCCTTCACACCACCGTCCCCCGCCATGGCTGGACGTGTTGTGACGAGTGTAGACTGTGATCCTCCAGGGTACCACGAATATACCAGGTCACGTCTATTTATGTTATTGTATTAATGTCATTCTAGGAGGCGATCATCATCAAAAGCAGGCGGGGGATCGAGGGTTGAGTAGGCAAAAATTATTTTGAACTAAAAGGGGCATTTTTTTTAACTTCTGTAATACCCATATATATAAGACTTTTTAAAGAAAATTTTCATATTTTTTTTCAATATTTTTCATATATTCAATCTTTTTTTTTTTCGCTTTAATGTCACATTTCTGATGTTTTGCGAATCTGCTTGTGTCCATTTCTGGCCAAGAATCTAGGCTGGAATGATAAATGAAAATCGATTATCCATGGCTCAGTTATCAATGATAACAATACAATATATAGGCCAAATTGTGGTTCAGCGAAAAGAAATCCGACCTCCCCACTTTAACGTTTTAGACCATGTTACCTGAAACCTACAGATATTTCTTTATTAGGCCCAAGGTTGTTGATCTTTACTTTTAAAAAAGGGCATGTTACTAGTCTATAATCCAAAGGACGAAACTCTTTTTGCACCTTTATCTAAGGGGGGCAAGGGCAATTTTTTTAGAAAAAGTATGGATTTGAGTTATGTCCAGCCCAACACAGCCACTGTATGCCAAACTGATTAAAACTCCAACCAGGGGGTCGTTGCACAAACAGCGTGCCTTCGTTCTGCTTTTCTCTCTCGTTAGTACGACATTCACAAAGAGACTTATTTCTGACCGTTGCACAATATGTTCTGCCTTTTCACAACGAGAGTCGTTGTGACAGCGAGACAAAAAAAACAGGACTCGCTGTGCTTTCCTCGCTGCTGCAGCGAGACTCTAGCAGAGCGAGAAAAAACGACAGGGCACCCGCGTATTTTGACCCAGTTAGGCAGAACGTCACTTCCGGTGCCCGCGCTGATGTCAACAAGAGGCCGGCTTCGATCAACGAAACACAGGGATATATCATGTCTCACTACGCTTCAGAAGTAAGTTTTCTTTTAAAATAGTGTTCTATAAGGTAGATCTTGTTCAGAAGAAGACAATGACATGCTGTTCTTAGACTGTTATTCCTTTTCCGTCGTTCTGTTAGCTTTCTTTCTATGCCGGGTCGGGCGATAATAGGGTAATTTGGTTCGCTCTAACGTCTTTTGAGCGTGTCTCTCTCTCTGTCTTGTTATTTCTTTTCATTTTCTCAGGGCAAGGAGGGGAAATAGTCTACTACACGGATCCCGTGGAAGAGGAAAAGAAACGAAGGCAACAGGCCAAGAAGTCCCCTGCTGTGCAGTCTAGAGTTAAAGCTAAAGGTGCTGCTCCGTCTCCCCTTAAAGTTTTGGTTGTGCCTTCAGAGAAGGAGCTGTTGGCACAGTTTCAGTGTCCCATGCCTAAGAAAGGGAAAGGACCTGTGTCTCCGGCAGTCAAGGTGCCTTTCAAGAAACCGGGTAAGGCTGCAGCAGCAGCAGGTGGGGCCAAGGTCACTGGCACACCGAAAGCGACAAAGGCCAAAGTTGCTGCAAATACAAAGGAAGCGAAGGCTAAACCTTCTCCTTCTCCCTCTCGAAGAGGTACCGCTAAGGCTCCTTTCAAGAAACCAGGTGTTCGGGCAGTCAGGAACGCTGCTGCCTTTGACGTTGATTTGACAGGAGACGACAGATCTGATGACATGCAAGTAGACGTTGTGTCAACAGACACCGACATAGTGGACTTGACCGGTATTCAACAGGAAGTCCCCCTCACTTCTACTCCAAAGTCGGAAGTCAAAAAGGAAGTACGGCGTAGTCCACGGATTCTTGAGAAGAAAAACTCTGGGGGCAGAGGAAAGAAATTAGACTTTGAATCAAAAACCACAGATGCCTCGAGTAAAGAAGAAGAAATAGCAAATCAGGTTAAGAACCAGGAAATCAGATTAGCCAATATCGAGTCTTTTATGACCACTATGGAAGTACACAGACGGGACAACGTGGATAACATGATGTCCTTCCTGAGTCGATGCACAGAGGTGCATGAGAGGCTAGGAACAGTGCTTGAGAGGATAGTGTCAGACAGGGAGTCCATCGTGAAAACGCAGGAAACTACCAGCCGTCACTTGCAGTCTATCATTGACACTCAGGCAACTTGCAGCCGTAATGTGGCTCAACTTATAAACGGTAAGGCATTATTTGGGTGGACATGTCATAAATCGAGAAAAAAAATATGTGTAGCAGTAAGTGTCTAGGTGTCTGGCTTTTCCTTTTTTTTATTTCATTTTCACTCTCATCTGAAGTTTTTCTTGACCAACAAAAATACTTATATTTATTTGTTTGCACAACGAGACAGATCGTCACAGCGTGACTTATACAGTTGGCATAAGTTTTTTTATTCGTTTCAACTTTTTATATCCTACAGTTTCCGGTAAGGTCATTCACATGACCGACGGGCTCCAAAGGAGGCCTGTCATGATGATGTGTGAAACCACGCAGACCCCGCCTGTTCCTGAGTTTCCTACTTTTCCCCTTGTTGTTAAACCTTCGTCTTCAGGTGCCTTGAAAGGTAAGTATTTTTTATTTTTTTTTCATAGTCTAAATGTGTCTTGTCCTATCCAATAAGTCTCTTTGTGAATCTCGTACAGACGAGAGAAAAAAGCAGAACGAAGGCACGCTCTTTGTGCAACGACCTCCTGGCCTATCTGTGCTTCTTCATATAGTTAGTCCAAAAGATTGGGAAGTTGTAAGTTATTGGAAAAACAGAATAAAAGAAAACACCGTAAAGACAGAGAAACTCACCTGTGTATAGTTTTGTATCACTCTCGTTCTGAAGAAAGCACAAAAAAAGTTTTTGCCTTGTTTTTCCACAGTTTTGACGCTCGATCCCTCTGCAGACCAGTCCACAGTGGCCCAAAACCTCCTTCACGTCAATGGCAATGGAGAACTAGTCACAGGTCCCACCGTAAACCAAGCTTCCCCTCTAACTTTGGTTTTAGCGGGGGAACCTGCAGCCCAAGAAGAGGAAGAGCAGCAGGGAGGATCGTATCCTGGTTGTGTGGTTAAAAGCGAGCCTCTAGAGCACGATCAAGGAGACGCGGGAAACAACGTCAACAGAGAGGTTGTTTACCAAGAGGTTCTTTATGAAGAGGAGGGAGAGGAAGGGACTCAACTTCCTTCTCCGCCAGGTGATGACCCTCAAAATCAGGTCACCCAGCCATTGAATGTACCGCATAACGAGCTTATTGAGCAAGGCAATCAGGGGCATACTGACCTCTCAGAGCCTGGAAAAGACTCCCATAGTGACGCGGGTGATGCAGGTTCTAACATAGAAGCACAGGGAGGTAGTGATCTTATGAAAGAGGGAAGCACTGACATGCAGGCTCATAACGAAGGACTAGAACAGGGAGGGAATGATGTCCTTGAGGATGGGGGTCAAGATGGCCAAACTCTCAGAGGAACTGACTTACAGAAAGAGGCGGCAGAAGGAGATAAAACTGTAAGCTGTGAGGCAGGAGAGGACAGCGAAGTAGTACCATGTCCAAAACTTAAAGAAGATGGAGGTGAAGAGACAGTGAAAGAGGTAGCACAAGACACCCAAAAAGAGGCTGGAAAGGAACAGCCACATTTGCAGCAAGGCGCTATTCAGACTAAAGAAGACCTCGAGGTTTCTCTCATAGACGTAGACGATGAAGTTCCAGAAGGAAGACTTGGTTTATGTGTGGTTCTTTCTACATGTGCCAGAACACACCCTCCTCCGCGTAAAATCAAGAGGGTCCACATAGATATATCTCAGGGGGGAGTAGTGCTCGACTGCAGTAACATAGAAGGGGTACTGAAGAAGGAGAAGCCTCTAGAGGAACTAACAGAGCCTGAACCTGACAAAGAGGTGATCACAGCGGCAGAAACTCTCCACTCCCTTCACCTGGCTGTTGATCCTAAGCCGGGTCCTGCGACCAGGAAAAGGGTAGCAGAGGCTACCAAAGGACAGCCTAAGAAAAAAAGGAAGGGCCCAAAGAATGGATCGAAAAAGAAATAGAAAATGTTACTTTCATGTGACTTTCACAGTCAGAGTATTCATGTTCGTTTTCCACTTTGTTATGATACAAGGGTTTCAGATTAAGAAAATCTAATTTTTCAAGAGAGAAACAAACTGACTATGACGCTGTATGTTTTATGACTTCAACCTACATAGAGGAATCTTTTTATTTGGCCACAACGAGACTCCTTCTGTAATGCATGATGCGGTTGGAGAGTGGACAGACATATTTTCATGTAGGGAACATTTCTTTCGGGTGAACAAAAGAGAACACCCACTTTGGTTTACTTTACTAGTACTTAAGCTTAAAAAAACAGATACTTCCTAACATAATAAGTCACTGATGTCTTATACCATCACCCCTTCACTAAGTAGTCTGAAAAGTCATGAGGTACAGTGTAGTTAAGAGTTTTATGCCTTTGAAACAGTTATCGGCTTTTCCTCGACCACAAAACCATTTGAAAAGAAATAAGGTGCTACAGTGGCCACACTATTGAAGTCCACTTTTCCTAGTCACTTTCTGGTCATGATATGTAATAAAAAGTTTGAAGTGAAAGCCTGTGTGACCTGTTGTTCCTCTAATAACGTACTGAATAGTATATTAGCTTGAAGTTAAAGAAGTACAAGACTGAAAAAGCTTTGTTTATCTATTCTAATGCTATGCCCTCCTTCACAACGACTTTTTAGAAAAAAGGTCGTTGTGCGTAGGGGGCAGCACTCTCGATTTCATGTTATGACGTCATAATTGACAGAACGTCGTGGAACAACATGTCCAAATCTACAGGTGATATGCCTCCTAAGAAGCACAAGGTATGTAAAAAAGCTTGACCAACTTCAAGTCTGAATATCAGAGAAAGTCCTGAACACAAAGGAGAGCATGCAGAGCATAAAAAAAGGGCCTCAAAGTTAATTTTATAAGAGGATAATGGCGGGTCACGTACGACGTAGCACAACGCTAAAAGTTAGCCAATAGTCGCTGTGCTTTGTCCCTTACTTCTCTCGTTGTGACACCGGTTGGCAAAGGCTAATAAATAATTTTTTTATTCCATGTTATGACAGCAGGGTCAGCCTGATAAGAGACCTAAGAAAAGAACACAAATGATACTGAAGCATAAGGATTTCTCGGTTGACTCAGAGGCCTCTACAGTCCTTTACCAGCCAGAAAATGCACATCGAGAAAAGAAAGCAAACGATACCTTGGTAGGAGCTTCTTATGCTGACCATCAGTCCAACGCCAGTGACTCCGAAAGTGAAGCAGAAGATCTCCCTATGCGAAACGACCTTCCTGTCTCCAGAGAAAGGTGGAAGACGAAAGAAGTAGAAGCCCTAATGGATGCAATAAACTTAAACCGGGACGCTATAAAGTTCCACTTCAGCGGCACAGGAGGAGGGAGGGACATAAGGCGGCAAGCATGGAGAGACGTGGCATGTAAGTTTATTACTTCGATAGAATAATCTTATATCTTCCCCTTTTTTTTCAAGGCAAGTTACTTCATAAAAAAAGAATTTATAAATTAAATACTTTCTTCTTAATTCTTTCAGTATACGTTAACTCGGAAGCGCACACTCACCGGACTGTCAGACAGTGCTCTGATAAGGCGTCTGATTTCACCCAAAAGATGAAGCAAAAGGTAGGAGAGAAGTGAAATTTTTCTTTTTCAACATAACAATAAAGTTAGTGAAGAGAAATAAGCAAAATAACAAAATTTTTATGCTAATCTATTTACTTACAGTACAATACACTAAGAAGGGAGATCAAAAAGACAGGAAGCGGACCACCTGCAAAGAAGTTGCTTTTGTCCAACACCCAGCAGAAAGCTTTAGAATATCTGAAACCAGAGGCAGTTCGAGGTGAGGATGGACTACCGTAGTCACTGTACCCTACCTTATTCAACCTCTTATTGAGTTTAGAATAAAAGACATCTAATGTTTTTTTCAAACACAGCGAGAAAAAAAACAATATTATGTACTTTTGAGACTCAGGAAACATCTGTATGTTTTCAGGTATTCCAGGAGTTACTCCCATGGAGCTGGACCCTACCAACCAAAGACACAGTCAGGCATAACAGAAAACCATCTGTGGAGACCAGGTACTGCCGACTTCTCCAAGGCTAAGACCAAAATGAAGACCACTAAAGTACCAACAAAAGATAAAGACAAAGAGAGAAGGAAGGAAGAAAGAAAGAAGAAAGAGGAGAGAAAGAGGAAACATGAGGCAAAGATGAAGGAGGAGAGAAAGAGGGAGAAAGAAGAAGCAGTATTAAGGAAGAAAATGGAGAATTTATCCAAACAGAAAGCAGCAGCGAGGAAGAAAGACGAGTCAAAGACTGCTCTACCCAAAGTTAGACCTAAACAAGGGCAGAAAGTTGTGGTTTGCACCAGAAGCGAATACCTGCAGCTGTGTGAGGAGAAGAAAAGGAGGAAGGCAGAGAGGGAAGCCATAAGAGCTCAGAGAAGGCAAGCCAAAAATCAGTTATGAAGTATGGATTAAATGTGACAAAGATATATATGATAAAGAGAAATGGACAATCTTATACAAGTTTGACAAAAATACAGTTTATTTACAGTTTATTATGTATATGTACATAAATAAAACTTTTTTTCTTTTACGGCGCGTGTTCAAGTTTTCTTTCACAAAAGGAACAGGAAAAAATGTCAGAGAAAAATATTTCATGTGAGGCCTGTCCGCCAGGTACATCTTTATGTACATTAAGGTAAATATCTCAGACAAGCTGAAACTCTCTCTTTGTGACATACATGTGTACCACATCCTAATTATAAGGTATCACAGACAAAGAGCCAAAGTACTTTCGTTGTAACTTGAAGCATGCAAGGTGCCACACTTTTCAGAAGTATTTGTTGCAGTACTCGTCCCGGAAGCACTTGATACGCTCCTTTTCCTGTTCTCGGGAAAGCTGTCTTGGTTGGGGAAGGGGAAGACGGACTGGTGTCCAGGGATCAGCAGGGTCATCTACAATCCTTATGCCATGATCCATGGCCACGTTGTGAAGGCAGGCGCAACTGGTTATGATGTCTGAAGACCTCTTTGGCTCGTGCCTCATGTAACCTGCGGAGGAGTCCAAGATCCTGAAAGACAAAAAAAAAAAGAAAAAAAGGAGCTTTAGACAGGGACAAAGGATGACACAGAAAAAAAATATTGGAAGGTAATATGTTAAAGCGCAGATAATTAGTTCCTTTCTTTTTCTCATGAGTGGGAAAGAGTTACACTCACCTCCAACGCTGCTTCAGGATACCGATGCACTGCTCGACTCGAACCCGGCTCTTCTTATGCCACTTGTTGAATGCGGTCTTCTTGGGTGAAGTCTCGTCCTTATAGGGCATGAAGAGGTGCCGACGCAACCCATATCTGCCAAAAGTAGAAGATAACCACATGTTATAGTGTTTTGCATGCTGTGAAAGAAAAGTAGAGACAAAGACTAAGAAAGGAAGCTCACCCCGAGTCTCCTAGGAGAACAAAATCCCCCCAAATCTCCTGGTCGAGCTCGTCTCCAACGGGGCTCGCCGCGAGACAGTAGGCATCATGCACCGATCCTGGGAAGCGAGGGTCTATGAACAATATCCGTTTGTCATAGTCACAGACAATCTGCACCAAGAAAGAAATAAAAATCAGGAAAAGGGAAATAAATTCCATCTAACCATATTCTGTTATAGATGATATGTTTCATTATAATTCTAGAGGTGCAGGACAAAAAAAAGAGGAAGATGAACCTTATTTTATTAAGGTAACAAAAATAAAGAGGACTCCACAGAAGGTAAGAAAAAGGTGAAAAACTCACAGTGGTGTTGATGGAGTGATACTGATTTCTGTTGACGTATGCGCTCTCGTTTCTGGAGGGGCACTTGATTGGGATGTGGGTGCCATCCACGTATCCAAATACAAACGGTGTCTCTTGTTCGACCTCTCTTTGGTTCCTCTTGACTTTGTGGCGGTATAACTTCAAGGCCGCAAGCAGTTTTGATTCAAAAGAGTGGGGCCACTTCACATACTTGTGCCGGTTCTTGACGAAGTATTGAGCGACATCTTTCACTGAATTACACACTACGGACTTGGATACCTTCTGGGAGTCCCCAGTCAGCACGAAGAAACTCCCAGTGGCAAAATACCGTAACACTAAACAGAACTGAAAGAAAAAAAAGGAAATCAATGTCAGAGTATTAGGAAAAGGGGAGAAATAAATAAATAAATTAAGAAAATTTCTTTCTTCCTGATAAAAGGTCGTCTAGTGATGGGTGTGGACTACAAAATTCTACTGGTGACATGCTCATTTCTTGAAACAGACATGTGACATGGGATTTACTGACATGAATAAAAAAATTATTGACATAAAATTATTAAAATTGACATGTTGGGCCATGACAGAGGTGACATGTGACATCAAGTGATATGTGACATGACCATTTCATCGAGTCGAGATGTCAGAAGGGGGACCCCCCCCATCCAGACCACAAAGAAAAAAAAGAAGGTATTTCAGCTTACCCTGTCTATGCAGGAGAGGCCTCCCCCACGTTTGCTCCCCTTGAACTTGCTGTGTAGCCTGTAGTCCTGGCACAGCTCCATCACTACCTCCTTGCTGAGCCTGTACCTTGCTGTAAACTCTTCATCAGAGAATAAAGTGAAGGGAGTATCTCTTTTCTTGCACTTTCGCTTTCTTCTTCCCAGACTGTCTCTTGGGACATCCATTTTGACACAGTGTAGTTGTCACACTTTAAATTTCCCTCCAAAATGTTACTCTGGTTCCATTCCAAATCACAGAACGACTGTCCCCATAGGGACCAATGTTAAAAACCAAAAAGGCGGTGACTCCAGAGTAACTGCCTTTTTTTTCTCGCTGTGCATCCAAAAATTTTAGCACAGCGACTTTCGCACAGCGAGGAAAAGATTGTGCAACACTTTTTTTCTCGCTCTGCAAAAACGGACCAAATGGCAGAGCGAGAAAACATTTGTGCAACACTTAGACACTAGCAGAACGAGGAAACCGGTTTTGAGGCTGATTGTGCAACGGCCCCCAGATCATCTAACCACGCCCATAAAACATGTCTCTTTGTGGATGATACATTATTCATGGTGTTGAGAGACCCGGATGGACACCAAAACAAGAAGCAGCACCAGACGCCCACCAGACTCCAGACGCAGCAAACATCTACCACAACCTGGGGGGCATTCCTTAACAGCCTACGACTTCACCCTCCAAGTCGTACCAAAATCCCCGTAGGAATAGCACTGAGATTTGTAGTCGTAATGCCCTAAGAAGCCTCCTGGCGAATGAGTTTACCATAATGGGTAATATCATTAATTAGGCATTGGCTATCACTTATACAGGGGCTTATTTCAATACCACTGGCGACAAAATAAGCCTCAAATCGTCAGGAAATCCTCTATGTGTAATAATATCCTTGTCTACATTACATAGCTAGGTCTGGTTTCACACAGGGATAATATGGGTCAAACAACAGGAGTGGAGGGGGGCAGGAAGGGGCGGGTGAGTCACGGTAAACTAAGGGAGAGGAAGAGATAGCAAGCACTAAATGCAAGAAAAAGAGAGTGGGGAAGGTGAAACAGAGGGGACAAAGGGGACGGGGCAGAATGAGAGGAGGCGGAGAGGGGATAGGCAGAGGGAGGGGGGAGTGGATAGACAGGGAGAGGAGGGGAGAGGGGGAGCCCTAGACAGGATAGGGCAGGCAGAGAGAAGAGGGGAGGAGAGGGAGGGGAAAGGCAGGTAGAGGAGGAGGTGGAGACATGCAGGGAGAGGAGGGGCAGGGGACAGGCAGGGACAGGAGGGCAGGGGACAGGCAGGGACAGGAGACGGAGGGGAACAGGCAGGGACAGGAGACGGAGGGGGAACAGGCAGGGACAGGAGACAGAGAGGGAACAGGCAGGGACAGAACAGGCAGGGACAGGAGACGGAGGGGAACAGGCAGGGACAGGAGACGGAGAGGGAACAGGCAGGGACAGGAGACAGAGGGGGAACAGGCAGGGACAGGAGACGGAGGGGGAACAGGCAGGGACAGGAGACAGAGGGGGAACAGGCAGGGACAGGAGACGGAGGGGGAACAGGCAGGGACAGGAGACGGAGAGGGAACAGGCAGGGACAGGAGACGGAGAGGGAACAGGCAGGGACAGGAGACAGAGGGGGAACAGGCAGGGACAGGAGACGGAGAGGGAACAGGCAGGGACAGGAGACAGAGGGGGAACAGGCAGGGACAGGAGACAGAGGGGGAACAGGCAGGGACAGGAGACGGAGAGGGAACAGGCAGGGACAGGAGACAGAGGGGTACAAATAGATCTTGAAATGCACAATGGTCAGTGAATAACAACTGTGTCCTTGATATCAGTCCGCTGTCCTCCTGGCACTTTATCTCGCTCGCCCAGGTCAGACTAATCCCTCATGTAACTCATATGAGTTTCTGAGAATAAAATCGTTGTCATTGTCATTGTCATTGGCAGGGAGGGGACAGGGGGCGGGGAGGGGACAGACAGGGAAAGGAGGGGGAAAGGAAGAGTCAGCAGTGAGCTTGGCCTACCCCCCAGTACGTTTTCATTATTTTCTCTATATTTTCCCTCTCCCCCCCAAGATCTCTCTCTCTCTCTCTCTCTCTCTCTCTCTCTCTCTCTCTCTCTCTCTCTCTTCTCTCTCTCTGATCTGTAAGTTTAAGGCCCCCCCCTACACATTTTGATCCCTGGTCTATAAGCTTTAGCCCCCCCCCATGTTTCATCTATTTTTCCTGCCCTGGCATCTGTCTCTCTCTCTTTTCTGATCCCTGGACCGTAAATTTTAGCCCCCCCCCAGGGGCGTAGGAAAAGGGGCGGCCAGGGGGGCCTGGGCCCCCCCAATCATGAAGGAGGTGGGGCCTGAGTATGTCTGGGCCCCCCCAATATTTTCCAAGAACTCATAAACACAATGGAAAAGAAGCTAAAACTATACATCTCAAATTATATTATTATGGTGATGTCATAGGGAGAATGGGGGTCTGAGCCTAAAGTCAGATCCAAAATTTACCAAAAATCACTTTTCTATATGAATTCTAAATACGCATATATAGACGCCATCACGCATCAGGCGACAATTCAAGGTGGTCGTGATGGTGCCCTCACCGGGCCCCCCCAATGAAGATTTGCTTCCTATGCCTCTGCCCCCCGGAGCTTCTTTCTCTCCCATAAAGATGTGGCCCCTGCACCTTCCACCAACCCCCGTATATGAGCCAGGCACCCTCTGTCAACCCCACATGTAACCCAAGACAAATTTCAGACCCCTATCGAGGGGAGGGGGGCTAAAAACATTTTGATCCCTCTTGAGGGGAGGGCTAACAAAATTTACCCTCTTTTTAGCAAAAATGACCGTGTGCTACTAATAGATCAAAGGGGTGCGTGAAAATTCTCCACGCCTCCAGCGTGGGGGCCCAACAAATTTTGACTGGTCACAGACACTTCTGAGTCTGCATCTCTTAGGGGAATGGTCATTTTTAAACAACTGGGGAGTTGGTGAAATTCCGCACGCATGCGACGAGAATTTTTCCGCCCCCCCTCGGAGGAGTCTGAAAATTTTCTGCCCCTCTTTTATTTTTTGGCGGCGCACAGACGTTTTTGCTCAAAAGGGCCTAAATTTTTTTTCTCCCCCCCAAACCCACCAACCCCCTCCCCGCTGTTGTTACTTCCTAAAGCTAATAGAGACAAATAAAGGAGGAAAGTTTGTTGAGAGTTGTGACAACCACACGCAAACTAGTGGCAGCAAACCTCGCCGGTTAACATAGTACTTCCAGTCATGTGACTTGAATAAAACTCTCTCTGAGATTTTACCAGCCATGGAGCAAGATGTGTGGCTTCAGGAGTTCCTTCATTTCACCTCATCACAACAAAGTTTTGCTGCTCGAGATCGGCACTGGCAGTACACACAGCCTGTCTTGTTTGGTACTTCTTCCTATTTCCATTTGATTCCTTGGAGAAAATTACTAATGCCCTTAACCAATAATACATTAATGCCATGCGCATCAAATGAGACATTATTTATAAAATTGATGCTGTCAGAGTGAGTGTGAGTGGCGAACTACGGGAACATCCAAAGTCGTGTGTCGATCCACCACAGCGGCAGATCCACCACTGCAGCCTCGTTCTGGGTGCATGTAAACATTCAAAATGGTGGACCGCCGCTCGTACGGGGGACTACGGTAATGGATTTTGCTAATTTTCAGTTAATTAGACACTCTAAAAACATAAAATAAATATAGAACTAAACTCCCCTGGTGCCCTCGGTGGCTGATCCACCCCTCATGGTGGATCGACCACCTCGTACACCACGGTCGTTTAGTTCTATCTATTTATTATGTCAAACATCAAACAATAAAGGCATTAAATTGCACTATAATGAAGTACTAGTAACATATCTGGGGAAACGATGTCACTGGCAGGGATGTGCAGCTGGTGAGACCATGCACTTTTGGCCAAAATGCCTCTCACCAAGGGTCTATTTTCTGTCAAAATACCTCTCACCAAGAGTCTATTTCAACCTCGCACGTGAAAATAAGTACCAGTTTTGGAATTTTTGCCCAAGTTTCTGCCGAATACGGTCAATTTTAAAATTCAAGACAAAGAAAAATCTTGAAAAAAAGTGACGAGGGAGGATTTTATTCTTTTTTTTTTTTTTGCCATAGCATTTCATTAGGGCGTGAATGCATCGCAGGTGCATTGTGAACGGCCATGTGTAAAAGTAAAAAAAAAACTGCTTTTTTAAAGGAAAGTTGTCATTGACATTATAAATGCGTGCATTCCCTGGACCATTTGTTTTCATTTGGTACCAAACTCGACTACTTTTGCTCATTTTTTTTGGTACTTTCTTCTCAGAAAATTCTATATAAAAAAAAATAATGATAATTTCAAATGACGATTTTTCTGACAAGGGCGGTGATGAGAAATAAGTGTTTTTTTAATGGCCTAACCATGGGCATTTCTTTACCAAAATCCCCCACACTAAGGGTCATGTTTTGCCCGAAATTCCACCTCACTCTTAGGACAGTCAGGTAAAATCAGGATAATTCCAATTATTTGATTGTTCAGCAAACGTTCCAATATCTAATCAGCAATATAGACAACCAATGGTCTCTTACATAGGGTTAGATGGTATGCCCCTTGCCCTTTAACACTCTGAAGGAGACATTCAGAAAACCTTCACCTTGGGGTGTAGCCTGATCTTAGGGATTAGTCTGACCTGGGTGAGCGAGATAAAGTGCCATGCGGACAGCAGACTGATTTCCAGAACACAGTTGTTATTCACTGACTGTTGTGTATGTCAATATCTGCTTGTGCCCCTTTTATGCTGTTTTCCATGGCCATTTCTACAATACCATTGAGCCATGAAGTTGCCACATTCAGTTTTATTATCATTTTCATAATCGCAAAAAGGTAATCTAAAGCATACCTATACATAATCAGGGGTAGACACTAACATTTTAGGACTTTGGCCACCCGGGCCCGCAGTCCTATATGAAATAAATGTAGGTGAGAAAATCTATGTGAGTGAGATTTTCAGAAGAATCACGGCCAATGCCTAAAATCACAGGCTATTGCCCCGGGGCCAGCGCTATAATGTCTACCCCTCTACATGTATCACGGATGCTGTTGGAGATTTACACCTGTCAAAAGTTAACCATTTTCTTATATTTTCTCTTTTCTAATTCATCCACAAAGCTAAACCATACAAGTGTTGCTATCCACAAAGCTAAACCATACAAGTGCTGCTATCCACAAAGCTAAACCATACAAGTGCTGCTATCCACAAAGCTAAAACATACAAGTGTTGCTATCCACAAAGCTAAACCATACAAGTGCTGCTATCCACAAAGCTAAACCATACAAGTGTTGCTATGCAACGATCCTAAGTGCAATAATGCAGGGGTTGTAAATATAAGTGATGTGAGGCATATTTGATGTGCTTCTTCTTAAGAGAAGTGATAGTTGATTACCCGGCATTTCCTAGCCCTTTCAAAGGCCAATTAATTTCAAGTTCAATCTTATTCCAACCAACGGGCTTGATACACAAGTGAATTAACAGAGAGGCTGTTGCGAAAGGACAGGAATTAAATTCTGTCGGAGGTGCTATTCCCAAATGGGAACTGACTACCCCCAAGCAATAACTTCTCCCCTGTTTTGCAGCAAGGTAATAGGTTATAGAATTGATTCTTAAGTTTTCATGAATTGGGGAATGCTTTCCAGTATGACTCACATTCAGAGGATTGATTCTGAGTGTAAGGTAAGAAGTTTGTTCTGAGCAGCAGAACAGCCAGGAACTGGAAGGTGAGTTACGTCAGTGAGAATTCGATTCCGATTCTTTTCGCAATAGCCTCCAGGTGTTACAGGGCGATCAGGAAGTCATGCTACTGTATAGGCAATCGTAGGTACTTCTGGTGGCTGTTGCTAAACCATTGGAAGTCACTTCTTTTGGAGGTGTACTTCCAAAAACGGAAGGGACTCATCTTTGGTAATCTCTTCTCTATTGCATTGCAAAATATCACTTCCCAACAGAAGTGGTCTGGAAGTGGTTAGAAACAACCCTTCAACTGGAAGTTGCTTCCTACACTCTGTCGCATAAGTATGTAAGCATGGGCAGTCTGGGAAGCACTCAGGTGTGACCTTTTTTTTGCAACACAGTTTGATTTGTGGGAAAGTGACTACGTCTGGACTACAGTGTCGGAATTGCTTCTGAGTGGTTAAGTAGAGGAGGGACAGGGGAAGTGAGGTACCTATCCTGAAAAGGAACAACTCAATCTTTTCGCAACAGCCTCCTGGGTCACTGACTGCCCTCTCTATGATTGGACTGGATGTTTGGGGGGGGGGGGGTAATACATAGTGGGGAGGCTCAGATCATAGTTTTTGAGAAATGGCTAGCAGAATTGCTAATTTATTGACAGCTTACTGCATCCCTTCCAAGCCATGTCAGTACAGGTCTTTAGAAATATTGAAAATTCTTTTCAGTGATCTATGGATAAACAAAATCCAAATATCAAAGGAAACCTTTAGAAATGAAAAGATATAGAAATTGGTCTGAAGTGTGCAAAATATATTATACTACATGTTTTGAAGTTCAATTAATAATATTTTTCCCAATCATAAATGATTACATAAGGTTACATAACAATATCATATTATTATTAATATTCATAATTAGCATTATATAATAATGTACATAACGACACACATTATAAACTCTATGCCGCCTCGCATGTTCCTACACGTGACATACCGACATACCGATATGGTGTTAGGTAACACCATATCGCACGAATAATTATTAGCATATGCCCACAGCGCCCCCTGGAGGCTGCGCCGTCCAGCCATTCATAATCTAACACATATCTAGACTGCTTACTCCATACTATTACTGTCTCTGATTATATAATACCTCATAATTGTCATATTGACCAGCAACAAAGCTACGACACTAATACCTGTACCTGACTACTTAGCTTTAAACCTTGGAACTTATATCGTTTTCATGTGACATTAGATCATCTATAGTTTCCCCAAGCATATAACCATTTTCCATGCCACAATGTCTACTTTTGATCAGAATAATAATTATTCTGGTGTTTAAAGGTTATTATCAAGAACACTGCAATGATGAATGCTTAATAACAGATTGATCAACATTGGCATCATATAATATCAACCAGTAATGTGATATATGATAATTATGGATGCACAAGTTGATTTTAGGGCCAGATAAAACCACGGGGCAAAGCCAAGTGCTTTTATCTGACCCTAAAATCAATGAGTGCTTCCATAATCCTCACACATTGCATTTACACCATGGTTTGCATCTTTAGGATGCATCAAAATGCATCAGAATGCAACCTGCACTCACTGACATATAAGACTCATCTAACCCAACACCATTATCCGGCCCCGTGCCCTGATGCATAGGGTATAGCACTTTGGATCAGAAGATTGCTGGTTCCATTCCCACCCATACTGAGCTTTTTTGGTACCTACAGTACCACTGTCAAAGCTTTATAGCTATACATTAGCTGCTGTCACATACAAGAATAGTACAGAAAAAGAACACTGTCTATGTTCAAATGTTCAAAAGTGTCTTTATCTCATGATAAAAGCACCCAGATTATCCAGTTTAGTCACCAAAAATCATTCTAAAATGTGATAACCGTGGTATAATTGTCGATATCCATTCACCCTTCTGTGCCGATCAAGGACCGGAATCACATGCCTCTAGCTCATACGCTTTTGGAGTTGTGATCAGTATGCAGGCTATAGGCAGGTGATTATAATCAGGCTGCTGCTAGAGGCACGTGATTTCCGCCAACCTTTTTTTGAGGCCCAACGAGGTCATTGGCAGTGGAATTAAAAAGATTTGGGATGAATATTGAACCAAATAATCATACTCCAAGCTCTAATTATATTTACCTAGGGCGTGGTATGTATCCTCTTCCATAGGAGGGGTCCATGTATGGCTCAGCGCACAGCTTGGTGGCCTGGACAGGTACCTTGGTTTTCTTACCTGGATTTCTACAAGTGGAAGACATGTATGAATATCGGGGCCAAGAACAGGGGGGGGGGGATCCAGTGCAAAGCTCTCAAGTGGCAATCAGAAGCATAACTATTACTGCTGGAAGTCATTTCTCAGAAGCTAAGTTTTGAGCACCCCCAAATCGTACTGACCTGGCCTGGATCGGAAGGGAATTCTTGATTTTACAGGGTCAATCACTATGGCTGGTGCAGATATAGAGGTAAGGGGCATGTATTTGAATAGGCAATCGTAGGTAATACATAATCACCCAGGGTCAATCAATACGATTGGACTGGATCATAGGGGTGGTTGAAATTGTAGGGAGAGGGGTAGGATCGTAGTGTTTGAGAAATGGCTAGCTGAGACTATTCAGTGGTCAGTCAGCAGAGCACCAGTGACCCCTTGTGGGTTTCAGAGGAACTCATTTGTATTGGGCCCTATGGGGATGGCCCATGTACACCACAAATCTCCGTTATCTTTTCTTCACTGGAAATATCAGACGATTCATTTCTAGGTACATGTCCGCTTGTCTCAAAGATGTATCAGGTAGATGGCTGAGACAACATTCATTGTAGCTACAACAATGAGTCAATGAATTTACATGTGTGGACAGTAAAAAGTTTGATGCAGGATACTGACGCATGTGTTTTATCAGGTCCATGGGGCCTGTCCTTTGTAGTTCAGTTATTCCCCACTAGATGCCCTTTCAATGTATACCCCCCTTGGGGTTACGTGGAACTAATTCCATTTCCTCTATGTTTCTATATAGCATAACACACAAAAACAGCCACCCCTAATGTTCGTTGGTAATATTTTTGACCGTAGCAAGATTAAACCATCTCTCACACACAATGTGTTAGAATATAATATAGGCTTAACCCTGAAAATCTTAACTAAGGGAGCGATATGTACAGCAAGTGCCATTCTACCCTATTTTGGGCCTCAAAACCTCCATTGGCCAGATGAACATTTGCAGACCTGATAAAATCCCCAAACCTTGGCATAATATAAAAACTCATCTACTGTTCCATTTAGGAACTATTTGGGGTCACTTGTGGTTTTTTTCATAATTTTACCAATATTTCTTGCATATGATTTCTAAGCCAATCAGCACCCAGATCACCTTCAGTGCAGGCCTGAATACCATATGACTCACGAGAGGGCAGCATTTACGTCCATGTAACCTTAATTAGGGGTAAGGTCTTCAGATTAAACTAAAATGTTTTTCTATCAAACCTTAGGGTCTGTCCTATAAAATCCTAAAGTGTGGTGGCAACAGCCTTTCTCAATTTTATGATATGAGGGGATTGATGTGTGCAATTCACACTGAAATTCCTACCAGTTTTCAACGTGATTTCCAAGCAGCGACTTTTATCATCAAAGATCTATGCACTGCACAAGCAGCAGATCTAGAGCTGTCAAATTGCATATTTGCATTGAATTTAGTCACCTGATGATGAAGGGGGCATTGTTTTTGCAAAATATTGTTCGGATTTTGCCAGAAAAACTCACAAAATCATGAAAAACATGATAAAACTGGTGAAAAATGATTAATATTAGGCCTATAATTAATCCCACTTTTAACAGATCATATCTTACCAGGGGATCATTTTTAAGGCATGCCTTTTCTGTTACATGCATCAAGAATACCTGTTATCAATATTGTATGTACTAATATTTGCACTTGGGGATAAATTACTACTGGTTAATTGGATAGTTGCGCTCTCGCTGAAACTTTGACGGAACACCGCAAACCCGACCAAACTTCCAATGGACCCTATGGTAGGCCCTACATGGATATCTGTGTATCAATAACCCTAGGAAGATTAAAATGAGGCTAAAATGTCATTTTCTGCTGAAAATTTCACCCTGTAGGTGGTTTATGTCCAGAAAAAGTTATGTTTGGGGTCGATTCATAGAAACTGCAATATTAAGTGAATTACCCTACCTCCGCAAGCAAGGTTTTCCAATTTTTTTTATTTACACACCATTTCTGTGACTAATTTGGCCAGATTCCTGTAAAACCATCCTTGCTGTAACAGAAAATGACATTAAGAGGGCATTTGAAATAGGCAGGTCAAATATCCAATCATCCTAAAGGTTACGTGGAACTAATTCTATTTCCTCTATGTTTCTATATAGCATAACACACAAAAACAGCCACCCCTAATGTTCGTTGGTAATATTTTTGACCGTAGTAAGATTAAACCATCTCTCACACACAATGTGTTAGAATATAATATAGGCTTAACCCTGAAAATCTTAACTAAGGGAGCCATATGTACAGCAAGTGCTATTCTACCCTATTTTGGTCCTCAAAACCTCCATTGGCCAGATGAACATTTGCAGACCTGATAAAATCCCCAAACCTTGGCATAATATAAAAACTCATCTACTGTTCCATTTAGGAACTATTTGGGGTCACTTGTGGTTTTTTTCATAATTTTACCAATATTTCTTGCATATGATTTCTAAGCCAATCAGCACCCAGATCACCTTCAGTGCAGGCCTGAATACCATATGACTCACGAGAGGGCAGCATTTACGTGCATGTAACCTTGGGGACCAAGTTTACCAAGTGGGACTAATACTTCCTGAAGCCCCATCTAGTGTTGGAAGGTGGATCTTGACTGGCTATTGACTCAAAGACAGGTTTTAGTGTCGGTCCTGCTTTCGTTCCTTGCCACGTGAAGGATATCTTTTTTTTTCTAACGTTAAACGTTTGAAGAAAAGTGTCAAAATATTTTTTCTCTGTGTATTCCAAAGTTTTTCGTATTGTTCAATAGAATGGTTTTTATTTCTAGGTTTAAAAACGTCACTTTAACATTAAGAAACAATAATCATGAATCATAGTAAAGCAAGATATTAACCTTATTGCGGACTGGTTGCTCCGATATGTCACAAAACATAATTAACAAACATTGGAAACACATTGTAAAGATGAACATTGTATGAACACTTTTCAATGTAATGAAAACTTTTTTTACAAATGTGTTTAGGACCTAATGTTCCTGAATGCTGAAAAGTAAAAAGATTGTTTTTATCCAATGAGCTACCTTCACAAGTGGTTCCTTGAGTCCAGGTACCGTCAGCCTGACAAACCCGGTTAAAGCTCCTCAGACCCCAGCTACGTTCATTGGGACGGTACCCTGTCTGGCAGTCAAACATAACCTCCTCTTCATAATTCCAGCTTGAGCCAGAACGTTGAGCATTGAGGACATATCCAGGATCTGGACACTGTATACCTGTGAAACGTACAGAGGAAAGGGATTGAAAGTCTATAGTTTTGTAAATATGAATGATTATTTTTTTTTTGAATAGCTGTAGCCTCGAATGTTGACATGCACGTTACTTGAAGATGCACTTTGGTGAACTGATATCTGGTTCTATGTAAGGGGAAAATTACCAAGCAATAATTGCACTGTCATACAAATGAGTGTAATAACCAATATTGTATAATTCATTGATTTCCACTACACACAATAAAAACGTACCTGAGAAAACTTAGTCAAAGTGACTTATTATTCTTACTTAGTACTTATGACTAACAAATGACCAAGGAGGTCTAAGTTTTCTTAGTCATATTGACTATCCAAATCAGTTTCACTCTCTGAGCACTATCTTGAACAGGATATCTGCTGGGAGTTTCAGGCAAGCTAACATATCTTAGTCACTTTCACTAAGAGATCTTAGTAATTTTGACCAAGGTCCATTAGTAAATTTGACTAAGGGATAGACACATGGTGTTACCTTTACACACCAGATGGCAGCATGGTTTTAAACAGGATTTTTCTGGTGGGTGGGTACAATAAATAGTTCAATGGATGTCAAAATTATGATGATTTTTCAGAAACAACATGTATTTGAGGCTTTCAAAATTCAATCTAACATTACACTTGGCCAAATGTACCAAATAGGTTGATGCCTTGTCAAATGAAATAGGTAGTCAGAGAGGAAAACCTATTCTGTGTTAATCTAGATAAATACAATATCCACTTTTGAATTTGCTTCTTTGTTGGAAGCCCAGAGTACTTTGGCTCAGGGGTTCTAAATGAATATGGTGTGAGGCATTTCAAATACTTCCTCAATGAGGAGACTCTGATCTGTCAGGTGTGAATCCAACATAGAGCTTAACACAATCATCAGTTGAATTGAAGCAAAAATATCAAGTAGTGTACTTAGTAAAAACAGCCAAGGAATCCTAGTCAAAATCAGGCAAGTCAAGGCAATTTGGCCACTTTGTCTAATGGTTAGTCATATTCGACTAAGAAAGAGAGGGACTTTTAAAGACGGCGTTATGACTAACTATTGCTAGAAAGTTAGACGATTCCACTTGTATATGACTAACATTTGGAACTTATTTTTTTCTGTGTAATGAAAAGAAGATTAACCTTAGTGCTAACATACTTCAATCTGAACAACTATTCTGAGAAATGATTAATAATGACATCCTAAGAAGAACTTGATTTGCATTAGCTTCTCAATTGATTTTACCCCCAATAAGTACAAGGGGTATACATACGGTAACAGATGGGGATTGGGTCCGGGGTCCAGAGGCCTGTGGCCATACACTCGGGCCCATACACTCCATCTCAAAGGACGTCCTGGTGACGGATCCATAGTAAGGTAGGAGCGCGCAGGTAAGGCATAATCCTGCACCTGGCAATGCAAAAAAAAAAACATATCATAAGTATTGGCCTTTAGACCATTCAGACACCCTGTCAGAAATAGCTGTTGAATCTACGAGGGATCCTTGTAAAACTGAACAGTTAACCACCGTAATTACATAACAGGGGGCCGGTGTAGTTTTGACAGGAAACTCCAGGTGGTAGCGTGGTGGTACAAGGAATCTCTGCAAAATTAACAACATCTCTGTGAAAAATAAATAGACAAAGGTGCACGAGAATTGGTCCACACTGAGGGTTATCACACGAGGCGAAGCCGAGTTTGATAACCCTCAATGGAGACCAATTTGAGTGCTCATTTGTGTTTATCTCAAGTTATCTTTGTCAGAAATGTTCAAAACTTCATTTATTTGGCATTAGTTATCATTTCATCTTTAGTTATATGACTATTTGCAATGATCTATCTGGCAGTGTGATACAGGGAAGGGCTATCACACTGAGTGGTGTGGAGTGGTTCTTGGTTATACCTATGGGTCTGACATATTCAAGTTGAGATAACAAAGGATCTCTGGCAACTTTGGGATGGAAGATTATTCGTTATTTCAACAACGTTTTTTTTAACAGTGCACTTATTGCTGCTTATAGGGTCTTTTTTCAAGTCAGGATGCTGGGCTTCCAGATTTGATGACGGAAACCCCCCAGAATAATCTCATCAGTTGCAAAGGAATCCCTTTCTCTAGTGAAGACCGACACATATATGCAGAATCAACTCTAGACCAAAGTAGGGCACACTGACAAAGTTAATGATGCATAAAGAGATCTAAATAGACACGGGAGAAACTGAATTTGTGGTTTTCCCATTGCTTACAAGGATCAATAACTATGGTTTGAAAATATGTAGGAATCATACCCTGTACCCAGGCAGGCAGGAGTAGATGACTTTGTCACCAAACTCCGGCAACTGCTGTGGTTCAGTTATTGGAGTCGCGTACGGGAGGAGAGGCAGTGGGTTACATGTAGATTCTGCAGAGTTGGAAAAAAGGAATTGCATGTAATTGTTTAGCTGGTTATGTCAGCAAAGCCAGCAACTATCACAAAGGGTGTGTGAACGGAACAGGACATACTTTAAACGTAGATATTTTCATGTGTATAAATCTTCGTGAATTTACATTTTCGGTTGTATAGTATTTAAATTCGCGAATTTCCGATTTTCTGGAGGGTGTTCTATTGTAAAAAGAGCTGTGAGTATGTGCCCTCCTTTCTAAACAAGTCATGCACTGCTTCACCAAAGTACTTGCACTCACCAAATCAGTCTCAGAAGTCGCCTGCCTTGTTTAGAACAGATAGAGCTGCACTATCAGGTACCTCATAGTCTCACACACTGTAACAAGGGCTTTTATGATGCCTCTGTTACCTGCTGCACAACTCACACTGAGTAGGTACTATACTAACTGACTTCTCCACACTAGGTACCTACTCAAAGGCAGCTTTTTTAACACCTTACTTGAATGACCACTTGTGAGCAACAAAATGGACAAGTTATAGCTACACGAAAAGAAAGGATTGGAAACGAGGGCATTTTTAGCCTGCTCTTCATTCTACTATAGAAGCAACACCCTCCAGACTATCCCCCAGGAGTCAGTCAGTATAATAAACTATAAAGTGTGTGACATGAGTAGGTACCTGGTAGTGCAGCTCTCTTTATTGTAAACAAGGCAGCTGGCTTTTCAGACTAATGTGGTGAGTGCAAGTTGAATGGTGAAGCAGTGCACGACTTGTTTAGAAAAGAGGACACATACTCTCAGCTTTTTTTACAATAGGAGCAACACCCTCCTGCCTGTACAGAGAGTTATAAAAAAACCATGTTTGATGTTTCCTGATCCATGAACCATGAACTATTGATACCCTATGCTTAGTGCCTGCTGGTGAAAATGAATATTGATTTTTATGTGTGATGTTACTTTTACACATTTTATCATAAATTATTTGTCGGATTAGAACTTGGATTACCTCCTCTGTACCACACCCCAGGATGTAGGTACAGATATTTCAAAGCAGGGGGCTATCAACATTAGCCCCCCCCCATCCACCCTTCATATCAGCCAGGAGGGTGTTGCTCCTATAGTAAAGGGAAGAGCTGGATAAAAATGCCCTTGTTTCCAGTCCTTTCTTTTCATGTAGCTATGACTTGTCCCTTTTGTTGCTCACAAGTGGTCATTCAAGTACGGTGCTAAAAAAGGGGATTTGAGTAGGTACCTAGTTGGGAGAAGTCAGTCAGTATAATAAACTATAGAGCATGTGACATGACTAGGTACCTGGTACAGCTCTCTCTATTTTAAACAAGGCAGGTGACTTTCCAGACTAATGTGGTGAGTGCAAGTACTTAGGTGAAGCAGTGCATGACTTGTTTAGAAAAGAGGGCACATACTCACAGCTCTTTTTACAATAGGAGCAACACCCTCCACACCACCTAGTACAAGGTAGCCGCACAGGTCTTCGTCATTAGCATCATCATCGCCATCTCCACACTCATTTATATCTGCACTCATTTAAATCGCTCATTGTACTCAATGTGAATATAAATAATTATATAGATCTATAGAAAGGGAATTTTCAGTGAAGCCTTTTTCTGGGGTTAACCTAATGAGAATGTAGGCCTGCCATGTAATACACGTCATCTGACAGATAAAAGGCCCCCCATTCTTGCCACCACTGCACATGGGTTTATAGGTATGTGTACAGGTCATTTGCATTGAACTACAAACTATAGAGCTAGAGAGTATCATATGGCTTATAAACAAAGGTTATTTCTTAATATAATATTTATATGATTTGAACAATGAAATGCACTTATGCAGTTCTGAAAGTCTTTTTTCTCCTGATGGATGATTCTTGATCAAAATATTCTTTTGTCAGAATCTATAGCTGTGTTATTTTGAGACATTGACATTTTTGGCATTTTATGCAAATTATTTTCTTTTTGCTACACTTTCTTAGACCAACATTATTTTACTACCTTTGAAGTCCTCAGCTATATTGCTCAGGCCTAAAAGAATCTTGTGTTCAGGTAACATAGCTTAAAAAATAGGGTAGGTAGGTCCTAATAGATCACATGGTCCTCTATACTATATGGAAAATCCTGTGCGAATAAGAGTGTTATTCACACGGGATACCTGCGTGAATATAGCTTCCCGCAAAAGCTCATGTATATGTATACCTCTCTTTAGATTCTTTTCATATATGGACTTACAATCTTCTTGTTGAAACATCAATGGTAGCAAAACAAGGTCACACTGACTTGCCAAACAAGTGCCTCCTACCACCATGGGCACCTAGGTTAGCTTCATGGACACATTTATATGTTCAATGCCTGCCTTGAAATCCACAGGTAATTACAGTGTGGGTTCAAATCCTGATGTTAGGAGTTTTGAAAATGGCTATAGTATACTCTATTACTCTTATCAGAGAAGGTAGGTTCAAACCTAGTTAATATCACTTTTTATTATGTAAATGGCTTAGATGTATCAAGTGGTTTCTTTGATACTTCCTTGCATGTGAAATCATGTGAAGTTTTTCTGAAGTATTCAGGAACATACATTCAGGACATAACGTTTTCAGTTGATTCTATGTAGGACATCGGCGTAGTAGATACCTAGAGACTATGTTCACGTGTCTTTGTTCACTGGGTACCTCAAGCCTCGGTTGACACCCAGAAACTCAAGTTCATCCAATTAATGAACTCTAACATTGAGGCATTATTCCACTTTTTGGAGTTTTAAATAGTCCTCTATGATGTGAGACTCCTGATTTGGTGTACTCTCAACTGAAATATCGGCATCTGCAGATTTGTTGCTTTTTTTTTGTGGAGATCTCTGATTCTCGAGATGCGACTCTTGAATTGTTGCTTTGTTGACTTTTTTGATACCAACCATCGAGATTGTCCCACAATTTAATTGCCCTATACAGAGGTGAACGTTTATAAAAGTCCCTCTTCTCAAATACTTCTCAAAACAGCAGTGAGCTGGAGTTTCTATAATGAAAGTGTGACAAAGGGGTGAGGGGGTATTCATAAAGGTCTAAAAAAGCGTGACATAATTTATGGATCAGCCCTTAGGGAGCGATGGGGATGGGGTGAGGAGGGGCGGTTATGACCCCCCCCCCCCTCGTAGAATTCTTCCAATCTGTACCCTCTCCTGACACGCCGAATTCTTGGCCTAGCAGAATGACGTACAAATTGTATTATGAACCCCCGTCCTTATCCCCAAACTGACCACTAGGTCCGGCCCTAATATATATCTAATCCATATCTGAGTCATTTTCCATCATCCGACCTGTATATACGGAGGTGAGTGGTTACTTTGCCAAAGTCACCACTCACCTCCGTAATCAAGGTCTGTGCATAGCAAATAAAGGCACCAGAGGGCAGCACTGTTGCCTTTACTTTCTCACCCTTACTATAGCATATGGATAACACCTACACAGACTAAATCTGGTAACCAGTCCACGCCCATGCTCGTGAACCTTTGTCCATTAATGTTAGTGCCACTCACGTAACACCTCCAAGATTTACCTATGGGCCCCATCTAGCCTGCTGTCGTTGTACTGCGGCTATTGTGACCGATACAAGCTAGAGAGAGAGAGAGAGAGAGAGAGAGAGAGAGAGAGAGGGTGGGGGGAGGGGGAGAGAGAGAATACACATCTTCTTTCAGGGGAATGAACATATTCAAAGACAGCAAAGCAGCACACAGTGTTAACAAAGCATTAGCAGAAAAACCTAGGTCTGTCTGTGTGTCTGTGTAATGTACTCAGATAATGGAGGGTGGTGGACTCTTAGACATAGGGCGGGTGTTCGGTGGGATGTCGACCATTGCTTCAATCAGTGTAGAAGACAGTGTATTCTGCCAAACATATGAGGTGTGTAATGCGTCTTTACATTGGGTGGAGATCTGGTTGTAGGGAGTTCCTGCATGTGCTTTCGTCAAATTGTCTGTGAGATATGTGATCCCTTATTATCTATGGTCATGTTTGGCACATGTATCAGCACACGACGTATGGGAAAGAAAAAAAAACGATATGGGAACCTGGACTATTTCCCATGGTCCCTGAGTAAAGGTCTGCTGCACGTAGACTACTCGAGGGCTATCAGCCTCGATCTTCCAGTGGGGTAAAATGGGACTGATCCATTCATTATTAATTTACTATACCCATATCATTTCCAAAATGATCCAGTATTCTGGACCAGTTTAAATGCAGTAGAGCCTACCTAGCTAGTTTAAAGATCTGGAGGGTTTTCATTGAAAACAGGTGAAAACCTTTGACCCCCCCCCCCATCAGAGGGGTTGAACAAATTCTGACCCATCCCAGTCAAGGGGATGGAAACATTCTGACTCCCACCTTCAAACCCACCGGTCCCCTGTTAAAAATGATCACTCCCTTAAAGATCGATCGCCTGCAATATGGTAATACTTGAAGTTAAAAAAATTAACTTCAAGTATTATCATACTGTAGACGAACAGGACCTGAACTAAGATGGTCTAGTTTTGTTAAAGGAAAAGACAATCCTGTGTTCAACATGATTTCATTTCGTAGTCTAGATATATATTGAATGAAAGATTCTAGCAGAATTGTAAATATCCCTGCCACTGTAAGGGCGGGCCGCAGCTCCACCGTCGGCCCACTGAAGCTTTACCTGAGGTAGAAAAGCAGAAGTTCATTACAAGTCTACCTCAGGTAGAGAACAGACTAGACCAATCACAGCTCAGCACTTACACCCAATTATTACCGACAACTAGTCTGGGGCTTGCTTTACACTATAGAGTGGCCTGTAAGCTCATGGGATTAGGACTTAATGGTTTTTAGGAATTCTTTCTCAGTTTACCTGAGATAGACAAGCAGTTTATAGTTTACCTGAGGTAGAAAAGCAGAACTCTACCTGAGGTAGACAAGCAGTTTCTAATCTACCTGAGGTAGACAAGCAGTTTGGAGTTTACCTGAGGTAGATAACCAGTTGTCTACCTCAGATAGACAGGTGGTTACTAGTCTACCTGAGGTAAATACGTAATTCATTGTCTTTCTGAGATGGAGATAAACAGTTATCTACCTGAGGTAGACAGGTGGTTGCTAGTCTACCTGAGGTAAATAAGTAGTTCATTGTCTATGTCAGATTATGATTAAAGCTGGTATGTAGACAGAGTTAGTACTAAGATTAGTAGTAAGATTAAAACTTGAACATAAGAGCTTGCTTAGGACTGCATTAAACCGTTTAGATATTATTGGTTAATTAAAACTGGCTGTACTATACGGAAATATTTGTATGCTTAATATATCGGGTTTCATTATAATATAACATTTGGTAGTTGTTGGTCTTAACTAACTTGGGATTTGAAAGTTGAAATCAGTATTTAGTATGTAAGGGTTTAGTGAGCTTCGGGCAGGGAGGTCTCTAAAATTTATTAAAAGTTATCGAATTGTTTTAGTAGTGTTGTATATTTCTTTCCTCTACTACATCTTATGTTAATGGTATCTCAGCTTAACCATATTAATTTATTTATTTATCAAGTGTTATCAAGTTATAAGTTATGTATAATTCATGGACTGCGGGGTTGAGAATTATTTATCTTTTCTTGTCCGCTCCCCTGGTCGTCTCTCTTGTGATCCACTTATGGAACATTAGGTTGGTAAATTCCGTGGGGGGTCCATCTTCTGTCCTATCTGTTTAAGGTAGGACTTGTATATTTGTATATAATATATTGATCCATTATAAGTAATGTGAGAATTAGTGACTTCCTGGGGCTAAGGGGACTTAAAATGGTACATTTAAACACAAGGAGTATGTTTAATAAGAGATACGAAATCTTTGATCATTTGAATGGAACTGACATTGTGACGATGAGCGAGACCTGGCTACATCCAGACTACGACGACAAGCTGATTCAATGGGAAGGCATAAAACTGTTAAGGTTGGATAGGCATAAGAAGAAGGGAGGGGGCATATTTGCCTATAAAAGGGATGATATTTCGATGGATATTAAACTCAGGCATGATTTAAGCATTAGTAACTGTGATGTGGAATGTCTTGTCCTCGATGTAACAATTAAGAACTTACAGACTATGCAAATAGTTACTCTGTATAGACCGCCTTCAGGGAAGTATGATGGTTTCTTTGAACACCTGCGTAAATTGATGACAGCTTGTGACCTTGAAAATACTGAGCAATGGTTTATGAGAGACATAAATATAAACACTTTGCATGAAAAATTATCTGGAACTAAGAAACTGAATGATCTGTGTAGTGATAAAGGTTATCATCTTTTAATCAATCAATGCACCAGACCATATAAAAAAATTACATCTTGCCTAGACAATATCTTTACTAACTATAATAATGACCTGTGTGCAGGAGTTCTGAATTTCTTGGTGAGTGATCACATGCCTGTCTTCATTGTTAAAACCAAAGACAAAATAGATTATGTTAAAAAAAAATCTTTGTACGTATGTATAAGAATTTCAATGAAGAAGATTTTAAAGATTGGTTGAGAGAGGGTGATTGGGATGCCTTTTATGATCTTACTGATCCTGAAGAAGCCTGGTCTTATATTGAGAACCACATTAATACTTTCCTTGATGCACGTTGTCCGTGGATAGAGAAACTTGTTGTTAATCAAAGAAATTGTTGGATGACAAATGACATACTGTCTCTAATACATGATAGGGAGGACAATGTGGAAATGTTTGGTAAAACTAGAGAGAGTATCTACCTAGAAAGAGCTAGATCACTGCATTGTCATATTAATAAAGCTGTCAAATGTGCAAAAGCCAGCCATGTCAAGGATATGTTGGAAGAGAATAAGGCCAGGAAATTCTGGAGAGTTGTAAATAATATGATTAAACCCCCTGAACCGATTGAGCCACTGAAGCTAATAGGCGATGATGATACTATAAAATCTAAACAGGACTCTGTAGATTACTTTAATGAGTATTTTTCCAGTATTGGTGAAATGTTATGTCATAGCCTTACTGGACGAGGACATCAATGCAAACAGGTTTTTGATGAACCAGTTGGTGGTAGTGTAGACAGAATCAAAGTTGACGTTGGTTTTGTCAAGATTTTGTTGATGATATAAATATCAATAAGACCTCCGGCATAGAGGGAATCAGGTGTGATATTCTCAAATCAGCTCTCCAGTATTTGTTGTCTCAAATAACATGGTTGTTCCAACTATCGTTTGATACTTCCATCTTCCCTGACGAGTGGAAGCGGGCGCTTGTGAGCCCGGTACCAAAATCTGGCAATATGAAGCTTATCAAGAACTGGAGACCAATCTCACTTCTTCCAGTCCAATCTAAAATTGCTGAACATATTTTGCACATCCATTTATGCGAAATCCTTGAAAAAAACAATATTTTGAGCAATAGGCAGTTTGGTTATCGAAAAGGCTTTGGTACAGGCGACGCCATCTTTACCTTTCTGAACGACATATATAAAAAACAGGAACAGGGGTCATCTTACTTGTGCCTGCTATTTAGACCTTAAAAAGGCCTTCGATAGTGTTTATCACGGTCATTTAATTGAAGTCCTTGGGAAAATTGGTCTTGGAGATTGTGCATTAAACTGGCTAGTGAGTTACTTAAGTTGTAGGACTCAATATACTAAAATTGGAAGTTACACTTCTGAAACTAAGTATGTCAGGTATGGAGTACCTCAAGGGTCTGTGCTTGGGCCGTTGTTGTTCATTACATATATAAACGATGTGACAAGTGTCATAACAAAATGGAAATGTTTGTTATATGCTGACGACTTGGTAGTGTACACATCCAATAATAAAGTGGACTTAGTGGCCTCACGAATACAAAAAGCTATTGATAATATAGGAAAATTGTGTATCTCGAGTACTGATAAAACCAGAGTGTGCTGGCTTGGTGGTGCTCAAAAACTAAAAAAGAGACAACCACATAACTTCTATTTGTATAATGAAAAATTAGAGGAAGTAAACTGTTACCCTTACCTGGGATTGAAAATTGATTCTGCTCTAAGTTTTGGTCAAGCGATGAACGAACTAATTGCTAAAGTGAATAATCGTCTATTTACCCTAAGTAAATTGCGCCATCTACTAACAGAGAATGTATGTATACAGGTTTATAAGTCAACTGTTCTCAGCTTATTTGACTATGCAAGTTTTGTGCATGATGGAGCAATTGAAATCTTTCTGAAAAAATTGGAGAGGCTACAATTAAGACATTTAAAGATTTGGCAAAAATATGACTGAAGATGATATGTATAAAACTGCTGATGTTTGTAAGTTAAATAGGAGAAGGCAACAACTAACATTGTCATATATGTTCAAGTTGTCAACACGTCCTGAAATGATAGATGATGCTCCTAGGCGAGAGTGGTTGAGGTCGGAGGGCCAAATTCGTTTTAGAGTTCTTAGAGCCAGAAATGGTGGATATTTGAACTCCCCACTGAGCAGAGGAGCAGCACTGTGGAATTGTCTAAGTGCCTGGCATCAGCGTAGCCCAAACAAATTCGTTTTTAAGCAGAGAATAGCTAAAATTGCTGATTTGACCAAAAGCGCAACACCACCAGAAGGTGCTACATATGAAATGTAGTGTTGATTATAGCCTAAACAAGTGTCTAACTTTTTTATCTATTCATGGTGTAGTCGATGTGGGGATGGGTTGTAATGACCTCACCTGCACTTCACTTCATTGTGTCTGGGTAGACTATTTAAAAAGGTGTGGGGGGATGGGTTGTAATAACTTAACCGACCGGCTTCTTACTCCAACTGCTATATCTGATATAATTGTAGCTTGATACATGGGTGTATTGATACGCGTTATGAACTTGCTGCTGTGTATAGATGGGTGTTATATACATACACAAAATTGATATAATCAAATGTACTTCGTTAATATCAGTTAAAAATGCCTCTTGGGATATATTAATGTTAGTTTCAGTATTTTGTGAGTTTTTTCTAAATCTCAAAATCTTTAAGTTCCCCTTGTCTCTTTATCAAGCCCAATTATTAAATTTGTGATTGTGAATTTCAAGTCTGCAGATTACGAATCTGCTTTCATGCTATTTTTTTCTCTACATGGATCAATTTCTTCTTGTACATTTTTCTTTCCTTTTGTATATAGTTTTTTTTCTGATACTCTTATATTTACTGTTTTCTCATCCGTCATCATCTTACATGAATCATTAATCTCATTACCTATGTGTTGAAAACTGAGAACCTTGTGAACCTAAGGATATCACCTTTATTGTCAGATTTTATCACTCATGTATAATTTGTGACTTGGCAATAAAAAAACTTTCACACCATGAAACAAATTCTGGTAAGATTAGGGTGGTGAGTGAGTGAGTAATAGATGTTTCACGCCATTTCGACAGCTAAGGTCATATTCATGGCGAGAACTGCATTACACAATTTCACAGGGGAATGTGTCAGTGCCCGCGCATATGTGCACAACACACATCCCGAGGGGATAGGAAAGAGGAGAAATAGACCCTTTTAAGTGGGCTAGGGAAGCCCAGATTAGGGTGGTAGTCTGACATGTAGCCAGTCTGAAACCCCCTCTTTTTAAGTCTGGCTCAGGTCTGAGGGAAACCAAGTCTGTTATAGCCCTACCATTTCACAGACCGTCCATGGAGAGTCTGGAAATATCTAACACTGTTTGATATTGCAGATTCTCCCCAGACTCAGACTGGACCCTGAATCTACATCCAGTCTGCATCTGAGATTGCCGCAAACATCGCGGACGGGATTGGATCAGCGTCCAGTCTGCGTTCAGTCTGTGTCTGATCTGTACTGTTTGCACCGGCCTTTAGGGGGCATCTTTGAAGAATCTGTACCCCCCTTCCACCCCCTCTGATTTTTACCCCTCTCAGAACGGACGTGTGGTATGTGTCTGTTTATTGCAGCAAACAGCAGAGACAGGACTAGATTCCCGTCCAGTCTGCGTCTCGTCCTCGTCCGATCTGAGCTGTTTTCAGCAGGCTTAGGCGACAATACCAGCCCAGTCCCACAAGCTCAACAAAGCCATACTGAGGCCTAGTGCGTCCGCCAATGCTTTATCTGGGACCTGGTGAGATAAGGACTGATAACAACCAGCTGCTGTTTAAAGGGGGGCTAGCACAGCAAACTACAATATGGGTACCGACCCAAAAATCATTGTTAAAATCACAGGACCCAGTGGAGTGCCCTGATTGGTCAATGGGTGGTCACGTGACCTTTTAATGCGGGCATGCATTCACCGTACCAGGGCCTATTTAGCAGGTTCAAGACTGCACTTCTTAAGGCCCCAGTCATAGATTTCTAGCCCTGCATACAGCATGATAATGGGGCTGTGGACAGATCTAAGGATGATTTTAAAGTGAAATAAAAAAGTGAATTTTCGCCACTTTTTATTACTTTTTTTTTTTTTTTTGAACAAATTTAAACTTTATTTGGTCTAGTGGTACATACATCATGTAATCATAGACATGCAAGTGTATTTTGTCGTTATGTATTAGAAATATAACGCCTATATAAGCTTGCCTAAGTACATTCTTTGATATGTTACACGATTACCTATTTTACCAGGTAATTCTTTTTTGATAATAACACGACCAAACAGTTCATGACCAGATCGTCATTTCGAAAATGTTGTTATGATCTGACCACTTAAATCATTACAGATATTCATACAATTATACGGTATAATAACAATTATTTTGAACAATTTGGGGCACTTTCTATCTACTTTAAGTACAAAATAGTAATTAATGCCCCCCCCTAGTCGTAAGAATGGTTTCATTTTATACAGCATGCGCAGATACTATCCAATATGCTAGCATTGACAAGTCGACGTAGACAGTCATCATTGGTCTTTAAATAGATCGTTGTTATGGCACTTAAAAAGTAGGTTTGACAATATGTGTAATTATTTTACAATATATTTTAGATGTCAATAGATTGCATCATACATTTCTTTGATAAAGCTTTAAATTTATCCTTGTCCCTAGTATTTCTAATATCTGTCTCTAAATTATTCCACGTTTGGGCACATAGACATTCAGGAGATTTTGAGTAAGCTGTGCAGTTAATTTTCATATAATTTAATACAGGAGCACTTGAAAATCTTGTCATTCTAACAGTGGGTTTAATATATTCTTCCTTAGTGGATCTCTTATAAGCCAGCATTTTTATATGATGTAGTCTTCTAGCTTCAAGTTTCGGACTCATTGTTTCTCTATGTACAAAATCTGTTGGGGTCAGTATATGCACATCTAGACAGGTTTTTAAACACTTATTTTGCAATCTTTGCAGTACTTGTAACACATCAGCATTAGCTCCATTGTATAAAATATCACAGTAATCAATAATTGGTATTATATGCATTTTGTACATTCTTATTCTTGCTGCAGTTGATAAATATTTTCTTGTTTTATAGAAAATTAATGATTTGAACCGAACACTCTTGATAACATTTCTCATATACATATTAAAATTCATTTCTTGGTCAAGGGTGACCCCTAAGTATTTGTATGATTGAACATTCATTAAAGTTTTACCATTAAGGACAATCTTAGGTTTTTGTATTTTCTTCAATTTAACTGCTGAAGCAAAGGTCATTATTTTCGTCTTGGTTTCATTCATTGTAAGTTTGTTGGCTGAAGACCAGAGAGAGAAGGAATTAAGTGCAATAGTCAACTGATTAGTTAAAGCGTCTAAGTTTTTTCCGGATACATACAGTACAGAGTCATCTGCGTATAACAAAGTTTTGTGTACATCATTGTCAGAAATGCAATCATTAATATACAATAAGAAGAACAAAGGACCCAAAATTGAGCCCTGTGGTACGCCACATGTTAGACTTGCTTTATCAGAACGTATATGGTTGGCTATAGCACATTGCTGTCTCCTTGATAAATAATTCTCTATTAAGGTTGGATTTCTATTTCTGACTCCGTATTGTTCTAATTTCTTTAATAATATTAAATGATTAACAGAATCAAACGCTTTTTTTATATCAATAAAGGCAGCCATTGTTATATTACCTTCATTTCTATTTTTTAATACATCATCAACTAATACTGAGATAGAGTCTAGTGTAGATTTACATTTTTGGTATCCACCTTGGTTTTTCGATAAAATATCAAATCTTTCTAAATGTTCACTCAGTTTGTTATGTATGAGTCTTTCTAGGATTTTTCCCGGTACCGGTAGAACACTTATCGGTCTAAGGTTAGAGACATTGGATGGGTCCCCTCCTTTGGGGAGAGGAGTCACCGTAGCAATTTTCCAACTATCAGGGATTTGGCCAGTAATCGTAATCAAATTAATGATTTTTATAAATTTTTGAGGGAACTTTAACATAGTTTTTTTGAATATATCAGTAGATAAATAGTCAATAGCAGATGACTTAGATATGTCTATGTCAGATAAGCATTTCATAATTTCCTCATCTGTGAAGTTCATCTCGGGCATATCCACTTCACATCTCGTACCCTTAAAATTAAATATGGTTTGATGTTGTTCCACCAGCCTAGGACCAATTTCTGCGAAAAAATTATTTATATAAGTAGAAGTATCATTAATTGAAATTACATGGCCGTTTTCGTCAGTTAACATGATTGCCTTGCTATTAGATTTATTAGAAGGTAAGATATCCTTAATAGTACTCCAAAATTTCTTAGAATCTTTCTTAAATACCTCAGATAGGTTGGAATAATATGTTTCCTTAGCCAATTCAATGTCTCTATTAACCTGGTTTCGACTCTCTCTAGCTCTATGCCACGATATGATATCCAAATTTTTCCTGGCTAAATTTGATAATGCATTTTTGTCATTTATCTTTTCAAGCAGCTCATTAGACATCCATGGGCTAGGTTTGTCTACCACCTTGAAACTTTTTACCGGACATTGCAGATCTAACATTCTTTTTATCATGTTTTCTAGTATAGACCAGCAAACATTTGGGTCATTTGATTCGTTAAAATAGTCCCAATTACAATTTTCTAAGTCTAAATAAAATTTTTCCATATTAAGTTTATTATATGATCTTCCAAGAAAGGTTCTAAAATTTTTCTTTGTGTGTATTTGGGCTTTTAAGATATGTACCGGTAGGTGGTCAGACAGGTGTATGTTCAATGGACAACTGGAGGTAATGGTATCACAGTTTGAGAAAATCAAGTCTATACACGTGTTGGTACCTGATGTGGTTGTGACCTCATTAACAAGTTGTACTAAGTTAAAATGATCAAAGGTTTCTATAAGTAGCTGCTTATCTGGGGTATTAGTTAGTACATTTACATTGAAATCCCCAAGGATAAAAATATCATATCTGTCCAAGTTGTCTATTTGTAATAGTAGTGCTCGCATGGTATTACAGAATTCCATAAGGTTTCCCGAAGGTGGTCTATAGATATTACATACAATACATTTTTTATTTGCACCTTTAGCTGATAGTAACCATTGAACTTCTATATTTTCATTAGTCCTGTTTAAGGCTTTGAATCTATCTACTGAACATGATAGACTTTCATCGACATATGCACAAAGTCCTCCTCCTCTATATATACTGATACGGTCTTGACGAAAGAGATTATACCTTGGGAAGCTATATAAATTACTACAATCCATTTCATTCAACCAGGTCTCAGAAAATAATATAATATCTATGAAATTGTTATTCAGCTCCTCTTTGATTTTTGTAAATTTATTTCTCACACTCCTGGCATTCATATGTATTATTGAGAAACCTTTCCTGAATTTATTTTTTAAAGACATATTTGTATCTGGTAATTACATATAAACTCGATATAGTCGACATGCTGCACAATGTATACATATATGATCATTCTACTAGTGCATGCTACATCAATCCAGGTCATTGTAAACCATGCGTTATAAAAATATACATACCCCCCCCTCCATGGGCTTACAGCTCTTCTGGCTACCCATGGTGTTCGATGTATGAGTCGGCATTACATTTATGATTTTGGTAATGACACTACATAAAAGAGGAACTTTTATTTACCCAGGAACAGATTTAGCACGGCAATTGACAGTATAAGTCTTAAGTAAATGACAGATTTTGTAACCACATGACTATAAAATTACATGTATGCAGCACTTAAATAAATTTCCGATTTTTGTGTTAAATTTCCTAAAGAAAATCTCAAGCTCATAAAAATGTTCAAAGCCTTTTCTACACGAAAATTTCAAAATATTTAAGATATGGTCGATATGCACCACTTGTTGTCATTTGGTCGTTCTGCCTTCTGTGGTTAATAAATCAGTGAAAATAATATATACACCTGTCATTATCATACATTCTGATAGCCCAGGGTTAGAGCTACATGGGGAACCCCAGTTTTCAATACATCTGAAGCATATTTTGGGAGTGAGGGGCCTAGAACTACCCAAAAAAAAACGTTTTTTAGGCAAAAATCAAAAAATCCAAATTTAGAGATAAATAAAAAAAAAATTTACTGGTAGGAGGGCCCATAGATATTTCTTGGCAAATGTATAATTAGTTTAAGAAATTTTCAAGACCTTTTAGGTATGTATAGACTTAGTTTTTTTTATTTTCTGTAATAAAAAATGTGGTTGGTTAATTTTCGAGGAGATTCGTCTCACGCCCAAAGATTGGTCTCCAGTTCTAATATAAATGTACTACATGGACTAATCAAATATTGTATATTCATCCTTCCACCTGTATATGTATAAAAAAAATTGGTTACCTGCTTTCTACACAGAGCAGTACAGATAGATTGATGTATCATGGGGTAGGCTTAATAGGAGATCCGTCTCACGCCCGGGAGATTCGTCTCACGCCCGGGAGATTCGTCTCATGCCTGGGAGATTCATCTCATGCCCTGTTTATGCAGGCATAAATAACAACCGGGCCTTTCATTTCTTATAGTCCTCTATATCATCCCTAAGTACCTATATATGAAAGTAATAACACCTGTGAATGGCGTTTTCCTACTACCACCCAATCCAGAGATATTGAACAAGTAATCAATGGATAACTCATGACGCGTGTGTGTTAGTAAAGGATAATGACACGAGGCCATAGGCCGAGTGTTATTAGCCTTTGCTAACACACACAAGTCATGAGTTATCCATTGACTACCTATTTTATACCACGAAACCAATAAATAATCAATATAATACCAATAAATTCAAATTTAAAAAAAAAATTTATTCCCCCTCCCCGGGATTCGACAGCAGACAGCGACAGCGCACACGGCGAAAAAAGACGCGTCCGGGCCGGGAATCGATCCGCGGACCTCTCGCGGCTGAGCGCAACGTGCTAACCGCTAGACCACCGCGTCTCTCCTCCTTCTGCGCCCGGCAGGGGACAGCGACAATGTTATGTTTGTGTATAATACACCTCGTCGCCCGGCAGCGGACAGCGACAGCGCACACGGCTTTGTATCATATCCAGACTTGGTTCGAACCGGGCGTTTCTCGTCAGTCCTTGTGGCGCAGTGCATAAGGAGTTGGATTTGGGATGTGAGACTGCAGGTTTGATCCCTACCCTGGCCTGGAAAATTTCGTGGGTTTTTACATGTAACATATGACATGGGAGGACATGAGAGGCGTGCTGTTATCCTGGATAACAGCATGCCTTAGATGGATAACAGCACGCCTTAGATGGATAACAGCACGCCTTAGATGGATAACAGCACACCTTCCAAAATCGATGGTAAAGCCTACAGGGTGTGCAATATCGACAGATATGTGGATGGGAATAGACCCCAAAAAGCACTGTGTAAGCCAGAAATCGTGGTATAAAATTATAATGAGGGGGAGAATCGTCTCACACCCAGGAGATTCCTCTCACGCCCTAGCAATACTGCTTATCATATTCTCTCAGCTAGAAAATGAAGGAAATGAGAGCCAATGTAGTTCATAATATAGGGTAAGGTGTCTCTTTTAATTACCATTCAAGAAATTGAAGGTAAATATTGTATTGGATGATAAAAAAGGGGTATCATTGTGCACAAGGGTAGGGAGTGAGACGAATCCCCCCCCCCCTATTTTATAGTTCCTCTTTGATGCTGTGCTGTAACTTCAGTTTTCATATTTAACCTACCCCAATATATGGATTTTATGGTCCCACCACTGTAGTATACACCCATAATTCTTTTTACATATGCTATCATATTTATTTTTTTGGTCCTATACAGCCCAAATGACGACAAGTGGTGCCTATCGACCATATGAACCTTCATTCTCAAGAAATTAACAATTTTATTACATAAAACATACTTAAATGTGGCTTCTCTAAGAGTACAGTAGGTAAGCCTTAAGGGTAGGTGGATGGGGGCTGCACTCACACCTCAGTACCACAAACACAGTGACATCAACTGACGTTCTGCATGAATGCACTCTACTCTAGGGTGGTCATGGTCTAATGATCACAGGGAAGCAGGGTTAGAAATGACCCTGGGTATAACTCTAAGGCTGTAGAGAGATATGTGCATGTAGACACTATTGAGTACAGGGTATATTTGAAGTCTGGCCTTTCTTCCCAGCCTCGTCTCAAACCTGTTTAGGGTTGCTGATGCAGGAGTGTGTCGTGCCCATTGATTCATAAATAGATAGAACTAAACGACCGTGGTGTACAAGGTGGCCAATCCACCACGAGGGGAAGGTCCCCCGAGGGGTGGATCGGCCACCGAGGACATCAGGGGAGTTTAGTTCTATATTTATTTTATGTTTTTAGAGGGTTTAAATAAGGAAAAGTTATCAAAATCCGGTACCGTAGTTCCTCGTACAAGGGCCGGTCCACCATTTTGAATGTTTACATGCACCTAGAACGAGGCTGCAGTGGTGGATCGGCACATGTTACGCCACTGGGGGTGTGCAGATGGGCCCTGCAATGCTATCTCTATGGGAAGAAGTTATTCACATAAAATAAAACACATATATAGGACACCTCCTGTAGGTATCTAAAATGACAAATTCTTCTATACTTTACAGAAGATTTGCCGAATGGATTGGTTGCCATAATTCAAGTAGACTGGCAAGTATCTTTTTAGAATTGTACACAATTCCGAAAATCGTGGAAACTTTCCTGAAAAATTCACTCACTTCTTAGGGTACCATGTGAATATTCTCCTTGAATTGCGACATGTTTAGTAAACTAATATCAGTTTGCCACAGAATCTATACGTGTAATAGAAAACTCACTCCCTGAGCATGTTGGATGTACCACTTCATTGGCTGTATACTGTGTGCCTTGAACATGGTGGTAGAGGAACACCGCGACAAGAGCCGAGCACCAAACCACCGACGTTGCCATGTCCATGTATGGAAGATAGACTTCAATAATTTAACCTTAACCCTAATGCATTACTGCATCATGCTCATTGGTTAGCCCTGGGTCTCTGAATAAGCGCCTGTCCTAAATTTATATATATATATATATATATATATATATATATATATATATATATATATATATATATATATATATATATATATATGCCCTGGTCCTGAACAAGCACTGGGTATACAATAGTTTTGAAATTGTACATGAATGAAGCCAGGAGGGTGTTGCTCCTATTGTAAAAAGAGCTGTGAGTATGTGCCCTCTTTTCTAAACAAGTCGTTCACTGCTTCACCTAAGTACTTGCACTCACCACATTAGTCTGAAAAGTCATTTGCCTTATTTAAAATAGAGAGAGCTGCACTACCTGAGTGAGTTACTCACCAGGGCTACAGATATACCTCATGACGGCCATAATAAATAGACGGGATGATTCGATAACATTCAACACTACAGAATTACGTGGTTGTATACTAAATTGTCATGATACATTAAAGTGTCATAGTCCGATGGTTGGGACCAAAAAAGCAATCTTCTCCAAAATGAACCAGGATGTTCACATAGATCATACATCCTATGGTGACAACTTTAGTGGCTCTCCTTCCTCATAATTAAGCTCATATTTGAAAGAATTGTTAGATTTATACCCCATTTCCTACTTTTGGCGTGCACGCCAAAACTCCCTCCATTGGAAATACACTGTAAAATGCCTATGGCAAGGTCCATGGGACCCCTTTCTTAAGTCTGTATCAGCTAAAGGCAACAATATATTGTCCACAAACCCCTAAATATAGTGTTATTACATTATGTAAAACATATTTGGATAGAATTTGAAAAATGTAAAAAATTGGACTATGCCACTTTAAGCAAGCCCAACACTAGAGCATAATGGTGGTATTTAGATTCATAAGAATTGAATGCTTTCATGGAAGGCCGGTGCGCCATTTTCACATCAATTGTTATTTGCTAATTGCGAATTTGCCAGTTGACCTCATCCATCAGAACACCTTTACATACAGGTTTACCACAAATAGGCGGGGAATATAGGGCTCAGACATGTAGGTTCTTGACACTGATCTGGGACACTGGTCTTGGACATGAGTACAATAGTGGCATGTGTAACGGCCCCAGCACTTATAGTTTTCAGTACCACTTTACCCTTGCTGTTTACACAAGACCGTGCCCAAGACATTTGGTCTTGGGCACTTGTCTAGGACATATATGGTCTCAGACATATGGTCTCGGACATTGGTCATGGATACTGGTTTGATTACAAGAGATTTTGTGATTGGATGTGAGTGTTGTATATTAGACATCGTAATAGCTAAATATAATTCAAGTATTCCTTAATAAACGTTCCTTTTTGAATCATACTACTAGCATTACTCTTGACGTCAAAGGCTAATTAGCCCCTGAATATATATACCATATCAGGGATTTTAAGGGAAAGTTACTATAACATCTAGTTTAATCTATTTTTTCTTATTCTATTGTAGATCAAACAAAAGAGAAGTATCCGGACTTTGTGATGATTATACATGTCCGAATGAGGAAATAACGATATAACTATTTTAGGCCTATAGCCCTCTGTGTACAATATGTATACAGTTAAAAACTGAATAAACAGGGACTACTTACAAATCAGGTGTGCTTAAAAGTGCCTAAGGCCATGTCCAAGACCATCCATCCCCCCATTCTATACACTGCCCTCATTGAAAGAAGGAAAGGGGGAATCGGGTTCTACAATGTGCAATCCTTCCTGTTGTAATTGAAGAGCAGTTACAAATTTTTGGGTTTCGTAATTATTTTTCACCCCGCTAAAGTTTTTTACCCAACGTGTCAAATCCTCTCCCCCCCCCCTTTGAATAATAAAAAACGTTTTTGCTTACCCTCAAGAAACTCCCTTAGTGGTCTTTTTTCTTTTAAATCGAGGTGAGGGGTGACCGCAAGTTGAGGGTTTGTGGATTGAGGGGGGAGGCAAAAATATTCAAACCCCTCTTAAGAGGGACAGGAAAAGAAACACCCCTTTTCACTGAAAAACCTTAACTAGAATAAAAGAGTCAGACGAAGGAAAAAATATCAGCGTGCATGTCAAAATCCACAAACCTCCCTTAAAAAAGATCCATGAAGCAAATTCAATTGGTAATTAGCAAATCTTAATGGCCAAGAGGCAGTTAGAAGCATGTCATGATTTCCCAGTACTGTTTCTTTTTTCTTGAACTATTGAATAGGATTGATGCATCATTGACCCTTAAAGCCCTACCGTAATCTCCCGTATCTCAAATCAGATCGTGGGCAGTGGTGGATTTAGACGAGGGACGCAAGGTAAACAAATTAGTGACATGACCTGGAGGTCATTTCTCAGAAGCTAAGTTTTGAGCACCCTCAAATCGTACTGACTTGGCCTGGATCGGAAGGGAATTCTTGATTGTATAGGGTCAATCACTATGACTGATGCAGATATAGAGGTAAAGGGCATGCATTTGAATAGGTAATCGTAGGTAATACTTAATCACTTAGGGTCAATCACTATGATTGGACTGGATCGTAGGGGTGGTTGAAATTGAAGGGAGAGGGGTAGGATCGTAGCGTTTGAGAAATGGCTAGCAGGAGGCTGTGTTAGAATTGACAGGGATCATGATAGGGCACATGCGTCAAACACCTAGCGTCGGTAGGTCAGATTTTTCTTTTTTTTAAATTTCTATGGATATGCATATGCTATATACGTCAATTTTATGGTAAAAGTATGAAAACATGAGAACGGTGAAAAAGGATATACCTTTTAAGCTATAGACTCGAGACCCATAGAAATATCGATGAAAAGCTATGAAAAATACGGGGGGAAATATGAATAATGCATGAAAATTTATGGCAAAATATAAAGAAAATCTTTAAAATTAAAAAAAAAAGAAAGTTAGGGTCGACCCTGTTTTCCTAGGGTCGGTCGGTTAACTGGGAGTGGGTGGCTAGGTTCGAATTTTCAGAGGCACCAGAGAACACGAGGATTAAGGTGACATGTGACATGAGCATTTTTTTAGACTCCAATGCTCCTGAATATAAGGCCTATTCTACTTATTAAGTACACCTGCAAGGCGTCCGATGGAGAATTGATTAAAATAAGAAATAAGCATGAAATGAAAAATAAAGTAGAATTTTACTTTCTCATAAAGAAGGGCTCACTACTACCAATTTACATAGGGTGCATATCATAGACTTCTTCATGATTGAAATAACGTTTGGAGAGCCTCCCAGCGCAGGGATAGGGCCTTATGTCATATATTTCATGCTATTTCAAATTGAAATAACCATTTATAGGGAGACAAATTGTTCGAATAAGTCTATTTCAAAATGAAGTGAAGTTAATGGGGTAGTACCCTGAGGAGATACAGTTCGCAGGTTGATAATCTTTCTATTCAATTCCTATGATCTGTGCTTCTAACATTTGCTGGTTTTATCAGGTGTACCAGCTGCTCATCCTCACCTCAACCAGCGAAATTCAAAATGGCGGCTCTACTAGGCCTCCATACTGAGTCCTATACGCCGCACCTGATGTATTATAATTGTTATGAAGATGTTTTCTACAAGGACAAAGGTTTAATGAAGTCTGTTCTATCACAACGTACAAGAACCAAAAAATAGGGACTCAAAAGAAAATGATTAGTTTAAGGTAATTGAGAGTTGCCTATACCTACCTGACTGGCTGTTGGGGACTTGGCGGTGGCGCGTGTTCAGTCCAGTATCTCTATAGTCCTGGTCACCGTCCCTGGTATGAGTGAGATGCTCAGGGGCTATTTCATAATATACTACACCTAGCCTTCATGCGGTAAAACTGAGCAGGATAAAAGAACTATCTGGGGGGGCACTGAATGTTTGATTGGTGGCACCAACTGCGAAACTACAGCCACCTTTTTTAAGCAGTCCCCTTTGTCAATGCCCTCTTCCATGTAAATTAAGATTCTTTGATGATTATATTCAGGTATTTCACTGTACTTGAGTTATATATTCAATACTCAAGTTACTTCCTTTGCACGTAAGTTATAATAGGTATTAACAACCCCCTAATCTTAACATTTAACACAGTCATCAGCCCCCATCCCCCCCCTCATTGACACGTCGACAGCCCCGCTTTTCCCCCTCCTTGACACGTTGACAGCCCCCACTCCACGGGGTTAGTACTACAGTTGGTACCAAAATCGAGGCTCAGTGGCATATGAGTTTCAGCAATATCCATATACTTTGTTCTTATATGTAGAAAAAAAAACTACAAACTGGAGGCTGACCATCAAAATGCAACTCTCTAGATAAGAGCTCTTTACAAAGACGGTGGTTGTACAAATGCCCAGCCTGTATATGCCCAAGTCTCATTGTGATACAACTCTAGTGGTATGCATATGTTTTGCAGTATGTTTAATACTATCGTAATTCTAGTAAGAATTTGTATCGGTGGGTGGGTGGGGGGCATTCTCATAAGATATAATCACCTTCACTGAGAAATACACCGATGTAATCAATAGGATGTCGGGTTCTGTGTGTGCAATGGGCATCTGGGCAAAAAACCTTATGGCAAGTTTGGGCCCTGAAATCAATTAAAATAGGGGTCATTTTGATCCCGATGGGCCCATTTCTCCCGCTTTCAGAGGTCTCTCGATCACAGCTGCCAAACCATGGGTTGTCTTCCGATTTGCATGTGTGATGGGTCAATTTCATGCAGAATTCCAGTGGCTTTCACCTCAACCAAGTTTCTAAGCTGTCAGATGCATTTCACATTGACTTATAGGGCCATGAACATCAGAAAACGCTGTCAAACAATAAAGATTTTTTACAAGAATAATTTTGTAATATGAAGTTTTCAATCTAAATCCATGACTAAGTTTCATAAGAAAATTCCAAGCAGTTTCAGATACAGAATCAACAAAAGAAAAAAATTTGGTATGATTTTTTGATGGTTTGACAATGCTTTCTTTTGAATTCTATTGCTACTAAGAGAGAGTTTGTAGTGGGGCAAAGATGCTGGTAAAATTCATTATCAGCTAGGTCTAGTGGTTTATCCGCAATTAGGTTCCGAAAATTGAAAAATTCATCCATATTCCTACGCTGCCTAGGAACTGAATCACTACCATGAAGGCACATTCAATAGATTGGTCCCCAATGTTCAAAGCACACTCAGGGCCCACCCTCGGGTGCAGTCTAGCCCACCTGGACCCTTTCCTGCTCACCTCCCACCCACACATCTGCAAAATCGATGGTATTAGATAGGGACTCTTTTACAATACTTCTAAAATCCATCCTGCTCACTCACAGCTCACTCATATCCAACACAAGTCTTTCATAACACAAGATCTTGGGTTCACTATGGACAACTGCCAATTTCACACATTTTGGCGGCCTCTTCAGAGGCCATAGTGAAAGAAGAGATGCTAAAGCTCTCAAATTGGGCTCAGAAGAAGCAGAATTTAGTTCAACTTCTGTCCACTTGCCTTGCAAATGGTCATAATAGCTTCTCTGCATTGGTACTTAGAGTGAAGAAAGGTAGGGAAAAATTGAATATTTCGGCAAAGTTTGGGCATGGTTTCCATGGCAACCAGTCACATGATTCTCAAAACATGAACACAGGACATGTACAGTCAGAAAGACCATTATCTTAGCTTTAAGGTGATATTTAGATCACTGCTGTATGTGGAGGGGCTGCGAAATAATCAATGATTACTTGAAACAAACAGTGGAAGTTTTAAACTTTTTACCTATACTTAGTGATGGGACCTATAGACATTTCGACTAACATGTGCACAGTTTTAGTCGCTGTGCATGACTTGTAGGAACAAAAACAAATTCTCGTTCAAAGGCAGATATCAGTTTGTTGTTTCACATACTGTAGCATTGTGTTTAAGCACCCCGGCAATCTTTGATTTGGCAGCCTCAGTTCCCCAGCGCTTATACAAAAAAGGAGCTCATACAAGATTCAGTTTTAATGCTAAAGAGATATTCCAGCACCCCTTTACCCCTGGCGCTTATACAGAAGAGGCAGTAATTATACCGGTGCTCAAGAACGACGATATAGTAGTCGTATGTTGACCCTGTTCAAACTTAAGAAATGCCCTCCCAGTGGGACCTGCCTACAGTTGGACTGGTTGGCTGTCAAACGTGTGATGTGACAGTGGATACTTGCAGGAAATGGATCTGAAAACACAACGCATGCACATGTATAGAGGCTCCAGAGGCTGCGTTTCTCATAGCAAATCTCGCTGTGTGAGAGCCTCCAGTATGAGGGTCCCTGGCAATTTTTTTTCTTTGTGATGTTTAATACAATTGCAGATTCCTCAATTATTTCATTGTATCATGAGGAAGTTACATTATTTTTCAAATAGTTTTGGCTATGGCTCTGTTACATTTCCTTGGAAAGATGGAATTCTATACCTATATAACTGCCTATGTAAATAGACATGTTGAAAATTAGCATAGCAAAGAGAGAAAATGCCAGAGACCCTCGTACTGGTACTGGTGGCTCTCACACTGTGAGATTTGGCCCGGGAAATGCAACCTCTGGAATCTCTATAGAGAATTAGACAGGCAGACATACAATATGGCAGCAGAGATATGGGAAGCAACACGACTTGGGGGGGTGCCCCCTGTTCCAACATGCTCCTTTATGCACATGGCTGTTCATCACACCATGTAACTATCCATAATTATACCATGGTTATCACGTTGTTGAACGATTTTACGGTGCCGAGAGTGGATAATGATGTTTGAATAGTATGCGCTAAATGAACCCATTTTGATACAAGTTGTTATGTTTGCATATAGTCTGAGGCCATTAGCCCACTGTGCGAGCTCCATAGCAGCTCTATGAAAATGCCTGTAGGACACAGGTGAATGTAACATTTTGTATCTTTGCTGTCCGGTCCACTCACTGAGGAAGACGCTCTGTTTTGAATCGAATCGTAACGATGTCGTTGATGGAAAATGTCTAAATTGAGAAGAATAACATATCCTATCATGGCCTATACCCCCGTGACACTTAAATATAGCCTTATATGGTCACTTCTCTTCACGAAGGACCCAGCTTTGCTGTAATCACAATGTAAATGGAGAATATGTGCTCCTATACCGATGACTTGACAAGAAACAAATATGACCGAGGACCGGCCTCTTCACATCAACTCGCAAAAAATAACATTTATTTTCATGGCGTTATAAGGTGAAAATATTTAATTCAATGGTGGAAACCATGGTATAAACGCCATAGTTGACCATTAAGGGTTCACTCGGTGATTCTATCGTCTACATAAGAAGCATTCGGCATCACCTTGTGAACCCATAATGGTCATTTATGCCCTTAACATGCTATGTTGTATATCCACACAATTGATATGGGAGAAATGACAGTTCAGAGCATGCCATAATGAGTATGTGGAAAATAGATGGTACCACGTGTGCCATAATTTCCTGTACAGTCTGCGTGATGTGCATATTAATTATGCTATCAGAATGATTTATTTTGGTATGTACTGCAATGATGATAAAGAGAAGTTTAGGAAATCTGAGGGAATGATTGCCAGTTTCATAACTGAATTTTCCGCAGTTTATTGTACACTGTGTTTGATCCAAACTGGGAAAAAAAGAAAAAAAGGTACTTCACTGTAGGCCTCGATATCGTTTATGCAGATTTTGTAAGAAGGATGGTACCTTGAGATCATACTAAGTGATATAGACAGAGTTCCACGAGATTTACTCCAAACTGAATGTTTCTTAATGATATAACCTCAAAGCAGCATTCCATGAGGTGGAGCCGAGTGAAATAATGCTTTGAGGCTATTGAGTGAAGAAACATGCATTTGGGAGTAATTCGAGTGGATCTCTGTATCTATTTTATGTTTTGTAAGTAAAAGAGCCCTCAAAAATCAAAGAGGCACGTTCCTAACATGAAATAAAGGTTATAACCCCATTGGTGTGTATCAGTGGGATTGGCATGATGCAGCTGGAACACAGCCCTGGTGAGACTGCTGGACTGAACGTCTTCCTGTAATCGTAGGACGTTGGGCTACATTTTGGTTTTATGGCTTGCAAATTGGACCACCAGTTCAGGGCTTACAGCCTAAAACAAAAGGCTTCACTGTTTTTTAAGGTTTGAAGGGTTAAATGATTAAAATAGTGAGTTGATTCTTGTTTTGTATTATTTCTTTACTGACAATGATAATCCTTAGGTATTCAGTCCTGCCAAAATCAATCCGAGCCCGCAGAACAATAAAATCTGCAGGACCGAATGGCGATGAGAAAAAAAACCTTTTGTGTCTGTAAACTGTAAAAACACCCTGCATCACCTGGAGGGTTAGGTATGAGTATCTGGTATGTAGTATGAACAGAAGCAGTTGTCCAATAGGATGTGGTCCTGCTGGTCACGTGTTAGTAAGCACACCCAGGTGAGGGTGCCACTGTGGTGGTGCATAGACGAGCGGCAGAGTGGTCTCCCCTCTACCACTCTTATACATCTCATACACTGAGTCTCCACTACTGATATAAGGTAAGGGCTTTAATTATTCATAATGGGGAAATATGTCATTTCTGCTTCAAAGGGATTTTAACATGGTGATTAGAAATCTACTGTGATACCGCATGTCTAAGGTCTGTCATGTGTATAAGGTGCATGACAAGTTAAGGGGATCCTACTGGGTGTCCCTACACTGGTCAGCGCATGATATCCGTGCCTGTAAGGCCAAGGGTGGATCCAGGGGTGGGGTGCGAGTGGGGGTGGGGGGGGGTCCGGACACCCCAATCCTGGCACCTCCACATAGTCCTGCACACCCTCCCTCTCCCATCTTTCTGTCTTTATCTTCATCTCTCTCTCTCTCTCTCTCTCTCTCTCTCTCTCTCTCTCTCTCTCTCTCTCTCTCTCTCTCTCTCTCTCTCTCTTGCATTATTCCAGTTATAACTATACATAATTAAGGGGTGAAAGGTGAAAATGGGTCCTTATGCTGCCAAGCTCCACAATGGGAATTTCGCCTGCCTTTTATGTGCTTTTCTCAGGTATATCAAAGGCAAATACAGTTAGTATTTATCCCCCTTTAATTTCCTGCTGCTAACAGGAAATATTTTTATGCTAACACATTGCCCTGACATATCAAACCAACTGAAACAGGAGCATGCATTTTTGTTCACATACTTCTAATCATAGTGTTGTTTCCAAAACTTAGGATAGTTACTATGGGAACTTCCCGATATATCTTATTGAAATCTAGATTAAACAACATTTTTAAGTGTCATTGTTAGGCATTATCCAGTGCCATGGGTCCTTTTGCTGCCAGAAAATACAATTTCCCATTACATTCAACAATCTCTTCCCTTGTCTCATCAGATAAAATGAAAATGAAAGTAAAAAACCTTGAAGCATCTTTTCTTCATAATCTAAATTTGTTATACTTATGTGCAAATTTATGTGAGTCCCTATGTTGATCCTCACTTCCTATGTTGCATCTTTTTTGCCTATCTATTAATGGCAGCCCCCACATGAGGAAAGGGTCCAGGACCATAGGGACACAGGGAGAGGGTCCAGGAACATGGGGAAAGGGTCCAGGAACATGAGGAAAGGGTCCAGGAACACAGGAAAAAGGCCCAGGAACACTGGGAAATGGTCCAGGAACATGGGGAAAGGGTCAAGGAACATGGGGAAAGGGTCCAGGAACACGGGAAAGGGCCCAGGAAAGGGACCAGGTCCTGGACCCTATCCCTAAGGTCCTGGACCCTTTCCCTATGTTCCTGAACCCTTTCCCTATGTTCCTGAACCCTTTCCCTGTGGTTCTAGACCCTTTCCCTATGGTCCTGGACTCTTTACCGTGGTCCTGGACCCTTTCCCTGTGCTCCTGAACCCTTTAAAACCCTCCCCCGCCCCCTCCTACATGTTCTGAAAAAACTCGCTTAAGTGCCAAAACCTCCCTCCTCACCGTGACCAGGTAGCCAAAGGACCCAATTTTGAGAGAGAAAAGCTGTATCAACATAAGGACCAACTCCGTCAACATAAGGACCCATCTCGGCAGCATAAGGACCAAGGATCCTTATGTTGTCAATATAGGGACCCACTCCGTCAACATAAGGATCCATGTGGGTCCTTTGGTCCCCGTAAAGCGGGTCCTTATGTGTAACACACGTCCCCCTCTCTCTCTCTCTCTTTCTCTTTCTCTCTCTCTATCTCTCTAATTACCCACCTGCCTATGCTGGGGGTGAGGGATGAAGGGAGATTGAAATTGTGGAAGGGGTTTAATATAATATCATAGTGTGATATTTTACATCCTAAAGTATAGTTCCTGCAGCTCATAGAGACTCCAGTACACTCAGGTATGGCTCGATCAGTGCCAGAAAAATCCACATATATATGTATATATATATTGCTGTTAGCATGATGACATCAACATAGGAACAGAGAAAGAGGGAAGCAAAAGAAAATTACCATTAGGAAGAGATCTAATACTGTGCCTGGGGAATTGAACTTAGTATATGGTATTTTAAAAAATAAGATAAATATAATGCAAAAATATGTAAGTGTGCATAGTATGAGCATCTGGCATAGTAGTCATTACTACATTGCCAAAAAACCTCTTATCATAGGAGAAAAGCCCATATCAATCTGGAGCGTAAATGTCAGTTATCCAAAATGACTGTGGTAACACCACATGTCATACCTTAAGATGAATATAGAATGCAATATTAAGGACATAGACATAAATATGGACAAACAGTAAAACAGTGATAATATCATAGACAATACAGTATGTAAAGACATAGATAATGACACAATGAGCAGTGGTAAATACCTGCTGTTACAGTGGCAAATTATAAGATTATTGTCTCGAACTGGTAATACCAGCTACTAGACTTACCTAAACCAGTCTGTATCGATTGGTATAATAAAACAATTTTCATTGTGTTTTTGAATAACACTTTCTCCAGAATATTAGTGTAATTTGCACAGAGGTAATTCCACTCATACCGTCGAAATGCCTGGTTGGTAAATCCCTATTGTCAATGAGAGCAACATTACTTTTTATTTCATATGCATAGTAAATTAAGTGAATATACCTTCTCTCTCTCAGACTTTTGATATTGGCCCTATCATGAGTTTGTCTTGTGGTCATGCTTGGATTAGGTCCACGCCTGACATTATAAACTATTCTCAACGCCTTGTTTTGAAGGAGCTGCAAGTCTTTGAGTTGATCCTTACAGTTATCATCATAGATTACATCACAATAATCATAATGAGGAAGAATGGTGCTGGTATAGATATTCAGAGCAGTATTAACATCTGTATACTTTCTTATTCTAGCTAACTGTATAACCTTGGGGTTTACCCTACCATATACAGTACTAATATGGTTATTGAAGGATAGGTTATTATCTAAGATTACACCCAAATATTTGAAGGCTTGTACTTCTTCCAGTTGTACTCCCCTAATATAGAAATTGGGATTTATGGCCGGTGGTGGGCCAATGGACATCAATTGTGTTTTTTTTTCTGATTTATCGGAAGACTGTTCATAATACACCAACTTGACAACTTGTTTAAAGCAACTTGTAGCTCCCTCTGATCAGTGGAGGAAATCACAACATCATCAGCATAAAGACTATATTTCTACCTGCTTCACCAGGTCATTTATATAGATAATGAACAAAATAGGACCTGCTGTTGAGCTTTGTGGCACTCCATACATTATAGGCAAGGTCTTAGAAAATTTGTTATTCACACCAACTTCCTAAGTCCTATTTTTCAGGTAGGACTTACACCAATCACATGTATTGTCACTAAGTCCATAATCAGATAATTTTTGTAGTAGTATGGGGTGGGAAACAGTATCAAATGCCTTTTTACACCATATATAAAAATGCCTTCCTTGGCTGCTGGTTATAAATGTTCTATTTGTGACTGCTTCAGCTTAGAGTACCCATAAGGTACCAGATGAAGCAAAATATTCATGCAGTGAAGCAGTGAGGAAAGTGCCAGCTAACTCGTCCTGATACATGGACATTTACACAAATATATTCTTTATAGATTTTTATGTTTTACCAACTTTATTGGTACTAATGCTTTACTATTTCTTTAGTTTATAGTTTGGTAAAATGTTTTATAGCCTCAAAAATCGTCATTCAGCTTGCAATGGCCACCATCTTGGATCTCGACTCACAGAGATTGGAGGCTTCGCCAGTGTTATTCTTAGTAGAAGCTGTCATACGATTAAATAGCTGGCTTCTATTCTCCGAGACCTTTAATTTGATAGCTGACATGTCAAGATCTGATGATAATTTCTATAGAGATTCAACAAAACTCAAACCTCTGAGAGGAACTGCTGGGAGAGTGACGTAACATCACATCACTAAGCAACGACACGTTACTAGGCAACGTCACATCACTAGGCAATGTCATTACAGCAGTAGCTACAATCTGCAGTTTGCCCTAAACACAGGCCATATTGCTCCAAACTCTGGTGGCGACGCCACTAGTTATAGTCAATAAAGATAGAGAAGGTAGTTTTCCTATTGTTAAAGTTTTCATAGACCATATCCAAGTAAGCACTGCCAGCAGATAATGTAGAGTGATTTTTCCTGAAACCATGTTGGGCACAAGTGATATAATTTTTGCCTTCCATATAATTTTTAAGCCTTGTAGTAACTAATTTTTCAAGAATTTTGCCAGGCAGTGGGAGTTGGCTTATGGATCTTCGATCATTCACAGATTTGCTATTGGATTTTTTTGGTATGGGGGTGACAATGGCATGTTTCCACACATCTGGAAAACTTGCATCTAATAGTGATTTACTAAAGACCATCCTAAGCTTGCTACAGTCTCAAAGTAATAACTGCTTAATGACAGAGGATTTCACATGATGACTTACTGACATCAATTTCAACAATAGCTTTTTTTATCTCATCTTCATCAAACAGAGTAAACAGTAGGTCATGCTTTGTACATATTTGTGGTATATTGCTCCTATATAATACCTTGGGTAAAACATCTGCAAGTTTTTTACCAATTTTAGTGAAAAATTCATTGATATAATCAGGGATTTGAGCAGGACCATATGTGTACCCAGTCTCATCATCAATGAGTTGATTTATACAGTCACCTTTATATTTAGGGAGCAATTTTCTAACACACTCCTTATAGGATAAGTCTACTAATTTGGAAGTTTTGTGGGAGCCCGTGCTCAGCATGCACTACTCATGGTCTTACATAATTCTTGATTGTTATATGAAAAAAAGAAAAGTCTAATGCATAGCAGTATGTATTCAAAATGCCTGCAGCCAAAAATACTGATAATAGTTCATAGTTCAATATCTACCCATTTTTCTTTATCTTGAAGCTCCAGCGTGTAGTTCGGCAGAGAGAGAGAGAGAGAGAGAGGCCTATGGTGGATGCCATCATGGCTCCACCTCCACCCAGGGCTCCATCATGGACAACCATCAGGAACCTGTATGTGTAAGTTCACAAAGTCTTTAACTATAATTCTGTGATTGTTCCAAAAAGAGTCTTACATAATTCTTGATTGTTCTATGAAAAAAAGAAATCCTGCTCATTTAGCCTGTGTATGTATGCTGTAGTATGCATGGCCTTTTTTGCAAATAAAAATATGCTAAGAACCCATCAAACTTAATAATCATATCAGGACACATACAAAGGCATACTCAACCCACTTGGCAAAAACAATTTCGGACCGTTTTGGAAAGATTTGGATAAAGAAAATAAACAGTTTAAAATGACCTCAGGAGGGTGTTGCTCCTATGGTAATTAGACAGTATATATTTCGCTGTACTACACATACTATCAGGGGGAGATATCATCCTACAGGAGGGTGTTGCTCTTATGGTAAATAGAGCTGTCAGCATTTTCAAAACAAGTCCTTAGCCATAGCGCCACACTGAACGGTGATGAAATCCAATGCAAAAATAAATAAGACCTTGACCGGAGAGGTCCCGCATTTTCACACGGTCCGAAATTTTTTGGCGTCTTCCTCGTACGACGAGCAGTTAACCTATATCTACATCCGGGCCACTGACACACTTTCGCCGGACAAGGAGGCGGGTGGGAATGGCCGGACCGCGACTCGCGTACGTTGGGAAAATCATTGGATTCTTATTTATATTGAAGAAAATGGAGAAAATTAGCACGCATTCCTCGTCTATGGATCGAATACTTCTTGGGACTTTGATATTATAACATGTCATGGTTGGATTCCATACGAAAAGTGAGTGTGAACACGGCGGTACCTCTCCCGGCAAGGAACAAAAACAATGGCTTCACACAGACCGGCCTGGTCCGTATTGCTTGCACTTACAAAATATCTTCTCCTGGCTATGTTCTGTGGATATCAGGTAAGAAATTAATACAAACTGGAGGAAATGGTGGTATAAACCTATTAGGTGATGCATATCGAGGCCCACGGGGAGTATATGCTGGATATACTCCCCTAGGGCCTCGATATGCATCATCTATTAGCTTACTACTCCTCTCACACACTCTATACTGTACTATACTGACTGACTTCTCCAGACTAGGTACCTACTCAAATCAGCCTTTTCTAGCACTGGAGGGTGTTGCTCCTATAGTAAAAGGAAGAGCTGATCAAAAATGCCCTTGTTTCCAGTCCTTTCTTTTCATGTAGCTATAACTTGTCCCTTTTGTTGCTCACAAGTGGTCATTCAATTATGGTGCTAAAAAAGGGGGATTTGGGTAGGAACCTAGTTGGGAGAAGTCAGTCAGTATTATATACTATAGAATGTGTAACATGAGTAGATACCTGATAGTGCAGCTCTCTCTGTTTTAAACAAGGCAGATGACTTTTCAGACTAATGTGGTGAGTGCAAGTTGAATGGTGAAGCAGAGCATGACTTCTTTTGAAAAGAGGGTACCTACTGACAGCTTTTTTACCAAAGGAGCAACACACTCCTGTACTAGCATGACCACTTGAGAGCAACACAGGTGACAAGTTATCACTACATGGAAAGCCAGCTCTGCAGAAGAGGCACTTCTTTTTTTTTTGAACAAATTTAACTTTATTGGTCATAGAAACATATGAGTTCTTAACCTGTACTACATTTTCCTATAGGAGCAACACCCTCCAGGAGGTTAATTCAAAAGGTCCTGGGATTTCTACCCCTGCGATCTTAGTGTAGGCACATATCATAAGACCTAGCCAGTCTACCCCATCTAATGCAGTGGTTGCAGGCCAGTCAGGCACAGCAAGTCCTGAGATCCCTTCACTATTCCTTTTCCAGCTATAGGATCACTGCAATCTCAGTGAAATAATTGCATAGTGGTTTCACAAGAGCACTTACAGGTAACACTCCTGCTCCCAAGAGTGAATATCTCTGCTGTAAACATAAAGAGGGGAGGGAGGAGATTTGCTGAGAGTCCTTGAGGGCTCTTCAGGCTATTCAGGGATGAGGTGCACTTGAATACTGTACGAGGTTAACTGCACCCTATACTCTATGAGTAGCTCATATAAGGGGGGGGGATGCTTGTGTAATCACTCTTGTGAGAAGGAGTGCTTCTACTGCTTTTCTTTCACTATGGGCCTCTTGCCCCTGTGCACAGTGTGTTCTACATGTATTTGGAATGGTGTAGGAGGGCTGAGGCTAAGATCACTGCGATCTGAGTGCTGGCTGTGAAAAGGCAAGACAGTCTAATCTTAAGATTGCTTAATTGGATAACGCAGAATAATTCCTAAGATCACTGAGGTAGCGATCCCATGACATTTTGTGGGTTATGCTCTCTGATAAAGGCCTCATAAGCGTTTCATAAATGAAACCATTACTACCTCTCTTGGTAAATTGTCTAGAAAGGCACTATCACTCAAAAGGAATGTACTAGTGTAGTATAGAGTGTGTGACATGAGTAGGTATCTAGTGCAGCTGTCTCTATTTTAAACAAGGAAGGTGACCTTCAGACTAATGTGGTGAGTGGAAATCGAATGGTGAAGCAGAGCATGACTCGTTTTGAAAATGGGGCACATACTGACAGCTCTCTTTACCATAGGAGCAACACCCTCCTGTAGGATGATATCTCCCCCTGATAGTATGTGTAGTACGGCGAAATATATACACTTTTGTTATGGTTCTTTAGGTCTCCTCTGCATGAGCGCCCTCTGGGTCATTCCCTATACCATGCACTCAATGCCACTAATGGTGCACGCTCACAAGAGATAGATCTATAGGACGCAGTCCAGAAGGTCGCCTATCCCCATACTGTTCTCATAACAGTAATAATCTAGATTATTACACAACTTCTGTGATTTTGGGTGCTTTTACTGGATATCCCCGTGCAGATATTGATGCTTATTACACGATTTCTGGGTTACACAGTGCTTTTTGGTGTCTATTCCCATCCACATATCTGTCGATATTGCACACCCTGTATGCTTTAACATCAATTTTCTAAGGCGTGCGGTTATCCATGGATAACCCGCACCCCGTTTATGGTAGGGGTCGAACCTGCAGTCTCAGGTCCTTAGTCCAACTCCCTATGCATTGCGCCACAGGGACTGACGAGATACGCTCGGTTCGAACCACGTCTTGCTTTGATACATAGCCCGGGAAGGCGACGACTGCGGGCTGTCCGCTACCATAACTGCGGGAGGCATTCAAACATAGCCAAGCCGAGAAGGGAGGAGACGCGGTGGCTTAGCGGCTAGCGCGTTGTGCTAAGCCGTGAGAGGTCCGCAGCTTGAGCCCCGGTCCTGGCGCTTTTTTTTTTTCGCCGTGTGCGCTGTCGCTGTCCGCTGGCGGGCGAGGAGGTGTATTATACACAAACATAACAGCGAGGCGCATTGAAATCTTTAGCCGTCTGTCGCTGCCTGTCTGAGCTGAGACGCCGCTGTCGCTGTCCACTGCCGGGCGAGGAGGTGTATGTACCGATCGTGTACACACAATGGCTGGCATCGAGTCCTTGGGAGGGGGAATAATTTTCGTTTTCAACTTGAATTTATTGGTATTCTATTGATTATTTATTGGTTTTGTGGTATAAAATAAGTAGTCAATGGATAATTCATGACTCGTGTGTGTTAGCAAAGGCTAATAACACTCGGCCTACGGCCTCGTGTCATTATCCTTCACTAACACACACTCATCATGAATTATCCATTGATTACTTGTTCAATATTGTGCGACCCCTTATAAGCAGTTCCTAGGTGGATATCAGCACGGTTTGAGGTGGATATCAGCACGGTTTGGGGTGGATATCAGCACAGTTTAATGTCAGGAGGAGAGCCCAGTGCTTAGGCGCCACCTTGTAGCAGACTAGAGTATGACCATGTCTGACAGAGCTAGAAGGCAAGGAAATGGTCAAAGTATGACACAGTGGAGACATCATGTGAGTGGCATGGGAACTAAGCAAACATGAAATGTACTAGAAATGACTTCACTGAGCTCATATTAGTGGTAATTGAAATATCTTTCTCACTCTCTAGGAATGGTGCTCCAATGTTCTCTACTGCACCCCCTCATACATTAGACATTGAAATAATTTTCACAAAAAGTAGATTTAATGGATTTCAACTCAATTATTTTAATGAAATGCTCAAAGTTGACCTTTAGAACAGCCCATTGCCAACTGAAACAGGATGGATTTCTCATTGATACATTGAAATGCAGCTAACCTGGACCCATTACATAGAGTGAAGTATATGTGATGTAAATGTATCATAGGATATTTGACACATGTGTTAATATAGCAGAATTGAAGTATTTCCTCAGGCATACTGATCTATACACACAAACATGAATGTTACAGTTGCCACAAGATGGCGCTGAAGCACTGGTCACCCCCCCTGGTTTAATGTCTAATTTTGCAATTAAAACCATGTTTCCCTACGAGAGTGTCATTGCCAAAGGTAGGACTCGAACCTGCAGTCTCAGATCCCAAACCCAACTCCCTATGCATTGCGCCACAGGGACTGACGAGAGTTGGTTGGCCAGAACCAGGTCTGGATATCATACAAAGCCCGGGGAGGTCACTCACATATAACTATTATACATTCAAAGTGTGGAAAATCCCCAGCATTCTGGGTTGTGACCCCCCTAGCAAGCCTAGCTGGGCGCCGAGGTGTGTGTACCGATCGTGTATACATTCAAAATCAAAGCAAGCCAGGCCGGGTGGGGTAGAAGGAGACGCAGTGGTCTAGTGGTTAGTGCATTGCGCTTAGGTAGGTGGGACGAGTCCCGGACCGGGCACATTTTTTTTTCGCTATGTGTGCTGAGCTGTTTGTACCGATTGTGTACACACACTATGGCAGGCTTCGGGTCCCGGGGAAGGATTTTTGTTTTCAACTTGTTTTTATTGATATTCTATTGATTTTTTATTGATTAATCGTGTAATAAACTTAGTAAGGTATGGGCTAACAGGCACCTCATGGCTTGTATCGTAGGATATCGTAATGAGTGGCCGTAGACCATGAGTTACGATATCCTACGATGCAAGCCATGAGGTGCCTGTTAGCCCATACATTACTTAGTTAATATTTTGCAGTGGATATCAGCATGGTTTGGCGTGGATATCAGCACAGGTTTGGGTGGATATCAGCACGGTTTAATGTGTAATTTCGCATTTAAAACCGTTCTTCCCCGGCTGGGGCTCAAACCCAGATCGCCATATTTAAAAGTGAGAGTCTTACCTCTATACCAAGCTGGAGATGGTGCAGATAGGGTTAATACTTGAAACCACTTGGGCCGGCTCGACAAGTCATCATTAAACGCACAGGATTCTGAAGAATTTGCACGATGACAGCTCAAATAATTGATTTCCATTGTAAATATAGGAGCATGCATTGTTTACAAAATAGATTTGTTGTCTTTTGCCGCGCTCACTGTCCATATCAATTCTAAGTGAACAGGACATGACTGTGTAAAGGTTTCACAATGATATTGTCAAATGGATGTACAATGCGAACGGAGAAACTGGGTTTAACCAGGTTGCATGGAACCTACGAACCTGTGCCTGGCACGCTGAACGGCTTCACAAAGCGGGCTGTATATATTGTTGGAAAATTGAATTTAGGCAATGGAGACTTTAAATATGGACAGTAACAACATCTATTGGATCTATATTTACAATGGAACACAATTATTTGAGCTGAATCCTGTGCTTTGCATGACCACCCGGCTTCACTCAGGGCACCACAACAACGGCGACTGGAGTGCTTGCTTCTCCTTCGTGTACGATGATTTTTGGGCTTGGATATCAAGTAAATTTCTCACTTTTAGGGGGGCGTGTAATAGACTTAGTAAGGTATGGGCTAGCAGGCACCAAATTCCTTGTATCATAGGATGTGAAAACAATATGCCCACTTGTTTTGACATCCTATGATACAAGGAATTCGGTGCCTGTTAGCCATACTTAGTTAGTTAATACATAATTTTCTTGAATGCCAACTCGATTCCCTACACTTCTTTATTCAACAATAACTATGATACAATGTATCCGAAACTCGTCTTGTGAGCAATGCATCCCCCCCCCCCCACAACTGAAATATCAAATAAAAGAAATCGTTTGTCTACTGCATATAGGACTTGACTAGTTTACGCTCGGTGTTATGGGTTTGGGTCCTGGTATCGATAGACGTTTCTCCAGCAAATCTGGGTATAGGCAGATGTCTTGGTTTCAAAGCAGAGTCTATGTAGGCAGATGACAGGACAGAAACTAAACTCCGAAACATTCACGGAGTTGTTCTCTCTAGTCGCTTAGACAGGATGTGACATTTACCAATGTCCCCGGTCTCCCTGCATCAACACCCTGCCTCGTTCCCTTATCTGGGATTAAAGGACCTAGTGAACCCTTATCCGTCATCTATGTCCTTACTATAACTCCCTGTCTTAAGTGCCAGAGCAATGCTTCATTACTAGACATAAAGTTGTAGGTACACCTCTGATAATCTGTTTCCTATTGTGCTTTCTTCAGGGCGATTGTTGCTATTCAGGTGATCATCCAGGTGGACTACACATATGCAAGTAAGAATAAAGTTTGGGTAACTTGGGTCAAATCAGTTAAATAAAGGTCAAAATTGGTCAAATCAGCCCAAGAGGGATTAACTTGATCAGAGATGGATATATCAGTCAAAATGGAATCAGATTGACGCAAGTTGGGTAAATTGGGTAAAGTTAGGTCAATATTGGTCAAATAGCTGAAAGGGTCAAATTGGCCCAATCTTAGGCCAATTGTCCCAACTTGGGCTAAGTTGACCTCCTTTCACATGATCTGCTTACCCAATTTATATCTGGCTCAATTCGGCCACTTATAACACTTATGACCTGATTTGACTCAATTGGTGCCGTTCAAATTATTGCTTCTACAGTATTTCAGGATCAACGATATATGAAACCTCCCAATACTTTCTTTTTTTTGGAGTTGCAAGCTGCATCAGGTGACGTTATGCTGTCTCAGTGACGTCACCCGCAGTGGCTAGTGATGAAGTGGCAACTCCTATCCGTGGCCCTTGCCACATTTTTCTTGTTGTAATTGCTGCATGTTTGGCCTCCTTAAATCACGTTGCAAGACATCTTGGTTGTCCAGCTTAAGCAGGAGATTACTACTGCAAATTTCTTGCAACTTGCACCCATGCATGTGCAGTCGCAACTATCTTTCTTTTTTTAGAAACTTTTGTGAATGTTGTCGCAGCAGGTGATCTACTTGTGGAATGTTTTTGCAAGAACACACACATAAGTGCAAGTTGCAAGAAAGTCGGGCAGTGGACCTCTACACAGTAAGAAAAAAATCCCTAAATTAGTGGTGATTCACTTGCACCCACATTGCCAGTGAGACACTTAAAATAGGATGAATTCCCATTGAAAACTGCGGAGAAATACTGTCCTGTGAACCTTAGGAGGGTGAAACACTGTTATTATAGGGGAAATCACTGCTCTTTTAAATCATAGTGAATCACCATAAACTTTTACGGAGTTTCCATGCTAAATTTAGGGATTTTAACAGTGTAGCATTACTATGACTGTGAGGATATAGTAGACTAGCGCTTAAGGTGGATGGCGCCCGTGGGATAAAGATAGCTTGATTTTCTCCAAATTTTCACCATAACATTCAAAATACACCTTCCTTCCAATGGTGCCAAGAAAATATAGGTGTCCCGGACTAAGATATTCCGTCATGAAGCTACCATAGGATTATACAGAAATTTGCCATAATATGCATGGAATGTCATTAAAGAGTAATTGATTTTGATCATTGGGATGCATTTTTATATTTTTTTTTTTCACATTGAAATTAAAATTTTAGGAAAATGATATTACTCTAACATGCAGGTTTAATAGTGCCCCAGGGTTAGGGTAGTAAGTTCGCCTCTCACCCATGCCAGCCTACTACGATTTTGTGTAGACTTTCACTAGCCTTATATCCATAGTCCACTGGGCCTCTTCGGCCAACTTTGGCCATACATTTCCTACACAAAAATCGGCCAGAGAGGCCCAGGCCACTTTTAAAAATATGTTCGTTTGCTGTCCAGAGGGTGGGATTTTTCAGGCCCATGAGGGAGGGAGGGAAATTTTTTTTAGGCAAATATTTTAATTTGTCATGAACATTGTAAGCACGGCCGGCATGAATTTGCCATCACATTCTAAGATTAAGTGATTGGAAGCATAGATTCTTGTGCTAATAGATGGAAAAAAAAAATCTTTTTTTTTTTCAGAACTCAGGAAAAAAAAATCCCATCCTCACAAAAATATCCACCAGGCCTCTGGACAGGAAACGAACATATTGTTTAGGGTGGCCCCAGTGGACTATGGGTATTAGAAAAGTATAGGGCCTATGTGCGCAGATATATGCACACAGAACGTCTTTGTCATGGGAGCTAGCCGCCTTACCATACTGTGCGGCAGGCCTTGCAGATTGCATCATGCTATGATGCTGCCTGGTGTGGGGTAACTGCACTACTGCCTATGTATTTCAAATGAAATTATTGATGCTGCTCTACCTTATAGAATTCTGAGGCAATAACCTGGATGTCAAGCAAAGTGATCAGGGTTCCCCAAACATATAGAAATCTGAAGAGCATTTCTAGGTTAAGATTAGTTCTGAAAAATATCCGGACACATGGACTAAAACGAAGAGGTGTTAAAAGGAATGCCTTTGTTCCATTGACATTATTTGATACTAATACTATTTCCTTATTACATTAGTTAAAAGTACGTGAATTACCTGAAATACCTACCCTTCTGAAAAATAGGTAATATTTGCTATGGATTAAGGACATGGATTAAATCAACAATTTGACCCCAAGCTGACTGATTGGTGTGATTATTCAATATCCAATTCTCCCCCCGACAGACTGCGGCACCACTCTACATCCGATTGATGGAAATGCAAACACTCCGCAGGTTCCATCAAGCCAAAGGAGGATAGATGGTACCATTAAATATACATGCGTGGATGGATATAAGACCATGAGTCAAGGAGAAGCATATGACGTTGTGTGTGAGGGGAATGCCTGGGTCGTTCCACCAGATGAACACTGCAGAGGTATACATACTTTCATTTCATAATGAACCCATCAACTCTTTTTGACTGAATCTATTCAAAGGTTATTACTATTGCAGTGACCACCCTAATGCATGCTGATAATCTCTCTACATTCTCATCTGCTTATGACAATAACTATTTCTTTCTTTTTTTTCAGTTTCCTCAAAATCGAATTTTCCTATTCAAAAGGCTATCTTGTATACCCTTTAGTCCCAAATCTTTACTTCTACCAATTTTACTACTAAAGCCCATGAATCCTCAATAAGGAATTGCACAAAGATATCTTCTATACTAACAAGAAACTGTGGACTTACCAAATAATTCTACGTTTATTACATTTGCATCTAAGAATAATTCGCAGAGATAAAGAAAAAAAAACTAATTCATTTTCTATGCCATGCACGGCACTCAGATGACTAAATGGTTCTGTCCACCCTGTGTGAGGATAGACCACACTGAATTCAATAGGCTGTAATCTTCCTCCATAATCTCCTCTAAACTTACAGACAACAATGAGTGTGAAACCTTACCTAGTCCATGTGGAACTGACTATCGCGCCCATTGCCGCAACCTACCTGGTTCCTACACCTGTATCTGCGACTATGGAACAGCTTATGATGAGAATACCAATACCTGTATTGGTGAGTATGTCTATAGGCAAGGCCCCACTTGCAGCACAGCAAGGTTACCTGCGACACCACCTTTCCTTAATTCTGTCTGTTATTGTTTATAATATATGCTGTATTAGGGTATCCTTTTTGCTTCTCTCCTCAACAACAAATGAAAACAAAAAGATACATAGACATAGGTTCACGAGTATTGGGTATGACTCAGGGTTATAGATACGAGTGAACCGTTTTATTTATTTCATGTCATCTGAGTTAGAAATGTAGAAAAATTACATAAAAAGATAATTGTTTACAAGTTTTATGGCCATTTGGGCCTCTCTTACTGGCCGTGAGATAATTATCGGGGAGGGTTATTTCACGTGGGCTGTGAGATACGAAGCCCCTAGGTTAAGTCTATGGGCCCTCCATATTCCACTGCCCCAAACATGACAAAGTGTAACACAAGGAAAGCTGCCATGGCTGTGCAGGTGGTGGACTTGGCTTATCAATTTTCCGACAAACTGGTACACATACGTGTATGTACATTAGACTAAACCTAAATAGTTATGATGATTTACATTTAATTCATCCTGAAAAGGGGAAGAATGAACTGTTTGATCATTCGTTCTATGAGATGAATACAATTCTGAAATACCCCTGAAAAGCTTGTGTGTTTTCAGAGAATGTAGGTGGCATTTAACACGTTAGGAATTTATGTTATTAATTTTTGTAGGGGTAGTAATTCGAAATTGATCCCTGTGTCCTGGAGGCTGTTGCGAAAAGACTGATGTGTTGCTTTCTAGGGTAGGTACCTCACTTCCCACGTCCCTCCTCTACTTAAACACTCAGTATCAGTTCCAACACTGTAGTCCAGAAGTAGTCACTTTCCCACAGATCAAACTGTGTTGTGAAAAGTAGTCACACTTGAGTGCTTCCCAGACTGCCCAGACCTACATACTTATGCGACAGAGTGTAGGAAGCAACTTCCAGTTGAGGGGTTGTTAGTAACCACTTCAGGAGGGTGTTGCTCCTATAGTAAAAGGAAGAGCTGGCTAAAAATGCCCTCATTTCCAGTCCTTTCTTTTCATGTAGCTATAACTTGTCCCTTTTGTTGCTCACAAGTGGTCATTCAAGTACGGTGCTAAAAAAGGGGGATTTGAGTAGGTACCTGGTTGGGATAAGTCAGTCAGTATAATAAACTATAGAGCGTGTGACATGAGTAGGTACCTGGTTATGCAGCTCTCTCTATTTTAAACAAGGCAGGTGACTTTCAGACTAATGTGGTGAGTGCAAGTACTTAGGTGAAGCAGTGCATAACTTGTTTAGAAAAGAGCGCACATACTCACAGCTCTTTTAACAATAGGAGCAACACCCTCCAGGACCACTTCTGGACCACTTCTGTTGGGAAGTGTCATTTGGCAATGCAATAGAGAAGAGACTACCAAAGATGAGAGCCTTCCGTTTTTGGAAGTACACCTCCGACAGAAGTGACATCCAAGATTTTAGCAACAGCCACCAGTAGACCGGCCCTTAGACCGAGGTACAAGTACTGCATGTAGTTGGGGAATCACTACCTTCTAATGTGTAGCACGGTCAAGGTATGGTCAGTCAGTTGAAGATGGCAGGCGAGGGCTTGTAGCTCAGTGGTACAGCATCGATCTTGACGTCTGAGGATCCCAGGTTTGAGTCCTTGAATGTACATTTTCAAATGTGTATAGTGTTCCTGACCCTCGTTTCTTATCAAATCTTTCAAAAGACAACAAAGGAACACAAATCAGGTTCCAATTAAACTTGATTGTCAAACTTATTTTACACCAGCCGTTCAAGTCACGAGTTACAAGTTGGTAATCTGAACCACTTAACAACTTAGGGTATTAAAGATACATTCCCATCTGATCGTGGGTGATTTTTCAATGTCATCATGTTTCCATAAAAACATGTACATCTAAGTATGTAGCATAAGATTACAGGAATGACTATACCACAGAACAATCATACCGTGGGAATGATCGTACCACACTGCGCCTACCTGGAATGATCGTACCACTTTCGGGAATGACCATACCACCCAAGGAAGAATGCCTGTACCACCTCCTAACTTTTGGATCCGCCCCTTGACTACCCCTTGTTGCCAAAGCCTGCCTTAAAAAGATTTGGGATGAATATTGAACCAAATAATCATACTCCAAGCTCTAATAGAACTAGAAACAATTAAAGGGCTAAGAATACTGTCCCTACTCCATCCGTCAGTGACTGACGGCCGTCAGTTGGCCGTGAATCGGCTGTTTGTTGTGTATATATTAGGCGCAATATCGGAACTTGCGCAGTTCTGGAATTGCCCCTCATTTATTTTGCGCAATTCCAGAACCGCTCCCTCTTGGGTTGTGCAGTTTAGGAATATTTTAATGAAGATATGGTTTGACATAGGAGAAAGCCTTACACAGTGGCCATGCCTAAAGATCTATTAAGTTTTAAATAGTCACTTGTAAAGTTTACATGCATCAGGGTTTGGTATTTAACAGCTGGAGGTGTAATTCTGACAGCTTTATTCACACCTTCAGTTAGGTCTATACCGCACTTGACTTGCCCTGTAAACAACATTACAAAAATGAAATATTATTTTGAGTTATCTGTGTCAAAATCACCTAGTTTCATGAGAATTATTATTCCTGCTTTATTATTCCGAAACTGTGCAACTTCCGATATTGCGCCTAACATATACAAAGATAAAATCATGTGCCTCTAGCTTGCAGCACTAATTACATTTGGACCTTAACGAGTCTGTAATCAGAGGCACATGATGTCTGTTCACAGGAGATCCCCCCACGACCAACCCTACTGGGTCTGCCCCTTGACTACCCCTTCTGGATCCGCCCCATTTCTATCATCATTTGTAATAGATGGTACGATCGTTCCCATAAGATGGTACGATTGTTCACAGTAGATGGTACGATCGTTCCTGTCAGTGTGGTACACTCGTTCTGGTATGGTTGTTTCATGGTATGATCATTCTGTAATCTGTAGCGAAAGTCTACATGCAGTATACATACAACAATACAATGTACAATTATCTATTTCTGCCGGCTCTCACTAATCAAAACCATCCAGGGGTGCAATCAAAACATACAAGGGACCAAGGAGATCACCACAGCACTCTTTTCAATATTTCCCTCGAATTTCATTGAATTATGACTTTCTTCAGATAAAGGCATCTACCAATTGCTAAGAAAATTGATAACGGGAGCCTGTATGAGTTTATTTTACTTGATTTTGGGTTGATTTAGGTTGGAATGTACCTTTAATCCAGTTAATACTGTAAACGTACATATTTTTGCGCAGCTAAATTTTCGCACATATGGCATGGAAATATTTTTTGGTGCAATCGTATTTTCACGCATCCACAGGTTGGTTGATACAGTGAGTATTTTGTATGAAATTGTCGCGCCCATCTTAATTTCCCGCACATAGTAGGTGCGCGAAAATATGTACTGCGTAAAAATTAATATGTTTACAGTAGTTAATAAAGTTGACTAAAGTCGGATTCTTTCTACCACATAATTCTGCCCCTCTACGCATTTGCACAAAGAGTTTAACATTCTTTTCTAACTCTAATGTGGTCGCCCTCATGACACGTAGCAGTTCTTAGCAGAGCTTCACATTAGCATCCTGCATGCTACCTATTTCTTTTCTATCATCAAATTTGTGTTGAATTAATACAACAATTTTTAAGCCCCTCTCCCTACTTTTTAAATGTATGAACTAGGCTGACATATCTTTAGATGTTTGTGCAAAATTATTCCCAAATAATTGCTAAAGTATTGGCATGGTTGAGTCATGGTACCGTTGGTGGTTGAGTCATGGTACCACTTGGAAGGTTTTAGAAATGAAAATGACACAAAAGGGTTTTGATATCCATAATCAATTGTGAATTGGAGTTATATTGGCAGGTAGAATCGCAGTGTAGGTTATTACTAAGTCAAACATCTTAAAATGGGCCCAGCTTCTAGCAATATAATACTGTAAGACTAGGGTAGATTAACCTAAAGATGACCGTTCCTGTGCAAGTTTTCAATAAGGGGTTTGTAGTAGCTAATATCTTTGAGTCCAATAGGTCCTTAGGGTTCCCCAAGGTACTAAGTGAAAGACAATTATTTGGGCTTTTGGACCAATTACCTTTCTCAAATCCATGTGTAAAGTTTATCTATTGTTTTTCATCAATTCTAAGACCATCTCAATTAGTCTATTTCCACCTTGAGATGACCACCTTGCACCTTTAGCTGACCACTTGATAACTACTCTTTTAATGGGGCTATGTTCATTAAACTACCATGTGAAAAAAGGAATAAGTGTCTTTCTATAGATATGCAGTAAAATGGCATAATTAAAACTAATGCATCGTAAGAAAATGTATGTTTTTATAATGACTCAATTAGAATGGAAATTGGAGGCAGTTTTATGGCCATGCATATTGTAAATCTCATCAAAATAGAAGTGGTATTCCAACCCTGCATTATACTATTATAGAGGCTTTGCTTTTAATGTACTTTAATAGACCTTCAATATGGACTATAATAATCCATTCCTTAACTTTATCATCACACTCTCAGTATCAAATAGTTCCTCTACATAGTAATAACAGTAGCAATACAGAAAAGATTGAAATGTATGCATCAGAGCATAATCCAGTGAATATTTCTATCCAAAACTATTCTGGCCATGAACCTTGTAATGTAATCCTACATAATCGATGGTTTCTATTCAATTAAATGCACAAATAGGTGTATAAGGAGTGGCTGACTCAAGGTGAAATGGTGGTCATCTCAAGGTGAAATTGGTATGTCTAGGAAATAAGTCCTATACAGAAAGTATAAATTTAACATTTCTGCACTTTTCCTTATGCTATCATTTAACAAAGATATTTATCTATGGCTAGAGTCAAAATGGTGTATATGCGAACACTTGCATCTTCATATTATTGAACCAAAGTTGGAGAATTCTGATGAGATGACCAGCTGGACATGGTAAAAAAATATTCAAACATTGGAATTTTAGTGTATTATCATGCAGTGACAATTACTATATATTCTAGGACATCATTCTATAGGGTACTATACCACCTCTACTTTAATAATATTAGGGTTTAAGACTAATGCGCTTCATGTGAAAGTGAGAAAAACAAGCTGACAGGTGGTCGACTCTAGGTATGTGGTCATCTTTAGGTTAAACTACCCTATGCCATTTTCGGCCCAATAGATGATGTACTAGATTTCAATGATATAAGTGAGGTATGTGGTACATCAGGACCTCCTCTTGTATACCTATATCAAGAATATCTATTTCATAAATGGTTGTTATACAGTTGTCTTAGTGGTCGACACAAGGAGTCCCGTGTTAAGGATGCAATTGAAAGGATTTAATTTAGGATCTGTGATCTATGATTAAGATAGTAGGATTTCAGATTTAATTTGACGATCGATTCTGAGTTTAATACCATTTTTAAAAGCAGGTGAATTGCCATGCATTTCGTGGATTAGAAATTTATCCAAAACTTTTTCGCCAATTAAACACAGCACAGCTGTAATGCCGTGTGTATTCATATAATATTCTAAGAAGTATAAAATTGATTTACAACATTTTTAATAGAATCTTAGATCAAAATTTTTGGAACAAATATGATTTTAGTACAAAATCTAAAAGCTCTTCATACCGTAATCTCCCGCGTATAAGGCGCAGCCCGCGTATAAGGCGCACCTAGTGTTTTGGAAAATTCTCCAAAAAATGAAAAGTTCATTACTTTGGTTCTACTGAATGAATTTTCAAAATTCAAAGACCTATGTGTAACTTGGGCCCCATGGACCCCCCTGGGCCCCCATATATCCTATTATGGCTAAGGGGGTATGTAACATATAAAAAAAAATGTCTTGGAGTTCCCCTTGTGGATGCAATAAGAACAAAACCCTCCGTACAAGACGCGCCTTAGGGAGTGGTCATTTATTATCAACAGGGGGGGTGGTGGGTATGAGGGGGTGCGTAAAAGATTCTGACCCCTCTCGAGGGGGGGCTAAAAAAAATTTGACCCCTCTTGAGGGGGGGCTAAAAAAAATTTACCCTCTTTTTAGCAAAAAAGCCCGCGCGCTGCTATAGATCAATAGGGGGCCCGAAAACTCTCCGCGCCTCTGGCGCAGGGGACACAAATTTTTTTTACTGCCGTCGAGGGGGGGGCGTACAAATTTTTCGTGCATCCGCGCGAAAACCCACCACCCCCCTGTTGATAAATAATGACCACTCCCTTATATGTGGGAGATTACGGTATGTTGTGTGTTTTGCAATTTAGTAATTTATAGCAGGAAAGTAAACACAGCAATACTGTAATGCTGTGCATATTCCTATTATGATACAAGGAAAAAAGATCACTTGTTATCAAGTTACCTAATCTTAAATACAAGCTCTCATTGTGGTGCTTCCTCACTCTCCATGTATAATCCTGTACCATAGCTACAGTATGGAGTATAAGTGTACCTGGATGTTCTATAGTAAAAATAACCCCCCTATAAGGCGCACCCCAACTCAAGGCAATTTAACTCCCACTTATAAGACCCAGCAGCATTTTGTTTGGCCTATAAGACACACCTTATACGCGGGAGATTATGCTAACTTGTGATTGTTGCATTCAGGCATCACCATGACCTAATCCTCTAAGCCTGATAGACTGCTGAAACTAGTGACTCACCAGGGCTGCATCCATGCATCATAATCATGACAGGGATGAAGTTATTTAATACACTCTGTGTTCATTAAGGGTTAATACATGGGCTCCTTGATTATTTCTGTGCCCTCTACCACCACTTCAGCCACCACTATCCACCACCACCTGTGTCCTGTGGCTCGACCAGAGGGCACCACCAGCACCACCAGCAGTGAGAAGAGCGGTGCTGGTGGTGCTGGTAAGGTCCCCAGGCTGGGGCAGTGGTTCCAGGCATGTTCTTACAAGACCACCACCAAAGGGAGAGGAGTGGGGAGGAGGGGGAGGGGTGCTTAGTCTTAGAACACAGGGCCGGGTGGCTGTTGCTAAACCATTGGAAGTCACTTCTTTTGGAGGTGTACTTCCAAAAACGGAAGGGACTCATCTTTGCTAATCTCTTCTCTATTGCATTGCAAAATATCACTTCCCAACAGAAGTGGTCCGGAAGTGATTAGAAACAACCCCTCAACTGGAAGTTGCTTCTCACACATAAGTATGTAGGCATGGGCAGTCTGGGAAGCACTCAGGTGTGACCATTTTTCGCAACACAGTTTGATTTGTGGGAAAGTGACTATGTCTGGTCTACAGTGTCGGAAGTGCTTCTGAGTGGTTAAGTAGAGGAGGGACAGGGGAAGTGAGGTACCTATCCTGAAAAGGAACAATCAATCTTTTCGCAACAGCCTCCGGGATTCACCACCAGCACCACCAATACCACCAACACACTTCTCCCAGCCCTCACACATTCCTGATTTGCATATTTTAATCCAGGTATAGGCATACTGAATACTGTAGCTATGGGACAGGATTATACATGGAGAGTGAGGAAGCACCACTATGATAGCTTGTATTTAAGAATGGGTCCTTTCCTGTAGCCATTTGCTCTTGGGAACGAACGGCAATAAGGTACCAGTAGGTCTAGTGGTTGAGTCAGGGGCGACTTACCCTATATAATATTTCTGTGATGGTTTATATGGTCCATGGCCGATAGTGGAACCAATTTCACCTGGTGGAAAAGCCTTTGTCAACTTGCTGTCCATATTGTGGCCATGATCTTGATCCCTTTGATCCTTGGAGAATAAAAGCTAACTGAAAGACAATTCTTACTCACTTGAGTCTGGGTCCAGACTCAGGCAATGTCGCCAAAATGAGTATGATTTCAGACTCAGCCTTATCCTATGACAATACTCAGGCACTGCCAGAGTATCACCTCAGAATCAGCCTCAGGATCTGCCAAAGTATCACCTCAGGATCAGGCTGAGTTTCAAATCATACTCATCCAGACTCAAGTGAGTAAGAATCTTTTTCAGTGCTGCTTCTATGACATCTAGTTTACTTCCGCATTCAGACTTCGTTACTGGTAGCTATGATGGGGAGAATAATGAAGCCACGAGTTACTACATACATGATGCATTAAAGATAGCAGATACAATATGTTTAGTTCCAGGATGGCCAACATTTTCTCACAGTAACTTAGGTAACATGCGGAAAGGATAAAAAAAACATAGATCATGGTGTCCATCTTGCCACTGGATGGCATTCCCTGAAAAACTGGAAGATCCGAAACTAGTCAGTGGTGACGACTTAGGTCCTCAATTCGACAATACCTAAAATAACTACCTTAGGTCGTCAAAATGACGACCTTTGGTCATCAACCTGACGACCTAAGTTGTCAGTATGACAAAACTGACAATACAGAGTTGTCATACTGATGACTCGTCAGGTTGACGACCTAAGGTAGTCGTTTTAGGTATTGTCAACCTTAGGACCTAAAGTCGTCACCACTGACTATCTAGTTTCGGAACTTCCAGGTTTTGAGTGTTGAAGTTTGATGATCTTATCTATAGCTGCCTAGGAGAAGTTGTATTTTTCTACATTAAATTCCACGGGAGAAATACTCCAACAATACATTAATCCAAATTTCAAGTATGTAAACCTATGACCATCAGAAACATTTTGGAAACAAGTATAAGCAGGTGTGACAGGTAAAATGAAAATTTCCTTAATGAAATAAAACTATTATAAATTCTTTTACTAGGAGTTTATGCATACAGAAAATATGAAATCAAGTGACGAGAAAGGGTAGAATGCCAATAAATCACACCTAATGTGGTTATAAAAATGAATTATGCCAGGTGCCCTTTGTGTAGATCCTATCTACTAAATTTAAATTACCAATCCAGTTGAGTTTGAGTGACCTAATCCCAAAATCCTGGGAAGTAGTGTCCTCAGTCAAGGCCTCAAATTAAATACCCATAGGGGCCTAGTGTACCCATTCTCATGCACCTGCCTATGGGTACCGTAAATCCATACATATGAGATGAGGATTACTTCATCTCTATCCCATGATATTTAGGGCAATTCAGGATGTGTGTCATACCCACGGTTTATACAACACAGCACCAGAATGACCAGATTGTGACCCTGGTTGTGTCCTAAAAACTTATACATGGGGAGATTTACGATAATTACTTTTTCCATTACTCAAAAGAGCCTAATGAAGCCTGTATTCAGTCAGCCAATTACGATGATCACCCATTGTGCTTGGCTGTATTATATTCCTATATAACTCTTCTCATTCCTATAGAACTTTATCACATTCTCTAGAACTCCATTACATTCCCATAGTACTTTATTACATTTCAGTAGAAAGCTATATCCCATGAAACTGTATTACATTCCCACAGATCTGTTTTACATTACCACTCAACTCTATTATATTCCTATAGTACTCACTTCACATTCTTTCTCGCCACTCAGAGTCTTCTTGTGGAATCCCTCCTCATGATCCTAATGCTAAAGTGGCAGAAACACCCAACCAGGAAAATGAATTCTTAATGTACGTTTGTCTACCTGGATTTGCACCCGATTATTCACTGCAATGCAATAGCGGAACTTGGACGGTTGTAGACGGAGGACTATCCAAGTGTACAGGCAAGTACCATCATCATAATTAACTTTTTAATACCAATAGTATATCAATGCTTTATTTTATGTGAATAACTTCTTCCCATAGAGATAGCATTGCAGGGCCGATCGCCACACCCCCAGTGACGTAACGTGTGTCCATCCACCACAGCGGCAGATCCACCACTGCAGCCTCGTTTTGGGTGCATGTAAACATTCAAAATGGCAGACCGCCGCTCGTACGGGGGACTACGGTAACGGATTTTGCTAATTTTCAGTTAATTAGACACTCTAAAAACATAAAATAAATATAGAACTAAACTCCCCTAGTGTCCTCGGTGGCTGATCCACCCCTCGGGGGGGGGTCTCCCCGAGGGCTAACGCCCTCGGGGGAGACCTCCCCCTCGTATTGGATCGGCCACCTCGTACACCACGGTCGTTTAGTTCTATCTATTTATGCCCATTGGTTAGCAAACCTGGCGATTCATGTATGATGGCAACCAAATAGTTCTCATTACACATGTGGAGGTTTAGTATGATCATAGACTTGCACAATATAATAGTTTCCATGGTACGATGCACAAAGTAAGGACTAGGTAACTCATTGCCAGCTGTGGTGGGGCCTTTTTGCAGGTTTTTCAGGGCATCAAAGTTTACTTTCCAGCCCCACAGTAATATGGTAAGAATTTAGTACTTGAATCACCAAAATTTAGTTTCAACACCCCCTCCCCTACTCAATATGAAGGCTTATTGGATATTGTCTGTCCCCCACCCACGGAGGGGCTCTTTTGAAAAGTGTCACCCCTATATCTAACAAGCCTCCCACCCCGCCTGGTAATAAATGAGTCGGCCCTAAGCAATAGTAAGCAGACTCCTTAATACTTCATTGGTGAAGAACATTGGGCATGATAAACTCCTGTGTTGGTGAAGGAATGATACATGGATCAGCCAGCACTAACACTGTGGATAAGCAACCAAGGTGATGACGCATGCATGTATGATTCCATTTATACCACAGGCTTAGCATGGTAGCTGTTTCCTTCTTCTTTCTAATGTTATTCTGATGTGGGATGTCTTATCAGTGCTGTTATCCTGTTTTAGGAACTCAATTGGGGTTCCCAACATGAATAAGATAACTGTCGTATAACAGCATGAAGAGGTCTGCATGAAGAGGAATGCAGAATTGGTGCAGCAGGGAGTACATCAATATCAATAGAGTCAGTGGCGGTTTACTTACCAGGACTGCATTCATGTCTCATGATGGTCAGTCAGAATGATGCTTTAATGCACTATCTGCCTGTAATGACCAAAGCATTTAAAAGCTAACAGTGTGGCAATGTTATGATCATGTTATCTAATAAAGCTAAATCGATCCTTTATTGCTAAATTTCTATCAAACCCTCTGGGAAAAAATGCTGAATTTGATGATCAAAAAACCACAACACATTGATTTGGAAACCCTTGCAAGAAATAATTGACAATCGAGAGAAATATGTTGAACTTTATATAGAATTCAAGTCAAAAGGTATAAAATCATAGTGGTACAACCTTTGAGTACGTGAAACTCATATTTGTTCTATTATTGTCAAGTTATCAAGTAAATCAATCTTCAACTTCTTTTACTAGATTTGTCCTGGGAGACCATTATATATATATATATATATATATATATATATATATATATATATATATATATATATATATATATATATATATACAACTGCTACATACCAACTGATAGGTATTGATGACTAACTTAGGGTGAGATGCCTAAAAATAGGATGTGGAACACCTTTGCCAAAATCTGGGAAATTGTCAGATGTGGCAGACTGGAGACTATTTAGTACACTTAATGTGTTCTCTGAACTAATAGAGAAGCATGTATCATCTGTTGGATTTGAGTAGGTACCTAGTTGGAAGAAGTCAGTCAGTATAATATACTATAGAGTGTGTGACATGAGTAGGTACCTGATAGTGCAACTCTCTCTGTTTTAAACAAGGCAGGTGAATTTTCAGACTAATGTGGTGAGTGCAAGTACTTTGGTGAAGCAGTGCATGACTTGTTTAGAAAAGAGGGCACATACTCACAGCTCTTTTTACAATAGGAGCCTTACCCTCCCGTGGTAGTTTATATGGATTCATGCTAGGGTGCTCCACAGGTGATGCAATATTTGGGCTTATCTGGGAAATCTTCAGCTTCCATAAAGTGTTTCATACAGTAAATCACCTAAAACTTCTTTTTTCTATAAAATGTTTAAAGACTTACTTAGAAAATAGAAAACAGAAAACTTTCCCGATTTTTAAAAAAAAAATCATCTAGCTTGCCAGTTGCGAGATTGGCAATAGGTCTTCTAATGTTTATTGTTTATATAAATGATGTGATTGCATGTATTAAAACTCATCCTTTTTCCTTCTGCTGATGACCTCCCTATTATTCCAAGTGCACATGGAAAGGTGTAAATATGATAAATATGATAGATATCGAACACGCTGGGTGTATTATAGAGTGTGGTCCTAAGCCTTATTTGATCACTTTGAAGTACATCAAAATAACTGCCTACGATTGTGTCTAGATATACGCCATCCGCAGGACATTCACATGACTGATTTGCTTCATGAGTGTGATATAACCAGTCTGTCTGAATATAGACAGAGACTGTTGTTAATGATGATGTATAGGTTAAACAACATTGAAGATATGAGGGTGGCACCTCCGAGCGTTCGTAGAGGGAATGTAAAGATTGAATTAAGGTTTCACAAACCAACAATGGAATCATATAGGCAAAGTCCTTTATATAGAGGAATGTTGTTATAGAACCAGCAATCTGCTGAGGTAGAGCAAGTAAGTCAATACTAGACTTCAAACGTAGTATCAATGTATAACATGTATAACGCTAGTTTGAATGGCTAGGGCCATATACCATTTGTTTAGATCCTTGATTTGGTTATATATACATGATTCGATGCATTTTCTTTACGTCATACAAACTTTCTTAAGGGAAAGCAAAGTCAAAATTCATTTTCATGATTTTCGTCAAAGTAACCCCTAGTTATATTACAATATAGCCAAATGGTTTGAGATTATACCCTTGAAACAATTTCACGTGAATTCACCAGTAAAATCACGTGTTGAACTGGTGTCGTTCCCGTGAATTCCCGTGAATTTTACACGTGAATTCACGGGATTCTGTGAGCAGAAATTCACGTGATATCACGGGATCACGTGAAATGACAGTAAATTCACGTGATATCACGGGAATATTGAAAATACTTTTGCAAATAACCCCCACTTCTAACCTCAATTTAAGATTTGAAATTGATAGTTTGTATTCCTATGATGAGACTTTCCTCATTGTATTTGTCTTTGATGTAGATCTAGCCTTGAAATGCCATCATTTCGATTGATAGATTCTGAGGAATATAGAGATTCACACAAAACTAGACACATTGACTTATATTTTGATTTGAGCCTTTATTTGGATAATAAATACATCTAGAATGGGGGCAATAAATGGGGAAGGTGGATGGCGCCCATAGGCTAAAAGTAGCTAAATTTTCGCCAGATTTTCACCACGTTTGTAATTACTTTCTCTTTCTAATAGTACAAAGAAAGCAGTCTTATAAAGTAGCATAGGGTCCCATGCTAGTTTATGAGATATTTATCTATGAATCTACCATAGGGTTATACAGTGTTTTGCCATAATTTGCATGGAATCTCATTAAAGAGTAGCTAATTTTTTGTCTTACTTTCCCAGAATATTTTCATCACTTTTCTGCACCCAGAAAATCTATTACCATCATGTGATCCCATGCACTTTTGAATCATTTTTCCACATTGAAAATCTCCTGAAAATAATAGAATTACATCATGCAGGCTAAATACTGCTCATAAACCCCCACACGGCCAGCTGGCTTTGTGGCCTAACTAGTTAGTGTGCCTGGTGTAGACACAGAAGGTTGAGAGTTCACCTCAGCTTCATGGGCCTGCTATGATTTTGTATAGTCGTTCACTAGCCATAGAGAAGTACACATGTGCAGAAACCTGCACAGAGAACATGATTGGCATTAGAGCCATCTACCTTAAAAAAAGCCAGCATCATCATATTGAATAGAGTAAGCTCCACCGCAATGAAAATATTCAGGTTTTTAATCACACATATAGTCTCGAGCAGGTAAACAGGATTGGTAGCTAGCTTGTGCTAAATTTATTTCCTAATTTTGCCACAAGGGAGCACAAGGGAGCAAAAGAAATATTCCCCCATCCACATACAGTGGTAAAGGTGGGTGAAGGAAGCACTGGGATGGCTATCGGTTCTTGAATTTTGAAGATCCATTGATTAGAACAAAATGTACAACATTTACATATCCTTTTATCATATTAGAAAGGTCTGGGTGTGCCCTTAATGTGGGGTGCACCTTATAGATAGGGTATTGTCACTACATTTTCTTTTGTTTAGAATTCAAGACTGCATGTCTGAATCTTTTTATTCAAATCTAACAAAGAAGGCATGATGAATCCAGGGTTGTATTTCCTTTTATCAACAATGCAAGCCTCTCAAAGTTTGGTTTCCCTAAATAGCCATAATTAATGTATCTTATGTCTGACAGAACATCTATGACAGCAATAAAAATATCATATGGGTGGCATCACTGTGCTGTTTATCAGCCAGCCCTCTTCTCTGGAGTACCTCTCTTAAGATGTGCTATCTAGCAGATTTCACCAAGCTCCTGTGTTGCAATTGACTACCTGCATAAAGAAAACAAAAGTACATGCCCGTGAGTTAAAGTGAATGTGTGGGTAGTAGTTATTTCAAGTGGAACATGAATCAGGGGCATAGGAAAAGGGGCACCAGCCTCAATTATGAAGGAAGTTTATCTGGGCCCCTCAAAATTTGCAAATATTCAAAATAAATTTAAATTAAACAAAAATTACTTTTCAACACAAATTCAAATGACCGATGCACGAGACCACTGATAAAAATTCCACTTATCTTAAAACAAGTCATCTAAATAATATTTTTGGGAAAGTTTTAGTTTAAATCAGTTTTATTATGGAATGATAAACTAATCTACTACATGAATATCAATTTGTAAATTGGGTAGAAGGGTAGAATGACTTCTATATAATAATCATCATTAGTGCATTACAAATTATTGGATAATAGATTGTTTTTGTGTGTCTTTGATACTAACAGTGAATGACAGCATTTGCTTTTCATATTGATTTTCATCCATATGTAGTTGCCTCAAGGTTGTATCTGCATATTTCAAGTTTTGCAGGAGAGGGAAAAGAGGGGTTGCTATCTGTCTATATTTCAGACAAACACATTCTATGATAGTATAGCTTAATAACAGGGTTAGTAAAAACCGTTTGATAGAGAGGGGGTTTGTCCCAGAAACATCAATTGGATGATGAAAAAATGTTGACAAATTAAAAAAAAAAATTGAAATGTTCCCAAAATATTTGTATAGATGTGTAGAGGCAAGGAGAAAGGGTGCTTCATGCTAGAAGTCAACTTTAAAATTCAGATCACTAGCTTTACAGTGATATATTGCATGAGAAGATACTCCTGTTAGTTTTGGAGGAATGGCTTGCTAAATATGGGTAGGTATGACCATTTTGTGAATGTCAATAAGCCTTAAGTCCCATTGGTCATGAGATACATCTGTAATTAGCATAATTTATGCTAATTAGCTAAATAAGCATAAATTTTCATTCTTTTGCCCATAACTTTCGATGTAGAAATGGTATTTTCATTCTGTTTACACCATAGTGGACCTTATGAAATGTTCCTTCAAATGGGATCATCGATTTTCTTATTTAGAATGAAAATAATTTTCCATGGCAAAAGAAATCAACAAAAATGCCTATTTTGGCCCAAAAACATTCTTTTTAATGCCAAATATGGACCCTTTCCCCCAAAAATAGAATGTTTTATAAAAAATCATTGGATTGTCCACAAAAAAGTAGCCTATAGCAGTTTTAGGCATATTTTTCCTATTCTAGCCCATAGTAGTGCCCCCTGGTGGCTAAAACAGGTACTAAATCCTGCAGGAACCCTCATTTCTGCTTGCTGGCTCACAGATGTTCTTACATTCCCTGGCATAAAATAGAACCCAAGATCTCTTGATATAGAGTCAAATGTGTTACCACTTGGACTATATGTTGATACTTTATTCATTACAAAGATATGCTTATAATCTAAGTGCTCAGGAAGTTATGAAAAAATCTGTCAACTTTTGGATATGAATATGGAGAATAATGTGACAAATTACTGCATAATCCTATATAATATTAAAGGTTCTGTATCTCAAAAATATGAATGGGTCCCCCACCGGCAGTAAGCTACAAGCCTATCCATTCCTCCAGCACTAGTCCAAGGGAAATGAATCTGTTTACATGTGTTCAGTATGGACTATAGGTTGCAGTTATTATATGTACAAGTGACAAGTAATCAGGGATGGACTATAGTTTGGCATCATATAAATTTTGATGGCCATGCATCAAATGCATCAACTCACCAACCTGAACCACTACATCCTAACTCACCAACCATTACACCCCTTGAAGGACCACTAATGCATTAATGCATCATGCCCATCGGTCATCATGATGCTACATTCATGCATCATGACGACCATATGAGTTGATACACACACTGCAAAAGGGTCAGCATAATGCTCCAATTAAGTGTTGAAGAGCACTCTAATCCCACCTTACCAACCACTAAAATATAGAACCAGCCTGTACATAGCAGTGTGCGATGCCTAACCCGGTACTGCTGACTGTCCAGGATCACCTTATGCTAAAACTCTAACCCACATTAACAATTACTAAAATAAACATGTATACATATAAACCCAGCCTGTAAAATAGCAGTGTGTGACACCTACCAATGACTATCCAGGATCACCTTGTGTTAAATACCTAAAACCCAAAACCACCAATCACTCTGTATGTACCTGAAGTGACATGGAATGTGTAAAAATAGACACCAGTAAACAGAACAACAGCTGTGTAGGTATTACCAGTCTGCAACATGTGTATTTGTAGCAGTAACTGCTCCAAATATAACAATACTATGTGACTGGGCTCCTAATATGGGAATGACTTGCTTGTTTTCCATTCTAAGACTCCAATTAACCAATGCCATGTCACTTTGAACTCCTAATATGCACTTCATACATTGGTGCATCATGATGTCCAATGGACATGATGCATTAATGCATCAGAGGCCCTTGAAGGGTTAAGAGGTGTGTGCGGCCCTACTGTGGAGGAGGGGGTATGAGAGCTGTCAAAGTCGTGACCATTAGGGTGTGTTACAGTTAGGCCTCTGTGATGTCACAGGGTGGTTAGCTGCAGGCAGACATTGGCAACACATGGTTAGGTGACTACACCATGAGTAGAAGCTCCTCAATATATTAGAATATATTAGATAGGATATTGTTAGATGACTATATGGAATGATTAGTATGTAAATTACATGATTTAACATGTACAACAAGAGATTAAGATCTAATTGCAATGTGTGTATAGTTTTCAGGTAAGTGCATCCTAGTCATCTTACCCAAAGGTAAGATTACATAGCTGTAATGGTTAAAGGCTATGGGCCACAAAAACCAAAACAAAAATCTAGGACTTTGCCAAGCATGTTGTAGAAATTCATTGTTTCTCCATACTATCAACCATTCAGTGATCATGGTCACTGAAAAGCAATTATTCTTTGCTGGGTTTTCACTGGTGGGTGTTAGAAATGTTCATTTCCTGCTTGGGATATCAGAAAAAATCATTGGCAAATATGTGCATACATGTCAAATAACAATTTTAGAGAACCTTTGAAAATTTTGAAAAAATCATATGGAGTAGAACGTGTTGTCCTCTTGAACCACTTAGTAGGATGTTGCCTCCAGGTCTTCATTGGTCCAACTTCATGCACCTATAAAGACAAATGGTATATCCATTACTCACTAGGTTATGCCAAACCAAACAGAAGGAGGTAGGTGTGGACGTAGAGGGAGCTGGGTGTGGACATAGAGGGAGGTGAGAGTGGACACATGGGGAGGTGGGTGTGGACACTGAGGGAGGTGGTTGTGGACATAATGGGGATGTGTAGGAAGATAGAGGGAGGTGGGTGTGGACACGGAGGGAGGTGGGTGTGGATAGAGAGGGATTTGGATGTGGACATAGAGGGATTTGGGTAGACCCAAAGGGAGGGCGGGTGTGGACATAGAGGGAGGTGGGTGTGGACCCAGAGGGAGGTGGGTGTAAACACAGAGGGAGGTGGGTGTGAACAAAGAGGGAATTGAGTGTTGACATAGAGGGAGGTGGGTGTGGATAATGAGGGAGGTGGGTGTAGACACAGAGGAAAATGGGTGTGGACATAGAGGGAGGTGGGTGTGGACCCAGAGGGAGGTGGGTGTAAACACAGAGGGAGGTGGGTGTTGACATAGAGGGAGTTTGGTGTGTACAAAGAGTGAGGTGTGTGTGAACAAAGAGGTCAGTGGTTGTGGACAAAGAGGTAAGTGAGTGTGGAAAAAGAGGGAGGTGGGTGTGGACACAGAGAGCTTTGGGTGTGGACATAGTGGGGATGGGTAGGAAGATAGAGGGAAGGCAGGTGTGGACACAGAGGGAGATGGGTGTGGATACAGAGGGAGGTGGGTGTAGACACAGAGGAAAATGGGTGTGGACATAGAGGGAGGTGGGTGTGGACACAGAAGGAGGTGGGTACAGTGGCCCACAAGGGTCAAATTGAAGTTGGAGCAAAGAGTTGACTTTCACAAAAAAAAGTCCAAAAGCAAAATCAATGTTCAAAGTCAATTTCATTTCATTGCTGTCAAGCTGTCAAGGTGTCAACTCATGAATGCAAACCCACTTGTGACAGGTATCTTTTGGCTTTGCATGGTACACTCTATGTCTTTCTATATGTCTATACCAGCAACTACTGGGTAGCTATTGGTTCCCTCACACAATAACTGATGGTTCCATACCAAGTAGCTGCTGGTTCCAGCATCCCATAACTGGTGGTTCCAACCCACTGTAACTGGTGTTTCCACACCAATCAGCTACTGATACTGGATCCCATACCAAGTAGCTGCTGGTTCCCACACCCAGCACTTGGTAGTCCCATACACATAAGTTGCTGTTTCCTGTACCCAGTACATGCTGGTTCCCACATCCAGTAGCTGCTGGTTCCCACATCAGGTAGCTGCTGGTTCCCATATAAACTGGTTCCTAACCCAAGTAGTTGCTGGATCCCACACCCTTGCTGGTTCTTGTTCCCAATACCTGCTGGCTTTCACATAGAGTAACATGGTAGTGGTTCCCACATCCATTAGGTGCTGGTTCCTGCACTCACTACCTGCTGGTTCCCAAATAGAGTGCCTGCTGGTTCCCACATCAGGTAGCTGCTAGTTCTGAAAACAGTAGCTGTTGGTTCCCATACAGTAGCTACTTGTTCCCATATCCAGTAGCTGCTGGTTCCGATATAGAGTAGCTACCGGTTCCCATACCTAGTAGCAAAAGAGTGATCTGGATAAATTCTGGATGAAAAAGGTCATATAAGTCAAAAATGGGCAAATTGGGAAAGTTGCGTGAAACTAGGTCATAAGCAGTCAAGATAGTTAAAATTTGTCGAAATAGGTCAAATTGGTTCCAAGTAGGTAAAATTGAATGAAATTAGGTCAGACTAGGATAAATTATGTCAAGTTGGTTGAAAATGGGTCAATCAGGTCAAATTCTATCAAATTAGGTCAACGGTGGTAAGAATAGATCACATTGGTCAAAATTAGGTCCAAGTGGGTTCAAGTAAGTCAGAGTGGTCAAAAGTAGGTCAATTAAGGTCGAATTATGTCAGAGTAGGTAAGGATAGGTCAAATATAGCAAAAATAGGTCAAATTGGTAAAAGGTAGTCCAATAAGGTGAAATCATGTCAAATATGGTAAAAGTAGGTCAAATTGGTCAAAAGTAGGTTAATTAGGTCAAAGTAGGTTAAGATAGGTAAAATAAGTTCAAATTTTGTTAAAACAGGTAAAATTGGTCAAAAGTAGGTCCAGTAGGTCAAAGTAGGCTAAGGTAGGTCAAATATGGCGAAAATAAGTCAATTTGGTTAAAGCTGGGTCAAGGAGGTTAAATAAGGTCAAATATGGTAAAAGTAGGTCAAATTGGTCAAAGGTAGGTCAGTAGGTCAAATCAGGCTAAGATAGGTCAAATTAGGTCAAATAATGGTGAAAATAGGTAAAATTGTTCAAAAGAAGGTCAATTAGGTAAGGATAGTTCAAATTAGGTCAAATATCTTAAAATAGGTCAAATCATTCAAAAGTAGCATGATTAGGTCAAAGTAGGTTAGAATAGGTCATATTAGGTCAAATATAGTCAAAGTAGGTCAGATTGGTCAAAAATAGTCAAAGTCGACCTTATTTTGACAAATTTCGACATAATTTGACCTAAATGACCTACTTTTACCTATTTCCAGCATATTTGACCTTACTTCACCTATCATAACCTACATTTTGACAAAATTGACCTACTTTTGACCAATTTGATCTATTTCAACCATATTTGATCTATCCTGACCTTATTGGACCTAATTGACCTACTTTTGATCAATATGACCTGTTTTCACTATATATGACCTTAATTGACCCATCTTGACCTAATTGACCTACTTTTGACCAATTCAACCTGTTTTCACCATGTTTGACCTAATTTGATTTACTTTGACCTTATCGAGTTGTTTTCACCATATTTGACCTAATTTGACCTATCCTACCCTTATTGACCTACTTTTTACCAATAAGACCTATTTTCACCCTATTTGACTTAATTTAAACTATCCTGACATCATTTATCTACTTTTGACCAATTTGACCTAATTTCGCCATATTTACTCTAATTTGTCCTATCCTACCCTATTTGACCTGCTTTTCACCAATTTGACATATTTTTCCAGCATATTTGACCTAATTTGACCTATCCTACCCATATCAACCTACTTTTTATCAATTAGACCTAATTTCACCCTATTTGACTTAATTTCACCTATCCTGACCTTATTGACCTACTTTTGACCAATTTGGCCTATTTTCACCATATTTGACATAATTTGACCTATGCTACCCGAATAGACATACTTTTGACCAATATGACCTATATTCAACATATTAATTGACCTAATTTGACCTATCCTGACCCAATTGACTTATTTTGACAGCTACTCTTTTAAGAACTCGCAATTACCTGATGTAGGAACCAGCAGGCACTCTATTTGGGAACCAGCAGGAAGTGGGTGCAGGAACCATCACCTAATGGATGTGGGAACCACTACCAGCTACTCTATGTGGAAGCCAGCAGGTACTGGGTGCAAGAACCAGCAAGGGTGTGGGATCCAGCAACTACTTGGGTTAGGAACCAGTTTATATGGGAACCAGCAGCTACTGGATGTGGGAACTAGCATGTACTGGGTACAGGAAACAGCAACTAATGTGCATGGGAACCACCAAGTGCTGGGTGTGGGAACCAGCAGCTACTTGGTATGGGATCCAGTGCCAGTAGCGGATAGGTGTGGAACCGCAGTTACAGTGGGTGGGAACCACCAGTTACAGGATGCTGGAACCACCAACTACTTGGTGTGGAACCATCAGTTATTATGTGAGGGAACCGATAGCTACCCAGTAGTTGCTGGTATAAACTTTGTTCATATAGAAAGACATAGAGTTCACCATGCAATGCTAAAAGATACCTGTCACAAGTTGGCTTTCATGAGTTGACACCTTGACAGTTTGACAGCAATGAAATGAAATTGACTTTGAACATTAATATTGGTTTTGGACTCTAACTTTTTTGTGAAAGTCAACTCTTTACTTCAACTTCAATTTGACCCTTGTGGGCCACTGTAGTAGGGTGTAAACGCAGAGGGAAGTGGGTGTGACCACAGAGGGAACTGGGTGTTGACATAGAGAGAGGTGGGTGTGGACACAGAGGGAGGTGTGTGTGGACACAGAGGGAGATGGGTGTGGAGTAAGTGAGTGAGTAATAGATGTTTAATGCCATTTCAACAGCTAAGGTCATATTCATGGTGAGAACGACATTACGCAATTTCAGAGGAATGTGTCAGTGCCCGCGCATATGTGCACCACACACATCCTGAGGGGATAGGAAAGATGAGAAGCAGACCCTTTTAAGTGGGTTAGGGAAGCCCGAGATGGGTGTGGACATATAGGGAGTTAAGTGTGGACAAAGAGAGAGGGGGGTGTGGACATAGAGGGACGTGGGTGTGGACACAGAGGGAGGTGGGTGTGTATATAGAGGGAGGTGTGTGTGCACTTAGAGGGGATGTGGACATAGAGAGGATGTGGATGTGTGAGGGGGTGCATGTGGACAAGAGGCATGTGAGTGTATGTGGATAAAAGGGAATGTATGTACATAGATGGATGTGAGTGTGGACACATATACAGACATGTAAATATACTGGGACAGAAGGGGAATCTGACCATGAGTGTTGCAATCTACAACAACCCTGCATACAAGTAAAGTCACCTTCTGCTAGGTGCTTGTGTGAGTTACCCAAATTAGGCTGGCTGGGAATGGGTACACTGTATAAGAGGTAAGGTAATCAGTACACAAGGTGGGCCCACTATGACCTGGATTGGGAAAGGGTCTGACTGCCTCTGACACTTAGTTGTATAGTAGTAGTAGGCAGCTGCAATAAGGAGGGCTATTTCTGAACACAGCCAGTGGCCACACAATTACATGTATAGGTTTGCAATCATGCCTTCAGATGTACAATATCACATATTATTGCAAATAAAGATCCAGTCAAGTACTTAGGATTTATTTTATGGATCATTGCAAATGCTGGTAAAGTGCTTGAATTAGCATTCATGAATATTGCACACAACAAGGTACAATGCCATTGGTAATATTGAGATACTAGTGCCATTTCCTATTTAGGATTGTAAGTGCCCTTATGAATAGAGCAGCAAAAGAAAATGGTGACCTTTGCATGTCATAATGAATAGAAAATGGTAAAAAATGGCAAATTTATGCTTACCCACTGTTACCCTCAGTTTTTGGAGACAGGTCTTGTGTGTAGGTGAGCCAGGTGGAAATGACAGCTGAGGTGGGGCAGTGTAGCCCAAACTGGTTGGTCCTGTTGGTGTTTGGGAGTGTTCAGTAGGTATCAGCAGGGGGTGAGGGGGCACAGGGGTGGTCTATTTCCATCTGATATGTCACATTCATTTTTCAAATCATACTCAAATATGTTCTCGACGCACACATGTCATAACATGGTATTTATGTGTTAATAGTCCATTAAATATCACATAGTTATAGTCCATTAAATATCACATAGTTCATAGTGAGTCTATACATGAGGTGTGATGGACCTAGGCATAAACCTGTTACAGTGTATTTTCAATGGATGGAACTATGGCATGCATCCCATATGAAGGAAGTCTTGTGTAAATTTGAGATTTCCCCAAATATTTTCCCCCAAAAATGACACAAAAGTGAGTCAGAAAAGTTTTCCATGTGAGTATCTTGATGCTCATTTTTAAGAAGATTAATTCTTGACACTCAGCAATGATTGCTGGTCTCATATAAGTACCAGTGGTTAGTGGGGGTGGGGAGGTGTTAAAATAACTCTTCAGCACTAAAATTTCATAAGTACCTGTCTTGGATATGGACCAGGGGTAAAGACCAAACCAAATGTCTGGGTATTTATTTAGTACAGTGAATAAGGCACAGTGAGATTTTGGGCGCTTTTGCACGGTTAAGTAGACAGCACAGACAGTGTTAAATGATGCCAGTATATTTTTCATGGGAGGCTGAGTTTAGATATGCTTTTACATTCACCTATTATGTACCAGAAATCCCCCTCCCCATCTGACTAAAATGACCTGTTCTGTAAGTGTGTACCAGAGGTGGTTTGCCTGCACCCTACCACCTTGACAGTCTAAATTTAGCTGACTCCTTACTTAGTGCCCGTAAACAACTTACCATGCCCTATAATCATTGAGTGCCTATCTGCCAGGCCTCTAAATGCTACCTAACTCTTTAAGGTCTGCTGATGCAGTAGTGTAACGTGCCCATTGGCTGGCATGTTTTACCGATGAAGACTTGGGGAGTCTGCTTGCCAGCACTTCATTGGGGCATCATGCTGATCTTCTCAAAGCGTAAGCATGACGCTTGAATGTAGCCCTGGCTGCATTAATGCATCATGACAACCAAAATGCATTATTGCATTAGGGTTAGCCCTTAAAGGGTTCAACTCTGTTCAAGACATGTCTAGGAAACATGCACATTTAGTGAGATATCAATAAGGGTCATAATTATTAGAACGGGAGAGTGAGTGAGTAATAAATGTTTAACGCCATTTTGACAACTGAGGTCATATTCATGGTGAGAACTACATTACACATCTTCACAGATGAATGTGTCAGTGCCCATGCATATGTGCACCACACACATATTAGAATGGGACACATAATATTATGATTCAATCAACTTTATGTATCAATTTTGTCAGTAGCTTAAGTCAATCAATTTTCCTTTTTTTGGGAGGGCAAGGCCCTCCCTCTTTTTTTTCTGCCTCGCTCTCTTTCTATTTTCCTCTCTTTCTCTCTCTTCCCTCCCTCTATTGCCTTCCTCTCTTTCTCCCGTTTCCCTCTCCCTTTCTCTCTCTCTCCTTTCCCTCTCCCTCTCTCTCCCTCTCTCTCTCTCTCTTTCTCTCTTTATATCTATCTCTCTTGCTCTCTCTGTGCCTCTCTTGCCCTCTCATTTCTTTCCATCTCACTCCCTCTCTCTGTTCTTTGGACCAAACCAGGATTCCATGCTCACACAGAGGCCCCTGGTGGGCTCTGGCATCTTCACTTTATGCTGAAGAATCAGACTTATGTGTATAAATCTCACTAGAGGGCCCTGTTAAAAACTGGGGAATATAAGGGTAATTCACGGGATTGTAGGTACTATTCCCAGGATCTTCCCGAGAATATGTGCTCACAGATTCACCAGTCGTTCACGGGTTTTTCCCGTGTCTTGTTTCGAGGGTAATCAGCTTTGTATGCAAGAACATTTTATTTTACTATGCCGCTATTCAAAAATAAGCATGTGCTATGACTTTCCTCCTCGAATTCCTTCTTGAAATAAGCCCTTAAAAAGTACCAGAGCTGATGCCATACACTCCCCCATTAATTTTCAGTCAACATAAAGTAGAAGCAGGACTGATCACCCTTCTTTGTCACATTTATTTCAACAATAAATACAGATTAATTCTCTCTCTCTTTAGTATGGTGGTGTTTAGCATTATGATATAGTAAAACAAACTATATGGGGTTGGGCAGTCTCCCAGGGAAATTTTGAATATCCATAAATTAAATGCTTCCTTCTTGAGTGGCTCTAGCTCACTTGTGCCAAAATGATGACATTCCCTATAAATCTTTCTATCTAATGGTATGTGGCATGACGAGGTCCACCCATTTCATTTTCCGGAGCATGGTTAAATCTGTCGAAAATCTTAAATTTTCTAAAGTCCCAGGTGAATGAGTGAATGGTTAGCACAAGCCGAGCCTATAGCATAATTTGATTGAATTGGTTATTCAAACTCTCTTATCTCTTCGGGGGTAGAGGGAACAGCAATTTAATTTAATTAAGTTAACTTTCTCATCCCAAAACAAATTAAGATAAATGCACCACAAGCAATATTTGTGGTGGTGAAGGTTTTGAATCAAATTGCCGTAACACATATGGATCCTACATATGCGTCTGTGACTATCCTGATGTGTATGATCATGTTGAATATGATGATTAAAAACCGGCACACACTGATTTGGTAACCCTTGCAGATTATGATTGTCAATGAGCTGCGAATATATGCAAGTATATGGCAGCACCCTGATGATTTCTAAGTGTGAATTCTGTTTTGTAATAATGGGTGACACACATGGCATATGATGACCATTCATCTCTATCAGGTTGTGAACATGGCAGAGCCTTATCTCTTTGGGGCTAGGGGGGACAGCAATTTCATAAGTTTAGTAAACTTTCCTCATCTCCAAACAGATAAAAATGAATGTGACACAGATGAAATTTGCGGTGGTGAGGGTTTTGAATCACATTGCCGTAACACATATGGATCCTACATATGTGTCTGTGACTATCCTGATGCGTATAATGAGGATGATAAAGTATGTACAAGTAAGTAATAATTATTCACTCATGAAATACTTGAGATTCAGAATCATGAAAGATAAACAGCAGCATCGGGAATGTGATATCCATCAGTGATAGTATCCAACATCAGTGATTTTCACCTTATTTTGATGGAATCTCATATTAGCCTGACTATCCACCTCTGATATTCTGTTCAGCACTGGAGAGTCACTTATATAGTTGGAACAGGTGGCTACTATTCAAGAGGCTTTCACTCACAAATAAAAGCATGTACACACTCACTGTTTCTATTTATATGCCTGATTGGTATTTATAACCTTTTCTTGGGCTCAACCATTTGTGATGTATCCTGTCCCCAATTGCTCCCTTATAGTGATTGTCAATCCCTTGAGGCTAATGGACACTTAGCCAATACATGCAAAATGGTAACATGTCCTTCTGAGTTCAAAAGATAGTAGTCAGAACCATTCCAACAATTAAAGCTTGATTGGACTTGATTAGACTTGATTGGACTTCCGTGGCAAATGCATTGCTCTAGTGTTATATATATTGAAATCTTTTTTCTTTATACACTTGATAACCCAATCAATCAATGTACTGAAAATGATGATGTTTATTTCGGATTGCTGCATGACAGTAGGCCTAGAGCAATTTACTAGACATCTTTGTTGTAAATTTTATGGGATCTCCCAAAGACAATTTCTCTTTGCTAAGACATAATTATTTATCTGTTTGAAAAACATATTTTGTTTTCGTGATCAGAGATGGCTTGTGGGCTTCCACCACAGGATGCGAATGCTGATATGGCTGAGGAAGACAACATAGCAGGTGCTATGATAACATACACATGTAGGCCTGGTTTTGATGCCAGTTACCAGCGACAATGTACTGATGGAGACTGGAAGGCTGTTGATTCCTCCGCCTCTTGTGATGGTAAGGCCCAATTATCTTATGTTCAGAATAATCATACCTCTAGATTTCTGTGTTCACTCTAGTTCATGGAAACAAATTGTCATTCCTATTCCAATGGCCCCATTTTGCATTGTAATGACATCAAAATAGTCTCAAATCCCTCATGGAAAAAGGGATGTTTAGATTTATCTTTACCTATAGACAACATGGATTTTTCATTTTTGGATGTGTTTATTTCAGCAATGCATGGTGAGATGCATTTAAATGCTGTCAGAAACATACCATTTTGTTTTGTTTTTATCCACAAGAAAAGGTGCAAGTTATGTCCTGATATACAACCAGTGTCAGATGTTGGTACACTTGCATTTCAATATAGGAGTGGTTACCCTATACTAAAAACGGCATTGTCTCGTTGCTGGTAGGCCTACCTACTCCAGACCCATCTTATTGAAATAGACCTGGATGCTTGCCAGAAATCAGATTATCCAAAGAGACTATAATATGTATTTATGGCATTCTCCTAGTTTAGGTCGCTATATACACACCATTAAAATCCTTTAGGTCGCTAACAAAATTGTGAAGTATTTTCTATGGCAAAACAAAAAGCATAGAGACCAGTTTTTAGTGACCAGTTTAAAAGACCTCATGAGACTATGGGGGACATTGTGGGCTACATGTCAGTTTTTACAGAATGGAAATCGGAGTAATATTAAGGAAACTATAAAGCAAAACGTGATCCTACCCTGCTTCTTTTTTACTTTTTCTTTTTTTTAAGCACAAGAATATGGCTTATTCCATAACAGATCCCCTTCCCCCTTACCAACTTCTTTATCAAAATGTGGAGGGATGTATGTTATAGAATAAGCCATATTCTTGTGTTCAAGAAAGAAAATTATAAACAAATTCTTAACCCCCAAAAAACCAAGCCCCAGTTTTTTGGGTTTTTTATATTCTCCCCTTAAGGGAAACCCTTTCCCCCGGGATTCTGATTCACTGTGCTTGAATTACCATCGGGAGAAGGTTCAGGAAAAATATAATATTTTTTTCTTATTCGAATAACCTATTGTATTTAAGCTTCTAAGGTTATCATTATCATTTTTTGGTCGCTTATAGTATGAATAATCTATGGTATTTAAAATTCCTTTGGGTTCAGGAAAGTAAGAATGGTGCCTGCAGCCCTCGGTATCTAGGGCCTCTGCAGGCCCTTTATATATAGTGGCCTTCGGAGTGGTGGTGATAAAAAACCTTAGGGCCTTGCCCTTGAAAGGGGGGCTAGCACAGCGAATTTCAACATGGGGATTGTTCACAATATCGCGGGGCCCAGCGGAAATATTGCTGCTCCCTGATTGGTCAATGGGTTGTCACATGACTTGCTAAAGTGGGTACGTCTTAGCCGTACTAGCCCCCCCCCCATTTAAGAGAAGAATAGTAATATATAGCTGGGGGCCACACAGCTCAAGTGTTGATATTTAAAGAGCTGCCCAGCCAGCACGACCACATGGTTCCCAGAAGGAGATTTCTCTGGCCTTTGTGTGCTGGCCCAGATGGGTAAATGCTAGTTAATGTCAGGGAAGCCCCGTTCACTATATGATCCGAAAGTCGATGGATCTAGTCCGAGAAGTGACGGCTACTGTTCCCTTCCTCTCATAGCATTACCAATGTTCCTAAATATCTCTTTCCATCCAATTATAATAAATAATAAAAAGAAATGAAGCACCAAAACTTGAAAAATCATTTTGTTCCATTCTTTATAAAGTGGGCAATTGTCTCGAGCTAGTGTGGACATGTTGAGACTAGATCCACCAACCTTCGGATCAATAGTCCAGTGTTCAACCTACTGAGCTAACCAGGCAGCGATATAGTAAAAAATCTCGCTAGTAACCTAAAGACACACATGAGGACCCACAGAGGGGAGAAACCTTATGTGTGTTCATACTGTGGTAAAGGATTCAGTCAGTCAGGTAACCTAAAGAAACACACATGGATCTGGGTAATTTGAGGGTGCTGATTCTAAATCTGGGGTATCTTGATATATATAGGTTGGAACAAGGTCAAAACAAAGGTCAAAGGTCGCAATGTCATTGCAATGCATCCTAATCAACTGAGAATATATATGAATGGGGAATCCACTGTGCACTAAGAACCTCTAGTGTTAATGAATGGAACAAAGTCCTCTCACTTTTCTATTGTAAATACCAAATTTTGGCCTTTGGTCTTTAATTTGACCTTGTTCCAACCTATATACAGAAATACGCACGACAGGTGTGTTTCCAGTTACATGAACTCTAATGCTAGAGTCGGTAGGTCAGATTTTTTTGTGCTATGGTTCAGGTACTGGGTGGGGAGAGGAGTCTTCTCCTGTCGAATATAGGCATGTTATATATCAAAAGAAACATAATTTCAAGGTAAATCTGAAAGGATGTGTGGCCATTATAGTCCGACAATATATAAGGGAGCGCTAATTATTTATCAACAGAGGGGGGGGGGGCTGAGGGGGCATACAACTTTTAGAGGGGAGCATAAAAATACCCACACCTGATATTAGAACATGGCCTAAGCCAAATAAATAGTGACAAATATGTCTGTTTCCTGTCCAGAGGTTTGGTGGATTTTTTTTTGTGAGAATGGGAAATTGTTTTCCTTTTTTTTTTTTTCGTTTCAATGAAGTCAGGCGACTTCTTTTATTCAATGTAATCTCACGTGGAAGATGGTCGTAAGGTAATTCTTACATTGAATTGAATCGAAATTGGTGGATTGCAATCCATTGACTTTAGTCATATGGTATTAACTACTTTTCATCAATGATAACATGTGTATCACTCTCTGAAGGGTCCTTTACAGTTCAGTTTTGTCCAGGCATTCTATGCCGTGTCTATTGGTTTGGCACATTGTGTGTGCATGAGAGTCACTTATTGATATGTATTTCATATAAATGTGAGATACAGCTTAAAACTAGGAAAGTAGCTCATTAGCCATGTGGCAACAATCATTACAATCAATAGAGCTATAACATATAGTAATACATATGTACCATTTCCTGAGTTGTAATTTTTTTTTTCGTCCAACAGCATATATGAATCTAGGTTTCCAATCACTAAATCTTAGAGCATGATGGCAAATTAATGTCAGCTCTACTTACGATATTCATGACAAAAAAAAATATTTGAGCTCCCTCACTTCTGGGTCTGAAAAAATCCTACCCTCATTGAATATATTTTCAAGGGTGGTCTTATGAACACTGGCATATTGGCTTAATCAGTGGATAGAGGTTTTTCAGAAAAGTGGTCTGCCATTTTTTTTCCCTCTATTGGTATTGGTACTATGGTCTTGTCCAAAGAGAAAAAAAAATTATCAGCCCTGTGTTGCTAGGGTCGGTCGGATAACTGGAAACAAACCTTTTTTTGGCCCTATCAAAATACCCAGATCCATCTCTGAAGCCTTGTGCTGCTCTCAACACCAGCTCTCTTCTATCTCGACGATATGGCCCCCCAACTACTATGTTACCCTAGGAGAAGCGATGATTACAATAACTTGTCAAAAAAAAGGAATATATTGTGAGGCTTTAAACCTAAGCCTTGCTGTTACAAATAGCATTGTAATCCTGGCTCAGAATCCCAAACCTGGGGCTATTAATGTTTTACATTCATATTTCAGATCAGATTCACAATACTAGGATTTATGTGTTACAAAGTTGCATAAGTGAGACAAAATAATAATAACACCCTGAGGGTCTGCATTTGAAGCAACCAGGAATTATTAGACTAACACTAGTGGCTTCGCCACTAGATTTTGAAGCAATAGCATTTACCTATGGGGAACTGTAGGTCCCCCCCCCCCATTGCTCCCAGTTGGGCAAATAGCTTCAGCTGCTCAGTGCTGCCCCCTGGTGTCTTACGCTAGAAGTGCCTATCTTAGCAGCGCTTAACTTAGCAACCAGTATCATAGCAACGTGAAACAATATTCCACTCTCTGGAGCTACTGGTCTGAATTTAATATATGACGTATCAAATTAAGCTCTGAATATGTGTAGTCCAGTCGTACAACCCATCTACAGTTTCCTGAATTAGTTATACCTGGGTGGACACTGATTTCTTCGAATGGGGATCCAAGATGGCAGACATTGCAGAAGGAAAATAGTTATGATGATTAAGAATATTGTGTTTAATGCTATTTGCATCTATTTGCTATTGAATTCCACAATTTGGTTGATAAAGGAAAGTTATTTTGCATAAGGATGCCACAAAATATTAAAACCCTTCAGATTTTAGAGAAAAATTGAGTTAACTTTGAAAAAAGTACATATTTTTATCTAGCCTCTTTTGGTTTATCTGTTCCTGGCATGCAGTCAAGTCTATTTCAATGGGCCAGGTACCAGTGACGAAGCAACCCCTTTTTTTATATATAGGGTAATCAGAGGGGCCATGTACATATGACTTCATCAATTTTCAGGCATTTTTCAAGACCCCGCCCCCCTTGTCATCATTTCGTCATCGATTCAAATATACCCCTCTAGATATTATATCATTCACCTCTTGACACCCCCCTGTCAGGGCTGAAGACATTTGACTAGGATAATTATTGATACAGAAATAAGCAACCACTCTACAAAAGTGCTTAGTAAACTTTAACCATTTTAATGATGAACTTGGCAAAACTGTGCAGCACACCTAAAGGCATCTTCCAATGTTGACAGAAACATAAAGGGTACATAATAGAATGATAAAGATCTGATCTTCTTGGCATTTATAGATAGCCATTTACACCCTATTAGGAGAAAAATCTTAAAGGGGCCCTGGCACGGGAAAGTACAACATAGGTACCGAACCCTTGAACATTGGTACACTCGCAGGAACCAGCAGAGCGCCCTGATTGGTCAATGGGTGGTCATGTGACCTTTTGAATCAGGCATGCATTCGCCGTTGCAGGGTCCCTTTAACATTCTCTTTGAGCAGGTGAAGACACTCTGGCATCAAGCAATATTAATGGTGTACCAGATTCAATTGTCTGTGCCATTGCATCAGTATAGGTCCTCCAACAGTGCTTTCATCTAGCCATTCCATCTCCTGGTCCTGCATGTACTGCACAACAGACATAAGTTCTTATTGTCTTTCAGCAGCAATTCTTTTTTCCCTTACATGTATCTGGGAACATTCTGGTCTTTGACATGTCCAGAAGACCGTTTGTGATTGTTTATTCATATCACTGATGGTGGTAATTGCCACATTTTGCAGACTCTGTGTCAGTTTTTCCTGTAGATCAGCAGGGAACCTTTTCACCTTCACCAGGACACTTCCTGTGATTTGTAGAGAATCAATGAGAAAATATATTAGTACGGGGGGGGGGGGGTCTGGCTTCTTTGTCTGGGGATGCCCATCAGAGCAATGTATAGCATGTTAAAATGCACCAGAATGCACCATTTCTGTGCTAGTAGTATATGATGTGGCTGTACCCACTCACTACCAGATTCCAAGAGGTCGTAGCATTTCAGGTAGTGGTTTCCTCAAGACATTGGCCCAAACCAGTATCTAAGCTAACCTGATATATATATATATATATATATATATATATATATATATATATATATATATATATATATACATATATGTGTGTGTGTGTGATTTACTTCATAAAGGACAATAATTAGGCCAACAAATGAAATAAAGAAAAAGATTATCAAGTAACAAGTAAGGTCCGTGGTGATCCACTGCTGGGCGCCAAGTGCAGAGGCACAGTTCCAGCCAGCAGGAATGCATAGTGCATGCCCTTGAAACAACTTTACGTGAATTCACCAGTAAAATCACGTGTTGAACTGGTGTCATTCCCATAAATTCACAGGATTCTGTGAGCAGAAATTCACGTGATATCACAGGAATATTGAAAATACTTTTACAAATAACCCCCACTTCTAACCTCAATTTAAAATTTGAAATCGATAGTTTGTATTCCTATGATGAGACTTTCCTCATTGTATTTGTCTTTGATGTAGATCTGGCCTTGAAATGCCATCATTTTGATTGATAGATTCAGAGCAATATAGAAATTTACACAAAACTAAACACATTGATTTATATTTCGATTTGAGCCTTTATTTGGATAATAAAAGCATCTAGAATGGGGGCAATAAATGGGGATGGCACCCATAGGCTAAAAGTAGCTAAATTGTCGCCAGATTTTCACCACATTTGTAATTACTTTCTTTTTCTAATAGTATAAAGAAAGCAGTCTTATAAACTAGCATACGGTCCGATGCTAGTTTATGAGATATTTATCTTTGAATCTACCATAGGGTTATACAGTGTTTTGCCATAATTTGCATGGAATCTCATTAAAGAGTAGCTAATTTTTTGTCTTACTTTCCCAGAATATTTTCATCAACTTTCTGCACCCAGAAAATCTATTACCATCATGTGGTCCCATGCACTTTTGAATTGTTTTTCCACATTAAAAAACTCCTGAAAATAATAGAATTACATCATGCAGGCTAATTACTGCTCATAAATCCCTACACAGCCAGCTCGCTTTGTGGCCTAACTAGTAAGTGTGCCTGGTGTAGTAGACATAGAAGGTTGAGAGTTCACCCCAGCTTCATGCCATGGGCCTGCTATGATTTTGTATAGTTGTTCACTAGCCATAGAGAAGTACACATGTGCAGAAATCTGCACAGAGAACATGTTTAGCCATCTACCTTAAAAAAGCCAGCATCAGCATATTGAATAGAGTAAGCTCCACCAGAATGAAAATATTCAGGTTTTTCATCACACATATAGTCTCGAGCAGTCAAACAGGATTGGTACCTAGCTTGTGCTAAATTCATTTCCTAATTTTGCCACAAGGGACCACAAGGGAATAAAAGAAAATCAAGGAACTCATTTAAGGGAAAGTTCCATGGTGTACTATCGTGAAGGGAAAAAGAACATACCATTCTTACATCAGAAGTTATAATGAAATAAATGGATGTATTTCAAGGCCAAATAGAGCTAGAACATATTGAGAATCGGGATATGGTTATAAATACTCATGGGTTCATATCTCTCAGACTATCAGGAGTATTTTCTTATGCAATAGAACACTGAAAGGTGTGATCTCAATTTGATAATTGATTTTTAACATGGAAAACCATTTACCCTTACATCTACACTGCTATTACTACCATACATTCTTACATAGAGGAATTGAAGTTCTAGTTTTGGCCACCAGGGGGCTGGAACATAGCATAAAATGGCTTTGCAATATTATACTGTAATACACCATGTATATGGCAGTTCTTATATATGCAAGAATTGCCCTTTGGTGCATCTTCTAGACACAGCAAATCCCCTGGTGGATAGCAGAAGCCGGTGGTTCTTAGAGACTTCACGTGAGTGAGTACATCGGGAGATCTTTGGGCAAACACAGGAGAAGTCAACTCCTCCTCCTCCTCCTCCTCCTCCTCCTCCTCCTCCTCCTCCTCCTCCTCCTCCTCCTCCTCCTCCTCCTCCTCCTCCTCCTCCTCCTCCTCCTCCTCCTCCTCCTCCTCCTCCTCCTCCTCCTACTCTTCCTCTGTTTCTACCAAGTGGCGGGTCTCCAAATAATCCGTATAAGTGCAATCGTGTGAATCTACTTCAGTTGTATTGCACCAGCACTTCTCCAGCATGAGGGTGATAATGATTAGCTTTAGCATCAGCATCAGCATTAGCATCAGCATCAGCAGTAGCAGCAGCAGCAGCAGCAGGAGAAGCAGCAGCAACAGCAGCAATGGGGGTATAAAACATCGGTGTCCAGTAAGGAGATGAATTGGACTGTCCGTCAACAGTAGCTCCCTCGTTATCAGCAGCAGTAGCAGCAGCAGCAGCAGCACCAGAAGCAGTACTAGCAGCATTACCCGCAGTACCAGCACCAGCACCAGTAGCAGCAGAAGCAGCACCAGCAGCACCAGTAGCACCAGCAGCAGCACCAACACCACCACCACCACAACCACCACCAGCAGTAACACCACCACCCATTACACCATGTGGGTTGTAAGCACGAGCAACTGCAGTAGTAGCATCTTCCACAGCAGGAGAAGACAATGAACTCTTGTTGGTCCTTCTCGTCTTCCTTGAGAGCTGTAGCTTAGACGGTCTTCTACTCATGGTGAGGGTTGCAAAGAGAGTGTGAGTGAATGAAATTTTTCTCCCTCCCTTATATACAGCTCTGGGGATGAGTTGCTTAGATGAAAGGAGGCTTTGACATCTCTTCTTAGAAAAGAGGATTAATCCTGTAGTCACAACAGAAGAGACCCTCGCTCGGTAGGAGTCCTATAAATCCAATTTCACCTGTCCTCCACAGGGGAAATAAACAATAGGAGAACCTGGATAAAAACTTCACTCCATTCTTAGATCATCAAAGGGTAGGTGGAAAAAAAAGTTCCAGCAGGATCAAAGTCGGCTTTTGATAGCTTTTAGAAAAGAGCTCTAATCCTATGATCACAGAGATCCTCACTCGGTAGGGTATCTATAAATCTAATTTCACCTGCCCTCCACAGGTAAACCAAACCGTAGGAGGATCCAGATGAAAGTTTGTCTAATAGGATTAGAAAACTTCAAAGAGTAGTTGGTCGCAATTACACACCCCCTGTTAACAAGGGGAGAAGTAAAAATTAAGGAATCTCATAATACCTTAATGAGCGACCCTACCTCACACCTGTAGAGTGATTTAAGCTAATTATCCTAGTTTTAACTCCCTTTAATCCCACCAAAGTACAGTTATCACAATACCTTTCCACCTGTTTTATGCCAATGGATCTAAAAGATAAGTCGCTACACAGAATGAAAGCAATCACCCCTAATTTCACCAAATACATTTGTCACATGGCCTTTCCTCCTGTTTGAAATTAACAAATTCAAAAGACTCAGATAGGAAAAGGTGGAGGTAAGTATCCAGCTGGAAATAGGCTTAGATCACCCTATATAAAGCACCCCAATTTCTCTTGGAAGAGAACAACTAGTTTTTAATGGAGAGGTACTTTGTAACCATGTCTTAATCTCCATTCAGGGAGTGTAAAGATATGGGAATGTATTTCGTCTTGATGTCTGAAAAGCTAAATAGAATTGCTCAACAACCGGAACAAGATATGTCTCTTCACACCTTCAAAGTGTTGAAAATGTGGCAAGCTAAACCCGACAGTACACATCATCAGCTTATTTGAGTGCTGATGGATGACATGAGGAGGTTTGACATGGCCAGATATATATTGCTTCACTTTGAAAAAAAAGAAAATGAGATGATACGTAGAGAATAATTGTGGAAGGGCATGGTGAATTATGTAAAGGAGTCAGAGGTGTGCACCACGGGAATCACATCTTTAATCGCTACACAGGAACGTGGTGGAGATGGAGAGTATGCAGCTGGAAAGGGCATTAAGCTCATTTATATGAACCACTTAAGTCACCTCACTGCTGTCTCATTTACCACCTCACCTACCACAGATACATCCACACTCGACACAGATACTACCACCATCGTTAATGCTCGCACCACATTACCTACCTACCTACCTACCTACCTAAGAGAATGGTCAAGTATGTACGTTTCATCAATTTATCAAGAAGATTCATCACTTTTGACACAATTATGTTGAATAAACCCTGTTCTTTCACAGAGAAACTCGCCGCACACAGATTCTTTTATATCGGAGGTGAGGACCTTATTCAATGCTACCAATGTGGAGTCGCTATACACACATGGTTAGAAAGTGATGACATCACCGTGGAGCATTTCAGACATTCTCCTACCTGCCCGTTGGCCCCGGAAGGTATGAATTTAAGTCCACAGAGCAAAATTTTGCTGACGGAAATGTTGAAGAAATTGAACTTTCTGGATTACGAATTGCAGCTTTTCAGAATGAAGCATGGAGGAGTTTATCCTTTTGAACAAACGACTTCTGTGTTTTCTATCGCTGTAACATCAGAGGACACAGTAGATAAATGAGAGACAACATATATACACCAGACACCACCGTAGATTCACCAGGGACAACATATATGAACTGAACAAAGACCACCCACAATGAATCACGATTCATGTAAAGATAAGACACCAAGATAGTTTGTATGTGAAAAAAAAATAAAATGAAATTACGACAAATAAAAAGCGGAATGTGTACTACTCCATATGTGGGTTTTATTGTATTTCTATTTAATATTTAACTACCTTATGTAAAAAAGAAAGGGGCTCCAACCACCCACCCAAGGCCCCCCGAACCCAATTGTTTCCCCCAAAGGCCCCCCCACCCCAAGGGGGGTGTTTTTTTTTATGGCAAGCTTTCAGCTTGCCTTTTTTTATTTATATAAAAAATATCTCACTATAGTCACACCCTTATCTACATAATAAACCACACAGAGGTCACCATTTTGGCAAAAAAAAAAATAAAAAATAGAGTCACGTCACCAAGTTTTTCAAATTTCCCACCAAAATGATTACCTCTGATTGATCCATTCAAATTAGGGTCATTTGACCACATTTGCATAATAGAGGTTACATGACCTAAACAGCCAGCCAATCAGAGGGCGCCATTTTGTCGGAACACAGAGGGTTTGGGTCACGTGACCATTTTGAATCTCCCGCTAAAAGGGAAGGTTCTAATCGGTCCATTTTGGCACCACATAACGGGGGTCTAGGTCACGTGAACCCACATTTGAATTTCCTGCCAAAAGGAAGGCCTCTGATTGGCTGCATCGCCGGTAAGAAATATCCTTAGATTAGCTATAGTCCCGTTCCAATACACACTATACTACTGTGCTGTAAGGCCTATAACAGACTGTAAACGACCTCTTGAAAGTAGCATCAATAATTTCATGCACACAACGAGGCAGAAAATCTGCTATAAGGGCATTGACTACATTATTGACATGCTGAATCCTCAAGACTACATAACTGTGGTAGATTTACCTGAACACACAGACTACCATGGCATACCAAAGTCCCAGAATTATTAGTGGACAGATGTCTCTCTTGGGCCTGGCGCCAGCTCCCTGGCTTTCACACAACTGGGTGATTTCATAGTGACTTGTGCCAAACATAGGGGTGTCTTGAGAGTCTTGAATTGTATCGATGATTTCACCATTCTAGGCTCTGTTGAGGCTCAGTGTGCTGCAAATATGAATGTGGTTATTTCATTGGCTTCAATATTAAATGGGGAAGAGTAGAAGGACCTAACCAAAAGGCGGTTTGTCTGGGTATTGAAGTGAACTCTGTTTCAATGCAATTACATCTACCTATGGACAAATTAGACACCCTTTTGCAATTTCTCCACAAATCAAGTGCAACCAAGAAAGAATTGCAGCAATTATCAGGCATACTGACTAACAGTTCGACAGTGGCAGGTTGAGCAGTCTGATGTTGCTGTGTTGTCAGACACCTTCAGTGCGGACTTACAGTGGTGGCTTGCCTTCACTAGTCCTTTCAATGGCTCTGCTCGAATTTTGCAGCCTTCCAACCCTGCTCCAGAGATAAAATGTGACTCTTCGTCTAGGAGCAAGACTGGTTGTATGGAGTCTGGTTACACAAATGGGTGGTCAATGTACCTTTTTTCCCTGAACACTCCGCCAACACTTGATGACTTATTACATAATATCAACGTACAAGCAAGAACAAGATAGTAATATCCTTGTTGCAGGAACTATTTTGGATGTGCTTCATTTTCAATATTCGCCTGGTGTGTTGCTACCTTAGATCGAATGACAATCATGTTGCTGATTTTATTTCTAGATTGTCATATCCAGGTGTCTGTGAAATTGATCCACCTTATCTGTTATGATGCTACATGCCTATAGTCATCAGAGGCAGACCTGGCAAGGATTCAAGATCTAGCCCTGGCCCCTACAACCAAGCAGACTCACAGGTCTTAATGTCTTGAGAACTATCAAGACTTCTGCGCTCTGTATGGCTTGAAAGCGCCCCCAATTACCTCAACAACATTGTGTTTATATGTGGCCCATCTATGCAAGGATCATTGTTATTCATCTATCCCCCAAAATGTTTCAGATGTTCTTTACTTGCAAAAAATGCACAATCTGGTTCCTATGACAACTAAGGACTCCTCTGCGTCTAGGACCATGGCCGGAGCCAGGAGGCACCTGGGTGATGGAGTTAAGCAGGTGATACCTCTACAACCTTCAGACTTGATGAAGATGTTTGTTTGATTGCACCTTAGTTTAAGTAAGGCCTTGTGTTTTTGGTGTGTAGTAAATATGGCATTCAGAGGACTTCTCATGAAGGCACACGTGACCAGGAGTGATCAGGCTATTCGAGCTGACCTGTGTTTTCATGACTGGGGGATGCTCTTAAAATTATGTTGAACAAAAACAATGCAATACGACAAAGGAGATGTCCTTACACTATTCACCTATTCTCGGGGATCCGTATTCTGTGTTGCCTCATACACCAAATACCTGATCAGTACGCTAGGCCTATCTGGTGATGACATGTTGTTTTAATACTTCACTAACAAAGGCCTTGTACCACAAACTTATGATGTTGTGTCAACAAGGACAAGACTGTGGTTGATTTTTTTCAATGTCTCTTAGTTACCTTCCACATTGTACAACTAGTGTTGATATCATTGTACATCCGTATACCTACATTGGTCTTTTGGTATTGGGTGGTCTATGTACTACCAATTCCGGTCAAGGTTTGTATGTGTTGTGTACTGTTTTTGTACCACTATAGCGGCGAGGTCAACTGATGGGTCGTATAAACGTTTAAATACAGGTATAAATATGATCGGTGAGCTGGGTTGCTAGGGTAAACATTACCACAGGCCCTAAGGGTGCACTTCTCAGGTGCTACCCAACCATTACGAACCACCTCACCACACGCTGCACTACATGTTTTTTTAGTTTTCTTTTAGTGTTAAGTAATAAATAAGGGTTGGTCTATGTACTACCAATTCTACTCAAAGTGTGTACATGTTGTGTTCTGTTTTTTACTACTATAGCGGAGAGGTCAATTCATATTGATTTATGGATAGATCTGAGAATGGATTTATCCAGATGATGGCAAAGTGACATGTTGCCTCATGTTACCTTTATAGACTGCACACCTTCTTACCAAACAATATGTGAAATATTTTCCATCCCCCAGCCAGGCAGTCAGAGTAACAAAGTTTGTTTTTTTTAGTACCAGAAAACACATATTGTACCCTAATATAGCATGGCAGAGACGGAAACCAAGTCTGGCAGACTATAGGGAAAGATAAAGGGCATAAAACCCATTTCCCATGACCTCCTGGTGGTTCCCATGACTACCTGGTGGACCATCAGTGCACAGATGATCGAGGTCTCACTTATCATACTTTGGTGGCATGTGGTTTCTTTCCCCTCCCTTCCAGCTCTTCTGCCCAACCCTTTCTGGAAGGGTTCTTTTTGGGGATTAAACAGCCAATACCTGTTCCAGGCCCTCTCGTCTCCACACTTTTCCTATGGGTTGAGTCTGCTGAACCTTTTTCTGGGAATGGCTTTGATTGTTTCAAAACTCCGCGTCCACACTCTTCTTCTCCTAGCCCCCTTCCTCTTAACTGCCTTCTGACAGAGACTTATCTGTTTCCTCCGAACCCTGAATACCCATAGCAGAATCAACCATTTGCTTCAGGGATAGGACCTGGAAAGTTATTTCCAAGTCCATCCTTCAAGATATTATGCACCCTTTACTCACATCTATGTCCTCTCCTGAGAATGGGTCCCAAATCCCTCATCCTTTGAAATTAGTGCTTCCATCTATGTAGGTTCTTTATTCTTTCTAAAGACAAAGAACTACCAATTGTAAGAAACTTTTTCTTGATATCCTCTCTCGGAGTGATACTAATTCGGAGGTGTTATATCTCAGATAATGTTATCAATGCTATATGTTTGTCCTCATGCAATATGATTGATAAAGAACATCAGACCATCATGTGCCAATACATGCACTCAAAACATCATATGCATCATGTATCCAGATTCCACATAGTTTACTGGTTTTCTGGCAGCATTTAAATGCAGTTAAACCTGCATTGCTGTAATAAACACGTCCTGCTCATAAGTTGGGTTTCTGCCTATTTATAACTACTTATATAGAACTAGAATGCCATTAAGTGGCACTCCCTAGTGGCAAATGGCGGAGTCATTGTGGTCCTCTGAAATCTCCGAGATATATATACCTCAGGATGCATCTGAGAGCTCTCCAACAGAGGGCTCCCTGAGTGACCTCCGGGTAAACTCAGTGTGTGTGTTTGCTACCATAAATATCCCTTGTTTTTTGACATATTTCTTATATTATTGATTGCTGCCTATAATTCATTATAACCATTTCCCATACAGATGTCAGGATATACAGGATACCTCTGAGAGCTCTCCAAGTGGCCTCTGGGCACTCTCAGAGTGTGTGTGCGAGACCATCATTATCCCTAGTTTTTCTACAAATTTATTTCTTCATTGATTGCTGCTTGTATTCACCAAATACATTTCCCATACAGATATCAATGAGTGTTCAACACCAGACATATGTGGAGAAGGGTATGAGGCTAGCTGCCGTAATACATATGGATCTTATGTCTGCATTTGTGACTACCCTGGTGCTTGGGATGAAGCAGCTGATATATGTACAAGTAAGGAAATTTATATAATTTTAACCATCAGTAACAGTTTATAACATGCTGATCTACCTACCCATCGCATTGAGGTGTGTCCAAGATTAGTTTAGTTTGCATCTACCACTCCAAATACATGTACTCTTGGTGAGTCTACTTCATAGACAAATATATAGAAATCACCCAAATATCAATTTTACCAGTTATATCATTTACCTCACACTTGTTGTCAATGAATTCCAGGACTATAATCATTTCACATTTCTTCTTTTATAAGAGTCATCCTGTGGTGCCCCTATCTGCATTTACCTGCATCCTCTATACAGCACTTTACTTTGTTATCTCAAATATCCATGGAACTCTTGAAATGCAGTCTAGAGGAGCTCAAGTGAACTAATCCCCAGATATGGAAAATAATGTTCTTAGACAAGTGTGTATATTCCTCAAAGACCCACAGGGTTCTAGTGTACCCATTCTAGTGCACCTGCCTTTGGGTACGCATATAAGAAGAGCATTACCTCATTTGCATCCTACAGTATTTAGACCAAATTAGAATGTGTGTTAGGATAAAGCACAGTACTAGAATGACCAAATTTTGACCCCAGATGTGTCCTTTAGAATTAAACCTATACATGGGGATTTACTTTGTACACTTTTTCAATTCAGAGTCCCCAGAAGAGCTTAGTGAAGCCTGACTCAGTAAGCAAATTGAGGGGAATCACACTTTTAATTGGTCCTTTTATATTTTCCTCAAACTGTATGGCATAGAAGTCTAGAACATTCACACAGAATCTATTACTTTCCTGTACAACCTTACTACATTCCTGTAGAACACTATTTTTAACCCCATAGGACTGTATTTCATCGCTGTAAATCTCTAATATTTGCCTATAGAACTCAGTTCACGTCCATTTTCTCACCATTCAGAGTCTTCATGTGGAATCCCTCCTGATGATCCTAATGCTGCATCGATCGAATACCTCAACCAGGAAAATGTAAATATAGTATACAAATGTCTTTCTGGATTTGACTCTGATTATTCACTGACATGTGAAGAAGGAAGTTGGACAGCAAAAGGTGGTGCAACAGGCCCATGTAAAGGCAAGTCACATCATCAGAATTTCTTAAAAGATCTCAGCTTTTTGATGGCGGATAGTGCATTAATGCATCATGCCCATCAGTTGCTATGATGTAGAAACACCCGGTGATTCATGAATGAACCCAATAGTTGTCATTACACACATGGAGAGCTAGTATGATTGTAGACCTGCAAATTGTTCTAGTTTCTAACTAAAAAGGTCCATGGTATAATGCACAAAGTAAGGACTGGGTCATTTATTGCCAGTTCTTGTTTTATTTTCGTACCAGCAAAGTTTCCTCCCCCCCCGCACAGTATGGTAAAGGAAAGAACTCGTTGTGCAAAAGGCCCCCCCCCCCAACAAAAAATGTGTATACATGTGTGGAAACCTGCGTTGTTAAACCAAAAGACCACCCTTTTTTCAAGACTCTTTTTTATTTTGTAGATTTTGTATGAAATTAAAATTATACTTTGTGTCACATCTGCTGTTAAAAGAGCAGGAAGCAGTCTTTCTGGTGCAGTGTATGATGTTAAGAAGGGCCAATCCATCATAATATTGAGTGCACAGCACTGTTTGTTTACAAATAAATGCTACTCATATGTGCCTTATTGTACTGCTTGATTTATTCTATGATTTGAACAGAAAGTATCGAGGTCCCAAAAAATTCCCAAAATCAATTCAAATCAAGTCAAAATCAAATGGCAATTAGTTTACCACTTTATTTTTTGAAACCATCATAGCATTGGATATTTCCTTAAAAACTTCTTTTCAGCAACATTACCCAATTCTACATTTAGGGTATTCCAGGCCTTTGCTGACAGTAATATAGGACTATAGTCATAGGCTCGCCATTTAGGAATGGGATAATCCAATACTGGTGCAATATTAAAATGGGTTTGTTTTACAGTTTGCTTCAAATACTCTAAGATGGTGTGCACGTCTATGCACTAACTTGGGTAAATTAGCTTCTGCATGTACTCTATCTGTAGGAGTCAGTATGTGATAGGACATACACGTTTTAAGACACTTGTTCTGAAGCCTTTGGAGCTCCCCCAAATGGTCATCCTTGGAGCCAATATATAAAATATCGCAATAATCAATTATTGGTACAACATGAGATTTTTAGATCGATAATCTAGTTTGTTTAGACATATATTTTCTAGTGGCATACAAGAGATATGACTTAAATCAAACATTTATAATAACATTCCTGAGATACCTATAAAAATTAGGCTTTGTGGAACCCCACAGGTTAATGGAAGGTTGGTGGAGTGCTTATGGTTTGCTATTGAGCACTGCTGTCCCCTTGAGGGGTAGTTTTTGATTTACGTCAAATTTCTGCTTAGAATCCCATACAAGAATCTAATTTTTCAATTAATATTAAGTGTTTTACGGAATCAAATGCTTTTTTTATATCAATAAAGATGGCTATTGAAATGTTTCCATGGTTTTTATTTTCTAGGATGTCAGCTACTAATTTTGAAATAGAATCTAAAGTCGATTTGTTTTTTTTATATACTCCCTGATTTTTTGATAAAATATTATTTAAATCCAAATGTGTCGAAATAGAGTTGTGTATCAACCTCTCTAGTAACTTGCCAGGAACCAAGAGTACACTGATGGGCCTATAGTTCGACACATTAGTGGAGTCGCCACCTTTAGGCAGTGCGTGACTGTAGCAATCTTCCATTTGTCAGGGATAGAATTTGTCGTTAAACATAAGTTAATTATCTTAATAAGTCTCTTGGACATATGCAAGGCTGCAGCTTTAAATATATTTGTTGGTAAATATGCAATAGCAGACGACTTAGAAGTGTCCAAATCTCTCTGCCTTTATAATATCATCATCAGAAGATTCCAAGTCCGGCATATCCACAAGACATCAGGAGGCTGTTGCTCCTATAGTAAAAGGAAGAGCTGGCTAAAAATGCCCTCATTTCCAGTCCTTTCTTTTCATGTAGCTATAACTTGTCCCTTTTGTTGCTCACAAGTGGTCATTCAAGTACGGTGCTCAAAAAGGGGGATTTGAGTAGGTACCTAGTTGGGAGAAGTCAGTCAGTACTATAAACTATAAATAAACTATAGAGTGTGTGACATGAGTAGGTACCTGGTAGTGCAGCTCTATCTATTTTAAACAAGGCAGTTGACTTTTCAGACTAATGTGGTGAGTGCAAGTACTTAGGTGAAGCAGTGTACGACTTGTTTAGAAAAGAGGGCATATACTCACAGCTCTTTTTACAATAGGAGCAACAGCCTACTGGTACCTTTAAACTCAAAGTCCAAATTATGTGCACTGGCTAAGGATTGTCTGATTTCTGCAAAAAAAAAACAACAAATTATTTATAAAACCAGAAGTTTCATCCAAAGATATTGTGTCGCCATCAGTATTGACTAAATTGATACTTTTTGTACTGTTTTTGCTTGAAGGCAAAATATCTTTTATGACAGTCCAAAATCTTTTGGAATCATTGATCAGATTTTCAGACAGTTCTGTATAATAAGATTCCTTTGCCAGATTAATTTCATTATTAACCTCATTACGTACAATCCTAGCAATGTGCCAATCTAATATAGAAGTAGATGATCGTCCTGCTTTTAGTAATTGATTTTTATCATTGATTCGCTCTAACAAGAAATTATTCATCCAAGGAGCTGGTTTGTCTTGTACCCTAAATGATTTAACAGGATATTGTATATCCAACATTCTTTTTAACATATTCTCAAATGTATCCAAACATTCAGTGACATCAATACATTCACCGACATGGACATGATGTTTGGTAATATGAATAGGAAGATGATCACTTAAGTGAAAATCCAATGGGCCTGAAGATACAATATTACTACAGTTTGTAAAGATTAAATCAATGCATGTATTAGTTCCTGATGTTATTGTAATAGAATTGACAAACCTGCCTCATATGAAATTGATCCAGTGCTTCATATAATTTTTTTGTTTATTTGAATTTACCAGAGCATTTACATTAAAATCTCTTTAAACGAATATATCATATAGGTCTAAGTTCTCGGTTTGTTAAAAAAAAGTGCCTTAAGTGTGTCACAAAAATTATAAGATTGCTATCAGGAGGTCTATAGATATTTCATACTATTGATTTTTTTAATAAACTTTAACAGATAAAAGCCATTGGACTTCTATGTCCTCATTACATCTATTCAACTGCTTAAAAGTATCAATGGAACAGGTGACAGATTCATCAACATGGGCTTACAGGCCGCCGCCTTAATTGATACTCACTCTGTGTTGTCTAAAAAAGTTATATCTGGGAAATGTATTTAGTGCTTCATTATCTTTGTGGTTAAGCCATGTTTCTGAAAAAAGGATAATTTCAATACCTTGTCTTAATCTAAATCCCTCCTCAAAACTAGGCATTTTATTGCAAATACTGCGGGCATTCAAGTGAACTGTTGTAAAACCTTTCATTTTAAGATTACTTGAATCACTGATATTTAGCTTTGACACTGCCCCCACCCTATATGAAGACTTATTGAATTTTGCCTCCCCCACCCACCAATCGGCTCTTTTCCAAAATATTTTGAATTTCCTAACAAGCCCCCTGCCCACCTGGAAATAAATGAGTCTGCCCTAAGCAATAACTGGAACACTTTATGAAGATGATTTGGCATACTGTGTTAGTACATTAAAAGAGTACAAGGGTTTGTTACCAGTGCCAAGACTGTGGATAAGCAACCCAAATGCTGGCACATGCACATATGATTCTATTTATACCACAGGCTTAGTTGAATTGCACTTCTTGTGTCTAATGTTATCCTGATGTGTGATGTCTTCCTGTTGATTTTGGGTTCCCAACATTAATGACTGTCCCATAACAGCATGAAGAGTAGTAGATATAGTAACTCTTATAAGGGCAGCTCAGGCAGGAATGCAGAATTGGTGCAGCAGGGAGTACATCAATATCAATAGAGTCAGTGGCGGATTATTTACCAGGACTGCATTCATGTCTCATGATGGTCAGTCAGAATGATGCTTTAATACACTATCTGCCTGTAATGACTAAACCAATTGAAATTTAACAGTGTTACTTTATCTGGCCTAGTAATTAATAACCATGTTATCTAAGATAGCTAATATGGTGCTTCACTGATAAATGTATTTGAAATCTCACTCAGGGGAAATGTTGAATATGATGATAAAAAACCAGCACACACTGATTTGGTAACCCTTGCAGAATATGATTGTCAATGAGCTGCGAATATATGCAAGTATATGGCAGCATCCTGATGATTTCTAAGTGTGAATTCTGTTTTGTAATAATGGGTGACACACATGGCATATGATGACCATTGATCTCTATCAGGTTGTGAACATGGCAGAGCCTTATCTCTTTGGGGCTAGGGGGAACAGCAATTTCATAAGTTTAGTAAACTTTCCTCATCTCCAAACAGATAAAAATGAATGTGACACAGATGAAATTTGCGGTGGTGAGGGTTTTGAATCACATTGCCGTAACACATATGGATCCTACATATGTGTCTGTGACTATCCTGATGCGTATAATGAGGATGATAAAGTATGTACAAGTAAGTAATAATTATTCACTCATGAAATACAAGAAAGATATACAGCAGCATCGGGAATGTGATATGTATCAGCAATAGTGTACCTTTCTATCACCAGTAATTTCCACCTTATATTGATCCCTGGCTATCCACCTCTGATATTCTGTTCAACACTCACGAGTAACTTAGAGTTAGAACAGGTGCTGTTCATTCAGACTACTATATATTCAGAAAGATACTTATAGCTATAAAGGAATATTTTTATTATGATCAGAGATGGCTTGTGGGCTTCCACCACAGGATGCGAATGCTAAAACGATGGAAAAAGACAACAAAGAAGATGTTGAGATAATCTACACATGTATGCTTGGTTTTGATGCCACCACTAGCTACACACTAAAATGTACTGGTGGAAATTGGACTCCACTTGATACAAGTGCCCCCAACTCTTGTGATGGTAAGGCTTTATCATCTCATGTTAAGATCAAGCCTACTCTAGATCATGGTAATTGAATCTGATTATATTCTCAATTGCCTCATTCTTTATTACTCTCACACAAAAATGCAAACCCAGGTTTCCTGTAGTTTCATATGAGAATAAATACACCCTAGGTTATTTGTATAGATGGGTGGTAGGGTAGCTTCACCATAAGACATCCATTCCTAAGTAACTAATAACCCTTAAACTAATAGTTCCTCATGCTTCCCCAACGTACTGGGTGAAAGATAATTGTCTGGACATTTGTACCTGTTACACATGTCTAAACAATGTAAAAATGTACTTGTGGAGATTGGACTGCTGTCTTATCATGTGATGCCAAATTATTTTATGTTGAGGATAAGCATACCTAAATATTTCTGTGTTGAGACCCATTTCACTCTATATCACACAAACCGATTGTTGCTCCTTTTTCAATGGCCCCATTGTCCATACTGACCCAAATTGCCCATTTGTATGTGCTTGCAATCCCTCCTATGCTGTCATGGATGATCCCATCCAAGCATCAGTGGAGAGTCTCCGAGATTAACGGCTTTGCCCCCTAGTCCTGCACTGGCCCATGACCTGTTTCTTAAGCGGGTATTCCACTGCCGTCGGTTGGCCAAAACTTTTTAAATATACAAAAGTATACAAAAAATCGGTCGGATTAGTAAAATGTCGGCCGACCGATGGCAGTGGAATACCCGCTTTACTCAGACATCGCCTGCTCCATTGAATCAGCTTGTCCCTCTGGCAGGGATGACCCAACCCGTAGTATGTCCATTACTACTGTACTGGAGGCTCCTCCTCCTCACCAACAGGAACATACTTCACCTACTTACTGGTGCCCTGCCATGGTTGGAGGTACTATCCCATGGCATCATTCTTGCCTTCCTCCTCTTCCACCACCGTTCTTGTTGTGGCCAGGAGGCTATTGCGAAAAGAATCGGAATCAGATTCTCACTGTCGTAACTCACCTTCCAGTTCCTGGCTATTCTGCTGCCCAGAACCCACCCCCCACCTTACACTCTGAATCAATCCCCTTAGTGTGAGTCATACTGGGAAGCATTCCCCAATTCATGAAAACTTAAGAATCAATTCTATAACATATTATCTTGCTGCAAAACAGGGGAGAAGTCATTGCTTGGTGGTAGTCAGTTCCCATTTGGGAATAGCACCTCTGACAGAATTGAATTCCCGTCCTTTTGCAACACCCTCCAGGGCTGGCCACACGGTTTGCACTCCCCCTACTCTGTACCAGGTCCTCATCATTTGAACCAACTCAATGTCACCATTGGGCAGGCTCTGTGTGGAGGCGGGGCTTATGCCCTAGATACCACTTCCATATGTGGGCCTGAGTTGGTGGGCTGACAAAGCTGATAGGCACACTTTCTTTCATAGGGTCTCAATACCTGTATAATCCCTATAACATGCACTCTTTATTCCTCCATCAGATAACCTTGTTCATGGCTCCACATCGCTGAGCTGGCAGTATAATGGTAAAGGTGAAGGATGAGAAGTTTGAGCTGACCATTTCTTCACAAGCGTGTCCTGCCCGTTCCGCACGAGGCCGGTAGGGCGAGTGCGGAGCGGGCAGGACACACGAGTGAAGAAACAGGAAGCTCAAACTGATCAGAGTTCATCTTTACATTTATATCAAGGTGTTTGGGTTGATAATTAACTGATATTTCATCAATATATTCCATAATTAACTCTTATTTACCCATCGTCATCGCGAAATCCTGACCGCCACCATTTTGAATGTTTACGTTTCAAAAAGGCTGTGCATGCGCAATGGACCTATGACATCATCATGCGGATTTGGCACTGGTTATTTAACAAAGGGGTGCAATACAGGGGTTTAGTGCATTGTCAATGGAGCATCGTTATTCACCTTGACATAATGGGTTTGTCTTTTAGTTACTGCACTGATATTACTCCCTGTGTCAGAGCCACCCTGTCCCTCTCCATTTCCACAATGGCAGCCCCCTACACAATGATGACTTTGTCTGCAGTGAACTGGGATAAAGCCTCCTCATTATTCATATCATCCACTAATCTGTTTATCCCACTGGGTATCAGTACCATGGTATCCACCTATGAGCCCACCAAGCCCAATCATAACCATCCTGGGATGGTGTAGATGTCTTGGGCTGTGTGGTGGGGGGTCTACCGCTGATCCCTTTGGTAAGGGTGAAACTTTGAAAACGAAATCAATCTGCCTCCTAAATTGAGCACATTAGATGTAATATTCTGGAATAGGCACTGACGGATCTACTTCAACAAATGAACTGATACGATTCTGGTAAGTTTTGTTACAGGGATCTTCCCTGATAGCTGTCAAGAAGCTAGCCCAATACTAACGTCTGGTAATGACCAATTTGTGTTGAATTGGGGATCAATCTCATCAATTTCAATACCCTCTAAGATAGCTGAGAATATTATAATTCCCATCACCATGATATTATAAAGAAGATGAATTTCTTGGATACTAAACAATTTGGATATCGTGGAAGGTGGCTAAGGTTTTGCCAGTAAATATTAATGTTTAGAAGACAAAGTTGCTAGGGCCTAAAAAAAAAAGGTTTGTTTCCAGTTACACCACCGACCCTAGCAAAACAGGGCTGATCCTGGAATCCTTTTTTTTTTTTATTTTGTGAACCTTTGTCATTTTTGGCCATTTTTAGGCATTTTTCCTGTAATTTTCATATTTTTTCATCAATTTTTCATGGAACTTATCCAGGTCCTCATCTATTGGTATATAGCTCATAACAGTCATTCATATCTTTAACATGTGGTTCACATTTCTTGTGCACTTCATAGTTCTACTGTAAAATCATAGAATCCAACATGTCTGCCTATACATTTCTATACAAAATAAAAACAAAAACAAAAAACAAAAAAAAAAGACCTACCGACCCTAGATATTTGAGGCATGTAACTGGAAACACAACTTTATTTTTTTTTGGCCCAGGGTATGCTTTTTCTTGGGAGGTCCTTACTCTCATGTACTGGGGGCTAGCTCGCGTACCATAAGATAAAGTCCTTCAAGAAGCCTGACGAATAGAATTCCTCCTTCCTCTCATCCTCTTCCTATCTTCTTGATACCAGTTCAATATGAAGACTGGGAGAGTACCGGGAGCGATATTGGGGTGGGTTAGCGAGCCTGAGATCTAGTTGGACTTCTTCAGCAGACACCCATTCCATCACTCTATACAAAACCCTTCATCCTCCTGGGATCTCTCCCACCCCTCATTATTTCCAGGGAATTGGGCTTGCCCCTCCTCTCCAGAGACTGATGATTCCTCCCAGTTGTCCTCTGGTGAGGGCATCGCCCTATCTCTCTCTCATCAGCCTGCTGTCTTTGGCTGCAAGTAGTTGGACCTTTTACTCGGTACATATGGTATGCTGCAGCCACACTGGTGAGCAGGGATATGGGATAGTCCATCAATGTTGCAGTGCAGTTCCCAAGGCCAGTATTATATTTCAAAATCATATGAAGACAACTCCTCATACTACCTCCTTCGGATCTTTGAACCCTTGGCCCTGGGGGATAATGTTTAGATCTTTGTATTTGTATTTGACACCTTTTATTGCATATTCACAGGGTGGTCTTCCATGTTGTAACTAGTTCTGACCAACAACCTTAAACATACATTTTTATTGTTCAAACGGAAAAATACTTGGCATACATTATGTAAGGCTTATTTTGTAGACGATAAGAAAATATAATTAGGTTCATGTTAGTATGACCATGAGACCTACTGTTGTATACGTAATATATGTTTGGCATATTTCGATACCTTCAGTTGAAGTAAACATCGCCGACACTTAAACGGCCTGGTACTTATTGATGGGATATATACTTAAGGCATTATCTCAAGTTGAATATGAGAGCCCCATAGGTTTAACCAAGAAACTCCGTATCACACACCCCAGTGTGATAACCCTCCCCCATATCACACTGCCAGGGAAAACATCCAAAATGGTCAAATAACTGATGCTAAATCATTTCTATTTCAAAATAAATGGAATTTTGAACATATCTGACTAAGTTAATTTGAGATAAATAGAAAGGTGCACCAATTCTCGTGCACCTTTGCCTATGTATTTTACAGAGTATCTTAGTATTAGGTGGCAATGTATATGAAAACAGGTACATGTATAGGTAGTTAGATGAGACCATTAATAACTGCCAACATCTCTCTCTAAGCAATACAATAGTTCCTCTCCAGCTTTTCTAATGTTTTGCTTGCATAGGATAGCACCTGCCCACTCTGCCCTTGTATTTCACTCAGGACTGCTCCTAGCCCCACATCACCAGTGTCAGTGTTCCTAATTAACTTGCCCTCCAGGAGGGTGTATGACATGATAGATGCTTTCACTAGGCATTGTTTGAGAGTGTAAATACCTCCTGGCACTCTTTCTCAGAAGCGTTCGCTGGCCAGTAGTCAGAGGTTGGCATCTTTTATCAGCCCAAACATCTTATGCAATCTTGTCATGTGTTCCTCCTAGGTAGGTGCAAATAATATCATATAGTGTCCTATGAGACGTGAAGGCTGTCTGCTCCCAGTCCTCCACCATTTCGACATGTCAGTAGACCGTGGTGAGTTTTAACGTGCGAACACAACAGGCCCCTCCATCATATCTAGGGAGTCATTTATACTGGGTAGCAGGTATGCATCATTAACTGTGACCTCATTTAGTTTCTGGTAGTCCACACAGAATCTAACCCCACCGTCCTCTCCAGCTTCTTCTTTTGCACCAGCACCACCTGACATGCCCATGCAACCGGGCCATGCAACTGTTGTCGATCATTAGTCAGTCACGACAACTTAAGTATGTGGCTGGCAATAAGGTATTCATGTCATGTAGCATAAAACTCTATTAGAGGTAGGAGAATGCTAAAGTTAGATCTGGTGACTGTACCAGGATGTGAGACAATTTAGTCACAACAGGATACAAGAAGGGGATTAACTCCCAATAGGATGTAATGTGAGGGCTGACTCATTACAGGACATTGGAACAGGAACTCCTCATACCAGGATGCTGGTGATAACAGGACATTGAGTCATGCCCTTAGCAGGATGCACTTTAAGCAGGATGTAATCAATACCTCCGGGAGGCAGAGCCATAAACTTGATCCCATAACAGGATGTAGCCACAGCCTATAAAGCCTAACATCCCTGCCTGATTCAGCAGGGGGAAATTCATTCATGGACACAGTGCTGGCGAAGACTGCTTCGTGATACTGGGTGACTGATTGCCAGTTCTATATGGACTTAGCCCTTTGTGATTACGTGGAGACAGGGCGGAGCCATTGGCTGGGTGTTACTGCATATGGGATAGGTGGCTTCCTGGTTGGTATTGCGTGTTGGACAGTAGAGCATTGTGACTTAGGAGCCATCAGATGCATTCTCCGGACATTACCTCAGGTTGATATGAGATGGTGCATAATGTGTGTTAGTCAGTAAATAAAGCCTATGATATATAATTACCTCTTAGAGTGCTCTCTTGGACTATTACTTAGTACAGGCCTTGCCTGGCAACTACTTTGGTATGTGGAGTTGGGAAAGGATTCAGTATTACCGCTAACAACAACAGGAAGAATTAAGGTGAGCTTTTAGACCTTATGCTACCCCAAATCCCCCCAACAAAGCATCCAGAATACATGGTGGAGAACCCGGGTAATTTTTGGCAATGAAACATTAAGAAAGTGAAACATAAGAAGATAAAGAAGCAACCATACATTGATTACAAAACTTAATTTGAGGAAGTCATGTATGTGAGGTTAAATAAGGAAATAATTCAAAATTCCATCAACAATATACATAGAATAGGGTGAAACAGAAATTATGAAGTGAACTAACAAGAAAACAAAACAAATGTAAAATGAAAGTAAATGCATATATATTGAACTCATGTGAGTTCATCTAACAATTGACCTAGCCAATTGTCTTAAAGGCCAGGGATGTGTTGTCGATCATTAGTCAGTCACGACAACTTAAGTATGTGGCTGGCAATAAGGTATTCATGTCATGTAGCATAAAACTCTATTAGAGGTAGGAGAATGCTAAAGTTAGATCTGGTGACTGTACCAGGATGTGAGACAATTTAGTCACAACAGGATACAAGAAGGGGATTAACTCCCAATAGGATGTAATGTGAGGGCTGACTCATTACAGGACATTGGAACAGGAACTCCTCATACCAGGATGCTGGTGATAACAGGACATTGAGTCATGCCCTTAGCAGGATGCACTTTAAGCAGGATGTAATCAATACCTCCGGGAGGCAGAGCCATAAACTTGATCCCATAACAGGATGTAGCCACAGCCTATAAAGCCTAACATCCCTGCCTGATTCAGCAGGGGGAAATTCATTCATGGACACAGTGCTGGCGAAGACTGCTTCGTGATACTGGGTGACTGATTGCCAGTTCTATATGGACTTAGCCCTTTGTGATTACGTGGAGACAGGGCGGAGCCATTGGCTGGGTGTTACTGCATATGGGATAGGTGGCTTCCTGGTTGGTATTGCGTGTTGGACAGTAGAGCATTGTGACTTAGGAGCCATCAGATGCATTCTCCGGACATTACCTCAGGTTGATATGAGATGGTGCATAATGTGTGTTAGTCAGTAAATAAAGCCTATGATATATAATTACCTCTTAGAGTGCTCTCTTGGACTATTACTTAGTACAGGCCTTGCCTGGCAACTACTTTGGTATGTGGAGTTGGGAAAGGATTCAGTATTACCGCTAACAACAACAGGAAGAATTAAGGTGAGCTTTTAGACCTTATGCTACCCCAAATCCCCCCAACAAAGCATCCAGAATACAACCCCGGCAGGCTCTATCACCTCCTCTGCCAGCAACTTATGGAATTGCCCCTCTACTGCTTTCCTCCTATAGGGGGTTAGTCTCAGTAGTTGTTGGCAGACTGGTTTGAAATCACCAGAGTTTATTTCACGTTTCACTATGGCAGAGTTACCCTTCTCCTCTGGTGACAGTAGGAAGACATCATGTTTCATCAAGACAGCTTTTAACCCTTCCCTCACCAGCATCTTCACCAGTAGCTGCAATGTCTTTCCCCACCAACATCTCTGGTGGCCATTTTCGTCTCCAGGCTAACTTCCCCTGCACCTATCTCCTCTAATTCTTTATTCATGATTTGCATTTCCTCTGCCATTGTCTGCATAGAAGCCCTGACCCTTTTTCTGACTTGCAGATATACCTTGACTTCTAACCTTATAGTTATAGCATCCTCAATGCTTGCTCTGACCAAATGTTGTGATTCCAAGCCTCCTAGACTTTTCAAACACCAACCCTTCCTCTCCTGTCTAGGGTAGGGGCTTGCTAAGAGGTCTGGAAAGTCTCTCTGGTCTTTCTTTTCCTATAGCTCGATGCAGCAAGTTGGGAACCTGAGTGTTTTCCAGTTTTGGAAGCAGCTGTGCATGTAAAATGCCTTCATTCAAGGGACATTTTTGTATATGCTGCAGAAGACAAGTCATGTGTATGATTCTATCTCAGAAATCATAACAAAATATGAAAATAGAATCATTTGCTATGCATTATTCCCTCATAATACATGTCAGACTAGACAAAATGCCCTCTGTAGGTCCCATATGGACTGGAAAAGCACCATGCTCATAAATGCCTTGATTATTTTCAAGATAAGAATATCTGAAGACCTGAACAATGTGAACAGGTCCATGGTGCAAAACCCTTTTGTTTCTATTAAATTCCATCATCAATTGTTGTTTTGACCTGATGACCTATTGAAAACCATATTGAAATGCTATTAGAACCCCATATTAGACATGTGAGGCCTATTAAAATGCACTATTGAGCTATTTAGCTGTAAATAGCAACAAAAGCGTTGTCGGCACCAAAGACTAGAATCATAAGATGTGGCTAATTCTTCTCACACTTATTGTATCACTTAGATATTTTACATGCCTTTAAAGATAATCAAGTAGACCATAAAAATGGATAATTCTGGTATCAATGGGTGATCACGCATCCATATATGGTGATCTATGTTGTCCCACATCAAAAACCAAGAAGAAATTTTGCTGAAAATCACAGTTTTTGCAAACTAACAAAAATCACATCTCTCCCATAGTGTAATAAGCCACCATAGAGGTAGGGAAAAAAGGCATACTCATTTATAAACTTGATGGGTCAGTATTATGCACTATCTATCAAAAACTGATGGTTAGAATATTTTTTCACAAAATATATAGGGCCAAACTTTAAAAAAACAGCATTTTTTTTAAACTAATGATTTTTAAATTATGATTTGTACTTCAGTGGTAAACTGTGGACTATATTATTGTAATACCATCTACCCTGGCCTAAAAGCAATGAGTTTCATCTTTCATTTGCTGCAAATATTGTGTAAATCGGATAATTTTTGGCTAAACTACAGAATTTCTTAGCGAAAATTCAGGAAAAACTAAGTTTTAGGTTCCCAACTTGCTGCATCGAGCTTTAGTGCAGAGTAAGGCCTTGAGGGTCTCGTTCCTTGAAGTAAATCTCTGCTCTAGAGCTTTCGTCAGCTTATGGTTCTACTTCTCTGTAGCTGGATCTTGGCTAGCCAGGAGTCTCCTGGGCCATTACTGACTGACATCTATGAGGGCCCCAGCTTGGTGTCCATCCATAAACCATTTGCAAAATGTGCCAAATACTCATCTAAAGCTGTTGCCATACTAGTAATTATGCATGATCAAGTTGTCATATGAGAAATATCATATGACTAGTGGTATATAGTGTAAATACATCAAGCTCGGCCGTTTGCATTCACTTACAAGTTATTAGTTTGTGCACTGAACCATGAGGTCGCTGTTTTAGACCCTTAGAATCATTATATTGTGCAGTGGACCATGAGGTCGCTGTCTTTGGTGATGTAACTTATGTATAACTGACCTGGCTGGTGTGCAGTGGAGCATGAACGCTCTTCTAGAATGTTTGAGCGCTCTTCTAGCCAACCTATGTATTAACTTCTTACATATTCTTTGATTAATACAGTAATATGTTACAATTTATGGAATAATAAAATGGTATATGATACTGTGCTACAGTGAGACCTTGATAATGCGCCGTGTGCTGCCCCTGGGCCCTCATTTTGCCTCATGTTGACCTTATAGACTGTAGACCTTCTTTCCAAACAATGTGAGAGGTATTTTTCACCCCCCCCCACCCAGGCAGGCAGAGTAACAAAGCATTTATTATAGTAGATAACACATATTGCACCATTAGCATGGCAGAGACGGGAACTAAGTCTGGCAGACTGTAGGGTCACAAAAAGAGGCCTAGAACCTGTTTCCCTTGACCACCTGGCGGTTTATAAGGCTAGTGGACTATCAGGGGATGGATTATCAAGAGGTCTCATTGTACCACTATACTTAGCTGGCATCACCACTGGTTTCTTTGCCCTCCCTTCCAGCTCTTCTGTCCAACCCCTCCTGGAAGGTTTCTTCTAGGGGGTTAGACAGAAAATGTTCCAGGCCGTATCATCTCGACACTTTTCCAATAGGTTGAGTCTGCTGAACCTATTTTTCTGGAAATGGCTTCCATTGTTTCATACCTCTGTGTCCACACTTTTCTTTTTCTACTCCTCTTAAGTACCTGCCAGCAGAGACTCATCTGTTTCCTCCAAATCCTGAGTACCCATTGCAAAATTATCCACTAGCTTTATGAGTTGGACCTGGAAAGTTATTTCCAAGTCCACACTTTAAGCAGGTTGGAGACGGGGATATCTTGTTAGTACAAGAGTCTGATTTTAGTCTGTACTAAGATTCTGATACCATGCACAGTCTTAGGATGTACTGGGATCTTAGTACACGTGTGTGTGCACTGGACCATGACACTCACCTCTGCAGGTGTATGGGCCAATCAGAGCCTTGGTCACTGGACCATGACACCTACCTGTGTATACATTATTGGGGTCAAAGGTGGGATGGTGAAACCACTCCACTATTTTGTACTTACATTTACATTAAATGATACATTTACTACCTTAATAAACAACACTTGGGTAAAATGAAAACGTCATTTTGTAGGCATTTATCTATTCTTTAATCTTGTGGGTTCATATTTATTAGCAAATTTAACAAAAAATTAACAAATAGATTTTACTATACCAGGACTAAGGGGAAATTTATACATATAGCCATTTCACAGAAAATATTCTGATTATAGTTCTGTAAAAAAGTGCATATATAAAATATAGTCCCCATGTACTTCAGGTGACTTTAGAATTAAATATTTTGATGAAGAAGTTAGAGAAATTTGATGATAAAACAGTGTACTAAGTTCTTAGTACACCCCATGATCCAGGGACTATCATTCAACCTGTTAAGAGATTATGCACCCTCGACTCCCAATACCATTATACTAATTCGGAGATGTTATGTCTCAGATATTGTTATCAATGCTATATGTTTGTTCTCATGCAATATGATTGATAAATGACACTAATTCATCCACTTAAATGCAGTGTCTTCATTCCGAGACCTCATCATATATAGACAAGTACCAGACCATCATATGCCAATGCATGCACTGAGAACATCATATGCATCGTGTATCCAGATTCCACATAGTTTACTGGTTTTCTGGCAGCATGTAAATGCAGTTAAACTTGCATTGCTGTAATAAACATGTCCTGCTCATTAGTCTGGTTTCTGCGTCCCGAGTACCTACTCATACATTTACATGTAATTACTCATATACAACTGGAAGTGCCATCAGGATATACAGGATACCTCTGAGAGCTCTCCAAGTGGCCTCTGGGCACTCTCAGAGTGTGTGTGCGAGACCATCATTATCCCTTGTTTTTCTATATATTTATTTCTTCATTGATTGCTGCCTGTATTCACCAAAAACATTTCCCATACAGATGTCGATGAGTGTTTAACATCAGGAATATGTGGAACAGGGCATGATGCTAGCTGTCGTAATACATATGGATCTTATGTATGCATTTGTGACTACCCTGGTGCTTGGAACACAGGAAAATGCACAGGTAAGAACACATTTATATCATAAGTAACTATTCAGTTTATACATAATGTACCTTTGGCATTTAGATGTGATTTCTGAGTCCCAGGAAACTACTGGATGAATAGACAAGAGGTCAATAGCACTGAAGTGCTGTAAAATTGCTTCATTGATTCTCTAGTCTAAATTTGGTGAGTCTACTTCATGGACAAACAAATAGAAATCACCCACATATCAATTTTACCAATGGACCCATTTTCCTCATATTTGTTTGCAATGATTTTTAGTACTGCAATCATTTCACATTTCTTCTTTTACAAGAGTTATCCTGTGGTGCCCTATCTGCATTACAGCAACCTTCATTTCCTAAACAGTGCTTTGCTTTATTATGTTCAAATATGCATGGAGCTCTACATTCTAGTCTAGTGGAGTTCAAGTGAACTAATCCCCAGATATGAGGGAGTGATGTCATCAGACATGGCATGTGTGTATATGCCTCAAAGACCCACAGGGGTCTAGCGTATCCAGTCTATGCACCTGCCTATGGGTACTGCAAATCCTCACATTATAAGATAAGGATTACCTCATTTGTATCCTACAGTATTTATCCCAATTCAGGATGTGTGTCATACCAAAAGGTTAATTAAATATAGTACTGTACTAGAATGACCAAATTTTGATCCCAGATATATCCTTTAAAATTAAACCTATATGCAGGAGAATTATTTCATTCTATTTTTAAATTCAGAGTCCCTAGAAGAGCTTAATGAAACCTGACTCAGTAAGCAAATTGAAGGGATCACACCTTTTAATTGGCTATTTCACATTTCACTCTGTGGCATAAAACTCTATTACATTCTTGTAGAATTTTGTTACATTCACACAGATGTATATTATTTTCCTGTACAACTTTACTTAATCCCTGTAGAACACTATTTTAAAACTATATAAACTCTAATATATTCCTGTAGAACTCAGTTCACATCCATTTTCTCACCATTCAGAGTCTTCATGTGGAATCCCTCCTTATGATCCTAATGCTAAAGTGGGGGAAAAACCCAACAAGGAAAATGAAATACTACAATACACTTGTCTGTCTGGATTTGATGCCACTTATTCACTGAAATGCGAAAGCGGAAGTTGGACAGCTGTAGGTGAAGGACCATCCGAGTGTACAGGCAAGTACCATCATCGTAATTAACTTTTTAATGGCCAATAGTATATTAATGCTTCATGCCCATTGGTTAGCAATAGCAACATGCATGATGCCAACCCTTGAATATATTAGAGAAAAGGACCGCCCCTGAGAGTTGCACATTTAACCCACTCAGAGAATGACTATAGAATTGCAACCTTTTTAAACAGGAAAAGCAAGAATACCACAAAGCCCACATAAAAGATGCTAAAAGGTATTGGAAAACCATTAACTCTTTGGTAAAACCAAAAGATAACAATACACAAATCAATCAAGTCAACCAAGCCACTCAACCAACCACGAGACCATCACTACAGCTACAGCAAATTTTACAGAAGATATAGGGTAAAATTGGGTAGTATCACGCAGCTAAACACGATACAACCCAAATAGCCCCCCCCCCTCCATGAAGAGAATGTGGCCAACAGACGCAGCTCTATAGTGTACCAATATGGACTTTGTCTGTACTCACTACCTATGTGAATAGGCAATGTGTGTACTGACGCTTGGTGAGAGAGAGTGGTTCTAAATACTACAGAATCCTTTGGGTTGTATCGTGCTGCTTTGGGTCCTATCGCGCATTTCACGATACAGGTGTGCCAAAGCTGTCCCATATTCACCTCATAGTTGTGAAACATATAAGGTTATATGACGAAATTTCTATTTAAAGCCTACATTATGTGTATGATTTAACAATGTGATATGCGCAATATAACCCCAAATTAAGTTAGTATTGTTTTCTATGGTGTTCAAGGATTAATTTTGTCATAGATGTGACGGTTCTAGAACCTTCTCATAGATATATGAGCTCAGAAAATAAATAGGATGCAGTCGGCAAAGGGGCTGCATGGGAATCTTAGATTGAGCAAAGTGGATATTTGCAAAGAAAGAAGTTTCCTGAAAACTCCAATACTTTTGCAAGTAGGCCTCCCTATGTGAAGGTGCATGATACAACAAGATGTGCGATACTACCCAATTTTACCCTATATAAGGCACTTAACCATAGCGATATCACACACACCATTTTCATCAATTTCTCCAATCACTCTATTATGCTTAAAAAGTTGAAATTCTTAGGGTTTGCTGATAGTGCCTAAAATTGGTTCAAAAATTACCTATCAAACAGCAATAGAACAAGATCATGTCAACCACTAGACCCATCACCTGTGGGGTCCCACAAGGATCTATATTAGGTCCCCTGATGTTTTTGATGTATATATATATATATATATATATATATATATATATATATATATATATACGATCTTGAAGATTGTTTGAAATATTCCAAATATAAGTTATATGCTGATAACACGGTCCTCTATATATCATCTCCCCTAAATATAGATGCCTCTCATATGCTCAACTCTGACATTCAAATGTTCACAACTGGTGCATACACAACAAATTAACAATAAATATTTAATAAAACAAGTACATGGAAATAGGTTCATCATCCAAAAAATTATAAAAGGTAAAGTACTCTCAGTTGTCCCTAAATAATCAGACATTGGCCAGAACTTCTGATTTCAAATACCCAGGAACTACTAATGACAACTCCTTAAACTTTAATAATGGAACTACTATTGACAACTCCTTAAACCTTAATAATGGAACTACTATCGACAACTCCTTAAACCTTAATAATGGAACTACTATTGACAACTCCTTAAACCTTAATAATGGAACTACTATTGACAACTCCTTAAACTTTAATAATGGAACTACTATTGACAACTCCTTAAACTTTAATAATGGAACTACTATTGACAACTCCTTAAACCTTAATAATGGAACTACTATTGACAACTCCTTAAACCTTAATAATGGAACTACTATTGACAACTCCTTAAACCTTAATAATGGAACTACTATTGACAACTCCTTAAACTTTAATAATGGAACTACTATTGACAACTCCTTAAACCTTAATAATGGAACTACTATTGACAACTCCTTAAACCTTAATAATGGAACTACTATTGACAACTCCTTAAACTTGAATAAACACTTTCAGGCCCAGTCTCAATCAATCATTCACAAAATCTATCTCTTGAATAGTCTCAGGAAACATCTTGATGAAGCTGCAAGCCTCACAATATACAAAGTTATGATCATGGCCTATTTTACATATGTGGACATTATTTACACAGCTACCAAAAAAATAATTTAGATTCTCTCCAAGGACATCAAAATAGAGGACTGAAAACATGCATTATAGCAAGGGAGTACATAAGCACCAAAGATCTCCACAGTCGCTGCAAAATAAATAGAAGACATAAAAACCTTATCTCGTTTGCCTATAAAAGGACGACACAGGACAGAGCTATCATGAACAGGCAAATTCATACAAGGACCCATGATTTCAGCCAGCTAAAGGTAGAAAATAGAATCTTCATGCATTATGAAAGGTCAGTTGAGTATAGAACATACCTGGCATGGCAAGATGCTGATCTTGAAATAAAAAGATGTATTTCCAACACCCAGTTGACTTCTCTTCTACAGAAAAGGTTCTGACAACTTATTTATTAATATATTGTTTATACCACCTGGTGTCTCATAACAGAACGGAACTCAGACCCACCCACAACCCCCGTCCCTCCTCCCCCAATCCCCTCCCCTTTTTTCCTCCAAACCACCTACCCCCAACACTTTACTCTCTTTTCTATATACCCAAAAAACAACCAACATACACCTCTCAAGCTCTCCCTATTCTATTCCATCTACCTCATGCATTGGATCGTTATTATTGTATCTAACCATCTTGAACCTCTTGACGTATTAAGGGGTCGTAAGGGGCAGATTCCACAAAAAAAACTTTTTCAGTCAAAATAAGTGTAGTGGTTTTGGTTTTACCAGCTAGGTTTGAGTCTTGTTATTTGAAAGAAATACAAAGACAGTATTCCGAGTGAATGCCAACGGGTTTATTCAGTACACCTTCCGGTTACCCTATAAATGGTGGTTAGGGAAACATGTCATTACATGTAGCATGTACTGAGGCCTACATGGCCTCTTACGTAGCAGGTGAGCGCAGGGCTTTATGTATGGATCCCTAGGTTTGTCGCCAGGTGTCCCACGGACCTGGATCAGTGCTGCCACCTACCCAGAACCTCAGGAACACCAGGTGACAGGACTCACCTGCCATGCCAGACAGCACTAAACATTACTAAGATAACTATGTACCTCTACACTACTCACCCAGAAAATAGGTAGGAGTTATAACTATTAGGTACTATATAGGGAAAACATATACATTATGTCTACCCGAATAATAGAGGAACAATTCTAGTTATACAATCGTACCGTAATTAAGTATCATAGTTTTTAAACCAACATATATTCAACAGTTGTATTAATGTTATGGATAGTTTTACAATCTGGAGGTCAGAACAATAAAAGAATTACTCAACAGATATCCGTAACGGATCTGATTATATGAAAAAGTCCTGATAAGGACTGATATAGAAGCTTGTTTACTAATTAATAACATATGACGTAACACTACTTCATTCTGATACTTATTAAACTCTAGTTCTGATAAGAACTCTTACAATCTTACAATATCAAGTTACAAATCACAATACACTCGGGAAAACAAATCAATTGCCTATATATCAATATAGCCAAAGCGAGTTTTGTTTGTTTGTTTTTTTAGAAAAATATACATACATGTCTATACCACTGTATTTACAAATGAACTACTTCTTAGCACCAGGTAATATTTTTATATACCTATATATCGTATTGTGAAAATACAACAACTGGTGTATTAACCATATAGGTCTTACAGATCTATTATTTGAACACATTCAGTGTCTTATACTATTATATGATAATCACACATCTGAACCCGTATGATATTAATCATTGAACTTAGGATAACCAAGTTACAGTTAGACTTGGTTTACAATAAACCTTTTACAAATATAATATGGTTATTATCAAACACATAGCATTTTACAGTGATATGGAGTTTTAACATACTTATATGAATATATTTTAAAAGTAATAAGAGTCTTCTAGTGTCTGGATGCTGTCTTGACGCTGAAGTCGATGTGGAGGAGTTTATGTAGATTAATATGTTAGTGGTCAGCTAACCATGGGATGTATGTGCTAGTCTCTTATAGGGCAGCTACCCTAATCCTGTAGTAGTGCTAAAGTTCCTTTAGTAATAGGAGTGTATATCCGGATAGATTATAAAACAGAGGCACGTGGGCCAGCTAATCCTGAAGTGATAGCCTGTAAGTATCCGAATGGTGGTAGTAAGTATATGTAGGTAGATAGTCCAGAACATATATTCAAAGCTATTGTAGAATAGTTCAGCTCCTAGTAATAATATTAGAGTAAAATGTATCCATCCGGGTATAGTTTAACATCATTAGTAGTAAGACAGGAACAGGAACAGTAATCGTAAATCCACATCTGACAGCATCAGTAGACAGCATACATATCAGTTTTTTTCTATTCGGACAAATCCAGGGTATCCGAGGCTAGGTCATTAGAATGTATGGAGTTTCAGATAGTTCACATACTGTATACTCTGTATACATTCCAGGTTAAAGAACTGGTTATAATATGGAACCCGGAAACACACTAAGCTGAATGCTTAGCATGTTTCTTCTTCAGAAGGGCTAGAGCAGATTCAGGAGTACCATCCTACTCATCCAGATACACTCTGAACACTCTCACAAATTTAGTATTCAATCTAGTGTTCTCCTGAACTTTTTGTTAACACACCTTTTGAGGACATGGACATCCATAGCTGATTGTTCCTTAGCAGCCACGGCCTCCTCTTCGAGCGATTTTACATCAGCTCAGATTTTTGTTGTACAGGTGTTGCTTTTCAGCATTACTCACCTCCTGGAAACACAGCAGTGTGTCATTCAGAAGACCCTGAAGAGACTTATCAAACCAGATTTCTGCCTGACAGGTTTTAATGGTTATGGTATAGGCTGGTTCCGGGGTAGCAGCAGCAGCAGGTGGTGCAGCACCCAGAGGAGGTACCAGCATAGCTGCTGGAGTGTCCTTAGCAGTTCCTGGTGTTGGGATAGCCAGTATGGAAGACGTACCCGGATTCTGAACTGTAGGAATACAGTATCCGCATGGTAAGTTTTGCCTTATACCCAGGGTCAGGTACTCTTGCAACTGCTCCTGGGTGATTTGACTTGCTGATCCAGCAGCCGCAGCAAGGGCGGGCTTCTTTGCTACTAAACGCCCACCTCTGCCAACAACTAGGGATTGACTCTCAGGTCCAAGTTTCTGAGACATATCCGGATATGCCTTCTTGTCCAGTTTACCCGGATTCCGTGGGGCTGAGAAATAGGATCCAACAGGCCCAGGCACCTTGAAGACAATAGGTGCCTGAGACTGTTCATGCGGGTAACATGACAGGGGGGATCTAGAGCGATCCTCCTTGTCATAGCTACGGGGTTCCGAATCATTACCAGGTTCACCCGGGTTCTGATCACTCCGGTTTCTCTCCCTTGCACGTTTGCCCTCCCAGCCAGACTCCTCACACAATTTCCACAGGCTCTTGTGCATGTCTAATTTCCCTTGCCCAGGGGTGAGGACGATTTTCGCTCTAAGCTTAGATTCCTTAGACTTCCTGACTTCCTGGTCGCCTGGTTTGATCTTAGACCAGGTTTGATCTTAGACCAGGCTTCCTTGTCTAGCTTATCCAGTTCATGCATAAGCTCCCGATGAAGTACCATCATTTTCTTTCGGGCCAGATCCAGCCCCTCCGAGTGACCCTTCTTCTTGTGTCTTACCAGATCGCTATGCCGATTATAAGTAAACATAATAGTACACTTTTTCCCTTCCTTCCCGACCGCCGGATCACAAATTTAAACAGGATGGTGGTGAAAGTGTGTCTCGACGAGATGCCTCTGAAACGAGTAGCCCCAGGTAGCAAAAATGGTGTGGCCCGAGTCTGGGCCAGAGCGGGCTCCTGATGTGGGCCACACTGGGTTAACACAGTGGGCGCCCGATGGGTTTTGTCCTCAGCAAAGGGTCTGGGCCACACTGGGCTAACCGATTCGGGCACAGATCTGTTTGAAATTGGGCTCACCAATTTGGGCTCAAAGTGAGTTTAACATGGGTTTTTGGTGTGGCCTAAAGTGGGCTGCCCGATTTGATGAAAAATTAGTGGTGACATGTTAAAAATTCTTTTTGAGAAATTTATCCAAAATCTTTTCTTTTTTTTAAAGGTCAATAAGCAACAAATCCTTGAGCTAATCTAACCCCTCCCCCCGATCACCAAAGCAGTAAATGCAATATCTACCCAAGTGGAAAGGCAGAGCAGTACCATTCATTTGAATCAAACTCATTCAGCCAACACAAGGCACTTTGATTCATTAAAGTGACATTCTGGCCTCAATCTTCCCCTACTAATTCCCTATGTAGGAGTAGAGAAGAGAGCCTTCAAGTTCATAATGACTGTACCTCTGCATATCTGCTCTTGTTCCAAGTTCAGTGCAATAGAAATGCTGTTGCCATTCCACTACTACTCAGATGACCTTGATTTGCACTTTTGACTAGAAACATCTAAGTATTTCCAGACTATGAGAAAGTCTGCACATTATTACTTCATATCTGATTTAGTAGTCTATTCCAGTTGTCCTATGTCTAAAAGAAATAAGTTTGGTATGGGTAGTAGAATTCTGCCTGGGGTGCTGTGAAACCACTTTGTAGTGAGTCTGCCATGGACTGGCCTACAGGGGCAGGGGATATTTTTGGTTTCTCAATTGCCTCTATATATAGTCCTCTTATACCTGGCCAAGTGTGGGACCTGTTTGCCCCCACACCACAAATACACCTTGCAAGCCTACTAGTACAAAGAAAGACATGAAGCTGTTCTTTCCAGGACTAGTCAGTGTTGCCTTTTACATGAAATATCTGGATCCCTACTATGAACCTACCTGTGTTTTAATGGTATAGGGAAAGTGTCCTACAGCAGTGGTGGAGGGAAGGGAGGGGGGAGGGCAGGGCAGGGCAGGGTGAGAAGAGGGCAAGGCAGGGTGAGATCAGGGCAGGGCAGGGCAGGGTGAGAGCAGGGCAGGGCATGTGAGCAAAGGAGATGCCAGGGCAGTGCAGGGTGAGAGTAGGACAGGGCAGGGTGAGAGGGCAGGGCAGGGTGAGAGCAGGGCAGGGTAAGAGCAGGGCAGGGCAGGGTGAGAGCAGGGCAGGGCAGGGCATGTGAGCGAAGGAGATGCCAGGGCAGTGCAGGGTGAGAGTAGGGCATGGCAGGGTGAGACCTGGGCATGGCAGGGTGAGAGCAGGTCAGGGCAGGGTGAGAGCAGGGCAGGGCAAGGGCGAGAGCAGGTCAGGGCAGGGTGAGAGCAGGGCAGGGCAAGGGTGAGAGCAGGTCAGGGCAGGGTGAGAGCAGGGCAGTGCAGGGTGAGAGTAGGGCAGGGCAGGGCGAGAGCAGGGCAGGGCAGGGCGAGAGCAGGGCAGGGCAGGGTGAGAGCAGGGCAGGGCAAGGCAAGGTGAGGGCTGGGAGTGAGAGTGAGTGAGTAATAGATGTTTAACACCATTTCAACAGCTAAGGTCATATTCATGGTGAGATCCTCATTACACAAATTCACAGAGGAATGTGTCAGTGCCTGCGCATATGTGCACCACACACATCCTGAGGGGATAGGAAAGAGGAGAAATAGACCCTTTTAAGTGGGCTAGGGAGGCCTAGGGAGGGCAGGGTGACAGAAGGGCAGGGCAGAGCGGGGTGAGAGGGGGAAAGGGCAGGGCAGGTTGAGTGGAATGAGGAGGAGATGGAAGGGGTAGGGGATGGATAGGGGAGGGACGAACAAAAAAGAGAGAGGGAGGGGGAACACTCATCACAGAGTTTAGAACAGTTCAGAAGATGAGGCTGCCCTGTCCAAACCCACTCTCACCCCAGACTGGGAAGACTTTATGCAGCTAAGTACCCATCTTGGGATGCCCATTTTGAAACCATCCTGGGCCCAATGTGGTTGCCCATTTTAAAGCTGACCAGTGCCCAAATCGGGCGGCCCAATGTGGCCCAGACCGTATGCTGAGGACAAAACCCGTTGGGACCCCAACGGGCTCAAGTGGGTTTGCCCGATTTGGGCTGCCCTGTGTGGCCCTGACTGGAAACCCAGCATCTGCCGAACCTAAAACCCATGTACTGAATACTGCCCGCTTTGAACCACCTTATCCTGGGTAAAACCAATTTGGCCCCGAGCGGGCTTGCTACATGGGAGAAGTACTCCAGGTTTTGACAGACTTGTCACTCACATCCTGGCAGATGAAAAATTGGCAGGTTTTCTGACGATCACCGTACCATATCTCCAATGCCAAGCAGAGCTTATGCTTCTGAGTGTTCGTATAATACTTATCAGAAGCATTCAGCATAAGCCATAGTTTCCTATAGGCTTTGCTCGGAATCAGGTCCTCACCAGACAACCGCATCCAGTCATCATCATTTGATTCTCTGTTCTTGTTGAATGGTCCAGGACAGGCATACCAAGGAGCCCCATCCTTCTTCCTGTATCCATAAACACAATCCTTGAAACAGGTGGGTACCCGTTCCCTGAACCCTGACTTTGCATTTCCCCAGTGTTCAGCTTCAGTTTGATCCGATGGGGCGGCGTCCTCATTGTATTTAAGTGAAGATTCCTATGGGGACTCTTCTCAAGATGAATCTACTTGCATGGAGTTCTCTGTACCCTCACTTGTATTCAGCTTACTAGCGTACTCCTCTGCTTTCACAGAATCTGGGAGATGCTTCTTCTTGCTATTAGAAGACTTCCTATTCTTGGACACTTCCCAATTGTTCTCATCTTCTGGATTCTTCAGGTCCTTAGCCTTAGCTTCAGGTTCAGGATTCTCGGAAGGATCCTTACCCTTAGCTTTGGGAAGTACCACTGGTGGAAGGCTTGGGATTATCCGGACTCCTACCAGCTAGTTTCATCGTCGGGATAGGAGGGGCTTTGGTTTCCCTCAGCCTCCTCTCCCTCTCGTTCCTGTCCAACTCTTGCTGTGCTCTGTTTTCTTCGGACACACTACGAGTGATGATGATTTTCAGAGCACCATGTCTATCTACGGCAATCATAGAAGCATTTCGAGTGTGTTCAATTTCGGCTTCTACGATGTGGTAACCTTCATCCCACTTGAATTTGGTGGCAGCGGTACGGAACTCCCTGAGAGTATGGAAGTTGCACCGGATGGTATCTGGATGTGGGTAGACTTGCCCGGCTTTGTCGGCTATGCAACGTAGCCAGTCTACATCCATACGTGTCATATTCCATGTGGATTTATCAGGTTTCTGATAGACTCCCATGGCAATAGCTCTTTTGGTTTCATACACAACCTGGTGGAATTCTGGGTCAACCATCGATCCGCGTTGGTACCATGTCCAATCAGTAAGCCACTCCAGTGGCATCCTCTCGATAGCCTTGCAGAAGTGAGGGATTCGGTCGCAGGCTTCAGCTTATCCGATCACCGGATAGCTTTGCGGCAGTTACAGATTCCCCAGCCATGGCCTAAAGAAATTGAGTTCAGGAGGCTATGCACTCCTAGCCTGACTTAACGGCGTCAGGAGCAGATGCAGCAGTCCTTCTCCCAAGGCCCTTGACTCTGTCAGTGTTAGCGCCTTAAGTAGTAAATCACAGGGCTTGTACCGGGTATCTGTGCTTGGTTGCAGTTACCGCTGGAATGAGCACTTCAAATTTTGAAGTGCTCTTTTATAGTGATTGACATGTGACCCACATAGACCAATGGTGGAGCAGCTCCTCCAGGGGAGTAGCAACCGAGTTGTGTACAGTTGTTATAGATACCATGAGGGGGTAGCAACTGGAGAACTGTTGACCTGAGGGGGCCTGAAGGGAGTTTTATATAAGTGGTTTCACCTATGGGGATCTTCAGACTGCATTATTTTGATTAGTTTCAATAAAAATAGGCAGGCCTAAATTTTTCTAAATTAATCTAGCGGTACCTTCCACTGGGGTGGATAGGAAGAGGTGGCTGGGGTGTGTAAAAATGTTTTCACCGGCCCCACTGTCACCTAAATGATTATTTACTTTTTATTTCAAGAAAATAAAGAAATATATAATTGCATAAAGTATACACGAGGGTGTATAAAAATACATCAACCGGGGCGGTGATATATTTTCATCCCGAATAATTTTTGGAAAATTCTAAAATTTTCCAAAATTTAGTCAGGGGGATTTTTTTGGGGTCTGTTGACTCCACCTTGGGGGCTGGGGTCAATTTTTCAAGAGAGTCAGGCACCATATAGAAAATGAGGGACTTTGACAGGGGGTTCGGACCCATGTCGGGTGCATTTTTTCTGTACGTGGCAACAGTTTCCTGTCAAACCGGTCCCTGTTAGGGTGATGTTACCTAATGGACCAGGGGGTCGCTCACATTAAGGCCTTGGGGGGCATTTGTGTGTAGCCTCTGGATCCAATTAAATACAATCAAATTCAGTAGGTGCTTCGCCCTGGCGGATTTTGAGTCGGCTTGGATAAAGTCAACAACATGGATGGTCAGGTCCTTGTGTTTTTCATCTTTACCCCTTTTGGAGCAGGAATTCATGTGACGTGACACCTCACTTTTGGTGAAATCCTTTCTTTTGATTTTGCCGTAATGGTCACAGAATGGCATTCTCTGTCTGGCCGACATATTGAATGCCACAAATTTTACAGGTGATGCAGTAAATCAGGTTGGTGCTGGAGTAGGACCTAGGCCACACAAGGCACCTGTTTTTATTTGGCCTGGGTTTTAAATGGGTCTCAGGCTTCAATTTGGCACTCACCAGTAGGTCCTTCAGGTTTTTAGGCCTTCTGTAGGACAGTTGGATGCCCGACTGATGAAGAGGTCTGGTGCTGCATGACTTACCCAGCATGTCCAAGTTCTTCATTGCCACCTGGACAAGTCCATTGAAACCTGGGACATGAGTGGTAGCCAAAAAGTTGGCTACACCCTTGTCCCTGATTTTCTTAGATTTGGGTTGTAACAGAGTGGAGCGTTCTACAAGTGAGGCCCTGCAGAAGCATTCTGCAACAAAAGCAGGTGGGTATCCCAGTCTGACAAATTGTTTGCCACGTTGGATACAATGTTCCCTGAACTTTTGGTCATCGGAGAAAATCCTCCTTATCCTCAGGAATTGGCCGTAGGGGATACCCCGGATACTGTGTCTCACATAGGCGGAGGTGAAATGTAGGTAGGAGAAACTGTCCGTAGGTTTGGTGTACAGGTCAGTTTCTATTTTACCCTCACAGTCAATTTGAACAGTGGGGTCCAGAAAATCCACCTGATGTAGCGATGTGGTTACAGTGAATTTTATGGAGGTGTGAACCCAGTTCAAGTGACTGGTGAAATTATCTAGTTCTGTTTGACCGTGGGGCCAAATGAAAAAGATATCATCAATGAATCTCACCCACATGAGTGGTTGAAATTTTAGGTGTACACATGTTTGTCCTCAAAATGGGCCATGAACAGTTTGGCATATGTGGGTGCCACCCTGGTGCCCATAGCTGTACCACCAATTTGGAGGTAATGTTTACCATTGAAGTCAAAGTTATTTTTGGTCAGTACTATCCAGAGTAGGGTGTATACTGCCTCATTTGACATCTCCTTGGCCTTAGGGGTTCTATGTTTCAACAAGAGTCTGTACATGGACAAAGCACCTTCTGGGTTAGGGATATTGGTGTAGAGAGAGGTGACATCAAGTGTACCAAGAATGCAATTTTCAGGTAAAGGGCCTAAATTTTGCAGTTTGATCAGGAAATCAGTGGTGTCCTTGAGATAAGACCTTGTTTGGGTTAAAAAAAGGTCTTAGGTTGTAGTCAACCAAGGCTGAAATCCCTCCAGGTAGGCCCATTGGCCGATACTATGGGCCTACCTGGAGGGGGGGTCTTACCTTTATAAATGTATCTTAGGTAGGAGATACAGTTCTGCAGTCCTCGGTTGGCGAGTCTTCAGTCTTTCCAGTAGCCATGAAGCTTGTGGAGCCTTTCTAGATGTTCATGAATGTAGTTATTGTGGATTTCAGTGAGGTCTTCGGGGACCTCTTTATAGAACTGGGTGTCTGTAAGCTGTCGTAGTCCTTCAGCTACATAATCCTCCCTATCCATTACTACAGTGGCGCTCCCTTTATCAGCTGGTTTGATGATTAATGATTGATTATTCATTAGTGCTTTTAGGGAGCTTCTCTCAGCCCTGCTTGCATTTTGCCTAGAAGTGGATTTTACCTTAAGTTGGTCTAAACCGAGGGTTGCCAGACCGTGTCCTTTTTAATGACCTTTGACCTTTTAATGTCATCCATAAGTGGACTTTCACTGTCATGCATAAGTGGACTTTCACTTAAGTAGTAAATCAGAGAGCGGACGAGAACTTTGTCCGCCTCGACCCACTACTAAAAACAATATGGCGATATGCCAGGTTCCATGACGTCATTTCCACACTCGAAAGTGGGATCACGAGAGGTCAGCCGAGACTGGACGCAATGACTTCACATGCCTAACACATGCGGACGGGGAATATATAAACAAATGTTTCTTTTATGGTTATTATTGCTCATGCTGTCGACTCATCTGGGGATTTGTGTGGAGTTTATGGAAAGCTTAAGCTAATCCACTGGATCATCCGTCCACTTCCCAATCATACAGCGATGACAAACACACCTTTCAGGTCAGTTGTTTTGCTCTCGCACACACACTGAACACTGAACATGGTTACAGGTCATCACACTTGTTGTGTTTACGGGTTAGGTCACTGCAGTCCCCTGGGCCAGTCTAGGACTGCGGCAGACGATTACCCCCTCATCAGGTAGTTCCTTTCTGGACCTTACAGTTTGAAGAGCCTTCTCTAGGGGTCCTGTAGCCTTCAGGACTCCCTTCCTCTTCTTGCCATCTACACCCACCAAGACATTTTTAACACCACGACACTTAGTCTTTAGTAACATTGGTGGCTTCCCAATAGGTACCTTTTTAGGTCTGCCCCGTTTCCTTCTGGGTTTCGGGTCAGTTTCCTGGTTAGAGATTCGATTCACATTCAGAACCTTATTGAATCCTTCACCGTACATTTCTGTGGAGGTCTCCCTCCCAGACCATATTCTTAATCTAGCGACATCATCCAATGTTAGATTTAATGATTTTACTGTACAAACACTTATAACCTGGGTTACAGTGAATGGACCATCCCAATTGGATGTTAGTTTAATATTTCGCAGAGGTACGTGCAACCTCAGTACTCTATCTCTGGGTTTGAACTTTCTCATCTTTAAGTCCACATCAGCAAGCACTCTTTTCTAGGTCAATTCAGACAGATTCATAAATTCTTTTGAATCTGTCCCTTATACATTGGACAAAGACTACATGACAAGGTAGTTCAGGGTCCATACCTATAAGCATGTGTCAAGAAGTGTCAAGCACTGTTCATCCCAGTCATATATATTCTCATTCACCAGTGATTTGAGAACTTGGATTAGAGTTCTATTGAATCTTTTCACCGAACCGTCACTTTAAGGACGATATGGATTACTCCTAGTCTTACAAATAGCTAAGTATTCGCGTATACTTTGCCATAAGTTTGACTCGAGTTATCGGCCTTGATCGCTATGTAGCATCAGGGGCACACCTTGGCACACCTCTGCCCATTGAGCAAGAAATCTTCTCATTTCTCATTTCCAATGAGACTACCGGTCTGGCTGGATGTATACCCTTTGGTACCAATTGTAGTAGCTTAGCAGTTATCAACTCAGTTTCTTGGAATTGTTTTATGGTATCCATAGACCAATCCAATACACTAGCTACTTGGGTTTCGAATGGTATTTGAATCCCAGCTAACACTGCTCTATGTGTTCCACAATCAGTACAATCTGGATTATCACATTTCCGCATCTGCATTAATATGCTTCACTCCAGGTCTATGCTGAATTTGACAGTGTTCTAGTCCGTATTCAGACAGGTGAGCTAGCCATCTGCCTAACATTCCTTCAGCATCTCGGAAGTTCAACAACCATCTTAAAGAGGAGTGATCCATACGTAAAGTAAAGTCAGTTACCCATAAGAAATGTTTAAACTTCTTAGTATACACTACTACTGCCAGCAACTCACGTTTGGTTGTGCAATAGTTGCCTTGAGTTCTACTCAAAGTATTACTAGCAAATGCTATCGGTACTTCTACTCCATTTTGGACCTGTGATAGAGCAGCACCAATACTTTCATTGCTAACATCCGTATCCGAAATGATACCTTTCATTCATAAATTGCAATACTGGAGTACTCGTGAACAGATCCTTTAGCTTCTTAAAAGCTTGATCTTGTTCATGTCCCAAAGGAAATTTTTTTCTTGGCACTTCCTGGGGTCCAATTAGCCAAAATCTGCAAAACATAACTGAATCTAGAATCTTATTGATTTCCTCTTCTGCAACTCTTTTCTTAGCCAGAGGTAACCGTCGATACGAAATCTTGAAAGGTTCAACATCACCTGTATCTATACTATGCAAAACCTTCGTGGTTCGCCCAAAGGTTCACCAGGTTTAGCAAATGCATTCTTGTATTGCTCCAACAATTCAAGTAGGTCCTTCTTATGTTTCCGGATCCTCAAGCAAGGTTTCCTCAAACAACTTTGTCAAATTGTCAGAGATATCCTCGGGATCATTGGCTTTTGGTTATTTAAAGCTACCATCTGTTTTGGAAACAGTACACTTCCAAAAACATGCCCCTTCTTAAAATAGATAGGTCTAGTACTCAGGTTCGAAACCGGTACTACAGTCCAGGATGCATTAGCTACTATAGTATCCATGGACGTCAATCCGATACTAGACAAGGCTATCACATCCAGTTCTATTACCTCAGTCTGATTCCTCATCGCAGGATCACCTCGTAGAAGTACATCACAAGCTACTCCTGCAGGAATCCGAACAGTTTGTGCCACTGAGGCCATACTGTGTAGTATACACTTTACTTTCATAGGATACTGGTATTTCACACTCAGTACTTGCGACTGTGTTTCCAACATCATACTATGCAATGATGTGAAATCTAACCCTATTATCCCTTCATCTGATATATCCGCAATGGTTGCACCCATGACGAAGTCATGTATGCCATCCAACTGCAACTTCAAACACGTTCTACCATACGTCCGCATTCTACTGCTGTCGGCGGTCTGAGCACTTCCTCCGGGTAGGAGAGTTTCATGCACATCTGGGATAAGGTCATAAAATTTCTTAGACACACAAAAGTGGCCTGCTCCTGTATCAACTAGAAATTCCGCAGACCTTCCGTTGACAGTAAGGCAGACATACCACCATTTTCCTGTTAGCAGGGAAGGCGTATCCGTAACAACAGGATTCTCATTGTTAACACCAGGAGTCAATCCACATCCTTTCAAGTATTCCAGACAAGGAAGACCTGGGGGTAGGTGGGCACTACCAACCCTGGCTAACTCATAACTGCCTCTTCACCGATGCTAGGTTTCCCCTGTGCTCCCCGGGCACCTGATATATCGGGTTCCCTAACCTTCTGAATCCCACTTTTTGATCCGGTGTTAGGCGAATTTGCTACTATATGAGAGTCTGTATCACAGTTGGTGATATTATGGCAAATAATGTCACTGGGATCCTCTTGCTTGCCCATCAAGAGACTCCTGTTCAGTTTTCCTCTGTATTAACAATGGAAAAACTACCCTGTGCTCTAGGCACAGGTTTCTCGGCCGTACATGCGGCAGTATAATGCCCCAGAGTTTGACATCTGAAGCATATCCTCTGAAATTTATCTACCAGGGGGCGTCTGAGAGCTTCAGTCAAACGGGTGACTAAGGTTTCTACTAAATCTGTAGGTGCTGCTGAGGCAGCCACAGTTGGAGAGCTTACGGTTTATGTTACCAGGGGACGGCAAACAACAGGTTTATAGGTATCCGGGTTACTCTTGTCTCGCGGACCTATTTTACGATACCGCTTCTGGCGGTAATATTTACCGTTGATTGGAACCCTGCCGCTGTGTTCCCCATTTTCATCAGACACATATTCATCATCAGAATTGACATTCTGTAACTCTACAGGAGCTATCTGACCCAGTCCGGGAGACATAGTAGGTGCTTCCGAATACTGCACGGGTGCTGTCCGCAAAGGGTTGTGGGTTAAACCCACTAATCTCTTTTTTCTATCATAGCCATTGATGGCCATAAATAGATCGCTAAAGGAAATTTCGTCCTTCCACGAATACCATACTACTTGCTTATGGTCATCATTCCGCAATCCGCCAAAGAATTGTGTAAACAACTCCTGCAGGTAACAATCGTCATCGTGAGCCCAATTTGGTTGAGCTTTAGACAACAGATATTGCAATTCTAATCCGAAAACCTTGTGGGATTCTTCTGAGTCCTATTTTGGAAAGTGAGCCAGGGGTCCTCTCTCACAATAGAGCAGAATAGGTAGGTGGCACACTCCACCAATTGCTCATAAGTACCTTATATTCCATATGCAGTTCTCCATTGGTTCAGAGCAACCTTTCCAGCCCTACTTAACCAACAAATGAGATAAGGTAAGGCCTCTTCCTTAGTCCAACCACTACAGTTCTCACATACTCCAATCCATAATCTCCATGCCATCAGCACCCTTTTCGGTAGCAGTTGATACCCAAGTTTTAGATACATTGACTCCTATCAAACTCACTCTGTGGTAGAGGTGGTGGAGCAATACTCTGTGTGATCACTACTATAGAAGCACTGGTCCGAGGTGGGTTCAATTTGCCAATCAGATCAGGTACGAGTGGTGCTCGCCCCAAATGTAGATCTCATCTCACAATTGCAGGTGCTGGCATGCTATAAACAGGTGTCTTAATGGCGCTGACTGTTGTAGTTGAACCATCAGATCCCAGTCCCCCAGAAACGTTACCATCCGGTTTAGAATATACTCTGGAGTTAGCATTTCTATCCGCACCATCTTTAACAAATGGGTTAAATCTGACTGGTGCGCTTTCTTGCAGTTTAGTTGGGGTAGCAACTATCTGATCTGATGGTATTGCTACCATTTCATCACTATCATTCAACATACATGAAATGACTGGGTCTATATTCACTACAGACTTTTGTACCGCTTCTATGTACTTATCTAATGCCAATACAGTTTCCTGCAACTCCTGCATATCTTGTATCATACTTTCTTTATCTTGTTCCAGTTGTCGATTATATGTTATTATCCCCAACCGAACCGCTTCATTATCCTGAGCTTGTTACATTGCTGTTTCAAGTCCTCCAGCTCAGTTCTATGATGTACTACTTCAGCTTTCGTATTCACTTTTTCATGGCAAAGCTGAGCATTCGTATCAATGTATTCTTTAATACAACTACGTCTAGAGTCATATATTCCTTTTGTAATGATTGTCTCATTTCTTGGAGTTAAGCTTTTTCAATCTGAAGGTCATTCAGATAAGCATTCTTCTTCAGTTCGAATTCTTTTCTTAATCTGAGAAGATTTTCTTCCAGTTGCTCTTTTTCTATTTCTATAGCAACTTTATCCTTCGCCTTAACGGAAACATTTAGTGTTTCATTTAAGGTGACATAGGTGTCATTCATTAGGAAGACATCAGGTTGTTTTAACTCCTCGCCTTCAGGTATGTTATATGTTATATCACCTCTGGCACTATAGTCCCAGACTGGTAAATCTGGTCTTGGGACATCGGAAGCTCTCTTGGTTGGCATGGGAGCCTAATGTTCTGGGTTAGTGCTACTACCAGCCTCAAACATCGAATTACATAATTCTCCAGTAAGTGAATAATTCCCTAATAAAGCAGTCCTTCTCTGTATGAATTGTTCTCTCCTAACAGAATCTGGACTATTTTCCTCACTGTCTATCTGGTAGTGAGGACCAGATTGTCTCCAGGATGAGTATCCATCATCCTTTGCATTTGAATGGACTTGCGCCGTTAGGGTACCATTTCCATTTTCTTGGTCACCTTGCTGTCCATCAGGGTCAGTCTGATTAAGCTCATCCAACCCATGTATAAGCCGTTCGGACATTATGGTGCCAATGTAGTGGTTTTCGTTTTGCCAGGTAGGTTCGAGTCTTGTTATTCGGAAGATATTCCGAGTGTATGCCAACGGGTTTATTCAGTACACCTTCCGGTTACCCTATAAATAGTGGTTAGGAAAACACGTCGTTACATGTAGCATGTTCGGAGGCCTACATGGCCTCTGACATAGCAGGTCAGCACAGGGCTTTATATATATATATCCCTAGGTTTGTCGCCAGGTGTCCCACGGAGCTGGATCAGTGCTGCCACCTACCCGGAACCTCAGGAACACCAGGCAACAGGACTCACCTGCCATGCCAGACAGCACTAAACATTACTAAGATCACTATATACCTCTACACAAGTATAAAACACATCAAACCTCTACATATTATATATGGTTGGAAGCGTAATCAATGCCTTTATCAATTTCCTTCAATAATTTAGCATTTTGTTCTTTATGGAATGTGAGTGGAAAAGTAACGTTCTTTTTTGGTTCTTTTTGCTTAGAACATCATTATGGCATAGAAATTTTTCATATATGTTACTTTTAATGATTCCACATGAACTCTAGAGTGAATTCCGAGGTCACTTTGTTTATCTTTTGTTCCTACTCAAATTGTTAAGGTCTACAGAGCTGTTTAAAGTTGGGTTGTCATTCAGAAATTGTAATTTTCAGGGAAAATGGGCGAAAATAGGTGAAAATTACACTTTTTGAGTCCAAGAGGGACTGATCTGGTCTAAATTATCTACAGCAGAACGTTCCTGTTGCGTCAAGATGTACTAATGAATTAAAGATTTACTCACTATCTAATATAATACTATACTAAAATAGTTAAGAGTGAAGACTTCGCTTTCTTCACGTATCTTTCCCAAAGAATTGAGGTTAGTTGCATGTACCGTGTTTTGAAGTGTAGGGAAAAGGCAGCACAGGTTTTGTACCACTTACTCCCTAGAATTTACCTTTAACTACATGAGAATTAAGTGTCTTATTGCAACACAATCCATTTCACTGGGGCAGACCTTATTAACAACCCTGTTCAGCTGAATGCCACCTGCTAGCCATTTTTCAAACGCTATGATCGTACCCCTCTCCTTCCAATATCAACCACCCCTACGATCCAGTCCAATCGTAGTGATTGACCCTGGGTGATTATGTATTATCTACGATTGCCTATTCAAATGCATGCCCTTTACCTCTATATCTGCACCTGTCATAGTGATTGACCCTGTACAATCAAGAATTCCCTTCCGATCCAGGCCAGGTCATTACGATTTGGGGGTGCTCAAAACTTAGCTTCTGAGAAATGACTTCCAGGAATTGAGGACTGGAAGGAGCACTAATTTTATTTATTTCTCTTTGTAACAGATGTTGATGAATGTTTGAACGATGACATCTGTGGAGAAGGGTTTGAGGACCACTGCCGGAACACATATGGATCGTACATATGTGTGTGTGACTATGGGTCTGCATGGGATGAGGAGAATTCAGTGTGTGACAGTAAGTAACTACAGAACTGTGGTATTGAAAACATGTTTAATTGTTAGTAGTAAAGTATGTATCGGAACGGGACTGTAACTAATCTAAGGATATTACTCACTTGGGATGCAGCCAATCAGAGGCCTCCCTTTTGTCAGGAAATTCAAATGTGGGGTCACGTGACCTAGACACCCACCAAAAGGAAGGGTTCTGATTAGTCCATTTTGGCGGGAAATTCAAAATGGTCATGTGACCCAAACCCTCTGTGGTGTGCCGCCAAAATGTCGCCCTCTGATTGGCTGGCTGTTTCGGTCATGTGACCTCTTTTATGTAAATAAGGTCACATGACCCTAATTTGAATGGGCCAATCAGAGGTCGTCATTTTGGTGGGAAATTTGAAACATTTTGTTACGGGACTCTATTTTTTTTAATTTTTTGCCAAAATGGAGACCTCTGATTGGTTGGCTGTCCACATGTCATACCGTCAGCTGTTGCCAAGAAAAATAAAAAACAAAAGAGAAATATTTGGGGGGGCCCTTGGGGTGGGGGGGGCCTTTGGGGGGCCATTAGGGTGGGTGGGGGGCCCTTTTTTTTAAAAACCCACCCCTACCCAAATTTACATAAGGTAGTGAAATATTAAATAGAAATACAATAGAACCTACATATGGAGTAGTACACATTCCACTTTTATTTGTCATAATTTCATTTCATTTTTTCATTTCCGAGCAATTATATTTACACATCATTAAATACAAGTCCACACTCTCTACATATCATAATTGAATATAGCTTGGGAATACAATAGGACCCACACATGGAACAGTTCACATTTTATTTATATTTACAAGTCGGTGAATACAAGCTTACATACAAACTATTTTTGTGTCTTATCTATACATGAATTGTGATACATTGTGAGAGGTCTTGGTCCGGTTCATATATGTTGTCCCTGGTGAATTTACGGTGGTGTCTCGTGTATATATGTTGTTTTTCATTTATCTACTGTGTCCTCTGAAGCTGCAGCGTCGGAAAACACAGAAGATGTTTGTCCAACAGGAAAAACTCCTCTACTCTTCATTCTGAAAAGCTGCAACTCGTTGTCCAGAGAGTTCAATTTCTTCACCATTTCCGTCAGCAAAATTTTGTTCTGTGGACTTAGGTTCATACCTTCCGAGGCCAATGGGCAGGTAGGAGAATGTTTGAAATGTTCCACGGTGATGTCATCACTTTCTAACCATGTGTGTATAGCGACTCCACATTGGTAGCATTGAACAACATCCTTACCTCCAATGTGAAAGAATTCATGGGCGGCGAGTTTCTCTGTAAAAGGCCGGGGTTTATTCCACATAATTGTGTCGAAAGTGTTGAGTCTCCTTGCTAAATTAAGGAAACGTAGTTACTTGACCATTCTCTTATGTAGGTGGGTAGGTAGGTAACATGGTGGGAGTAGTTACAACAGTGGTTGTATCTGTGTCGAGTGTGGAATTACCAGTGGTAGGCGAGGTGGTAAATGAGACACCAGAGACGTGATGTAAATGGTTCATATAAATGTGTTTAATCCCCTTTCCAGCTGCATACTCTCCGTCTCCACCACATTCCTGTGTAGGGACTTAAGATCTGATTCCCGTGGTGCACACCTCCACCTCCTTTACATAATTCATGTATGTCTTGAAAAAGTTCTGCGACTGAGGCAACAGATCTTGTGGATGAACACTTATGTAGGCATGGTGGAGTTCTCCCCATCTGGCATGAGGCGTAGTTTTAGACCACCAAGTTTGGAACATCTCCATACACATATCCTGCACCGTCTTGATAACAACCATGTCATGCAGACGATCATAGGTGATGTCCCAGTTAATTCCCAATTTCTTCCAAGATCCAACTAACAGCCTTCCTATATTATAAAGCAAATGATCGCTATATGTAAAATTTATTTCACACATGATACCATCATCCTGTACACTCATTTCACATACGTCAGAGCCAGATAGGGAGGAAGTATTTTCAAGACTCATCTCGTCTGCAAAAACTTCAGAAATCACTTGATGAAGTTTGGTAGGCAGGCAGGTAGGCAGGCAGCCAGCGGGTAGGTGGTGCTGGTGATGGTAAAGGAAGTGGCGGTAGGCACGGTAGTCGTAGTGGTCAGCAGTGATATATCCTTCCAAGAGAAATTGGGGTGCTTTATATAGAGTGATCTAAGCCTATCTCCAGCTAGATACTTCCCACCACCTTTACCTTTCTGTGTAGCGACTTATCAGCATGAGCCTTTTGAAATTGTTCAAACAGGAGGAAAGCCACTGTGACAAGTGTATTTGGTGGGATTAGGGGTGATTGCTTTCATTCTGTGTAGCGACTTATCTTTTAGATCTGTTGACATAAAACAGGTGGACAGGTTTTGTAATAACTGTATTTTGGTGGGATTACAGGGAGTTAAAACTGTGATAATTAGCTTAATCCACTTTACAGGTGTGAGGCAGGCTTGCTCATTTTTACTTCTCCCCTTGTTAACAGGGGGTGTGTAATTGTGACCAACTGCTCTTTGAAGTTTTCTAATCCTATTTAGACAAACTTTCATCTGGATCCTCCTACGGTTTAGTTTACCTGTGGAGGGCAGTTGAAATTAGATGTATAGATACCCTACCGAGTGAGGATCTCTGTGATCATAAGATTAGAGCTCTTTTCTAAAAGATATCAAAAGCTGACTTTGATCCTGCTGGAACTTTTTTTTCCACCTACACTTTGATGATCTAAGAATGGAGTGAAGTTTTTATCTGGATTCTCCTATTGTTTTATACCCCTGTGGAGGACAGGTGAAATTGGATTTATAGGAGTTCTACCGAGCGAGGGTCTCTTCTGTGACTACAGGATTAATCCTCTTTTCTAAGAAACGTCAAAGCCTCCTTTTATCTATTCAAACTGCACTAAGCGACTTATCTTCAGAGGAGTATATAAGGGAGGGAGAAAATTTCATTCACTCACACTCTCTTTGCCACCCTCACTATGAGTAGAAGACCATCTAAGCTACAGCTCTTGAGGAAGACGAGAAGGACCAACAAGAGTTCATTGTCTTCTCCTGCTGCTGAAGTTGATGCTACTGCAGTTGCTCCTGCTTACAACCCACGTGGTGTAACGGGTGGTGGTGTTACTACTGGTCCTACTGATGCTGCTGCTCATGCTGCTACTGCTGCTGCTGCTGCTGCTGATACCGACGGCGCTACTGTTGACGGTTGGTCTCATACATCTCCTCACTAGACACTGATGTTTTATACCCCCGTTGCAGCTGCTGCTTCTCCTGCTGCTGCTGATGCTAATGCTGATGCTGATGCTAATGCTGATCATTATCACCCTTACGCTGGAGAAGTCTGTGCTGGTGCAACTACAGCTGACATAGACACACACGATTGCAGTCATATGGATTATTTGGAGACCCACCACCTGGCAGAAACAGAGGAAGAGGAGGAGGAAAAGGAAACGCAGGAAGAGTTGACTTCTCCAGCGGTTGCTCAAAGATCACCCGATCTACTCACCACCGCTGTCGTGAAGTTTCTAAGAACCACCAGCTTCTGCTATCCACCAGTGGACACCGACGTCGAGCAGAGTCGGAGCGAGTTTTTTCTTATCTCCCCGACTTACTCACCCTCCACAACCACGACCGACGGTGCGTGGTTATCCTCTTTTCAAAAGTCCTGAGATACCAACATGAGCGTTGCTCCTGTTGCGACCAGGCGTCCAAGAAGAGAAAAGCAGTAGTAAAATATGTGAACCACCAACACCTACCACAGTCCCCAGATTGGAGTTCTTCATGGACAGTTTGAAGCTGGTGATCTGGCTTGACGGGGTTAAGATCTCGAAGGAACGCTTGAGCGCTGTAAAGTGCACCTCGCCACCCACCAGGGAAGTGAACTTTACCACTGACGCACTCCTCAAGCTAATAGCGACCGTCACTAACGTCTAAGAGGAGGTACGGATACGCGACAGAGCGGTTTCCCAAGGACTACCCAATAACAACATATGGATCGTCGTCCTGGATCCAGAAAGCGCGCTGTATGTTGCCGTCAGCTACTACAAGGGTAAGAACATCATCCATGTGCGCAGGTATGGTGTGAAGCTTTCGACCAAGGCACTGAAAGAGCTGGGTGACAAAAAAGAGATTATCCTTGAATTTCTTGATAAAAATTGATTTAGATGTGTGTGAGATAGTGTTGACGTATGTTTCATATGACGTGTATGTAGATGTATATACTTTGTGTAGGTATGTTGCGTATACAGGTGTACAGGTAAATAGATAGATAGATAGATAGATAGATAGATAGATAGATAGATAGATAGATAGATAGATAGATAGATAGATAGATAGATAGATAGATAGATAGATAGATAGATAGATAGATAGTGGGTTTGTCAGTAGGGATAATTTTACAACACAAAACAGAAACAAGCTACGCTACTTTCACGCCTCCCAAAACAACACGACTATTTTACAACCCCTCCCCACCATAACTAATTCAGAAACTTTGAAAGACCTTCTCTCCCTCATGGAAAACACTGTCACTTCCGAAGAAGTACAGAAACTTTGCAACACCAAGTGGAAAGTTCTTTTTTCCACCAATTTGAACGTTTGCGTTTGAGAGGAGGTGTGTTAGGTTTTCCCAACTGGGACAACTTATGCCTCTTTCGCTGCATATCCTTTAACTTATACAAGACTGGCGAACATGCTTCAAAATTGTTACGTCAGTTCGATTCCACTGTGAAACCTGAAACCTTTTCAGCTTTGATCATCAGGGACTTACCCACATTAGAGAACTTGTTCGATATACAAATAGCGGTTTACACCACCCATAAAGTGAGAGGTCAGAACCTGAAAAAACAAGTTACCCTGATCAGACCGCCTTCCAAAACATCGGCCACCTGAGGTAAAGTCAACCTACACCTGTCTGCAACACACGGTTTGCATGTGTCCCTCGTTACGGATTTCAATGAATACGCTGGCATCTATGAATGTCCCGAGTGTAAGTCTGCATTCACGACTCAGTTCTTACTGAAAAGACACAGGGACCAACTTTCCCCTTGCAGATAAGTCACCTTAAAATACGTAGGTGGAATCTACCAAAATTTGAAAACGGTTTTTGAAGCACTAGCAGATTTTTCCATTTTTCCTCCAGGTGGAAATTCAAAAATGTACCCTTACAAAATCTCCAACGATTTTGAAGCTTTCTTCAGACCGTCCAAAGAACCGTCGACCAAACACATGTCAGTCCTGTGGGAACACGTCCCTCTGTCAGCAAAAGTCGCATCCGACTTTCTAGGAGGCGAAGGTCCGGTCTGCTTCGTGAGACAATCCAACAGATTCAGACCCCTTGTCGGACAGGGTTTTGAATTACATAAACGACACCGCCAAGATCGTCAGGGAGGCAGTGCAAGAACTTTACCGGCCAAAGTTAGCGAAGTTAGATAATAGAATAGTGAAAGCTCTCCACCTAGAGGAGGCGTTAAGTCCTCGCGACATCGACTTCAATGAAACTCAGATAAGACACCCTTTAGTTGAATTGAAGAAGAGACTTTTGAGATATCTCCGCCAAGTTCCGGTTGTAGGTTTCAACTCGGGGCGTTATGACTTAAATCTGATCAAAGTACAGCTTCACTCATTCTTCTCCTCCAAAGACTGGGAGAATGAAGAATTCAGTGTTATAAAGAGAAGTAAAAGTGTTTTTTTGGACGTAGTAAACTATTTGGCACCTGGTTATAACTATGCGAATTATCTACTAGCTTTCACCAGAAATCAGCACAAAGGTCACTTTCCTTAAGAATGGATGACATCTACCAGAAAACTGGAAAACAGAACACTACCATCAAGATCTGCATTTGACAGCAAACTGACTTGCACCAAGATGTCTAAATCTGACTACGCCGAATGTGAAAAAGTTTGGTCCGAACAGAACATGCAAACTTTCAGTGATTACTTGATCTACTACAACAACAAAGACGTGAAACCCTTCATAGAGGCACTGAATAATCACGGTAATTTTTTCAGGGACCGCAACATTGACATGTTCAAAGACGGCATCTCCCTTCCGGGTTTGACTTTACGGTTCCTTTTTCAAACCACAGAGACCCCATTTATGACCTTCCACCAGTTCGACGCCCACCTCCACTCTCTGATCAAAAAAAATCTGGTCGGGGTTCCTTCCATAATCTTCCATAGATTTCACGAGGATGGTGCCATGCTGATAAGGGAACATAATTACTTGCGCTGCATGAGGGAAGCACACTGCACAGGTCATTACCTGGTGAGACGACCCGAGACCGAATTCAAACCGAAAATTAGGCAAAGACACTCTAAGACCGCTTTAGAGTGGTTATGCTACGTGGAGGACGCCCACAGGGGAAACTTTGCCACGCTTTCAATGGAGGGGAGGTATCTCTAGGTTGCCGAAAAACTTGCATAGATAGTTTTCACCCGCCCTCTAATACCATTTTCCAATTTCACGGGTGTTGGTTCCACGCTCATGAGTGTATACCACTGTGCAGATATCTGTGTGCTTCAGACAGGGACGAGATACGTGATAGAACAGCTAGAGTAACAGCTTACTTAAAAGCTCTAGGTCACAAGTTGATTGTCGTATGGGAGTGTGAATGGAGAAAAATGAAACACCAGGATTTGCAGGTTATGGCATCTGAACAACACTGGAAGGTCGACGACTTGAAAGCGGTGCAAAATCCCATGACAGAGAGTGACATCATATCGTCTGTGAAAGACGGGAAAATGTTCAGTTTGATTCAGGTGGACATTACTACTCCTACTTACCTACATGAATACTTCAAAGAAATGACTCCTGTTTTTAAGAACGTCAAAATCTGACATAGGAACTCACATGACAGACTTTGCAAACGACGAAAACCTGATGAACGCTCCTCAGAGATCCTTGATACGCAGTTACCACGGAAAAAAGATTCTCTTGGGAACACCTCTTCTTAAGTGGTATTTCGATCATGGTTTAATAGTCACCTAAGTGTAGATGTTAGAATACTTTCCTAGACGACCCTTCGCCGGTTTCGCAGACGAAGTAACTGCTGCGCGATGACGTGGTGATGTAAACGCAAACAAGAAAATTTTGTCTCACTGTTACAAGTTGATAGGAAACACCACATACGGTAAAACAATTTGCAACAAAGAAAAACACACCACTGTGAAATATGCTAGAGGTTGAACCTTCGAATTATTGACCAATTTGTGGCGGTTCAAAAAGGGTACAGAGTTGAACACAGATCTCTTTGAAGTCGAACTGCAACCGAAAACAGTCAGGAACAATCTTCCTATTCAAATAGGATTCATGGTGTACCAGTACGCCAAGTTGAAAATGTTAGAATTCACGTTTTACATTTTGGATATATTTATCGATCGTAGTGATTAAGCTCTTTGTCAAATGGACACTGACAGTCTTTACATGGCTCTCAGCGGTGAATTGTTGGACCAACTCATGAAACCCGACCTGAGAGAATCGTACTTTAGAGAGAAATGAAACTGGATTCCAACAGCAGTGTGTGATGACCACTTAGAGCTTTTTGTAAAGATAAAAACCGAAGGTGTCAAAGAATGGATCCCCCTCGCTTGTTGTCAGAAACGATGCGTTCAAGATCAGAGAACTCCGGGTCTTTTCAAATCCGGGTAGGAGGGTGAAGGAATTCTAAGTCTCAACTCCAAGACTTACATTTGCTACGATAAAGACTTGATAGGTGAAAGAAAATCAATGAAATGGAGTGCAAAGGGTGTCATAAAAAAACAAAATGTTCAAGAACCCAAAGACTTCTTGGATGTTCTTTTGAAACAAAAAACTATCCACGCAGTAAATACGTGTATCAGTGTCGAAAAAAAAACAAGACAATGTGTACTTGCAATCCCATTTTCACTTGGGAAATAATAGATGCTTCAGATGTGTTGTTCTTTAAGGCCCCATTGTTAAACCTAGGTGTTCATAAAGGGTTCATTTCTAATGCTGCATTTGATTCATTGAGTGGGTGTTTCAAAGATGTATTTCAAAGAGTGGTTGGTACCACCACAGATAGAGCTATAGGAGTATATCAATTGCATAATGCGATATACGATAGAATTGATCAACACATTGCTTTCTCTTTTGGAAGAGAACTCAGACTTCTTGAGAAAGATGTGTCATTGCTCAAAGCGAACATTTGACTCTTTTTGTCAAAAGTGTCGACCTAATGTTGTGTAGCAAAGTTCCTTACCGCGGTGTACAAGCTGCTTAACTGAGAAGTATCATGTCCAGACAGACTGAATGGAGTACTTGGTATAGTTCTTTAGTGGATTTCACTTGTAATTACACCATATACAGTCTGAATATGACAAACAAAAGTTGAATGTGTACACCTGAATGTTCCTCTCCGATATTCGACTATGTTGTGTAGAGTGTGTGAACTTGTATTTAGCAACTTGTAAATAATGAAGTGTAAATATTATTAATCAAAATAAAAAAATGAAATATATTTGTTTGTTAAGTTTTTATTTTAGTAAACCCGCCCCTACCCAAGAGGCAGGTTTTCAAAAAGAAAAGGGCCCCCCACCCCAAGGAACCCCACCCACCCCAATGGCCCCCCAAATGCCCCCCACCCTAAGGGCCCACCAAATATTTCCATTTTTTTTTCTTTTTTGTTCTTGGCAAGCTTTCAGCTTGCCTTTTTTTATTTATATAAAAAATATCTCACTATAGTCACACCCTCATCTACATAATAAACCACACCTCTTTATGCTAATAAGGTCACGTAACTACTTGCTTGCATACAGCTGACGGTATGACGTGTAGACAGCCAACCAATCAGAGGTCTCCATTTTGGCAAAAAATTTAAAAAATAGAGTCACGTAACCAAATTTTTCAAATTTCCCACCAAAATGATGACCTCTAATTGGTCCATTCAATTTAGGGTCGTGTGACCTTATTTGCATAATAGAGGTCACATGACCTAAACAGCCAGCCAATAAGAGGGTGCCATTTTGGCGGCACAGTACAGGCGGTTTGGGTCATGTGACCATTTCGAAACCCCGCCAAAAGGGAGGGTTCTGATTGGTCCATTTTGGCACCACACCACGGGGGTCTAGGTCACGTGACCCCTCATTTGAATTTCCCGCCAATAGGGAGGCCTCTGATCCCCAGTAAGTAATATCAAGAATAGTATAGGTTCCCTAGGATATGTTACTCCATATAGTGCAAGCCACCCCCCCTACCCCCCCTTAAAAGTAGGCTATCTTTGTGTTCAGCACTGAGTCCTATGTAAGATAAGGGGGTCTATGGAGATGTCAGGAATCGTTATCAGAGTGATATCAAATGGAACCAAGGGGCCACCTATACCAAAAAATCCTGTTGAATCCAAAATGTGTGGTCTTGATTCTCGAAATTTGGCCAAAGGTACCTAAAAATGGCAGTATGTGGGAGAGGCAGAGCCATACACAGGTAGAGTACTTGTCAGCTTGAGATAGGCAGACATTAGGATATGTAGATTGAGGTATTGACTTTAATTAGCATGTTGGATCTATAAAAGGTTCCAATCATTTTCAATATAACTTTTGTACATTTTTAAAATATTCTCATCATCAAACCTCCTTTTTAGGTACTTTTGGTCAAATTTTGAGAATCAAGATCAAAAATTTTGGATTCAGCAGGATTCTTTGGTATAGGTGGCCCCTTGTTTCAATTTGATATCACTCTGATAAAGATTCCTGACATCTCTATAAACCCCCCTTATCCTACATATATAGGACTCCATATGGTGTCCATAGGTAAAGCTCTGAGTTTCACCTCCTATCTATTGAAGCTTCCTGGTAATATCCTTAGAATAGCTATAGTTCTGTTCCGATACATACTATACTACTATTGTTGTTGTTTTCTTTCTTCTTCATAATATATATCTCATTCTCACATATTCAACATCACGCACATCTTTGGCTTTGAAATTGTTTTTTTTTTTAAATCTCCTGACACATGAAAGTATTGGCATAAATGTAGAAAGAATCCAAAATGTTAAATCCGCATCACATCTAGATAAAGCCCTGATGATAATGTCTAGCAGAGAACACTCTACATGGGCAATGGTTTAAATAACTTTAAGTAGAAGTTAAAGTTTATCAAAACCTTTCAACAAGACCATTGCTCATATTTCATGTGGGAACTCTTACAAGGTTTTATTCAAGCATATTGATGCCCAAAGGTGTAAGCAAGTGAACTATGATAGATGGAGAATGTAATCTAACATGCATTCTTGTTGCAGAGGGCTGCGGTAACCCTCCGCACGATGCAAATGCTAACTTGGCTGAGTACGATAACCACAAAGACACGGTTATCACATATAAGTGTTACCCTGGGTTTACTGGACAGGGTGAGATGTACACAATGAAATGCACTAACGGGGATTGGGCAGATGATACAGGCACCTCTCCATGTATTGGTAAGATACTTTATTCTATGTGAATAACAACTCTCCATAAACTTTACACTAGAGTAGCGTACGCCACACCCCTAGTGGCATAACATGTATCAATGCACACTGCTGGTCACCTGACTTATTTTGATGCTTAATTCATTGTTTTAAAGCATCTTTATATTAATACTAGTGGCTTCACCACCAGGGGAGGGGGTAGCCTATACATCATTGGCAGGTAGCATGTGATTCCATAACCCGCCCCCTTCTTCCGGAAGGGGTGCGATTACGGTAGCAGGTTGGCTGGTCCCGCTGCCCTACCTATCGGATAAGGGCAGGTAGCTACCAGCCAACCTTGTGACATCTCGAGCTCTCCTAGAGCTCATGACGTCACAGAATATCATTATCATAAATTATGATTTGCATATGACTTTCCAAGCATTGGCAAAGTACAAAGCCTTGGTATAGGAGAGTGCGTCACTAGATACGGCTGCAGGAGTCTTTGGATCGCCGATAAGTATGTTCTTGATCAAATATTTGAATCATTTGAGAGTATTACGATATGAAACTTTTGTTTTTGGGCCTGTTGTCAGGGACTCAGTGTGGAAATATGTGCATTTATTCCCTCAATATATATATATATATATATATATATATATATATATATATATATATATATATGTATATACAGAATGTAAGAAAAAGTCTGTCAAGACGAAAGAGCATTATAAAATAGCTCTTCAAAATATTGAAAATATCACGAAAATAGAAAAAAATCGAGTTAACTTTGAAAAAAGTACATACTTATATCTAGCCTCTTCTGGTTTATCTGTTCAAGCTTATTTTAATGAGGTTGGGACCAGTGACGAAGAAACGCCTTTTTATATATATAATAACAAGAAATAAATACAGAACTAAACACCCCCCTCAGGTTGGACCAACCACGATACACGCCATGGCTGCTTTGTTCCGTCTATAGATGCCTTTGTGGATTAGGATAGAGCACAACACGACTGGTACCTAAAGAATACCAATACAAATTAACCTCACACAGGACTCCATGAAGCTCATTTACCTGATAATCAAGAGACTCCCGCAGGATGGGCATGTAGGCCTGTTTGGCCTATGAGTACACTGTATCGTAGGCCTGGTTTCCCTTACAACTACAAGTCACAATGCCTATGTTTTCAACTTCATGCTATCCAAACTCAGGGATGGTTAAACCAATTCCTGTAATGTTTACTCACATGTACATTCTGAAACAATCCTCTAAATCCCTCCATTGTTCTGCAATGCATATTTACCATGAATAATGCAATTTCAGGTTAGTTCCTTGAGCAGATGTTCAGAAATGCTTTTAAAGTTCCCACCACCAGGAACTGGAAGTAGAAATCATATCACAACAAACCTTATCTAACTTAGGTACCCAGACTGTAAGCAATTGAGCCTTGACAGTAACCACCTAAGGGACCTCCCCTTGCACATACTCAGTTAGGCACTTCCAGGCAAAACAAAAATGGTTGTGAATTCAAGAGAGTCAGGAAAGTTATAGATTCAACTTGGATTTTGACCAGCCAGTAAATTCAAGGTAGTACCAGTCATTTATCTGATAATACCAAGACCTAGTTTAGAACATGGAGATGACAACAATATAAACAGAAAAACTGAAAAGGGGGGCAGCCACACATCACAGACTCCTCAACTGCCCCTTACCCAAACCAGAACCCAGAAAAGCTTTTGTCTGGGTTTGTAACAAAACTAGATGCAGGGGGAGAGCCCAGTGCTTTGGCGCCATCTAGTAGCAGACTACAAAAATGACCATGTCTGACAGGGCTAAAAGGCAAGGAAATGGTCAAAGTATGGCACAGTGGAGAAATCGTGTGAGTGGCATGGGAACTAACAAACATGAACAGTATGGAAAACATCTTCACTGAGCTCACATTAGTGGTTATTGAAATATCTTTCTCAGACTCTAGGAGTGGTGCTCCCATGTTCTCTACTGCAACCCCTGATACATTAGACATTGAAATAATTTTCACAAATAGTAGATTTAATGGATCTCAGCTCAATTATTTTTTTGAAATATTCAAAGTTGACCTTTAGAACAACCCATTATCAACTGAAACGGGATGGATTTCTTCATACTGGTACATTGACATGCAGCTAAAGTGGACCCATTACATAGAGTGAAGTATATTTAAATGTACTGAACAAGTAACCAATGGATAACTCATGATGAGTGGGTGTTATCGACGGATAATGACACAAGGCCGTAGGCCGAGTGTTATTATCGTAGATAACACCCACGAGTCATGAGTTATCCATTGTCTACTTATTTTATACCACGAAACCAATAAATAATCAATATAATACCAATAAATTCAAGTTGAAAACAAAAATTATTCCCCCTCCCCGGGACTTGATGCCAGCCATTGTGTGTACACAATCGGTACATACACCTCCTCGCCCGGCAGCGGACAGCGACAGCGCCCGTCTCGGCTAGGCTTGCCAGTGGCACACGGCAAAAAAAATAGTGTACATACACCTCCTCGCCCGGCAGCGGACAGCTACAGCGCACACGGCGAAAAAAGAGGTGCCCGGACCGGGGCTCGATCCATGTACCTCTGACGGCTGAGCGCAAAGCGCTAACCGCTAGACCACCGCGTCTCCTCCACCAAAGGCGTCTTGCTGTTATGTTTAGTACTAAATACACCTCATCGCCTGGCAGCGGACAGCTACAGCGCACACGGCTTTGTATCATATCCAGATTTGGTTCGAACCAAGCTTTTCTCGTCGGTCTCTGTGGCGCAATGCATAGGGTGTTGAACTAAGAACCTGAGATTGCAGGTTCGACCCCTACCATGGCAATGAAATAGTCTGTTGGTTTTAACATGTAACATATGACATGGGAGGACATGAGAGGTGTGCTGTTATCCTGGATAACAGCACGCCTTACATGGATAACAGCACGCCTACATGGATAACAGCACGCCTTACAAAATTGAAGTTACAGCCTATAGGGTGTGCAATATCGACAGATATGTGGATGGGAATAGCTACCAAAAAGCACTGTGTAACCCACAAATCGTGGTATAACCTAGGATATATGACACATGTGTTAAAATAGCTGAATTGAGGTATTTCCTCAGGCATACTGAGCCATACACACAACCATGAATGTTTCAGTTGCCACGAGATGGCACCAAACCACTGGTCGCCCCCTCCCCCTCACTGAAAACCTAGAAGTTCTGAAACTAGTCAGCGGTGACCACTTTAGGTCCTCAAGTTGACGATACCTAAAACTACAGCTTTAGGTAGTCAAAATGACGACTTTAGGTCGTCATCCTGACGACCATAGTCATCAGAATGACAATACTGACAGTACAGAGTCGTCATATTGATGACTCAGGTCGTCAGGATGACGACTTAAAGTCGTCATTTTGACTACCTAAAGCTGTAGTTTTAGGTATCGTCAACTTGAGGACCTAAAGTGGTCACCGCTGACTAGTTTCAGAACTTCTAGGTTTTCAGTGCTGAACTAGATGGGCATGATGTACCAATGCGTTGCTGGCAAGTAGACTGGCCAGTACTGCATTGGTGAGCTATGGAGAAAACCAATGTTGTTGAGTGAAATGTTTGTGGTTGAATAATAAACTTAATTGTTTGTTCATTATCTTATACATTTTGTAACATCCTGTAGATGTGGATGAGTGTAGTACTGACAAGTGCGGCACGGGTACCAATGTCGACTGTCGTAATATACCAGGATCATACATCTGCGTTTGTGACTATGGCTCTGCATGGAATGGACAACAATGTGCACGTGAGTATATATACTATTTTGGGTAGTGAATAGATATAGCGGCCCTTGGGGTTAGGGCATTGGGGCAGATATATACCCTATTATAAGTTACCCGCGATTGATAGGACATCTAGTGGGTAAAAACATGAATGTGAATATTCCTCTCCGGATAGTCTTTGGAACTTCTCAAAACTACTCTATATCAGTGTCGCCCTGTCGGGATTCTAGGGAATACCTCTCTCGTGTATGGGGATGATGGTCCCCATTTTCTGGGGAAGATTACTACGCGAGGTACCTGCCTACAAACAAGCACTACAGCAACCAGCGGAAAAAAACTTCTTTTACCCACAAACGCTAGGTGCCAGAGATGACTCACACTTGTGGTCGAGGTGGGGCCAGATTGACTCTATATAGCACGTGCACCAGTGAACAATGCGTTCCTGTCATCCAGTCAAAATGAGGCCAAACCCCCGACACTGTCAGCCCAGCACACCAGTTTTACAGTGCTGAGCTTATTATGCGGGACTACAGGGGTAGTTACTGTTAGTACTAAACCTAGGGGCAGCAGGACATTTGGAAAGAATTAATCCTAATTTTTTTGCTTTATGTCATTGGAAAATAAGTAGCATTTGCAACATAAATATATGACTTCCAAACCAATACATACAATATGCACATTTTGGTAGGCATTTTCCCAACAAAAAGAAAAGTTCCCTTTTACCAAAACAGACCAGAAATCAACTAGTGGCACTTACAAATAGATTTCAAAGTACTTTTGGAATGAGAATCAACAGGTGTAGATGAACAATAATCTTCTTTATAATCCATATATATGGTTTTTGTTAGAAGTAGGTCGGTTCCCCTGTCTTAATATCAAAGCACTAGGTGGGAAATAAGGGCATCACCTACTCTGTCAATACAGCTGTATAGATGTGTCAGAAAAACGTATTTACAAGCACAGTTTCTCGTACCATTCTCAAATACCAATTTGCCATGCTATTTTAGAGGGACAATCTAAAGGATGAGGATCCAGAACCATTCTACACACCTTATTCAAACTCCACTGTAATGATTTCTATAGTTGTGAGGCAAATCATTGCCTGTTCTGAAACATACCCCAGACGCTAAGTTTATGGCAAATCCAAATCGTACCAACCCGGGAGGGCACTCTCTATGTAATATATACACATATGTGCGGCTGGCAAGGGTACTTTTTCAAGGAAAAGTCCCTAGCAAGCCTCCTGTTCAGCCACAAATGCCCTAGCAAGGGTCTACTTTTGAGCAAAATGTCCCTAGCAAGGGTCAACTTAAGATTCACATGGAAAATTTAGAAATTTTCATGAATATTTTCCAAGTTTTCATGAAAATAGCATGAGCAAAATACAAATTTTCTCCCAAACAAGGTCAGTTTAAGATATTTTGAGCAAAATTGAAGACTATTATGTCAAAAGTTCCCTAGAAAGGGTAGGCTTTGAAGAAAAAACCTGCGAACGAGTGACCTAGCAAGGGTAAGGGTAATTGGAGGTTCAGCCACACACCAGTATAAAAAAGATTGAAGTGTCCCCCGGGCGTACCAGCTTGGCCTGGATCGGAAGGGTATTCAAGGGGTAGGCAGGGTCAATCACTACGATTGGTGCAGATATACAGGGGAAAGGCATGCACCTGTATAGGCAATCATAGGTATTGTGGGGTCACTAACTGTCACTCACTACGAATGGACTGGATCGTAGGGGGTGTGCATTACGTAGTGGGCAGGCTCAGATGGTAGCTCTGGAAGTCATTTCTCAAAGGCTAAGTTTTGGGCAGCCCCAAATCGTACGACCCTGACCTGGATCGGAAGGGCATTCTTAGGTTGACAGGATCAATCACTACGATTGGTGCAGATATAGAGGAGAAAGATATGCACCTGTATAGACAATCGTAGCTTATACAGGGTCACCCACTCCCCCTTACTACGATCTGACTGGATCGTAGGGGGTGTTCAATACGGAGTGGGGAGGCTCAGATCGTAGTGTTTGAGAAATACCGAGCAGAGAAATACCTAGCTGGTGTACCTACTACAGCAGTACTGATTCATGAGTTGAACAGCAATCCCCCTATAGTGTAAAGCATAATGAGTCATACAAATCTAGATACCTTTGTTTATTCTAATGCCTGGTTTACATCCCAGGGTCTCCACCAGTATGTCTATCAGCACTATGCCCCTTTATAAAGTGTCTTCCTGTTGTGCTGAGCATTGTACATACTTTGAATGAACAAGTATAACAGGGGTCCCTTGACTTTGAAATCATAAACATTCCTAGGATTACAATATCTAACTATTAGAATGACCTCACATTTGCTTCTCTAATAGATTGGGCACATGATTCCTTTTTAATATCCGACAGGTGTTAATAGAACCGGAAGGACCCATCTCTAGCAGGGAGAATGGAAACCTAGTTGGGCAGTTAAGATTGACTGACATCTGGTGATCTTAAATGATGCCCTGATAGGCTTGTAGGTGGAATGTTTGTACACACAGCACATATAGGTTGTCTCCTATTCACCATTAAATAACCATATAATGTCTACTATTGAGACTAAAATGCAAAAACAACCCACATTAATGGGGATACCAACTTGAAATGGGCCACTGATGTACCCTTTTCAGTAGCACATCCTCAATGGTTTCCATTGAATGATCTGATTTATTCTGTTGTACAGAGATGGCATGTGGTATACCTCCTACTGATGCCAATGCCAACTTACCTGAGTACAGTGACAAGGAGGAAGAAATCATAAAATACACCTGCAAGCCTGGCTACAGGAATAACGGAGATTACTATGAGAGACAGTGCACAGCTGGTGTATGGTTAGTTACAACTGACACTACAAACAACGATCCATGTGAAGGTAGGTGGTTTACTTTTCTTGAAATCGTCTCGGACTGGCTAAAGGTCTGAAAGCGTTGTTGTGTCAAGGTATAGGGGTTGAGGTTTGGTCCATGCTGTCTCTCAAGATATAGCTTAACGGAAAACATCAACCTTTTTTCATGATGACTTATTTTGGTAATATTTTCATTGAATAAAAAGATGCATGCTTCTTTTAGCACATCTGCTTTGGTAAGTGCAGGAGGGAAGCATCTCTGATGCAGAGTATGACGTCACAGGAGACCAGATTCAGCCCAGTATTGACCACACAGTACTCCCAGGTAACAAGGAACGTTAAGTGAATGTTAATGTCCACTGATGGTCAGTTGGACAATATCTGTCAAAAAAACGTTGTTTCAACTTTGATTTGAGTTTTTTTATTGATCAACGTTCAGAATGTGGACTCAAACCAACTTTGATTTAACTGTTAGAAAAATGTTGATTGAACATTATTCTCTGATTTCAAAATATCTCATTAGGTGGCATGAAACATTATGATAGGACTGGCTGGGATGCTGCATACATGTACATGTCTAATATCATAATTATGATGATGTGACTGTTGTACCAACCCCATTATATAGATCCTATGTCTAGATATATCTAGGTAAAAAAACATCCATAAATGGATAAAAATGCTCCATGCATTATGGTCCATGGTATGCTGGACACCTTTAATGAAACATTTGGTATGTGTATAACCCATTCCTGTTTTATCTTTCCTTATGAATCAATGCACTGCTCGTCTAACACAAGAGGCACATGGTCCCCAGCAAATTGTCGTTATCTGTCGCCATGATTGGTCATCAATGGTGACTCCTTTCTGAGTGATAACTCACTGCGTCATCTTTCGCCACTGTGTGTCAGTCTCACATGGCATGGCGATTTATAACAACAGTCGCCAACATGATCTCACTCACTGCGTGAGTATGTGCCACCCCTTGTCATCCCTCACAAAGCATGGTGACTTATCACCACCATCGCCAACATGGATCTAACTCACTGCGTGAGTATGTGCCACTGCCTGTCAACTCTCAGTCAGAATGGCAACTTTTCACCTGCATTGCCACATGGCTCTCACTCACTGAGTGAGTGTGTATCACTCCTAGTTAATCTCCTCTAAAAATGGTGACTTATCACCACCATTGCCAACATTGGTCTCACTCAATACGTGAATTTGTGTCACTCCAAGTCAATGCTCTCTGAGGATTGCATCATCTGTCACTCACTCTCACTCACAGTGGCAACTTATCACTACCATTGCCAAAGTTGTTGAGACAGCACCACTGTTCAACATGTAGCCTATCTAGGAAGTGTGGGCATGAAGTATAAGTCCCATACGTATCAAATGTGCTTTGTTTCACACTGATTTCCATGTAATACTTCAGAGTTGAACCAAACAAGATTATACAGAGAGAATATCAATTGAATTTAGATAGAGGTATCTCTAAAATGAAAGCAACTATCCATAAACACCTTTTCTCTGGTTACAGAAAAAATACATAGGGAAATATCAACATGAACACCTTGTCTGTGGTTAGAGGGAAGATACATATGGCAATACCTTCTCTGGCAAAACATACTTTGATCTGGCAGATGTGAGGCTGCATGATTACCAATGTCGATGATCATGAGCTTTTCATCTAACAAGGTGAGTGATCACCAGCGTCGCCATCACTGGTGAGTCTGAGTGATCACCACTCTCGCCATCCATGGTGAACCTGCGCTATGACGTGGTGCGCGTTTCATCTAGCGAGGTGAGTGATCACTCGTGTTGCCATCCTTGGTGAGTGTGGGTGATCAAGATCCTCACCCTCTGTGGTGAACCTGTGCTATCACGAGGTACGTGTTTTATCTAGCGAGGTGACTGATTACAATCCTTGCCATCCATGGTGAATGTGTATTATGACGTGGTGTGCATCTCATCTAGCGAAGTGAGTGATCACTCATGTCGCCATCCCTGGTGAGGATGAGTGATCACTCATGTCGCCATCCCTGGTGAGGATGAGTGATCACGATCCTCGCCATCCCTGGTGAACATGCGCTATGACGAGGTGCGTGTTTCATCTAGCGAGGTGAGTGATCACCCGCGTCGCCATCCCTGGTGAGTCTGAGTGATCACCATCCTCGCCATCTGAGGTGAGGCCATGTGATCACCACCATTGCTATTCCTGGTGATCTTGTGCTATAGCGACGTCGTGTTCCATTTAGCGACATGTGTGAGCCACTTCACACAGGTTGACGAGGAGTCACGACAATTGGCTGGGTCCCTTTGCAAAAGGGGATACATGTAAAAGTGGAGCATAAAGAGTTGGGGGGAAATAAATCAAATATATCAGAAGTGAAGAAATAAAGTAAATCCCCTATGGCAATATACTGGCTTGGTATGGAGTAAGGTAAGGTTGTTTTAGAGTTGATCTAACATCATTTTAATGCATATTTCTATGAGAATTATTGTGTTTAATCAACATATCTTCAATATTTATTTGATGTTGGTTTGAGTCCATGAAATGGAGTTAAGCTGAAGCCTCTTTGAACGTTTTTTTCAACCAGGAAATGACGATTATTCAACGTTAAAATTGCAAATATAAGATGGTTGCTAGAAGATGTCCACCAAGATGGAGGAGGAGAAGTCAGTGGAGGATGTTGACTTAACTTCCAGAGTATCCACTGGAGAATGTACACTGCACTCCAGGTACCTTTAGAGATGAGGATGAGAAATGTATGGTGAAGTCAGGTGGGTCCAATAACCAAGTGGATGGCCCACAGTTTGGGAGAGTACCCTCCCTGGTTCCACATTCCAGCGAAGTGCCCCCCTGCTGATAAAGACTCCTCCCCCTGACTCTGGAATGTCCTAATAACACTTCAGAATAGATGGATAGGAACCCCCTGAATCCACACTCTCAGGATAGTGCCCTCCCCATCCCCCAGGATCAAGAGAGTCCAAACTCTAAGTGGCCTCACGGTGTAGGAGAGTGCCCCTCTCCTGGATCTACATTCCAGGAGAGTGCCCTCCCCTGATGACACATGCCAAGGGTGACCCCCCCCCCCCTCCTCCAGGACCAGTAGAGTCCACACTGAGAGTGCCCTCCCCTGACTCCACACAACAAGACAGAGCCTTCCCCCACTGATAAGGACATGGTGATGGTTCCCCCTCCCTCCAGGCTCCAGTAGGTAGGATCACCAGTTTAGGAGAGTGCCCTCACCTGACTCCACCCATAAGGAGAGTGCCCTCCCCCGCTGATAAGGACCCGGTGGTAGGAGGATCCTGGAATGTCATGATAATGCTTCACAAGAGAACCTTTGATGCCATGTGCTGAGTGCTAGGAATGAGGAGCCACTTTCACAACCCAGGCCTATATACCATGTACACAGTTAACAATACTATTTCTATTTCACAATGTAATCATATCAAGATCATCTCTAAAATATGTTCAGGAAATACTCACAACAACTAAATCGTCATAGTGTTTCAGTATCACTTCCTTATTATCTTTCCAGAACATAAATGCAGTGTTAGATAACCAGTGGGTGTGATGCCTGGACGCAATGTTAGATAGATATAGCCCTGTGGGCATGATACATGAATGTAGCGTTAGATATAGCCATGTGGGCATGATACATGAATGCAGCGTTAGATATAGCCATGTGGGCATGATACATGAATGCAGCGTTAGATATAACCATGTGGGCATGATACATGAATGCAGTGTTAGATATAGCCATGTGGGCATGATACATGAATGCAGTGTTAGATATAGCCAAGTGGGCATGATACATGAATGCAGTGTTAGATATAACCATGTGGGCATGATACATGAATGCAGTGTTAGATATAGCCATGTGGGCATGATACATGAATGCAGTGTTAGATAGATATAGCAATGTGGGCATGATACATGGATGCAGTGTTAGATATAGCTATGTGGGCATGATACATGAATGCAGCGTTAGATATAGCCATGTGGGCATGATACATAAATGCAGTGTTAGATAGATATAGCCATGTGGGCATGATACATGAATGCAGTGTTAGATAGATATAGCCATGTGGGCATAGTACATGAATGCAGTGTTAGATATAGCCAGGTGGGCATGATACATGAATGCAGCGTTAGATATAGCCATGTGGGCATGATACATGAATGCAGTGTTAGATAGATATAGCCATGTGGGCATGATACATGAATACAGTGTTAGATATAGCCATGGGGGGATGATACATGAATGCAGTGTTAGATAGATATAGCCATGTGGGCATGATACATGAATGCAGTGTTAGATATAGCCAGGTGGGCATGATACATGAATGCAGCGTTAGATATAGCCATGTGGGCATGATACATGAATGCAGTGTTAGATAGATATAGCCATGTGGGCATGATACATGAATACAGTGTTAGATATAGCCATGTGGGCATGATACATGAATGCAGTATTAGATAGATATAGCCATGTGGGCATGATACATGAATACAGTGTTAGATATAGCCATGTGGGCATGATACATGAATGCAGTGTTAGATATAGCCATGTGGGCATGATACATGAATGCAGTGTTAGATATAGCCATGTGGGCATGATACATGAATGCAGTGTTAGATATAGCCATGTGGGCATGATACATGAATGCAGTGTTAGATATAGCCAAGTGGGCATGATACATGAATGCAGTGTTAGATATAACCATGTGGGCATGATACGTGAATGTAGTGTTAGATATAGCCATGTGGACATGATACATGAACGCAGTGTTCGATAGATACAGCCATGAGGGCATGATACATGAATGCAGTGTTAGATAGATATAGCCATGTGGGCATGATACATGAATGCAGTGTTAGATAGATACAGCCATGTGGGCATGATGCATGAATGCAGCGTTAGATAGATATAGCCATGTGGGCATGATACATGAATGCAGCGTTAGATAGATATAGCCATGAGGGCATGATACATGAATGCAGTGTTAGATATAGCCATGTGGGCATGATACATGAATGCAGTGTTAGATATAGCCATGTGGGCATGATACATAAATGCAGCATTAGATAGATATAGCAATGTGAGCATGATACATGAATGCAGTGTTAGATAGATACAGCCAGATGGGCATGATACATGAATGCAGTGTTAGATATAGCCATGTGGGCATGATACATGAATGCAGTGTTAGATATAGCCAGGTGGGCATGATACATGAATGCAGCGTTAGATATACCCAAGTGGGCATGATACATGAATGCAGTGTTAGATAGATATAACCATGTGGGCATGATACATGAATGCAGTGTTAGATAGATATAGCCATGTGGGCATGATACATGAATGCAGTGTTAGATATAGCCATGTGGGCATGATACATGAATGCAGTGTTAGATATAGCCAGGTGGACATGATACATGAATGCAGTGTTAGATAGATATAGCCATGTGGGCATAATACATGAATGCAGTGTTAGATATAGCCAGGTGGACATGATACATGGATGCAGTGTTAGAGAGATACAGCCTTGTGGGCATGACGCATGAATGCAGCGTTAGATATAGCCATGTGGGCATGATACATGAATGCAGTGTTAGATAGATATAGCCATGTGGGCATGATACATGAATGCAGTGTTAGATATAGCCAGGTGGACATGATACATGGATGCAGTGTTAGATATAGCTATGTGGGCATGATACATGAATGCCGCGTTAGATATAGCCATGTGGGCATGATACATGAATGCAGTGTTAGATATAGCCAAGTGGGCATGATACATGAATGCAGTGTTAGATACATATAGCCATGTGGGCATGATACATGAATGCAGTGTTAGATAGATATAACCATGTGGGCATGATACATGAATGCAATGTTAGATATAGCCATGTGGGCATGATACATGAATGCAATGTTAGATATAGCCATGTGGGCATGATACATGAATGCAGTGTTAGATATAGCCATGTGGGCATGATACATGAATGCAATGTTAGATATAGCCATGTGGGCATGATACATGAATGCAGTGTTAGATATAGCCATGTGGGCATGATACATGAATGCAGTGTTAGATAGATATAGCCAAGTGGGCATGATGCATGAATGCAGTGTTAGATAGATATAGCCATGTGGGCATGATACATGAATGCAGTGTTAGATAGATATAGCCAAGTGGGCATGATGCATGAATGCAGTGTTAGATATAGCCATGTGGGCATGATACATGAATACAGTGTTAGATAGATATAGCAATGTGGGCATGATACATGACCGCAGTGTTACATAGATATAGCAATGTGGGCATGATACATGAATGCAGTGTTAGATATAGCCATGTGGGCATGATACATGAATGCAGGGTTAGATATAGCCATGTGGGCATGATACATGAATGTAGTGTTAGATATAGCCATGTGGGCATGATACATGAATGCAGGGTTAGATATAGCCATGTGGGCATGATACATGAATGCAGTGTTAGATATAGCCATGTGGGCATAGTACATGGATGCAGTGTTAGATAGATATAGCCATGTGGGCATGATACATGAATGCAGGGTTAGATAGATATAGCCATGTGGGCACGATACATGAATGCATTGTTAGATATAGCCATGTGGGCATGATACATGAATGCAGGGTTAGATAGATATAGCCATGTGGGCATGATACATAAATGCAGTGTTAGATATAACCATGTGGGCATGATACATGAATGCAGTGTTACATAGATATAGCCATGTGGGCATTATACATGAATGCAGTGTTAGATATAGCCATGTGGGCATGATACATGAATGCAGTGTTAGATAGATATAGCAATGTGGGCATGATACATGACCGCAGTGTTACATAGATATAGCAATGTGGGCATGATACATGAATGCAGTGTTAGATATAGCCATGTGGGCATGATACATGAATGCAGAGTTAGATATAGCCATGTGGGCATGATACATGAATGTAGTGTTAGATATAGCCATGTGGGCATGATACATGAATGAAGGGTTAGATATAGCCATGTGGGCATGATACATGAATGCAGTGTTAGATATAGCCATGTGGGCATAGTACATGGATGCAGTGTTAGATAGATATAGCCATGTGGGCATGATACATGAATGCAGTGTTACATAGATATAGCCATGTGGGCATGATACATGAATGCAGTGTTAGATATAGCCATGTGGGCATGATACATGAATGCAGTGTTAGATAGATATAGCCATGTGGGCATGATACATGAATGCAGTATTAGATAGATATAGCAATGTGGGCATGATACATGAATGCATTGATAGATATAGCCATGTGGGCATGATACATGAATGCAGTGTTAGATAGATATAGCCAAGTGGGCATGATACATGAATGCAGTGTTAGATATAGCCATGTGGGCATGATACATGAATGCAGTGTTAGATATAGCCATGTGGGCATGATAAATGAATGCAGTGTTAGATATAGCCATGTGGGCATGATACATGAATGCAGTGTCAGATATAGCAATGTGGGCAGGATACATGAATGCAGTGTTAGATAGATATAGCCATGTGGGCATGATACATGAATGCAGTGTTAGATATTGCCATGTGGGCATTATACATGAATGCAGTGTTAGATATAACCATATGGGCATGATACATGAATGCAGTGTTAGATATAGCCATGTGGGCGTGATGCCTGGACGCAATGTTAGCTATAGCCATGTGGGCATGATAAATGAATGCAGTGTTAGATACAGTCATGTGGGCACGATACATGAATGCAGTGTTAGATATAGCCAAGTGGGCATGATACATGAATGCAGTGTTAGATACATATAGCCATGTGGGCATGATACATGAATGCAGTGTTAGATAGATATAACCATGTGGGCATGATACATGGATGCAATGTTAGATATAGCCATGTGGGCATGATACATGAATGCAATGTTAGATATAGCCATGTGGGCATGATACATGAATGCAATGTTAGATATAGCCATGTGGGCATGATACATGAATGCAGTGTTAGATATAGCCATGTGGGCATGATACATGAATGCAATGTTAGATATAGCCATGTGGGCATGATACATGAATGCAGTGTTAGATAGATATAGCCAAGTGGGCATGATGCATGAATGCAGTGTTAGATACATATAGCCATGTGGGCATGATACATGAATGCAGTGTTAGATAGATATAGCCAAGTGGGCATGATGCATGAATGCAGTGTTAGATACATATAGCCTTGTGGGCATGATACATGAATGCAGTGTTAGATATAGCCATGTGGGCATGATACATGAATGCAGTGTTAGATAGATATAGCCAAGTGGGCATGATGCATGAATGCAGTGTTAGATAGATATAGCCAAGTGGGCATGATACATGAATGCAGTGTTAGATAGATATAGCCAAGTGGGCATGATGCATGAATGCAGTGTTAGATAGATATAGCCATGTGGGCATGATACATGAATGCAGTGTTAGAGAGATATAGCCATGTGGACATGATCCATGAATGCAGTGTTAGAGAGATACAGCCATGTGGGCATGATACATGAATGCAGTGTTAGATATAGGCATGTGGGCATGATACATGAATGCAGTGTTAGATATAGCAATGTGGGCATGATACATGAATGCAGTGTTAGATATAGCCATGTGGGCATGATACATGAATGCAGTGTTAGATATAGCCAAGTGGCCATGATACATGGATGCAGTGTTAGATAGATATAGCCAAGTGGGCATGATACATGAATGCAGTGTTAGATACATATAGCCATGTGGGCATGATACATGAATGCAGTGTTAGATAGATATAACCATGTGGGCATGATACATGATTGCAATGTTAGATATAGCCATGTGGGCATGATACATGAATGCAGTGTTAGATATAGCAATGTGGGCATGATACATGAATGCAGTGTTAGAGAGATATAGCCAGATGGGCATGATACATGAATGCAGTGTTAGATAGATATAACCATGTGGGCATGATACATGAATGCAATGTTAGATATAGCCATGTGGGCATGATACATGAATGCAGTGTTAGATACATATAGCCATGTGGGCATGATACATGAATGCAGTGTTAGATATAGCAATGTGGGCATGATACATGAATGCAGTGTTAGATAGATATAGCCAAGTGGGCATGATACATGAATGCAGTGTTAGATATAGCCATGTGGGCATGATACATGAATGCAGTGTTAGAGAGATACAGCCATGTGGGCATGATACATGAATGCAGTGTTAGATATAGCCATGTGGGCATGATACATGAATGCAGTGTTAGAGAGATACAGCCATGTGGGCATGATACATGAATGCAGTGTTAGATATAGCCATGTGGGCATGATACATGAATGCAGTGTTAGATACATATAGCCATGTGGGCATGATACATGAATGCAGTGTTAGATATAGCCATGTGGGCATGATAAATGAATGCAGTGTTAGATATAGCCATGTGGGCATGATACATGAATGCAGTGTTAGATGTAGCAATGTGGGCATGATACATGAATGCAGTGTTAGATAGATATAGCCATGTGGGCATCATACATGAATGCAGTGTTAGATATAGCCATGTGGGCATGATACATGAATGCAGTGTCAGATATAGCAATGTGGGCAGGATACATGAATGCAGTGTTAGATAGATATAGCCATGTGGGCATGATACATGAATGCAGTGTTAGATATTGCCATGTGGGCATTATACATGAATGCAGTGTTAGATATAACCATATGGGCATGATACATGAATGCAGTGTTAGATATAGCCATGTGGGCGTGATGCCTGGACGCAATGTTAGCTATAGCCATGTGGGCATGATAAATGAATGCAGTGTTAGATATAGCCATGTGGGCATGATACATGAATGCAGTGTTAGATGTAGCAATGTGGGCATGATACATGAATGCAGTGTTAGATAGATATAGCCATGTGGGCATCATACATGAATGCAGTGTTAGATATAGCCATGTGGGCATGATACATGAATGCAGTGTCAGATATAGCAATGTGGGCAGGATACATGAATGCAGTGTTAGATAGATATAGCCATGTGGGCATGATACATGAATGCAGTGTTAGATATTGCCATGTGGGCATTATACATGAATGCAGTGTTAGATATAACCATATGGGCATGATACATGAATGCAGTGTTAGATATAGCCATGTGGGCGTGATGCCTGGACGCAATGTTAGCTATAGCCATGTGGGCATGATAAATGAATGCAGTGTTAGATACAGTCATGTGGGCACGATACATGAATGCAGTGTTAGATATAGCCAAGTGGGCATGATACATGAATGCAGTGTTAGATACATATAGCCATGTGGGCATGATACATGAATGCAGTGTTAGATAGATATAACCATGTTGGCATGATACATGGATGCAATGTTAGATATAGCCATGTGGGCATGATACATGAATGCAATGTTAGATATAGCCATGTGGGCATGATACATGAATGCAATGTTAGATATAGCCATGTGGGCATGATACATGAATGCAGTGTTAGATATAGCCATGTGGGCATGATACATGAATGCAATGTTAGACATAGCCATGTGGGCATGATACATGAATGCAGTGTTAGATAGATATAGCCAAGTGGGCATGATGCATGAATGCAGTGTTAGATACATATAGCCATGTGGGCATGATACATGAATGCAGTGTTAGATAGATATAGCCAAGTGGGCATGATGCATGAATGCAGTGTTAGATACATATAGCCTTGTGGGCATGATACATGAATGCAGTGTTAGATATAGCCATGTGGGCATGATACATGAATGCAGTGTTAGATAGATATAGCCAAGTGGGCATGATGCATGAATGCAGTGTTAGATAGATATAGCCAAGTGGGCATGATACATGAATGCAGTGTTAGATAGATATAGCCAAGTGGGCATGATGCATGAATGCAGTGTTAGATAGATATAGCCATGTGGGCATGATACATGAATGCAGTGTTAGAGAGATATAGCCATGTGGACATGATACATGAATGCGGTGTTAGAGAGATACAGCCATGTGGGCATGATACATGAATGCAGTGTTAGATATAGGCATGTGGGCATGATACATGAATGCAGTGTTAGATATAGCAATGTGGGCATGATACATGAATGCAGTGTTAGATATAGCCATGTGGGCATGATACATGAATGCAGTGTTAGATATAGCCAAGTGGCCATGATACATGGATGCAGTGTTAGATAGATATAGCCAAGTGGGCATGATACATGAATGCAGTGTTAGATACATATAGCCATGTGGGCATGATACATGAATGCAGTGTTAGATAGATATAACCATGTGGGCATGATACATGAATGCAATGTTAGATATAGCCATGTGGGCATGATACATGAATGCAGTGTTAGATATAGCAATGTGGGCATGAAACATGAATGCAGTGTTAGAGAGATATAGCCAGATGGGCATGATACATGAATGCAGTGTTAGATAGATATAACCATGTGGGCATGATACATGAATACAATGTTAGATATAGCCATGTGGGCATGATACATGAATGCAGTGTTAGATACATATAGCCATGTGGGCATGATACATGAATGCAGTGTTAGATATAGCAATGTGGGCATGATACATGAATGCAGTGTTAGAGAGATATAGCCAAGTGGGCATGATACATGAATGCAGTGTTAGATATAGCCATGTGGGCATGATACATGAATGCAGTGTTAGAGAGATACAGCCATGTGGGCATGATACATGAATGCAGTGTTAGATATAGCCATGTGGGCATGATACATGAATGCAGTGTTAGAGAGATACAGCCATGTGGGCATGATACATGAATGCAGTGTTAGATATAGCCATGTGGGCATGATACATGAATGCAGTGTTAGATACATATAGCCATGTGGGCATGATACATGAATGCAGTGTTAGATATAGCCATGTGGGCATGATACATGAATGCAGCGTTAGAGAGATACAGGGAACTGGGCATGATACATGAATGCAGTGTTAGATATAGCCATGTGGGCATGATACATGAATGCAATGTTAGATATAGCCATGTGGGCATGATACATGAATGCAGTGTTAGATATAGCCAGGTGGGCATGATACATGAATGCAGTGTTAGATATAGCCATGTGGGCATGATACGTGAATGCAATGTTAGATATAGCCATGTGGGCATGATACATGAATGCAGTGTTAGATATAGCCATGTGGGCATGATACATGAATGCAATGTTAGATATAGCCATGTGGGCATGATACATGAATGCAGTGTTAGATAGATATAGACAAGTTGGCATGATGCATGAATGCAGTGTTAGATACATATAGCCATGTGGGCATGATACATGAATGCAGTGTTAGATAGATATAGCCAAGTGGGCATGATGCATGAATGCAGTGTTAGATACATATAGCCATGTGGGCATGATACATGAATGCAGTGTTAGATATAGCCATGTGGGCATGATACATGAATGCAGTGTTAGATTTAGCCATGTGGGCATGATACATGAATGCAGTGTTAGAGAGATATAGCCATGTGGACATGATACATGAATGCAGTGTTAGAGAGATACAGCCATGTGGGCATGATACATGAATGCAGTGTTAGATATAGGCATGTGGGCATGATACATGAATGCAGTTTTAGATATAGCCATGTGGGCATGATACATGAATGCAGTGTTAGATATAGCCATGTGGGCATGATACATGAATGCAGTGTTAGATATAGCAATGTGGGCATGATACATGAATGCAGTGTTAGATATAGCAATGTGGGCATGATACACGAATGTAGCGTTAGATAGATATATCCATGTGGGCATGTACTGCATCATACCAACCTAATGCAACGTAGATCATAACTAAGTGACTGTCTATGTGACTCCAATCTGTTCTCAAGTTAAGACAGTATTCCTGAAATAGTTCATACCAAGGATAAGGACAACATGTTTATGTAATAATACAAATATGAATAATCGACAATTGAAAAAATAACCTTATTTTGTTACCTGGGCTGTCTTTCTATAATTGAATGGTGCTTATAAGTATCAGTTGACCCTTCTTCCATATTCACTTTGATTACTAGCATTAGACCTGCATGATATTAGGTTGCTGTACACTTTATTTTTACCATTTAAACATATTTTGTGACAGTGTCAATGGACTATTTTGGGTATTATCATTATTTTACACCTTTATTAATTTCTTTGCCATACAGGCCCGAGCTCTGTCCACAAGCTTACCACCTGCCCCTATCTATTTACTCAATAGTAGGCGGGGTCACTCAACACCGAACCCCACCTCCTCCAGTGGGATCCAGTGCGCTGCTCACACGTCATCCCAACACATATGTCATAACAGCCAAACCGGATTATTCCGGCCACAACCCCACTGGAGGTACTGTGACATACCAGTGGATGCTATTTTGGGACCAGGGCATATCTGAATGACACACCCTTGTCCCTCATTGGTCCATGTGGCAAGCTGCTCTCCGCCTGGTATTGCACAACCAACTGTTGCACCTGACAGAGAGCAGCCGTCATCATTACCAAGAGCTGCTCAGCTGAGTATATAACACGCCACAGAAGCAGCTCCCAGTATCTCTACCTTACATCTCTTCACACCATACCTATACCTCATATCAGGACCTAGGACAGGTTGAGTTATAAGCTCGGGGACAGAGCTTGGACACTGGCGAGTGTATCATTGTTACCACCTGTATGAACACTCATGTCAGCTGTGCAAAAAAAAGGATCAAATAAACTTCTCTGGATTCAATGTTTATCACTTCACCCACTTGTAACGGTTTATTGACAACAGACTCCATGGTCAAACAATGCAGTACCTGATGCATCTGGTCTCCTGTGACGTCATACTCTGGATCAAAGACGTCTCCCTCCTGCCCTTACTAAAGCAGATGAGTTGGCAAGCATGCCAGAATATTTTTATTTAATGAAAATACTACTGAAATAGGTCATCATGAAAATACAGTTGTCTTTCCATTTAAGTTCTATTTACTAGATTATGTCTTATTAACGGCATCTGCTTTAAATCACCCACAGATGATAACCACTCTGGATTTTCTCTTTTTCAAAAGAGCCAAGCATTGCACACTCTGCAATGTTTGCAAAACATCCACTTAGCATAAAGCATTAAACATACCAGTTCATTCTGCAATTCAAGTGAATGGTGTATTTTTTGTAGATGATGATGAATGCGATGGTGACAGTGTTGTATGCGGGGATGGATTCGATAAGCAGTGTCGTAATACACCAGGATCCTATGTGTGCATATGTGACTATGGAGAGGCATGGGACGAGACAACAACAAAATGTACAAGTAAGTAATTAGAGCTGATACAAGAGTTGGAGTACATTTTCACCTTCTCCATCTCAGAAGATGTGTACCGCTTTTACTCTAATCAGATGCCATTGATTCTGGAAAGAGATGTATTAATCAATGCATCCATCTCAGGACTTGGCTCCTCTCCATTTTCGTCTAAAAGATCGGTACATGAAGGGATTTAAGATGGTACAACTGCACACAGTCACTACGATTTGAAACCCTTAATATTAGAGTTGGGGATCATAGGAAGTGCCCTACGACTGCTCTGTACGATCAGCACTTAATGTAGAAATTACATAGGGTTTGGCAGGGCAGTTGTACAGGTGCAATCATCAGTGACTACTTGATGCATGGCTGTAATGGAATTAGAGTGAGGGATCCCACTACGATTTGAAGCAGGTCTAGTCGTAAATTCTTGAATTCTACAAAAGTCCTCTTGTTTTACAGAAATGGCCTGTGGTAATGCACCCTATGACGCTAATGCTGATTTGCCTGAATACCCCAACCATGAAGACCAGGTCATTGTGTATGAATGCCGCGAAGGCTTTACAAAGAATGGTGATTCCTACGAGCTAACATGTGAAGAAGGTAGTTGGAAGGAAACCAAAGGTTCAACCCCTTGTGAAGGTCAGTTTAGGAAATGTTTTCTATTTCACTTGGAAATTTTACTTTTTTCATTTTTAAAAAACGTTTAAAAGAAAGGCTCATGTTTCTCTACTACCAAAAAATGCCTTAAATCTGATGAATCATGATTGTGTGATGGTTCGTGTTTATATACTTGTATAGTTCGAAGTAAAACCAGACAAGCTATCTCAGGTTAGTGCCACTGGCACGTGTTTATTTCGTGTAGGTTTACATCAACCCCGAATATCTGTGCTAAATAGAATTAGCTTGGGGAAAGTGGTCTGACTCTGATTGGGTCAAAGCCCGACTAACGTCTTCCTCGGCCCCAGGTAGGAGCTGGAGGAGGACGAACAGTGCCATCACCACCCCACAGCGACCAGTGGTATTAGCGACCTCTAGTAGCTACCAGTGATGGACGCACTGCTCAGACTGCCCTCTCAAGGAAGATGCTTACCCTATATCACGCTCTACGAGCCCCTACATCACCCCCACCAGACTGGCTAGGTGTATAAGATTTATTTATAACATGGTAGAACATAGTCTATATTCTATGTGAAAACAGGGCTCACAGTAGTATATATGAGTTCGAAGTAGAATGTGATAGATTAATTGTGTAAAAGTCTTAATAATAATTACAGACCACATATAGTTTTAGTTAATAACCCTTCGAAGATGCACTTCAAACACAAACTAAGAGGTCGAACGAGTTCCGAAGAATAAGTTAAACCATTATAAGTTTATATCATAATATAAGATGTATTAGAGTAACTAGTTATTAACATATAAGATGAATGTTCATTTATGAATAACACATAGTACACAACCCAAAAGAAAAATTTTCATAGTTCACATATGAACTCTATATAAAAAAAAATTTAATCCAGTTTTCAATAACTGGGGTTTTAACATTTTTTATGTGTTAAACAATATCTACATATTACTATATTTGTACTGAACACAGTTGCTTTAGACCTGAGTATCCTGCATGTAATGAAGAAAGGTAAATATAAAAATTATGCAAGCAATGGGTTATTTTATCTTTAGTGGTTGGGAACGGGACATGAGCAGACTGGTAAGTTTGGTAGCCCCTGAGAAGGGATTAACAGGGAGACAATAGGTTATGTACTGGTGAGGACCAAATATGAAAGTGGTTGGGAACAGGACAAACTCAAAAGTTGCATTGACCTCATGATACATAGCCACCAGCTGCAATAATATCAACATCAGTTTCTGAAGGATGTTTTGGGGTTGACACACTTATGAAACCAAAAGATTTTATGTCTTCCTCCAGCTCTTTGGCCTCTTTGATTTAATTTTCTAGTTTACTAATGCACTTTCTGGCGTACCATCCCAGTTCTTCATGAAGCATCCAAAGGCTGCCATAAATTTGACATCTTGCTGATCATATTGCTTCCGTAGCTCTGAAGCTCGTTTTCATACTTCAGTTTAATGGCTTTCACCTCATTCTCTCTCTCTCTCTCTCTCTCTCTCTCTCTCTCTCTCTCTGAAGAGAAGTTCGAAATTGTTCTCAGTCTTGTCCTTGGATATCCTGATGAATTTAGACTGTCTCCTGGAGTTGGATTTCTTGGAGACACTTGAAGACGCCTTCTGTGACACTACGAAGGTAAGTTGTCGTCTGATTGATGTGTCTCTCTTGCCATGCCTTAAAAATGTCAGATTGGATGTTACAAAAGTCACTGCTCCTCTATCATCGATGGTCATACCTCCACCTCTGGCAAACTCTATAGGGAGTGGTTGACTGGGATCTTTCATACACTGTTCTCTGCCTGGTCTGTGTTGATAACTACCTTTTCTTTGTCCTCGTCCTGCAATGGGGACAGTACCAGATGGAGGTGCATATGATGCTCGACAAGATGGCGGAAGAAGGCATCCTTAATTGGCTATCTACACTCGTGTTCCGATTTGTTAATACAGAGCTCGAAGGGACATGTTGGATTTTCAGGTGTCCAATTGGAAGCAGCATACTGGAGCTTAGTACAATCCTCGAACCCATAATAGGTCCTAGGGGTTTTCTCTATGTCACTAAGTGCCGCTAGCCAAACTCTATAGAATTTAGCATGTCTTTTACCAGGACTTTCATCCATTCTCCGTCGTCACTCTCACCATCACGATTGACGGCTGGAGGGATCGAATAACTGTCAGTATACCTTGCATAGTCAAGAAAGCGTCTAGGGGTATAATCTGGAAAACCAGTTCGAGAGTTGTCATCAGTGTTCTCTTAAGGCTGTTCCTCCTCTTCAGCAGCGGTGCTACTGACGGGCTCAGGAGCCAGGAGAGTGGACTTTCTTGTAGTCCTGAAATCTGGTACTTCGAGCTGGAGATGGTGAATCTTCTCTTCTGGCGATTCAACCACTTCGATGTTGGCCTCGTGAACTTTGAGACCAAGTGGAGGCCACAGAATCGTCACTGTCATCACCCTTTTCCTCTACTGCCTTCTTTACAACTAGACTTACTGGTCTTAGTCTCGGTCTTGTCTTTGGATTCTTTGACAGCTTTTTCAACTTCTTTCTTTATTTTATTTTTGCGTTTCATTAGCTCTTTATGTTCCTTATCAAGTGCTTCTTGATGGGCATTCAATTCCGTGAGGGTCATTTCCTCATATGTCCATGACAATAGAATATAATGTCATGTCTCAGGGCCATAGGAATCACTATCTGTAAAATTTTTCCTTGGTAGGGCAAGTTTTTCAACGACAGAGTAACCCTTCTCAAACTTCTAGCTCGGTCCATTGAGCTAGGAACTTATGAGTTTCTGTCTTCGAGGGATAATGCAGGTCTTTCAGGCCTTTCATTATTCTTTAAAAATATCATCATTCTTTTAATTGCAGGGTCGGCTTACTGAAATTGTTGAATAGTATCTGCCGCCTTTCTACAACATTTTCCATGCAAGCATACGATAAGGGCTCGAAATGTTTTGTCCGAGTTCCAGCAACTACTGCATTATGTGCACCACAATCATCACAATCGAGTTTTTGGCACTTTCTTATAGGCCTTCTGGACAGGGCATCAGCATTAGTATGCTTCAAACCTGCTCGATGTTGGGTCTGGCTGTGTTCCAAACCAAATTCTGACTAATGTGCCAGCCAACGCCCAATCATTCCTTCTGCGTCTTTGAAGTTCAATAACTACCTCAAAGAAGAATGATCAGTTCGAAGAGTAAAATCAGTACCCCACAAGAAATGACAAAACTTTTTAGTATACACTACTACAGCCAGTAACTCTCGTTTAGAAGTGCAGTAGTTTCATTGTGCCTTGTTCAAAGTGTTACTAGCAAAAGCAATCGGTACTTTGACACCATCCTGGACCTGACATAGAGCCGCCCCAATGCTATCATTGCTAGCATCAGTTTCCAATATGAAATGATCCTCTGCAGTAGGATATTTCAAAACTGGCGTATTTGCAAATAATTGTTTTATCTATTCGAAAGCGTTATCTTGCTCACAAACTTCTCACAAGTATTCTTCTATTTTTTATTGGGGGGAGGGGGGGGATTGTTGGTGATTTAGTCATATCCTATACCAGCAAGGGTGGGTGCAGGGGGGACTTGTTTGGAAGGTAACCATTTTGGTATTTAGGTAAACCCTATATCTCTGTTATTCAAGATAGGCTACCTTAGATCTTGCAGATTAAACTTTGTATGTAGAAGTTCATGTAAACAAAAATATTTCTAAAACTTAACATAAAGATTAAATTTTAGTTATAGTTTTCCTGGTGTTTTTGTGGCAGTGATATATGAGGACACTGCCATATCCCAGTACACAGGGTGTCCTGAGTCTTGAGGACGCCATGGGAGCTAGCCATGTCCTGTGAGGCTAGTGTTGACGGGACCTGTTAAACAAATTACACTTCTTAGCCTTTAACTTCAATCCATTAGCAAGTATCCGTTTTAAGACTAACTCGAGATTGTGTGCACAAGCCTCAAAGGTATTTCCGAAGAATACTATGTCATCTAGATACACTAAGCAGTTCTTCCATAGTAGCATATCCTCCATCATAGCCTTGAAAGTGGCTGGTGCATTGCACAACCCGAATGGTAGTACAGTATATTGAAATAGACCCATATGACTTGAAAAAGCAGTCTTCTCCATGTCTTTCAGATCCATTCCAATTTGCCAATATCCTGAGAGATCTAAAGTACAAAAATACTTATTCCCCCCGAGTGAATCCAGAGTTTCATTATCCTTGGTAAAGGATAGGAGTTCCTTTTGGTCATTCCATTTAATTTCCTATAATCCACACAGAATCAAATGGTTCCATCCTTCTTCTTGGTCATGTACACAGGACTGGACCAGGGACTCATGCTAGGCATGATCACTCCCTGTCTCAGTTGTTCTAGGATTTGTCTTTCTGCTTCCATCTTCTTTTTCAAAGGTAACCTTCTATGAGGAATCTTAAATGGCTTAGCATCACCAGTATCAATAGTGTGTAAGACCTTGATTGTTCGACCTACGGTGCCCCCAGGCTTTCCAAAGGCATCAGCGTAAGTTACCAGCATGATCTCTCTCGATCACTATTAATAGTCAAAGATGAGTCTTGTACCAATTACTTCATTTCATCTGTTAATTCTTGAACTGTACCCTCCTGTTTTTCAGTTCGAAATTTGGCCTCCGTTATATGTTCTGTCAGACACATTTCTCCAATTGTTTCATTTTCTTTTAAATAAATAGGTGTAGAACCCAACCCAATAATCCCATCATCACTTACGTCGGCAATGGCGGGACAAATTACATTAGTACCCACCTATTCCAATCTGGATAAATGTCTTACCATATGTCTGCATTCGGCTACCATCAGCTGTGCAAGCATTAACACCAGCAGGTACTGTTTCATGGTTGCCCGACACCAGATCGAAGAATTTTCTTGAGACACACAAATGGCTGGCACCAGTGTCTATCAAAAATTTCCCCTTCTGCCCCTTCACCAATACAGCAACATACTAACGTTTCACCCCCCCCCCACCCAGAGGGGAAGGGTTCTCAGCAAATCGAAGTTGTTCTTTAGAGTCACCAATCTCCCATCGAAATCCCTTTAAAAAAGCTACACATGGATGGTTCAGGGGGAGGTGCGTCGCACTCACACGCGCCAACTCTCTAATCCAACCTCCCTCATCTTCAACGTAGGATTGTTCCATCAGGTTCCGGCTCCCTCCTTCCCCTACCTAGTCAAAGCCCCCGGCTCTGACCGGAGTGGGAGGATCCTTTCCACTTACCAGTCCTCCGGAACTCTCAACTCTCAAACTACCTCAGATTCACTGATCATGGTATTTTGGCAGATTTTTGTATCATGGATCACATCCTTTGCCACAGATGTGACCCTCTTTAGTTTTCCTCCTCTGTGTTATCTTCCACCACATTTACTGGAGCTAAAACTGGTTTCAGAGCTGTACATTCATGGGCATAGTGTCCCATTTCCTGACAAAAAGTCTAGCTCTATCTATCCTCTGACGTGGGTGTCGAGTGTACATAGTTTCAGCAAAGGTTTATATCATGTCCTCCATCATTTTCTTCATATCCATAGGTTGGATAACTTGAGTTGTAGGAGGGTCAGGGAGGGCTGTAGCCACGGCAGCTGGTGGCCGTTTCAGTACTTTGAGTATCAGTGAGTGGACAGGCTTCTCCTCGAGATCCATTTGCACTCTTGATATACATCCTGCGAGGAATTTACTTTCATTTCACATCCTTCTGGACCTGTACCGCCGTGATACTTCCATCCTCTTCTTCGATTTCAATTATTTCCAAGTCGGGTTCATCCATCTCGAATGGTGCCAACTTGTGTACTCCTGACACCGGGGCAGTATTCGTAGATGTCTTTGAAGCTGAAGTTTTTAATTCCACCTTAACAGCCATGAGCGTTTTATTTACCATCCAACACTCTATTCCTTCAAATAGATCCATTAAGGTAGGATTCCTCCCCTTCCATGCATCTAATGCAACCTGTTGCTGATCCTCATCTCTTAACCGCTGCACCAATTGGGGTAGTAAGTCATTCAGGAAATACTCATCCGTGGCCCTAGTACCTGGATGAGCTCACTGTAATAAAGACTGCAACTCAAATCCATAAGCTCGACATGACTCCTCTGGCTTTTGAGTTCGCTTTTTTGAACAGCATAAAGGGGTCCTCACTCACTAGATTATACAATAGAAGACTTGCTATTTCTACCAATTGTTGAAATGTACCTCATTCATTGTACACCTCATTCCATTTTTCCACCGCAATCCTCCCTGGTCCATGTTTAAGGCAATGCATAAGATACGGAAGTGCTTCTTCCGGAGTCCATGCATTACAATGCATGTCATCTGTAAAATTCAAGAACCATTCTTTCCAGGTCTTAATGCCTTCATACAATTTAGGCACTATAGCTTGTCATCGAGCAGTGTTATTTGTGCCTACCAACTATTGACATTGGTTTACACTCCATTCTCGAATAGTTTCTTCTCTGTGTGCAGCATTCGAAGTATTTGCTGATCTATTCAACATTTCTTTGAGGATGCTACTTTGAGATCTTCATCTCGAGGTTCCTTCAGTACCTCCACTAGCCCCTGGGTGTGGAGGGGGAAGTCCTCCTGTAGCGCCCTCAGGTGCTCCTTGATTCCCAGTACCCAATGGTTCAGGTTCATGTGCTGAATTATAGTCATAGGACAAAACGAAATGGCCTTCCTCACTCGGGAGTTGGGAATCAGTAGTCTGATAATATTCATCATCAGCTTTGTCACCATCTTTCAGTGTAACTCCACCCACGCTAAACCTTATCTGACATTTTTCACCTCCACCCCCACCAGATGCGTGGGCATTATCGTTATCTAAAGGGTCAAATCGTTCTGCTTTCTTCAATGCTTATGCCGGTGTAGATTTTTATTGTGTATTTCTTTTTCATCTGTTTTCATCTCCAGTTCTTGAATGTCAATTTCCAATTTTTGTCTTTCATCCTCGTATTGTTGACATTGTTTTTCTAGATTGCGTAACCTCAATAATTCAGAATTCAGAATCTTCCATTCTCTGTAATCCCTGGTAGATTCGAAGTTCATTAATTGATTCATCTCTCAATCTTGTTTGTTCCTGTAAATATTCGGTAGCCGAGTCTTTGATACTCTTCAAACCCCCCTATGTTGAAGACAGATACATTCATATTTTCCAAAGATCGTCGATTATTTGCAACACTTGGTACAAATGTATCTGAGGTGTTTGAAGCATGTGTTCTGGCTTCGAAAGTCATCATTGTTATTGGGGGTGGGGGGATGTTCCACAGAGTGTCTTTAGATTCTATAGGTAGAGTTCCTAGGTGTTTCTGTATTCGTATTCATGTTTTCTAACACTCCTTGTACTAAGGTCCTTCGAATTATCTGTTTGACCATTGGCCCAGTAATTGATGTGTAACCATCAATGTTCCTATTATCTATTATATCTCTCGGGCTTTCTAGTCGATTATTATCATCAAATTTGGTTTCATTGTGCGGGGATCTTGAGGTATTCGCACCTCTAAGGGTGGCACACTAAATACTAAGGACTGGTCATGGCACCAGTGTAAAATAGTTCGATTTTTATACTTGTATAGTTCGAAGTAAAACCAGACAAGGTATCTCAGGTTAGTGCAACTGGCATACGTTTATTTAGTGTAGGTTTACATCCACCTTGAGTATCTGCGCTAAATGAAAGAATTAGCTCGGGGGAAAGTGGTCTGACTCTGATGGGGGTCAAAGCCCGACTTACATCTTCCTTGGCCCCAGGTAGGAGCTGGAGGAGGACAAACAGTGCTGCCACCACCCCACAGCGGCCAGTGGTCTTAGCGACCTCTAGTAGCTACTGGTGATGGACGCACCGCTCGAACTGCCCTCTCAAGGAAGATGCTTACACTATATCACGCTCTACGAGCCCCTACAATTGTAAAAGAAATTTATCACTTATAACCTAGGTAGTCACTAATGCAGGCTTGGTGGCCAGTGGCCAGTAGTTTTGATTGCTGGCCACTGAGATAAAGAGTTCCTAGGTTAACCCTATGTGGCATTCATATTCCAAACGTGGGAGTTTGATGAGTCTCTTTAGCTTTCAATAGTCTTGAGGTGTATCCTTTAAAACTATGCCTTATTCTATCTTTTCTACCTGACAAGCTTATAGTCTTGCATATTAATGCCCTGATGCTATATATGCAGTGCAAGGATTGATTCTATTTTATTCTATTAACACAAAGCTATGCAATTCGCATCACAGAGTTTCATCTAGTTGACAATATAAAGAATAACAGTAAACACACATATATATATATATATATATATATATATATATATATATATATATATACACACACACATATATATATATATATATATATATATATATATATATATATATATATACAATAAATCTTGTCTGACAATATCTGACTTGAGAATTAGTTGCCATTTCTAAATGTAGCAATAGAGCCATGTTGTTTACATAATGATGACAAAGTGAGGCAGTAGTGGGTTTAATAACAATTAATAGATCTCACTTTGTAATATTTCCTGGGACGCGCGAGATATAGGGGGCAGTGCTTATACAATGTACCTGCCTTTGATAAATGAAATATGACATTATCAACTTACACTGATGCATGGATAGCGAGAACTGCATTCATGCATCATGATAATCAAAATATACAGTCCATAAAACATTGTGTAATATCAATGCACCTTATACATTAGCTATTATGGTAGTATACAGACAGAGTTGCACATAAAGTGTCAACACGACCAGTTCCTAATTCACGATTGGGGTTTATGCTGTTCCAAACGAGGCCGGAGTGCGAAGAAGCAGGGAGTGGAGACACTTTTAAGTGCAAATCTGTATTTATTTCATGTTTAAGCTCATTGAAACAGTCTTCCAAAATTGCTTTTTGAGAATGGTTTGAGGCTTTTTTTGATGATGTCACAGTGGAGAATGGAGCCCTGAAGAATGGGTCCTCGTTTTTTCACACCCTGCTGGGGAATTGCTGTTTCCATGCGTTACGATTCTTGCGAGCAGCAGTGACGTCATTGCAACCTTATCAGCCTTATCTGCCCACTGATAAGAATCCTCATGAAGGGTTAAATTAAATCGGAAATGTACTAGGATAAGGTGTTAAAACCCTTATCAGAAAAGATCTAGACATCGGACAGCAAAATGAGGTACAAATTCTGAAAGATATTAAGAATTTGCTTCACCTACTTGAAGCACTATTTTCTAATCCCAACATTAGAGAAGAAAACAGCAAAAACGTTACTTTTTCTAGTACATTGCTTACATAATTTGACCCTTTGCCGGATCCCTAGCAACCAGGGTTCTGCTCTCAAAAATAGGAACTGTCGTTCTGAAATAAATATCATTTCTTCTTTTTTTTGCAGACAATGATGAGTGTGATGGGGATTGTAGTAACGATGCAGACTGCATTAACATCCCCGGGTCCTACCTGTGTATATGCCAACATGGCTACACAGGAAATGGTTTCACATGTAACAGTGAGTTTAACCCTTTCACCCTTTAAGGGCCGCTGATGCATTAATGCATCATGCCCATTGGTCGTCATGATGCACCAATGAAGTGCTGGCATGACTGCTCACCAGCACTTCATTGGAGCATCATGCCGACCCTCCAGGAGTATATATGTACCAACCCCATAGGGTCGGCGAGCAGTCTACAATCAGACATCTTAGATTTAAAAGTGTTTTGTCCATGATCTGTCTCCTTTCACAGATATCACATACTGTGGTCGTAGATATGTTCACGTGTATAAATTTTCGTGGACTTGACAGAAAAGACAAATTCACGTGTATATAAATTCACGGATTTATCAAGTTTAAATATGATTTATCATAAACCTGACAGGCAGGACGTACTCTATCTGTATGTGAGGTCTAGGGGACATAGATACCCGGGCATATAGACATGTAAGGACCAGACGTAATATTACAACCACAGATTGATTTTCATTAGTAGCAGTCACAACGTTTGTAGCGACAGCAATTACAATTGTTTATGTCATTTTCACACACAGCATCTTAATAGTATTAATAGTGTTAAAATTCATTAGATAAGCAAAAATATCTGGCATTTGGGGCTCTCTAGCCTCTAGATTACTAGTATTCAGAAATATCCTTTTTACTACACACATCAAAATAATTATTTTGGATTTCCAATGACAGAAAGTACTGGTACTGTGTAGGCTCATTCTTACTACACACATCAAACCGCTTTGGTAGTGCTAAGGATATGTATCATATATATATATATATATATATATATATATATATATATATATATATATATATATATATATATATATATATAGGCCAAAAAGAAAATTCATTTTGAAGGAACAGGGAATCGGTCATCTTTGAGGCTATGTTAAACGGACATAAACATAAACATCTTAATATGCTTTTCAGAGATAGTATGTCCTGAATTGGAGGTGGGGCCCAATGCAAATGCAAATGTCGATCTGACAGCTGCTACTGAGTTTGGGGACGAGGTTGTGTACACGTGTGTTGTCGGCTATCGTGTGAGTAACCTCCGTGGTCTGGGAACTCTATATGGGTTTACGGATACATCGTACAAGGTTACTTGTACTGAGACGGGCTGGTGGTCATCTTGGCCGATGCCATTTTGTGAGCGTAAGTATTGATTTTGGCTTTGCATCCGAAAGATGAAATTCTGTGTCCACTGATGACTTTACCAATTTTGGTATTTATCGCATAAATGGCCAAAATGTGTGATATAATACTGGATTAATCATACCCTACACAATTAAAGTTCATAAATCTGTCTCTTATATAAGTATATAACTCACCAAATAAGCTGAGATTTGGGGTTTGTCCTAGTCTGAATTTCAAGCAAAATCGGGGAATGTGCACTTTTTAGAATATGTTACAAAACTATGGTAAATAACCCCATTGTTAGGGTTTCGAGTGAATACATTTGTAGAGTATTATTACTTATTCGTAATTTGTTTGAGAACAATTTAAACATCATTTAGCCACATAGATCCAGTTCTGATTACATGGTAAGGCATAGCATCAAGCGGAATATAGTCATCATTACATGCTAGAAAACTTTAAATTGCAATATCACAAACATGAAAGACAGGAGAAAATAAGTATACTTTAACTTTCACCACCCAGCATGATGAATTACAGATGGGGACAGATGATATGAATATATAACACAGCTAAATAGTTAATGGTTGTCATTGAATGTTGTGTTGACCTGCTGGGTCATCCAAAGATACTATAAAGCACATTATAAAATCATAAAGTTTAGTGGCAACTACTTCCCTATACCGAGGTAGTTGATTGTCAGATGGACGCAGCCATTGCTACTTACCTCCACTTGTCACTTGTCAGATGCGTACCACCTGCCCCCCCCCCCGAAGAGGCCCACTGTGAATAGATGGGATTATTTTAATGACTGATAGTCAATCCCACAAAGGAACAGCCAACACAACTTTTTACTTTATGCCCCCCTTAGGAAGGCGCGAAATCCACGCCTTATCTTATTATTTGAAATTGTGATGCTACATGAACAGAGAAAACAAGTCAGCCAGTATTAGCCAATTCCCCCCTGACCAACTTATTTGACTTCTCTCGGTCCCTGGTGTTTCTGGTATCATGATGTGAATCATTCCAAGTTTAGGCACTTAAGACTTCAGATGATTTATCGTAAGACGCACTCTTCATTTTCTGATACTTTAAAACAGGTGCACTCGAAGATCTTCCTTTTGTTTCAAATAATGACCTCCTATCTATCGACAACTATTTTATAAGCTTTCCCAGGTTCTAAACTTGAGATCTCTACCTCCCTATGAACATGGTTGGTCGGAGTTCATAAATGAACGACTATAGACATGTTTTTAATCAGTATAGGCACTCTAATTCCAACATAAAATCAATGTTTGCTCGATTACATCATATAACAAAATTACCTATGGTAAACTTTTTACATAATAGTTCTGGCATCATGTGACATGAACCTTCTGGTTTTATACAAGATAATGACTTTTAACGAACATTTTTACTGACAAATACACATTGACATTTAACTGTGTGTCAGGAGAAAATCCTAGATATTTGCACAAAGAGACGCGTTCATCAGTTTCTTTTGGTTTTTATTCCTTCTATTCAGAGTAATTTTTGGTTTTTAAAGTTTCTTTAAAACTTGTTTAAAGCTATTGTCAATTGGTTAGCCAAAGTACCTCAATCCTTTCCAGCCGTAGACTGTGGGGATCCTGGCGTTGTTGCTAATGCGATAAGGACGGGGGAACAATTCACATACAACATGCAAGTCACCTACACGTGTGTGGCAGGATACAGACTGAGAACCCTGGTCGCCGACCCTCAGACCTCCACAATCACCTGTGATAGTGATGGTAACTGGGACGTACTGCCAGAATGTGTAGGTCGGTACGATTGTTGGATAGTTACCTGTTAAAAGGATATTATTTTATCTCAAGTTGAATACGAGAGCCCCATAGGCTTAACAAAGAAACTCTGTATCACACCCCACAGTGTGATAACCCCTTACCCGTATCACACTCCCTGGGAAAACATCCAAAACGGTCAAATAACTGATGATAAAATCATTTCTAATGCCAAATAAATCGAATTTTGAACATATCTGACTAAATTAACTTGAGATAAATACAAAGGAGCACTTGAATTGGTCAGCACTGAGGGTTATCACACTCGGCTTTGCCTCGTGTGATAACCCTCAGTGCTGACCAATTCTCGTGCACCTTTGTCTATTTATCATAGCATAGTTTCTGAACCCCTTCACCATTGAGCAGTGGCAGATCCAGGATCTGAAAGAGGAGTGGGGGGCGGTCCAAAAGGAGGGGGCGCATACCCTGTTTTTTGAGCAAATTTTGGGGTTCAAAATATGTCATTAAACTCTTAAGTACGGTGAAAAAAGGGGGGGGGGGTGCGTGCCCGTGCAACCCCACCCCTCTAAATCCGCCACTATTGAGTGAGGTCAATACATCAATTTAGCTAAAAGAAAGATTTAGCAACCACAATCACTATTTTGACAAATTGTACTGTACTTGGGTAACGTACAAGTGGGGGATAATCAGTTGACAACTACATTTCTTTCTAACCCAATGTGTCCATAAGTTGCTTTCCATTCAGATCACTAAATTCCATACATCAGCTTTGAGAATTGTTTAACTTTTCATGTACTTTGCCTGCCTCTTTGATTGTAAAGATTTTTGATAACTATTACCTTAACTAAACCCTAAATAGGTTTGGATCATTGACCATACTCATATATATTCATTTTTATGGTCCCCTCATCCTGATATTACCATGAGTAGATATAAAGGTAAAAGTGAACGCTGATCAGTCTTTCTTCACAAGTGGGCCTGACATGCAAGTGTAGGAACTACATACAAAGACTGCTCAGGATCGTGTTTCAATAGTTTCCACGACAGGTTCAGCCTGCTATGACTGGAGATGGGTCAAATCTTAGCAGGTGATCTTAGGATTTTGGCCTTGGTGACTAAATAGCTGGCTACATTACTGGGTGATTGTACTGCCTGCTGGCTAAATAGCCACCACAGCAGTGACTCAATAAGGGATCCTGGTATGACAACCCTCCATGTGAATAATTAGTGGGTAGCCTTAGCTGCTGCCCTCTGCACTCCTTTGCTCAAATGTACCCAATCTGGGCTCTTTACACTACTACCTATAACCCTGTGGCCAGCGCCTTTGCCTCTGGGATGGCAGGTTTGTTTTTTTTTCAAAAGAATAAAATATCATTGGAAAATTGTGGTATTTCACCTAAGAATTGAGCATTATGGCCACACATGGGCCAACTATGTAGTTACTAGTATGCAGTGGTGTAGATAGAGCACTAGGCCTTACAAAGCTGTCATGCCTGTCATACCCAACCATCACCCACCATGGCCTTCTAATAAAATTACAAAGGATATCACACCTAGCTGACACCTCAGCCCTACTATTAAGAAAGAATAACAGAGCGTACATTGTTTTATACACAATTAGGTCATTAAAATTTAATATAGATCTATCATATGTGATTTGAAAGGGAATTATCTAGAACAATTATACATCTTTTGGGCTGGGGTTCTCGGTTGTCTTCCTAAAACCACCTAAAACTGGCCCCACCAGGCCCCTGTTCAAGGCCCGGCCCCTATTGATTTGACAGCCCTCCTACCCCAGCCCCTATTCAAGGGAGGCTGATATTCAAGGCCCAGCTCCTATATGAGACAGTATGGTAGTTACTGCAGCCCTATGCTCATTTGAACACAGGAGTGCATACTAGACCATGAAGGAGGTATGACTGGTCACTATGTAGCCAATAGTGGCCCCTATGACTGGGTGCTATGACTTCATAGTGGTGTGTATTGAGCCAGTAGTTGAATAAATAGCAGCTGCTATTTTGAGGCCTCTACTGGAGCTCACTATGTAGTCACTGGTATGGAGTCATTTCTTACACCTCCCACTACGATTTGAGGGTGTCTAGTCGTGGAAACTATTGAAACACGATCCAGAGCTCACCTTCACAACACGTCAAGGTGTTTCAAGCAATAGTTAAACCGATTTCATTCAAAATACTGTCATATTTAGGCCACTTAAAGATTACCAGCTTTGCGGATACCGCCCTCAACAGTTAAAAAGGATCGCATCCTTGCTTTTTATTCCTAAGTTCCTTTAAAAGAAATTCTGCATCGGCTCAGATAAAAAGCTCCCCAAACAAAACTGTCAATATCTCAGGTACCATTCCATGTAGAAATATGATTTAAACAGCATATTTTTTCTCCCTTTCTCCTCTACAAAAGGAATATGTCCATTCCATTGTAATAACATAGGAATCATTAATGGAAATGCACAGAAATAACACCTTCCAAGTAAAATTGAGTGAGAAAATCTTTTTAAAAAAGGCCCTCCCACATCACCCCAAAACCAAATAGAATAAAAGATAAAAAGCCTTCCTCCCACACCCTTCTTTTTTAAAAAAAAGAGTATCCGCAAATCTTTTTAGGTGGCCTTACACAGCCTGTAAATGACAGTCTGCTTTACTATTTTAAATGTGTTAATTATGTGATATGAATGTGGTATGAATGCTGGGGGGGCAATAAGACAGCTAAGGCCCATTTTCCATCAAGTTCAAGTTTCAAAGTTCAAGTTATGGTGTCTGTAGCAGCCGACAGCCCCACCATCGGTCGGCTGCCCACCTTTGCCATAGGATCCAGTGGTAAGGCATGGCATAAGGTGAGGCTCCACTACGCGATTTTTGCCGAAAATCAGAGCTATTCTCACAAAAGCAGACACAAACACAGATTATAGAGTGGTATATGTTATTATTTCAAGGTGTAAATAGAAGGTTGAGAGAGCTTTTTGTTTATGTGGGGAAGGCTTTGTGTACAATCTCAGGCACATTCTTGTTGCCAAAAGATGTTTTTTATTTACTAAATCAAGTTGACCTAATGTAAATATTGCAGACTTTCACACTGATGACTCTCTGCAACTCAATATCAGACAGGTTTGATTTTTACAGTACAAGACCCTGCGATCTGTATGACTGCTGTGTTGTTATTTATATTTTGCTGTGTTGATGTTTATATATTGAACTCCCACCCAATCACAGAGTCTATGCAGGTGCATGTTAGTTGGTAAATATGGCACACTAGGAGAGAGATCACCCATAAAATAACCCCTGAAATCTCATGTTTACAATTTTGAATCTCATGTTTACAATATAGGAATGTCAACACCTTATACCTAAGGCACTATAGGGATAAAATTAGGTGAGAATGTACCAGAAAATCAGGAGCCTCACCATTTCTGTTTGCCAGTGGTAGACGCCACCTTGGGCCTATCAGCCGATGGAAGGCTCACATAGGGTGGTGGAAAATGGCCCTTTTATGGCAAATCTGTTCATGTTTTGATAATCTTGATGATATACAATTAAAACAGACATAGATGAATGCGATGAGGGAATCGATGACTGTAACACGGGTACAGACAATAACTGTAATAACATACCGGGGGCCTACTTCTGCCGCTGCACTTATGGCTTCATCTGGGATGGAAGGAGCTGTGAAAGTAAGTCTATGGAATTTTGCCTAAAGATAAAAATAAGAAATGCGATCAGCAATGAAAGTTTGTTTTTTTTAACTTTTCATCTACTACATATGAGAATCATCTACATGATGTAATTTTGATTTACTCCAATATTACATCAAAGTTCAAGCTCATGTTATGGACATAGGCATGACAATTGTTTTTAAAATGCGATGTATCTATCATAATCATTGTTTTGCTACAGTTGAGTGCACATCTTTGAATGGGTTTTCCCCCCAAAGGGCACAGGACTTTAGATAAACATGGCGGCACCCTGGTCAATGTTGGTCAACTGCTCATTGAGGCCAATTCAAGCAGATAAAATACATAAATTGAGCTAAAGGAATAGTTAGATATGACAGTTCTTGCAACAACAAAAAAGCTTTTGTACCCGTCCTTTTGTGTTCCTCGAATTGTTTCTCTATCACATATCAATGCACCTAAAGCTATGCAACATAGGGTGGGGTTTTGAGCTAGTTTCCTAGAAGGGGGGGAGTTGTATGGTCCGTTGCATAGTGGACCCTACTATTAAAATTATTATTGACCACTTTCCACTGCTCAGCGAAAGTGGTCTATTACATCTAGGATGGCCCATAGACATTGCCCTGAGCTCTACCCTCCACTGTAAATCAATGTACCGATCACACCCTGGTTCCATACGCTCAACTGATCTATAACCAACTGACAGTGACACATTCCTAGGGCGGGAGGGTGGTTAGCAGGGGCATATTTCTGCCTGTCAATCACGTCAGGTGGACACAGACTCTCTGGCACCAAATGTTTAGCTAAAGTTGTTGATTTCACTTCTTAAAGGGATGCACACCAATCAGACTATTGGCAGTATAGATAGGCCAACCCTCCTACTATAACCATGCATCAATACTAGTAATGATATTGTATGAGTACCACCAAAGTTATTAGAGCATCATGACGACCCTTCAAGAGTTATCAACCCTGTAGCATCGGCATTAGACACACCAATCATACTATCAGCAGTATACATGTAGATAGGCCAATCCTATTGCTATACCCATGCATCATCACGTCCCAATGGGATTGATGCTCTTATAGGAGGCGGCAAGAAGTTTAGTGAAGTGTTGGACATCAAACTCACCAGCACTTCATTGGTGTAGCATACCTACTCATGGACATGATGCACTCGGTGGTCAGGGGCCAAGTAATTGAAGGAGAGGGGGGGCGTCACTGAGTGAATTCAGAGGGTTTCATTTTCAGAAAGAGCCTCAGTGGAGGGTATGTAAGTACCTATGTTAGCACTTACATCAGTACTTATGTTAGTACATACATAAGTACCGATGTTAGTATTTATGTAAGTACCTATGTTAGTACTTATGTTAGTACCTATGTAAGTACCTTTGTTAATACTTATGTAAGTACCCATGTTAGTACCAATATTAATACTTATGTAAGTACCTATGATAGTACTTATGTTAGTACATGTAAGTACCTATATTATTACTTATGATAGTACCTATGTTAGTACCATGTAAGTATCTATGTTAGTACTCATGTTACTACCTATGTAAGTACCTATGTTACTCCTTATGAAAGTACTTATTTAAGTACCTATGTAAGTACCAATGTTAGTACTTATATTCGTACCTATGTTAATACCGAGTTTAGTACTAATGTTAGTACCTATGTAAGTGCCTATATTAATAATGATGTTAGTATCATGTAAGTACCTATGTTAGTACTTATGAAAGTACTTATTTAAGTACCTATGTAAGTACCAATGTTAGTACTTATATTCGTACCTATGTTAATACCGAGTTAAGTACTAATGTTAGTACCTATGTAAGTGCCTATATTAATAATGATGTTAGTATCTATGTTAGTACCTATGTTAGTACTTATGAAAGTACTTATTTAAGTACCTATGTAATTACCGATGTTAGTACTTATGTTAGTACCTATGTTAATACCGAGTTTAGTACTAATGTTAGTACCTATGTAAGTGCCTATATTAATAATGATGTTAGTATTTATGTTAGTACCTATGTTAGTACTTATATAAGAATCATGTAATTACCGATGTTAGTACTTATGTTAGTACCTATGTTAATACCGAGTTAAGTACTAATGTTAGTACCTATGTAAGTACCTATGTTAGTACTTATGTAAGTACTTATGTAAGTACCTTTGTAGGTACTAATGTTAGTACCTATGTTATTATTTATGTTAGTACCTATGTAAGTAATTATGTTAGTATGTAAGTACTTACATAAGTACCATGTAAGTACTTATGTAAGTACATATAAATACTTACATAATACAAGTATGAAGTACTTATATAAGAAGCTTGTAAGTATCATGTCCAATAGGTACTTACATAACTAAATACCTATGTAAGTAGTTATATAAGTACCAAGCAAGTACCAATGTAAGTAATATTTAAGTACCATGTAGGTACATATATAAGTGCCTATGTAAATGCCATATGAGAACTTATGGAAGTGCCTTGTAAGTACCTATGAAAGTACTTATGTATGTACCTAAGTAAATATGTAATTTGGAACATGGATATGAAAACCTGCATTCCTCCTAAACCCCTCCCACAAGAGAGCCTTTGTACTGAACAAGTAACCAATGGATAATTCATGAAGAGTGTGTGTTAGTAAGGGATAATGACACGAGGCCGTAGGCCGAGTGTTATTAGCCTTTGCTAACACACAGGAGTCATGAATTATCCATTGACTAATTATTTTATACCACGAAACCAATAAATAATCAATAGAATACCAATAAATTCAAGTTGAAAATAAAAATTATTCCCCCTCCACGGGACTCGAAGCCAGCCATAGTGTGTGTATCCCCGGCAGCGGACAGGGACAGCGCCCGTCTCGGCTAGGCTTGGCAGCGGCACACACGCCTCGTCGCCCGGCAGCGGACAGCTACAGCGCACACGGCGAAAAAAGATGAGTCTCGCTGTTATGTTTGTGTACAATACACCTCGTCGCTCGGCAGCGGACAGCTACAGCGCACATGGCGAAACAGATGCGTCTTGCGGTTATGTTTGTGAATAATACACCTCGTCACACACGGCAAAAAAAGATGCGCCCGGACCGGGGATCGATCCGCTGACCTCTGACGGCTGAGCGCAACCCGCTAACCGCTAGACCACCCCGTCCCCTCCTTTCAATGCCTCTCGCGGTTATGTTTGTCCATAATACACCTCATCGCCTGGCAGCGGACAGCTACAGCGCACAGGCTTTGTATCATATCCAGACGTTGTTCGAACCAAGCGTTTCTTGTCAGTCCCTGTGGCGCAGTGCACAGGGAGTTGGATTTAGGAGACTGCAGGTTCGATCCCCACCCTGGCCTGGACTATTTCGTGGGTTTTAACATGTAACATATGACATGGAGGGACATGAGAGGCTACAGCATTCATGCTGTGCAATATCGACAGATATGTGGTTGGAAATATCCACCAAAAAGCACTGAGTAACCCAGAAATCGTGGTATAAACCATAATAACATTTTGCTCAGGTGACCTAGAAGACCTGATGAATGTGGTCTTGCAGCTTTGCTGCACTATCTCGACTCCTGGAATCCTCGTTCCTGCAATTGCTTGATAAGCAAAACTGTGAAATGATCTGTGAAAAGGAGTCCTCATGCATGCAGGGTGCAATGAGACCTCCTTCCCCAGTCCATGTCACATGATTATCATCCATGAGTTAGTCTGATCCAGTGCAATTTCTGACTGCAACAAGGTCTCACAGTGGACTCACGCCTTAAGAGCTCTGATAATTACTTTTCAGGGATACCCTGTGACAGTGTACCAAGCATCCTAAACAGTGCTAGCACACCTGCTGCCTTAGTCGACCCCAGGTTTGAGGATGAGGTGACGTACCAATGTGACCCTGGCTACCAGCTGTGGTTATATGGACTTCCATCCATCCTCTCACCCTCATTCAGTTTCACAACCACTACATCTTTTAAACTGACATGTGAGGCGACTGGACTGTGGAGCCCATGGCCATTCCCCGAGTGCCGGCGTGAGTAAAGATCCAGTCCTCTTTGTAAATACTGAAAATACTGTAAATACATAATTTATGGTTACATCTGATTCATTTGTGATAGTCTCCTAGCTTTAAAAGCCTAAGCAAAGTGTTGGTGGTCACACTCAGCAGATCATTCATTTACTTATATTCATTTTCTTGTACTGCTGTTGCAACTTCCAAATTCATTTTACACTAACAGCTGAAAAGATATAAAGCAACAAGGATATCTTATATTGTAGAGATTACATGCGATCCATTGCCCAAGCTGGCAAACACTAAGTATTTCGCGGTGGTCTCGGCCAATCCGGTATACGGAGACAACGTGTTGTACACATGTAGCACGGGTCACCAGGTTCTGAAGACCTCCTTCACATCCTACGTCTCTGCTACACAGTATTCTGAGGACACCACATTCCAGCTGACATGCACGGCTAAAGGAAAATGGCATCCCCTCCCCTTTCCTGCTTGTGTCCGTTAGTATAATCCTTTCGTGTTTTGTTTTTTTTGTCTTTTTTTTATTATCAAGCATTTTCATGGGTAGGGTGTAGGGCATATATTTGGTTTCTGATGTCTACTAAAAGGCGGCGTGGGGGGGGGCAGTTCTAAAAAAACGTCAATTAGCATTATTGACAATTACCTGACCAGACCATTCTCCAGCATTTGAAGGGATGAAATATGTATGCCTGTCATGAACATGTAACGAATGAGCTCAGGAGGTCATTTCTTAACATACTACGAGTGTTGTCCTTCAAATCGTAGTGCTACAACTGCCCTACCAAACCTTATGTAATATCTACATAGCTGCTAATCGTACTGAGCAGTCGTAGGGTAGTACCTACGATCACCTGGCACAGTCTCAAATACTAGTGACCGTGTATGGTCGTAGTATGTTAAGAAATGGCCTCCAGATGTAACTTTAGACAAGAAGCTGGATTGACACAACATTGGGCAGTCGGGCTACTATAGGTGAGCTGCAGTCTAGAACCATAGGGGACATTTTAAAGGACATTTGGAAAAGCATGATCAGATGCATAGTTAAACACAGTTAAGTTTGATAAGTTCAGTCAAGTCTGCCAAAAGTCAGTTGTCTCATCGTTTGGTCATCCTGATAGAACTGATTAAGAAACCAGCGAAAGCTGTCAGTGTATAAATACTGGAAGGCATTTCTCAAGATGGTACAAATAGACCCCTGTCAAATCATAGTGGGATCCCTCACTATAATGCCATTATAGCTCTGCATCTAAACAGTCACTAATGACTGCACTGGTACCACTGCCCTACCAAACCCTATATAATTACTGTGTTAAGTGCTGATTGCACAGAGCTGTCGTAGTGCATTACCTACGATCACCCACTTTAATTTTGAGCATTTCAAAATCGTAGTGGGTGTTATCAGTCGTATCATATTGAGAAATGCCTTCCTGGTCTGAATGTATAGAGGGTTTAGACAACCATCCTCCAATCATAGCATATTGGTGTTCTTTCTATATGCTGATATGATTGTAATACCAACAGGTGTTTACTGTGGAGACCCTGGGAATGTCCAGCATTCATCACGTACCAGGGAAGGCTTCTTCTATGGCGATGAGGTTGAACATGTGTGCTTGGGCGGCTTCCGTCCCGAGGACAAGGAGTTTGGTGTCAAAGGCTTCACACAAACATGTCAGGAAGATGGTGAATGGTCCCCAGGAACACAGTGTGTTGGTAAGTGATTTAGCCATATATATAAGGATATATATATATATATATGTGTGTGTGTGTGTGTGTGTGTGTGTGTGTGTGTGTGTGTGTGTGTGTGTGTGTGTGTTTGTGTGTGTGTGTATGTATATGTATATGGGTCAGTCCACCGAAAGTGGGCACCTGGGTCGTTTTTGGTCTTTTTTCGGATATAGGGGGTCATAGGATAAAAAGGATTTAACCATTCTGTTTATTTCTTGTTTCATTTGAAAGAAAACACCTAGAGCTTCAAAAGAAGAGCAAATTTATGTATGTCGGCCTGCTATTTTTTTCAGATATAGTGGCCCAAAGTTGAAAAAATGCCAAAAATTGCCTTTTTTTCAATTTCCACCTTACTCCAGGCTCTATACCATCAAGCCAAGCAGCAACAGACTGATATAATTGTATCTCCTCCTTAGTGGGGGTCCTATCTAACATTTTCATGTGGTTTGGAGGTGCTCTGGTTGGCATTCTTTTTCCCCTGTTCATTTTTGTAACCAAATAAAGTTGATGTAATGGGCGTGATCAAAATAAAAGTATGCTGGTATGCCTACTAAAACATGTTCCTCGATCTTCTTATTTCCCACCAAGATTAGGGTCCTCATAGGGGTTTTTCTGGTACAGAAGCTTAGGGTCTACTTGCAGGCATGACTATGCAATACATATTCAAGTATTTTTAAGTCTATTTTGCTCACGCCCATTACATTCATATTTCTGCATCCAGGACAAATACTATCAAAGTTTTTTTTCTTTCAACCAGCCTAACAGGAAGATCTATTGTTAATAAGTCATTTTAAAAAAAAAATAATGGAGTCTCTACATGCCTTGGTTATGCCAAACAGTTGGCAGGCTGGATGCATTCCAAATGCATCCTATATGTATTCTTAGATTATTTCTATTACCTAGATCAATGCTGGTTGAGGTTATATTACTGTGGCATTTCAAACAAGTAGTGTAGTGGAGCAATTAACACTTACGTTTTGTTTGTGACTTTAATTTAGAGGTTTTCAAATCGTAGTGGCTGTGTTCAGTCGTACCATCTTGAGAAATGCCTTCCAGATAGTAAAATGAAATTAAAATTTGATAGGATTTCATTTTACCTACAGATATAAATGAGTGCAATGAGGATGCGAACCTCTGTGGAGAAGGCGTCTCCTACTGCTTGAACACCCCCGGTAGTTATGTCTGCTCCTGTGTGCCGTATTTCTTACGTAATGCTCAAGACACTCGCTGCCTGCAATGGGCTGGGGTCGAAACAAATACCGGTAATGGCTCAGAGAATTTTACTTAACAGACGTTATCAAAGCAGGAAAATGACTATTGTCCTCCACTACCAGCAATTATTGGGAAAAAATGTTCATAAAACTTTATTCTCACATAATAGATTTCTGGTAAGACTGCACAGTTCACTGGGATAGTTGATACATTCAGCAGTCATCTCTTAAGGCCAACTCCCACTACGTGAAAAGTGGGTCTAAAACGCTGGTGATTATGGATATCAGCAGCCTTGGAGTCTTGTCAAAAACAAAATTCACAAGGGTTCCCATACCACTCCTACCTTTCTCAAACCCCACTACTAGCCACTATGGGAAGGGAAATGTCTGTGATATTCATCTCTGTACTGACTAGTTGCTACTTTGATTCACAAGTACAACATTCTTATGGCTATAGTGTGTGGAACTTGGGTCCTGATCTATGAAAAATATACAGACCTCTTGTGATTTACTAAAGATTCTTGTTTTCCTCTAAATCACAGGGAATTTCCCTATATCACAGAGATTTCTGGCCTCTTGTGAGAAAAATATCAAAAACTTTTGATGTATTCCGCTCCTGAAATAACAACACTTTGGCAAGGGTTCTTAACTGTTATTGGACTTCCTTGGACGATAATACCACCCTAAATAACAACTGAATAACAACATATCCTACATCACAAGGATTTTCTAACTATTTTCGTGTTGTGGGATTTGGCCTTTAGTTAGTAGATATTTTTTATACATTATATGCAGTGAATCTATGTGAAAGGTTTATGTTTCTGATCTTTACATACACAAGCAGTTAGAGCCTGTGACTTGGTGAAGAGTTTACGACTGTGTATCAATGGTGAGTGTATACTTGTGGATGGCCAGGCTGTGTGCAGGTGAGCCCATCATTCCTTTAGCTATGTCTCTTTCTATCGCACATTTGTTTACCCTTTAAGTGCCGCTGATGCATTAATGCATCATGCCTATTGGTCGTCATGATGCACCAATGAAATGCTGGCGAGACTGCACATTAGTACTTCATTGGTGCATCATGACGACCCTACAGGTTTGATACACAATGTAAGAAGTTTATGTTTTATAACAGAGATGTCTCTTGTAAGCTCACAGGGGAAAGTGCTGTACTCTCAAATACCGTGACTTTTACTGTAATACCAAGGGTTTGCAGGTGTAGATATATGCGCACAGTGAGTGATCCTGTATAATTACTTTGTATGCAGTATGACCTAGGCCAGCCAGTCACCCTAGTGGCCCTTTAAAGGGTTTACCAAAATAGCCTTACATGTACTTTCCCCCACTGGAGGCCAGTAGTATACCATATATGTAGTATGTATAGTCTTATATTGCACACCCAAATCCAATATCTTCCCCAGAGCTTAATAATGAACTTCAATATGATAATAACCTTAACAGGTTCAATCTAGCATTGTGCACCAATGATGTTGTACAAGGGTACCTGAGAAGAAACTAGGAACAACCAATAATATGCATACATGACACCATAACTGTGTCTAAATCTGAAATACAAGTCCCTGGACTGTGGGGTTGAAGCTAACATAGGCCTACCTGCCTTTAGGCTATTTCAGTGTTTAAACTGAATGACCATGAAATGGTTTGGGTGAAATGGTTCTCTACTTCTCTTACCCTCAATAGTGCCTCACTTCATTGGGATTGGAGACAGTTTTGTCTTCATTAGGTATGCATGGTTTATAGTATCAATGCATGGATGAAGTGCTCACATAAATGATATTATGGTGATTATTACCATGAACTGACCCTGATAGCAGAGTATAGAGCAGTGTCTTTTATAACATACCTGTATATACTATACATTTGTTGTTGATTAACAGAACCCCTTGCTGTAATTCTACAATTAAAGTTTCTGTAATTTTACAGCAATAGTTGCTGGAACCTCAGTTGCCAGCAAAGGTTTCTGTAAATTTAAAATATATTTTATTGTTCATTTATAGGAGAATTTGCTGTCTATTAACAGAAAATGCTGCTGTTTATTTACAAAACATTCCTCTGTAATTTTACAACTTATTTTGCTGTTAATTTACAGCATATGTTTCCGTAAAACTAATTGATCTTGCTGTATGATCAGAGTGCCTGTTACTGTATGATTACTCTGAATTGTTCTGTAAAATTACAGTGATTCATCTCCTGTAGATTTACAGCAAAAGGTACTGGAACCAAAGTTGCCAATGTATTTTGCTGTAAAATAACCCTGCCTACTTCTTACAGTGCATATAATCCTGGAGGGTCGGCATGATGCTCTAATGAAGTGCTGGCGAATAGTCCCCCCAGCACTTCATTGTTGCATCATGATGACCAATGGACATGATGCATGTCTACATCAGCGGCTCTTAAAGGTTTAAGAATCAATACATTGATCTAGTACAGGAAATTTAAAAAAAAACTTTTCACAATATTAGGCTTGGCTTTGAATCTCAATGCTTGGCTTTGAATTTTGATCTTGTCTAATCTTAAAGTGACATAGTCCCATTTCTTTCATTTTTCAAATTCTGTCCGAATGTATTCTTCACAATGTGATAACACCAGATTTAGGCGTTTGTGGACCATTTGTTGTTGTCTTTAGGCCATGTATACACGCTTAGAAAGGGAGTGCCATGGACCTTACCATAGGCATTTAACAGTGTATTTCCAATGGATTGAGTTTTGGCATGCACTCTAAAAGTAGGAAATAAGATATAAATTTGATCATTTTTTTCAAATTTGAGCTTAATTGTGGGGACGAAGAGCGAATAGGTACCATGAGAAGTTTGATACATCACATGTGAACATCCTGGTTTATCTTTGAGACAATTGATTTTTTCACCCCAACCATTTGACTATGCCACTTTAATTTAATCCATCTGATGTCATCTCTGAATAATCACCAGTGTGCAAGGCACATGTTTATAGCTCATGTTTTTTGTTTGTATTTTCAGGTGTTGGCCTGGCTACGAGGGAATTGGTTGTGATGTAAGAACATATGGATTGAGCCTGATTCTGAGTGCCCTGGCTCTGTTCCTTACCGCGATCCTCATGATCAGGGCCTGTATATCCTGTATGTACCATGGCAGTGTGCGAGCCAGACCACCAACTCAGCAGCTTCCAGCTCCACCTCCAGCCCCAGTCCGGGTAGCCGAACCACCGCAAAGACGTCCACCACCAAGGAATCCACCTGCACGTCCTCAACCTCCCCCGTATCAACCCCTGAAGAGACTACCCAGGACCAAGTCCACCATGGGATTGAGACGGTAAGACAACAGAAAAACTAGTGCACTATAGTATTAGGTGATATAAACCATATTTCACTTATTTTACTTGACATTTTTAAGCCTAAAAGTGAATCAATGCATCCAGAGAAATTAAGGAATACGTATACCTTGGTATCTGTGATGCATCCAGCCCATTGCTTGTACCATTGCTGGTTATGACGCATGACTGCAGCCCTTGTCAATTATCCATTTGGGTTATATTTATGATATATCATGCTAAATTCTGATACAATACAAGAGTGTGAAATTCAACAATAATTTGACTCACTAGCACCTCATACACTGAAAAAAATAATTATCATTTACTTGAGTTTGTATCCAGACTCTGGCAATGTCGCCAAAATGAGTATGATTTGAGACTCAGACTGATCCTGGGATGATACTCAGGCAGAGCCGGAATATCACCCCAGGATTAGCCTAAGGATCTGCCTGAGTACATATATCACCCAATGATCAGGCTGAGTCTCAAAACATACTCATATTGGCAACATTCCCTGAGTCTGGATACAGACTCAAGTGAGTAAGAAATTTCTTTCAGTGTTGGTGCATCTTGATGACCAAAGAGAACGATTTGCAAAACAATCAAGATACATGGAGAACAGCATCAGTTAGCATAGAGATTTGAAGACACATATATATATATATACAAGTGTAGATTAGCTTCCCAATGTGGCCACGCCATACAAAGACAACACTAGTTTATTCTGTCTCCATACACCTCAGATTGTGAAGAAATGAAGACTTGTTTTAAAAAAAGAAACGTCAAAGACATTTACACTGAAAAATGTTTTTCAAATTTCTTAAATGAAAAACTTTGTTTCTTTGCCGAATGAGCATGTTGAAAACCTGTTCCCTTTGCTAAAGTGGGATATCAAGAAATACTCATTTTGTTTCTTTTATTTCAGATCCTTTGACCAGCCAATAACGTACCCTTTTCGGAGTCCTGATGCTGTGATATAGGACTTACGATTCATATGTTGGGTTAAAAACCTATTCCAAGAACCTTTCCCCACACTCACTCGAGTTAAAAATATCACACACCCCTATGGGTATAGATAATGATAATTTCTATCTTGAGCCTATATAGGAATGGGTTGGGAAAGAAAAAAATGCCTATCTGAAGAACTTGTTTTATCAAACCATATAAGATTCAGAATGAACAGAAGCACAGTAACCATCTAGACATGTCAACATGAATACATCAGTACATTGTAGTGCCTATACATTGGTTTACAAGTGATATGATTGTGACACAGGGGTTTAAAAAACTGACGCTTGCGACGTAGGGGGTTTAGAAAATGACGAAAAGCAACAATTTCAAACTTCCCAGTACATTGTATATATATATATATATATATATATATATATATATATATATATATATATATATATATATATATAAAGTGGCGGAATGACATTCCATTTATCCTAAAACCTGACTGTGTGACATCCTGAGAATTTTGAGCACCCATGTACAGCCACATTATATGAGGTGGACCCTTGAGGTTTAGAGACTGTGGTCAAGAGACATCCAAACTTTGTGTAAGAGCACGTATTTCCAATTTGGTACACATTCAGATTATTTACAGTTGTTATAGCAAATGTGTCATATTATCCATATTGACTCTCTATATGTGCCTTCACATTACCCCCTGTGTGATAGCTGGGATAAAGTGGGCTACTTTTGTTTCATTTCTTTTATCATTATGAATTTAACAACCGTTTATGTTAAGCCAAGAGCCCAACATCATCACATGTCACTGTGTGATAATTGATCGATTGATTTTTATTAACACACATTCCCAATTACAGTGGCAGTATATGGCCACACGTGTAGACTTTTAAGTAGATCACAGATCAGAGATAAGATAAGGGTTCAGTTTGGGGCTCCCTACTCCTGACCCCTAGGTTATATTACCAGTCTATCAAGTAATTTCTTTATTAAAATGACTGTTTTCAGGATATCCCCTAATCTATTTGTTTTCTTTTATTTTTCAAGATTTTTATATATTTTGCTTTGATTTCTTTACAAGTTTAGAGCCCCACTGCATTAACTACCAAAACCGTCCCCTTTGGGGAGGCTCTCTACACATGTGACCTAGGGGGGGGGATGGGGAGCTTTTCAGTGAAACCAATCAGGCACAACAGAGCAACGATAGCTACACACACTAAAAAGGATATAAGTTAAGAGGCCGGAAGGGGGAGATTCCACTAAAACAATTTTTCATGTAACATAAGTGTACGAGACATCAAATATGTACATATTATACATGGTTGGAAGCCCATTTAGTACCTTTATCAATTTCCTTTCATAATATTACATTTTGTTATTCATGGACTGTAAACAATACAAAAACGTTCTTTTTAATTCTTTTTGCTTTGAACAGCATTAAGGGATAGAATATTGTGATAATTCTCAGTTTTGATGAGCAGAGAACAATTTTTGAGGGATTTCCGAGGGCACTTTCTTTTCCTTTTTGTGATACTTCAATTATTAAGGTCTATAAATCTGTTTAAAGTTGAATTGTCATTCAAAAGTGTAATTTTCAGGGTAAAATGGGCGAAGATAGGTGAAAACTACGCTCTTTGAATGACAAACCAACTTTGAACAGCACTGTACACTTTAATAATTGGAGTATCAACAAAAGAAAAATAATTGGCCCCAGAAATCCCTGCAAAATTCAACTGAAATCATTAGTAGTAACATATATGACAAATACTTATCCTATAATGATGTTCAAAGCAAAAGAAGCCAAAAGAAAGAACGTTTTTGATCCATTCACATTCCATGGACAACAAAATGTCACAGGATGGAAGGAAATTGATAAAGGTATTTATTACGCTTCCAACTATGTATAATATGCCCTAGCCAATAATGACTGAGTACTATACTAAGGGAGTGATCGTTTTTTAACAACAGGGGGGCTGGTGGGTTTGAGGGGGGGGTCAGAATATTTTCAACCGCTTGACCGCGGGGGGTCAGAACTTTTCAACGCCTCTGATGGGGGGGTCAAAATAATTTCACCTGTTTTCAGTGGTAAACCCCGCGCATAACTATATAGGCTAAAAGGGGACGTCTGCGCAATTTTTGTCTCTTATGGGGGGTCGAAAAGATTTTAGCCCCTCGAGAGAGGGGTCACAATTTTTTTCGCGCATCGGCGCGCAAACCCACCAGCCCCCACTGTTGTTACAAAATGATCACTCCCTAATGTGTACTCAGAAACAACAACCTAACACTAAGGCTGTATCTGGTCTAAATATCTCCAGGTCTTTTAAGGTTTTTATCTATTTTACTTGTCATAATGTTTTTGTGGAAGCTGCGCCTTACGACCTCTTAATTATAAGAATAAAGCTCACTACACCAGCTTACACTGTTATTAGTGTCCAAATTATCATATATTCCTCAAATACTGTCACAATTGTAAACCATAGTAGTTTTTTTTTTTTTCATTTTGCTTCTAACATGAAAGTTTTCAAGTCATGGCACTTTGTACTTGGGGTCTCCGACCTTTTCACAATAAATCTCGATGTTAGGGCCCTGTCATGCTCCTTATAATTTACCTCTAGTTAATTACTTAAAGGTAATAGACCTATACAATCCACCTTGTTCAAAATTGACCAAAATTCTCTGTCAATAACATTCATGGATGTTAATTTGATGCTTAGGAAACATACAGAAAGCATAAAAAATCATGGGTCATGGGGTCCTTTTGTCCACTGGAGGGCATTTAAGTGTGGTGGTCTTCAAAATAGCTATATTTTTTCCTACATCTAATTCCATAAAGAAAATCTCTGAACCAAAGCTCTCGTATACATAATTACACTGAAAACCTGGAAAATCCGAAACTAGTCAGCGGTGACGACTTTAGGTCCTCCAGTTGACGATACCTAAAACTACAGCTTTAGGTAGTCAAAATGATGACTTTAGGTCGTCATCCTGACGACCTGAGTCGTCAGTATGACAATACTGACAGTACAGAGTTGTCATACTGATGACTTAGGTTGTCAGGATGATGACCTAAAGTCGTCATTTTGACTACCTAAAGTTGTAGTATTAGGTATCGTCAACTTGAGGACCTAAAGTGGTCACCGCTGACTAGTTTCGGATCTTCCAGGTTTTCAGTGTATCTAAGGTTATCTACGATCTGAGCCTCCCCACTATATTGTACAGCCATATAAAGCACCCTAAATTACCAATTAACTATGATAATTGTTCTATTCTAAATAAATGTGATTTATATACATCTCACTACAACAATGTAAAGATAAATGTAAAGATGTAAAGATTCACTCGAATTGGTCTTACTAAGGGTTAACTCATGAGGCGTAGCAATTCTCCAGGACCTTAAGCGAAACTACTTTGGACACTTTCCAGAATATTCCCTGTATCAGTCTATACAAAAAAAATTGCCCTTGCAGACCATTCGGTCCTGCAGATTTTATCATTCTGCGAGCCCAGATTGATTTTGGCTGGACCGAATACCTCAAGATTATCATCGTCAGGAAATGAATAAATTTAATGCTGCAAATCTTGACAAAGAGTAATATCTTTTGTTTTAGGCTATTAAACACTAATAATAATGGTCTGATTTGCAAGCTGTATAAACCAAAATACAGCACACAGTCCCACAGTCCAAAGTCAGACATTTGGTCCTGCAGTATGGGAATTTCCGCCGCCCCAGCAGAAATTTTGCCAGCAAAGGCCAGTGCCCTGCGAGTTGTCACATTGACTGCCTCAGTATACAAGAACCAAGGCAAGCATGTTTTCTGTCCTTTTTTTGTTTTTGTTTTTGCTTCATAGCGTATTTGAATAAGATCTTGTATTTTCATGCCAGTTAAAACTAGTTTTGAATATCAGTGGCAAAAACAATATGAATCAAATATCTGACTGTTAAATTACTATTATATTCGTCTTTCTTTTGTACACATCAGATGAAAATTCGTCGTGCAGACCACGTAGCTGTTTGTTCAATAAAAATAAAAGCAAATCTTGACTAGGTCACAAAAATTAAACTGACAGGTTTGAATTACTCTGTAGTTTCACCTTGTTTTATGTAGCGCTGTGTCAGACCAATTTGAGTGAAACTGTGTTTATGCAATGTCTGTTTTTTTTGTTGTATATCGTATTGTTCTGCTATCAACAATAACAGGCAGTCATTAGTATCAATTCTTAACATATCGTATTAATAATATGAAAATGTTTCTTCTAATTATCCATTGCCCATTTGGGAAAAACTTCGATGTTATTAAAGTGCACAGTTTCACCTATTTATGAGTATCCTGGTTTTTTATTCTTGAGTGTAATACTTTGTAGGACGAAGCACAAAAGTGCCCTCCAATTGTATGGGAATTCTCAAGAAAAGCCATGTGCCTCTAGATTGTTCCAATGTTTTTCCGAAGGTTAATCTATAATAACGGGGCATAAAAAAAACCTTTTTTAGCAAAAACGCATGCTATAGATCAAAGAAGGGCACGAAATTTCTTTGTGCCTCCAGTAACTTATGAATCGCCATCCAGTGGGATTATGTAATGCATCTGATGACTTCACAATTGCCAAAATTCATCAGGTTTTTCAATGCTTTGGAGGGTGTTGCAAAATGATTTGTATCTATAAAAGAATACTGGTACATGATTATGATACTCTACAGCTCTCTTCTGCTAGCTTGTTCAATAATACGTTTTTCAAGGAAAATAACAAAGAAAGCCAAAGAACAGAGGCGTAGGAAGCAAATCTTCATTGGGGAGGGGCTGCGGGGGCCCCACCTCGACCACATTGAATTGCCGGCTCAAGTGCAATAGCGCCTATACATACTTATAGAAAATTTGTATAGAAAAGTAATTGTTGATGAAATTAAGATCTGATTTGAGGCCTAAGCCCCCATTTCCCCTTCAACTCAGTATGAATTCTTGGCAAATTATTTTGGAGGGGGGGCAGACATACTCAGGTCCCACCTCCTTTTTGATTGGGGAGAGCCCAGACCCCCCTGCTCCCACCCCCCTTCCTACGCCCCTGAAGAATAAGATACAAAGGGTATGGGGTAATCTGTAATGTGTATAGACCCCCTAACACTTTTTTAGCTTTATTGTTACAAATCATGAGTATAGTGACTTTAATGTAGATGCCCTCACTGGAGGGTGTTGCTTCTATTGTAAAACGAGTTGTGAGTATGTGCCCTCTTTTCTAAACAAGTCATGCAACTTGCACTCACCACATTAGTCTGAAATGTCACCTGCCTTTTTTAAAACAGAGAGAGCTGCACTATCAGGTACCTACTCATGTCACACACTCTATAGTATATTATACTGACTGACTTCTCCCAACTAGGTACCTACTCAAATCCCCCTTTTTTAGTACCGTTTTAGGACTGGAAATGAGGGTATTTTTAGCCAGCTCTTTCTTTTACTATAGGAGCAACACCCTCCATACGACAATGATAAAGCCTTACTCTACAGGACCTTGGATAATTTCAGTCTCACCCAACTTATTAACTGTGTCTCCAGTACTGCTGGATTTGATTTTTACAAATTGTAATAATGTTTTGTCTTTTTAATGGTCCACTGGATATACACCTTAGCGATCATTTACCTGTCTATATGATAAGGAAACATGATGTAGTTAAGGATGACGACCTAGTGTAATTTTTTACACCCCCCCCCCTGCCTCAAGAGAGATCAGAAATTTTTATGACCCCCTCAAATCCCCCTCCCCCATTGATAGATAATGACCACTTCCTAATGTATGCAGCTGAACAAAGATGCCGCTGCCCATGTAACAGGTTGAACGCATACTCCAGCCGTGGCAAGTGATATCCGGTCAGCCCCACCATCCGTATAATTAGCGTTTAATGTATGTTATGGGAACGCACTCGTGGGTTTATGGGTTAATAATCCACGACCCTGAAGGGGGAGTGGATTATTAACCCTTAAACCCACGAGTGCATTCCCATAACATACATTAAAGCGATTATCGAACATATTTCTTCATTTTGTATCAATTTCTTACCTTATAACCCAAGATTTAATCCAGGAGTAGACATTTTGTAAGTACATGCGATCTGCTCGCTTTGCCAACCGCCATGGCCATGTTGTCACTCTGTCCGACATACCTCCACCTTTACACTCATTTTTCAGGTATAATCCAAGCATGTCAAGTCCCATACTTCTAGCAGCGCCAAATATATGATCTCTAGTTGGTGTCCGCCTACATTTTGTATCCATTTTCTCAAAATAAATAAGAATCCATTGATTTTCCATACTGATCCAAAGCACACGGCCGGGTACACGGCCATTTCGTCTTGTTGACGAACCGGGGAGGTGCCCGGATGTAAGAACTAGGTCAACCACGCGTCGAACAAGGAATGGCCGTTCGAGGCGGGTGCCAACTCGTATCGCTATGGAAAATCAATGGATTCTTATCTATTTCGAAGAAAATGGAGAAGTTAGGCATGGCATGTTCATATAAGATATCTAACGATGTTTTCCTGTGAATAACTCCACCAGGTTCCATGGATTCTAGGCTAAGGAGGTGTGTAATAATCAGGTATGTCGGACAACTTTTTCGAATCCTTGATGTAGTTGGCGATGATTTTTGACTATTGAAAATGATCGGGCCCAAAATCAGGTGAAAATTGTGCGTCATCGGCCAGGAATTATGTTCAGTGGAAGAGCCCAAAAAAATAATCATATACCATCAGAAATGCATCGGGAACCTCGCCGATGGTCCCCGATGTTTTTTTGTCACCTGATTTTTGTCTGTTCTGACAGAAAGACAATTTTGGTCCATCAGAGACAAGCGGGCCAAAGTCGGGCCAAAATCGCACACCATCGGCCAAGAATTGTCCTGTGTCCCTCCGTGCATGTGTGTCCTGTGTCCCATCATCACATACCATGTCCTGTATCCCCCCGTGTGTCCTGTGTCCCACCTTAAAAAAAGGGAGAAAAAAACAACCCAGCAGGGTTCGAACCTGCAAGGTGAGATACAAAGTTCAGGACGTTATCCATTAGGCCACGGGTACTGTGCAGACAGGTACTAGGGTAACTGCAGTTACCCGATCCAACATGACAGATCTGGTCTGTCCCATAGAGAAATAAATTACATTGCTTTCCTGTGGAATGATGCAGAGTTGTATAGGTGTTGTTCAGAAAATTCCCAATAGTCTGAACTAATAACCATAGGCTAACATGGTCTAGAACAGCAGTAATTATTGTTTTTGGATTTGGCTGTACTAGGGTAACTAAGTTGGTCAACAATAACAAGTACCAGGGTAACTACAACAGCAGTACTAGGGTAAGTGTACTTTATAGCATTTAGATCACTAAAGATAAGGTAGTTAGACCAAATGTATGATATGAAATCATGATGTTGATGTTATCTGGATAATAACTGGTAATAAGTAATAAGTAATGACACTATAGGTAGCCTACCGCTATTCCGACCTAGCGGGATACATTATTGACCAATGGGAAAATTCCTTTCATTCAGTGCTGAGTTTTTAGGGTGCATTACAAAACATCTGGTACCCATCATGCTGGCTGTTATCAGCCCTTACCAAGGTGTTTTGACCTGGTTTTTGGCCTCAAGGGGATGTCATTAATATTTTGAACACTGTTGGAATTTTGTTGATACTCTTACTAGAAGCTAAGTAGTGATGGTATAAGTTAAATATACGGGTAGAAATTTACGGAATCCTGATTTGCTATATCTATCTTAATAAGGGAGATATGATAATGGCAGCACAGCAAGTATATTCCAAAAAGTAGTGATTTATTCAAACTTCAAACAATCATTTCTCTGGACTCACTCTACCAATTGAAATGAAATAAGAACACACTGTAGAATCTTTTGGTTATTTTCAGATTTTTCATATTCAATCTTCCATTCGGTTATCATGGCAACCAGGATAATGCAAAATCACTGTTTATAGGGTGGCTGTTGCCATGGAAACTAATAATTTTGTCTTATTTGGGGGCAGGTCAGAATTTTTTCAACCCCTTGACCAGGGGGTCACAATATTTTCAAACCCTCTGATGGGGAGGGTCAAAATAATTTCACCTGTTTTCAGTGGAAAACCCTGTGCATTATTATAGGTTAAAGGGCACGTTAATGTGCGATTTTCATCCCTTACGGGGGTCAAAGAAATAAAGATTTTGCACTGCCGTGCACAAAACCCACAACCCCCTTTTTACAAAGAGATATAAAAAAGGATCAGGTATTGTAGATTAGAGGTGAAATGAGGGAACTACCAAATGTACGTCTTGAGCCATCTTGCTGCTGCTGCTGAGAGAGTTTTATTCAAGTCACGTGACCAGAAGTACTATGTTAACCGGCGAGTTTTGCCGCCACTATTTTGTGTGTGATTGTCAACTCTCAACAGTTACCCTAGTACATTTTCTACCAGTGTTAACAGTGGTGAAATTACCAGCTGCCATGTTGGGTTGGGTAATTGCAGTTACCCTAGTACCTGTCTGCACGGTGACGGGGTTGTACACACAATGCTGGAGGAGTATATCCCTATCATGTCCTGTGTCATGCCCTCGAGGAGAGTCCTGTGTCCTACCCTCCAGGAATGAGAGAGTGAGTGAGTGAGTGAGTGAGTGAGTGAGTAATAGATGTTTAACGCCATTTCGACAGCTAAGGTCATATTCATGGCGAGAACGACATTACAAAATTTCACAGAGGAATGTGTCAGTGCCCCCACATATGTGCACCACACACATTCGAGGGGATAGGAAAGAGGAGAAATAGACCCTTTTAAGTGGGCTAGGGAAGCCCGCCCTCCAGGAATGTCCTGTGTCATAACCTCCAGGAGAGTCATGTGTCCTACCCTCCAGGAGAGTCCTGTGTCCTACCCTCCAGGAGTGTCCTGTGTCCTAACCTTCAGGAGAGTCCTGTGTCCTAACCTCCAGGAGTGTCCTGTGTCCTACACTCCAGGAGGGTCTTGTGTCCTACCCTCCAGGAGGGTTATGTGTCCTACCCACCAGGAGGGCCCTGTGTCCTACCCTCCAAGAGGGTCCTGTGTCCTACCCTCCAGGAGAGTCCTGTATCCTACCCTCCAGGAGGGCCCTGTGTCAGACCCTACAGGGATTTCCTGTGTCCCACCTTCACCATCCGAATAAGGACGGTCAGGCCGTCCGGATATCGCTTCCCTCCAGCAGCCTATATTACAGGTTGAATGCATACTCCAGTTGCCCATGTAACAGGCTGGACACACTCCAGTCGCCCATGTTACAGGCTGGACACACTCCAGAATCATGTAACAGGTTGGACACACACTCCAGCCGCCCATGTTACAGGTTGACCACACACTCCAGTCGCCCATGTTACAGGCTGGACACACTCCAGAATCATGTAACAGGTTGGACACACACTCCAGCCGCCCATGTTACAGGTTGACCACACACTCCAGTCGCCCATGTTACAGGCTGGACACACTCCAGAATCATGTAACAGGTTGGACACACACTCCAGCCGCCCATGTAACAGGTTGACCACACACTCCAGAATCATGTAACAGGTTGAATGCACACTCCAGAATCATGTAACAGGTTGGACACATACTCCAGCCACCTATGAAACAGGTTGACCACACACTCCAGAATCATGTAACAGGTTGAATGCACACTCCAGAATCATGTAACAGGTTGGACACATACTCCAGCCACCCATGTAACAGGTTGACAACACACTCCAGAATCATGTAACAGGTTGAATGCACACTCCAGAATCATGTAACAGGTTGGACACACACTCCAGCCACCTATGTAACAGGTTGACCACACACTCCAGAATCATGTAACAGGTTGAATGCACACTCCAGAATCATGTAACAGGTTGGACACATACTCCAGCCACCCATGTAACAGGTTGACCACACACTCCAGAATCATGTTACAGGTTGGACACATACTCCAGCCACCCATGTAACAGGTTGACCACACACTCCAGAATCATGTAACAGGTTGAATGCACACTCCAGAATCATGTAACAGGTTGGACACACACTCCAGCCACCTATGTAACAGGTTGACCACACACTCCAGAATCATGTAACAGGTTGACCACACACTCCAGAATCATGTAACAGGTTGGACACATACTCCAGCCACCCATGTAACAGGTTGACCACACACTCCAGAATCATGTTACAGGTTGGACACATACTCCAGCCACCTATGAAACAGGTTGAACACACACTCCAGAATCATGTAACAGGTTGACCACACACTCCAGAATCATGTAACAGGTTGGACACATACTCCAGCCACCCATGTAACAGGTTGACCACACACTCCAGAATCATGTTACAGGTTGGACACATACTCCAGCCACCTATGAAACAGGTTGAACACACACTCCAGCCGCCCATGTAACAGGTTGAACACACACTCCAGCCGCCTATGAAACAGGTTGAACACACACTCCAGCCGCCCTTGTACATTTGTAACAGGTTGAACACATATTCAAGGGTTATGATTGTGCCAAGGTTTAATTGTGGTAATAAATGTTCGGTAGCCACATAAAATCTTGAAAATGATGTGGTGATGCTGGAAGAAAATATATATATATATATATATATATATATATATATATATATATATATATATTTATATATATATATATATATATATATATATATATATATATATATCAGGGGCAGCGGTCAAAGGTCAAAGGTCATATGCCTATGACTCCCTCTCCCCCCACAAGAAAATTATTAGATTCCTCATGAGAAATACACCACTGCAAGACGCCGCAGATGTTTGTGGGTTTAGGGGGGGGGCTGTCTTGATGAAGATCTGAACTTTATTCTTAGCAGTATAACTTAGTAGTAGTTGTTATAATTGAATAATATAAAACCCTTTTAGAGGATGATAGACATAGACAGAGTTCAACGATGATTTGTCTTGCAAGGTTGTTTCTTCACGCAAGGGTGCCAGGCTGTCTCCCAAAGGCATATGGCCTCGTGAGAGACAGTAAAGAAAAAGACTGAAATGACAAATCTGAGTTGAACTCTGTATTTATTTCATGTTTGTACAGAGTAAATCCGTCAAAAAGCCAGTTTTTGATAAAGTGTTTGAGGCTATTTTGATGACGCAACAGTAGAAAATGGAGAATTAGATTTAGTTTCTTCACGCCCTGATGAAGAATGGGCTTCCCTATGCTTAACTATTGAGTCTATCATTCTCAACATGAAAAAAGACATACATTGCAGTCCCATGCTCACCAGTGATGGATCCAGGATTTGGAAAAGCAAGGGGGGGTAAAAAGGAGGGGACGTTCCCCCTATTTTTGGGAAGATTTATCGCCTAAAAACAAGCAAATAAGCACTGAAAAAAATGTGGGGACAAGCCCCCACGCACATGTTTAAATCCACTAATGCTGCTCACTACATAATGATTCTACATGTGGTCATTGTTCATATACGCTTATAGATTTCACCCTACCTTTACCCTGGCCCTTGGTGTTCGTCTTATGGCATGATTGAGCTGCAAAAAAACTGACCCTAAACCTTACCCTCACCCTGACCATTTATTCAAGAATTGAATTATACACATCTTTGAAAACCCGGTGCTTAAACAGGCAACTATATATATACAGCAACCAGTACAAGTCTATACAAAAATACAAAAAAAAATTCCCCTTTTCCTATTAGACCCCAATGCGTACACATGGCAATACGGTTGTACATACCATATGGTCTGAAATCATCAAAGAGGGCCAATTTTTGTGAGCAGTTATTTTGAATTCACCACGTTGGAAACACCATCTCCCTCAACATGTAGAATGGGACAGATGCAGTCTTTATGAAAAGTTTAACATTCCCCTTGCAGGCCATTTGGTCTTGCAGATTTTATCATTCAGCAGGCCTGGATTGATTTTGACAGGACAGAAAATCTCAGTTTGTCAGGAAGGAAATAATAGAAAACAAGAATTAACTTCCAATTTTAATCAATTAACTCTTCAAAATCTAACAAATAGTAACATCTTTTGTTTTAGGCTGTAAAACCCTGAATAATGGTCCAATCAGCAAGCCGTAAAAACAAGAATGTAGCCCAAGGCCCTGGGATTACAGTCTGACAGTCTGACAATTTTTGTTTGCCCGGCAGTGATTTTGTCAGCAAAAGCTGATGTTTGACGAGTTTTCATATAGACTGCCATACTATTATATTATGCATAAAGCAAACATACATAGACATAAACTATCATCATGAGACTAGGGAAGTTGCTCTGCCATTTCTTTTATAGATATCAGAAAATATGGCCAGAGGGTGAGAAGCATCAGACAGTGAATACTTATGTATTGAATATACCGACCATCTGAAATCAATAAGAAAACCGGCTTTTGCCAGCTGATGGGAGCCGATGAGGAAGGCACGGGTGCTGGTTGGTAGACAGAAGCGCCGAGAGACCGTCCAGGGGTGTCAGGCTTATCCTGCACCGCCTGCTCTCGACCCAACATGGTCATAGCAGGGCTCAGGCTGTCTTGGAGATAGCTCTCTCAGGGGATTAGCCTGGGCTGCCAGCGTCCTGACGTCAGGGACGGCTCCGCCCTTGACTAAGTACCTCTGCGCTTCACAAGAGGGCTCAGTGCGGACAGGCTTCAGGGTCCTAACATCATGGTGTTTGTCCTTCATCCATTCCGATAATTGGACCCCGAAGACTCTAAAGAATTCGCAGTCCTTTTCCTCCCAGACGGGAGTCCATCTCCATCTGCACGGTCTGACACGCCTCTTCCCTAAGAGCCGGAAGGAGCTCGTTGCGGATGGCCGTGTCTGTCCTATCAAACAGGCCGAACAAATAGGCACTTGCTTCCTCACGAAATGCCTCACCGAAATGATCAATAGCAGGGCCACCTGTCATCTGCAGCAGTCCTTTACATCGTTCCACGAACAACTTGGGGACTCCATGCTCGACGCCTTCGCCGTATGCGGGCTGAGCCAACTCCCAACACAGGGTTGCTGTTGGGGTGTCGGCGCCGGACACAACGTTGGAGAAGGTAGCTCCTGCTCCCGAAGTTAGTGTCGCACCACCTACATGAACACGCGGCGTGGCAGCTTGCTTACTGCTCCCTGCAGCTGTAGCTGGTTTGACAGTAGGGGAAGAGTTGGTGGTGACCTTGGGTTGTTGATCACGACCACCTCGAGGTTCCACCGCCTTGCTTCCCGACTTAGCACCGCTGGTACTGGGCTTGGCTGAACCGGTCGAAGCAGACTTCGATGCTTTCGGAGCCGGGGCCGGAGTGGGCTTCGATGCCTGTACGGGCTTCGAAAGGAGTCACTTGCGACTTCGGCTTCTTAGGTTTAGTCGAGCCAGCAGACTTTACAGCATCGGTAGAGTGGGTTCTCTTGTTTCCACTCGTAGAGACTGTTGGTGCTGGCCCACTTGGCAGAAAAACATTTTTTTTTACGTCAAAAAAACGTTTGCAAAACGTTTTTTTTTCAACGTCAAAATAACATTTTTACATGTACTCAAAAAAACATTATTTTGACATTTTTATAAAAACGTTTTTATATCAGGTTAAAAAAAACGTGTTTTTAACGTAAAACTAACATAAATAAAAAATGTTTTTATTTGGTTGAAAATTGGTTGAAAAAGCAAACGTTTTTATTTGGTTGAAAAAACGTTTAAAATGTTTTTTCAACGTCAAAATAACGTTTTTTAAAAACATTTTTATCCAAACCAAATAAAAACGTTTGCAAATGTTAAAAACACGTTTTTTGCCTAGTGGGGGGTCTCGAGGACGACTTGCCTCCCGCAGCAGGTAGGCACCGTAGAAAGCAGGCATGAGTTCCGGTCTGATGTACAGACGCTTCGTAGACAAAGGGGCTGGTGCAATCCACATCTAGTGTCTAGTCGGCGCGCCTGTCTTTTCATTCCGCTAACACTTACTTAATTAGTGTCTCCACTAGCTGTATGGTACCCTCAGCATTGTACTTGTGGGGCTGCTTATAGGACTTAAGATGACGCGCCATCAAGCCCCTTCACACAGTCACGAAAGGAGGAGAGGTCGGGTCATCGGGGTCCTGGTAACATGGAATGGTCTTGTCCACTTTTACACATCCGAACTGTGGACGGATGGCTCGATGCTCTTCCACCAAGTGTCGAGCATACCTGCCGTCGGTCGCATACACACAAGGTGGGAACCCCTTAAGTGTACAGTTCTCAAAAGCACACTGCTGCCCCGGATTGAAAATGCGCCAAACAAAGCCAATCGGTTGTCTCTCGGGCAGCGACACCCCTGACGAGTCTAAGGTATTCGCGATGTTCTCGATCATCGAGACATACCAATCAATGGCATGAGTATTGTCCGAATACCACTCCTCGTCATCACTTCCGTCTTTTCCGACGAGGCTGGGGAGAACCACTTGACCATTCTTGCGGTAATCCTGAAGCTTAGTCAAGGGTCTGTCACTGACGCACTCCGCGCGTCGCTTGGCAGTGATCCCTGACAGTCGCCTCCACTTGTCGACAGCCTTGGTCGTGTCCGGGGGTGAGGCTAAAGTGCTCTCCACGGCACCTGCCTCCACCTCCGTCGGCTTGGTTCCAGGCTCGTGGGGAGCAGTGGACTCACTGCTCTTCTCACGAGCTGGCGCCTTCTTGGCTGAGGGTTCCTTTTAACCACCTTCCTTCTTGGACACCTTCGGGATCTTTAAGTCTTTCAAGGTACCTTTTGGTGCCTTCGATTCGGGAGTCTTCCTGCTCTTCGAACCTGAAGTGGTGGCACTTTATGATGCAGCCGGAGGCGACGGCTCGTCGACCTCCATCACATCAGGTGAGGAGTCTCTTGAGGCTGCAGCAGCCGCGGCTTCCAAGTCGTGCTTCTGCTGCTTCGAGGCCTCTTCTGCCTTTCGGCGAACCTCCTTCTCCTTCTCTTGAGACTTTGCCAAGGCCTTTTGTGCCTCCTCAATCTGCCTCAGAAGGGCTGCACTCTTGGCCGAGGTTGACTCGAGCTCTTGCTCGGGTCGAGTCTTCTTGGATTTTTTCTTCTTCTGAGACTAGTGACTCGCCGAAGAGCTGTACCCAGACTGCTCGTCGGAAGAGGACCCCATGGCTCTTCTTGAACGATGGGCTCATAGGAATGTGTTCTCCGAGGAGCCTCGAACCGTTCTCAGACGGACCGAAGCGTCAAAGGAGCGTCGAGGTGTTTCGATCCACACTCGAAGATGGTTTTACGAGAGAACACGAACCTGCGCTCAGGCAGGTCGTGTCCCTTGAGACGATTTCTTGGGTAACCTCCTACACTCCAGTAGGAAGTACCCACGTAGGAGAGAACTGCTGACCTAAGGTAGGCTTAGTCCAGCTTATCTGCGTCCCACTCTCAAGAGCAGGGTGCAAATGTGACCTCCGGGGCATGCGACACGGCCTTTTATCACTGAGGCGCGCGTCTCTGATTGGAGGGACGGTGTACATGACTGAGGGGAGCGTTCCCCAATTGGTTCACAGCGCATCACGTTCCAAAACTGGAACGACTCACTCTCTTCGCACCGTCACGCTCTGGTTCTTAAGTCGTTGCATTGTTTGCATATGCCATTGTTCTATGAGGGCTATGGGGCTTCGACACTATCAATATGGTCACTAAGGGCACCTTCGTCTCACTAGACTACCGGGACTAAAATTGGTTCCAATATGGACCTGCCTATCAGGTAGAATCCATCAGCTTAAACTGGGAACCCATCCACACAGCCTAATTAAACAAAGGGCATTAAGTTTCGCATATTTCTAGTCCTGAAATGTCTCAAATTAAGAGGCAATCGTATGACTTCTCGTTGTGTAATTTTTTATTTACGTTGGCTTCACGTCCACAGACAGATTTACCTACGAACGGCACCCATTATTTAATTCCTTATTAAACACAGGTTGGTACATCTGCTGTTTAGTATTGTGCGATCCATCGATTACTGAGTTGGGTTTAATCTAGGACTTTTCCTGATTTTAACCCCATCTGTAGGAACAAGTGTTGAGTCTCAAGGCGACTCACCATCTTTTGATGTAGCCATGCCGGCCGGGTTCTTAGCCCGTTTCCGTCGGCGTCGGCCTCCCATCACTTGTGGCGGCGTAGATGAAGGGCCTGGAGTGTTTGCTCTAGGTTTTGTTTCATCCTCGACACTTGTCGACCGTCCCTTTGATGAGTCTTTGCGCTTAAGCCTTGCTCGAGTCATAGGCCTGGTCTGGAGTGACTGATCTTCGACTTCAATCGAAACGTTTCGATGTGAAATTTGTTCAGCCATTTGCACCTTCGAGGGGGGCTCGAGCTGTCGATGTCCCTTCAAAGGCAGTTTAGAAGCTTTCAACTTATCTCTATGAGCTGGTCGTTTTGATGGTTTACTAGCGTCCAACACCTCCACCTTGGTCAGTTTCCGAGCCATATCCTGCCGTTTTCGATGACCCTGCTTAGTTTGTTTTCCAGGTCGCGGTCTTTCGATCTCTATTTCAACCCTTTCAGAAACAGACTTAACCCTTTTCGTGGCCCCACAAGAAGATGAATCATCCTCAAGTTGTGGTTGCAACAACTCAACAGTTTTTGATAGTTCTATGCCCAACCACCGGTGTACTCTATCAACATTACTCTTTTGAAAACGACCACGAGACGATCGAAGTAATAGTGTCGACTCAGAGAGGACAGAATCCACTTCGAACGGCCTGTCCCAGTTGGTGGCTAGCTTCATAGCTGCTTGGGGGGTGTGGTACCTCACCACCTGTTCCCCAACTGAGTACCTTCTCTGCTTCAGCCCATAGTCATACCCAACCTTCTGGCATTCAGCAGATTTACCTAAATTCTCTCTTACCATGCTATAACTTTCTCTCAACCGATCTCGAAGTTGTTCCATGAAAGTAACGGAACAAGGGACCTCGAGTGGGTTCTCGATTGAGCTGAAAATTACATCAGCCGGCATGAGAATTTCTTCCCCGGATACCATCATATTTGGACTGCATCCAGTAAAACTATGCTCAGAGCTGTTATATGCTGACACAACATATTTAGCCTGTTTGTTCCAGTCATACATATGCTTGTCAACTAACATAGTCAGACTCTGAATCAATGTTCTGTTGAACCTCTTCACCTGACCATCACTCTTGGTTCTCTGTTTTACAATTGTCAAATATTCACACATTTCAGAGAAGAGACGAGACTCAAATTCCCGCCCTTGGTCGGAATGCAGGAGCAACGGGACGCCAAAGGTCAAGACCCATTCGTCCACGAAGGCTTCTGCACAGGTCTCTGCTGTGTGATTTGGTAAAGGAATAGCACGAACATACTTGGTGAAGTAATCCTGGATTACTAACATACAAGTATTCTTGTTTGGTGTGGGTGCAAAACCCGAGATGATATCCATAGCTATCCTCCCGAAACTCACCCCGAACAACTCTTGGTGCAAAGGAGATTTACCCATACCCTCTCCGGGCTTCACCAAGCAACAGGTGGGACAATGTCGAACCCAAAGACCTATGTCCTTCCCCATTCCCGGCCAGTAATATCTCCTCTTCACCTTTTCTAGAGTTCGTTTTCGACCAAAATGTGCCGCTGTTCGAAGTCCATGGCAAAAGGAGAGTACCTCACCCCTCAGTTGGCGTGGTACTACTACTTGGATCGTGCGCCTTGCACGACCCGCCTCGACCTTCCAGCGACAAAGCAAGCCTTCGCGGAAAGTTAAGAGGGGCCATTGCCCTATTAATTTCCGTACCTCGGCACTCTCAATTGATACCTCAGGCCTAGTAGGTTTAGCCCCCTTACCTAGCCATTCAGCAACTTGCCTGACGTCAGTGTCCACTTTTTGAGCATCAATGAGTTCATCGAGAGACCAAAACGCAACACCCACCCTACTGTCTACTAGACTACCTACAGCCGCCAAAACAGCATTGTGACTGCCACAGTCCGTGCAATCTGACCTTTGGCATTCAGATGCTTGGCACCACTTCGATGTTCGATCTTTGAATTTTCGAGACCGAACTCCGAGAGATGCGCCAGCCACCTTCCCATCATTCCTTCAGTCAGGAGCCATTTCAAAGAGGAATGATCGGTGCGGATAGTGAAGTTACCACGATAGAGGTAGTGCCTAAACTTCCTGGTGTACACGACGACTGCTAACAGTTCTCTTTTGGTTGTGCAGTAGTTTCGTTGTGTTTTACTAGCAAAAGAGATTGGGACTTCCATCCCGTCCTGTATCTGGGATAGAACAGCTCCAATCGCCATGTTGCTAGCGTCAGTGTCTAAGATAAAACGACCGTCGGTTGTGGGGAATCGAAGTACAGGGGTCTCCTTGAAACTTTGTTTTAACTCAACAAAAGCATGTTCAGCCTTTTCTGTCCATGCGAATGCCTCGTAACGACCTCTACTACCTTTAGGTTTCTGGACCACAAGGTCCTGCAAAGGACCCACAAGTTCAGCAAACCCTGGGATGAACTCCCGGTAGTAGGAACAAAAGCCAATGAAGGATCATTGTATTGGGCCTAGACCAAGTCATTACGTCGCTAATCTTCCCCGGGTTGGCTTCTACACCCTGTTCAGACACGATTCGGCCCAGGTACTTGACTGAAGCCCTAAAAAGCTGACACTTTTTAGCCCCCATGCACAAATCCTGTTTGCCATTGCTTCATTCGTCATTTTACCGAAGATGATGATATCATCAAGGTAAACTAGGCAAGTCTTACCTAATAAACCTCTCAACATCTCCTCCATCATTCGCTCGAATGTGGCGGGAGCGCTACACAAACTCCATCCGATCGAATTCATAGAGCCCCCTCTGGTAGGAAAAAGCGGTTTTCTCGATATTGTCGGGATTCATCCGATCTGCCAATACCCAGATTGGAGATCGAGACAACTAAACCACTTATTTCCCCCAAGGCATCCAAGCATTCGTAGATGCGTGGGAGAGGGTTGTCACTCCATTCAGATATCGATAATCGATGCAGAATCTCATGGTCCCATCCTTCTTCGTAAGCATCTGGACAGGACTGGACCAGGGACTAGTACTTGGCCTAACCACCCCCGTATCCAACACCTCTTTTAGTTGCTCATCCACTACAGCCTTCTTGCTGAGAGGAATTCTCCTATAAGGGACTCAGATAGGTTGTGCATCACCAGTTTCGATGCTATGCAGACATCGATTGGTGCGCCCTAACGGTTCGTCTGGACTTTTAAAGACAACTGCGGGCTTATGCAGTAAGGCGGATAGCTTCAGTCTTTCTTCTGGCCGGGTCAGGTGAGTATCACCATACATATCTAATAGCCAGGTAGGGAGCTCCCCCGTGTGGGTGCTCACAAGTTCTACTGTCTCGACGTCTGCAGCTTCTTGCTCGAGACGCATCATTCCAGATCCTACCTCTAGCAAAGAGAATTCACCATTTCTATCAGCATATTGTACGGTACCAACAACCTGGCCTTTCTCCAGGACAATGTCTCGATTCAGTTCATTACAGACAGGAAACACTGTTCGACGGACATTGCTCACAAGGGCAGCCTCACCAACCAACCCAAAACCTCTCAGAGTTTTCAGATCGGGTTCGACTATGCCCTGTCGATCTCATTACAGACCCTCGGATTTCACTAAGACATCGCATCGATGTCTAGCTGGTATCCTAGTGGTCTGTGCTACTCAGGCAATCGACGATATTCTTTTCAGTTTACACTGATGGTGCTCTTCTCTCGGCTCTGTCATGACCAATTGACCCAACCTCGGGTTAAGGATCATGCCATACATTGCCGTAAAGTCCAGTCCCAGAATACCATCGTCGGCCACATTGGCTACTATAGGGCACATAGTAGCTCGAGGCGACCTTCAGAGGTAGAACCACTTGACCATAAGTCCGCATTTCGGCCTAGACGCAGTGCACGCCGTTATTCCCTCGTAGAGATTATCTGACGGCACCACTAACGCCCTCGCAAGTTCCCGAGAGATAATGGTAAGGCTGGCACAAGTATCTATTAGGAAGTCTAAAGAACGTCCTCGAATCTCTGCGGACAGGTACCAACATTTCCCCGACAAAAGGGGCGGTTCCTGCTAGCATCTTCAATCCCACGTCAGTACTCAGATCGATCCCCTTCTCCCTTAGAAAAGAGAGACAGGGATCATCTGAGGGAAGCTCTGTTGCGCAGACTCTGGCCAGCTGCCGCACCAGGGCTTCTCTCCCGGCGTCGACTTTCACTTTCAATTCAGTCGAAACCTCGACCTCAGAGTTCGGGCTGCCAGCGCCTTGTTCTTTGGTCATTGAGGCTTTTTCTACACCGACATCTTTGGAATCAGACCGTTGATCAACCGGTGCCACTGTGGTAGAGGGCTTGGACGGCCCTACCGGGACCTTACCTAGTTCCTTTGAATCTACTGTCATTTGATCAGAAATGCCATAGGTGCTGATACCTTGGCTTTTCGATGGTCGGTCAGCTCGATTGCCACGTCGAGCTGCCCGCCTCAGTTTTCCGTCGCGTCAGGCGGTAGGCTCGGGGCATGTTCGTGCAAAATGCCCTTGCCTCTTACAATTCCAACACTTGGTGTCGGACGGAGGGGTAATCGGCTTCTCCGAGTTAGTAGCAGGAACATTCCCTCCCTCGATTACCTTGAGTAAATTCTGCAATTGACTCAACGAGAAGGTTTGTTCCTGTACCTTGGGGTTGGATTTGCCTGTAGGTTTCTGGTTTCAATTTGCCTGTAGGTTTTTGATTTTTCTTAGCCTTATTCCCCCCCACAGGCTTTGAGTATGAGGACACATCACCCTGTTCCCCATCGACCAAACTGCTGTTGCATTTGTCAAGGTAGGAGTCACTTCGGCAGTAGTTGTCGTTTCCTCAACAACTCATCTGCCAAGTCCATGATATCCTTGAAGGACATGTATGTGCTCCATTCTCGTAACACGTCTTGTTGCAAATCAGTGTCATATAATCCTCCTATGAACAACTGGTTGACTTTGGTTATTAGCCATTCAACCAAGAAGTCCACACCTGCGTAGGCATCGCTGGCAAGTCGTCTTAAAGTGAAGCCATAAGCCCTAATGCTTTCGTTCTTACCCTGGCGTCTCTTCTCCATAGTGACAATGGGATCCTGCAGGCTTGAGGTCATGGCTTCAGTTACCATGTCTACCAGCCCTTCGAGGGTCCCGTCACCATGCTCCTCCCATAACCACACAGTATCAGCTGCAGGGCCATTTTGGAGCAACATGAGGAGTTGAGCTAATGCCATACTCGAGGTCCATACATTTACTCGACGGACATGATTGAATCCATGGTACCAACGGAGCCAATCATCCTTCCATGTAAATGCGGGACACTCGACTGACCTAGTTCGAGCCAGTCTATGCCCAATAGAGGTATTCTCTACCTGATCCAGAGCGAACGTTGTACCTCTCCTAGGTATCTGATGGTCCATCCCCATGTTTCTCATAGTGGTATCTGCATGACTATGATTCATCCCCAAGGTATTACCAGATTCAACATCACTCATACGTGAAGCCTCGAACCTGATATCCTTATATTTAGGAGGATCAACATGTTTTGTGTAGCAATGGGAGTCGAAAACTGTCCGATCACATCACTTAGACCATCAGAGCGCGGCATCGAAGGAATGGGTTAGGTTTGGCGTGATCTCGATTATACCCTCGAGATATTGTTGATAGTCCCAACCATTCGATCGATTTCTGACTGTTGTTTTGAACATTCCGCCTGCCTCAATTCCGATACAAGGAATTCCAGTCAGATACGTTCTGCTTTCGAGAGATCTCGTTGCTCGCTTAGGGCAAAGAGTTGCTTAACCTCCATCATGGCACGGTTAAGCCACTCCCTATAGTCAGGGTTCTCGGCTTGATCCCCTGAGGTAGCAACCCTAGCAGTGCTGCATTCACTACTTTGTTGCTTCTCCTGAGGTCTAGCGGCACGCACTTTCATGTCTGTTTGCTCCTGCAGACGTTCTTCAAGTGCGAGTTCATCACGAACTTCTTGATTAGCCCTGGCTTCATCAGCCTCTCTACGAGACGTCATCTCTCGGCAGAGTTTGTCGTTTTCTCAACGCATGGCTTCCAAAGTACTCAAATCTTTCTGATCCTTCAGAGATTGAGCTACTAAGGTTTTAGATTGTATAGATTTAAACTCGGCTTCATGCCTTGCTTTACGTTCCATCAAAATCTGATATTCAGCCAACTTATCCGCGTGCATGATGCGCTCCTCACAGCAATGACGCTTTTCTGCCTCATCCCTGGCTAGAGCATCCTCATCAGCTTGCATCTGACAGAGTAACGATTCACGTTCCTGACATAGCTTTTTAACCTGCTTTTCATAATCATTTAGGTGACCAGCTACTTCTTCAGAATGCTCTTCTGATTTTTGACTCAGCTCATGCTTCAACTCTTGCAGTCGTTCCCCCAACATAGTCTTCTCTACTTCCTGTATTTTCAACTTATGTTTGAGGGACGTCTGTTCATGTTGGGCATCCCGAAAATCGTTTCGAGCTTTCTCAACACATTCTCAGCGGCTTGTTGCAAGGCGTTCGATCTTTGCTTTTAGTGATTGACACTCTGCAGCTGTCAATCGACTACGCTCGATCTCAGACTTCGTAGCAAGCAAAGACTCTTTCTCACTCGAGAGTTGTTTGATCTTCTCTTGAAGATCTTCAAGCTCTGGATTAGCGATTTGAGTTTGGTTTGAAGTCTCCAGCGCTTGCTGCCTAAGCTGCTCCAATCTCAGCTCTATTTCTACATTCTTCTCCTTAGCTTTCATGGTGTTACTCTTGAGAGTATCCAACTGGTGATGACCTTGTCGTAGTTGGCGTTCTTGCTCACGCAACAACTCTTCGGTGAGTCCCTTGTCGCTGTCTACACTTCCAGGTATAGAAATAGGAGAGGGACCCTCGAAAGACCAACTACCAAGGCCTATTGGAGTTCCCATAGGCGATGCTGTCCTTTACACATAGGACAAACTCTGTGTCCTAAGGAAATTCTCAGCAGCTGGAGAGAGTTGAGTCGATACTCGCCAATTGAGTAATCGACTCCTTTGATACAGGCCCAACGGGTCAGTCGATGGACCTGTAATCAGTGAGTGGGTTATACCACCACCGATTAGTGGATTGTTTGTATCCACTAACAGACCTGTAGCCCCTTGAGGTTGGTGATCGGGGTCATCACCTTCATTCAAGTGGCCCTGCATGTTGAACTTGAGCTCGCAGTACTTATGTGGACTAAAGTTAACAACTGGTCACGGCACCAGTGTAGCGTTCTACCCCTCGATGCTAATCGAATCTTTCGATAGACAACGAAGAACAACTAGTCAGGTTCCAGTTAAAACTTTATTGCCAATAACGCATAGGCATCAGCCGTTCTCGATGACAGTTCACAGGTAGTAGTGTTCAACCTACTAAGCAACTCTCGACACTAGACGACTAGCACTGCCTTATAGTGTCTATATTCAACAAGTAACATATACCTTCTCTGTGCAGCACCACAGAGAAGTATTATAACATGGTAGTCGGGCGGCCGCCAACCATCGCTCACAATGGTCTGTCACGACTGGACTGACCCTAAGGAAGGTCGTAAAACGGCCTTATATACACCAGAGTTGAGGGCCACGTGACCTTGTGGTGACGTGGCGCTGGACTCCAGCGCCCCCAGGCGTCGGGTATGAGAGGTGTCGCCCATGAGGACCATGAAGGTACCTCGAGGACGATTCACGACCACCACAAGGTATTGGCCTCACTGATTGATGCTTTCCCCCCTGGATTGTCAGTCATTACGACAGGACTGAAGCCATTGCTGTCAAAATCGCTGCAGGGCCTGCAGAAATGACCAGTCTGCAGGACCGAATGTCTGACTGTAATCTTGGGACCTTGGGCTGCTTTTTGGTTTTCATGGCTCAGGTCCTTCCAAAATCAGTCCAGGCCTGCAGAACACTAAGATCTGCAGGACCAAATGGCCTGTAGACTGCAGTCACTGTATACTTCAGAGTCTGGAGGTTGCAGTACACCAATTGACGGGAGGTGGCAGCAGGGGACACTTTCGTAGCTCTGCACTGAAGGGTGTTGTACAAAGATTATTGGTCTAAAATCTGATAGTGGGTAGGCAAACCAGGTGTCAAATTAATCCTAGGGTGTATATTAATTGATTGATTTGAGTGTTATTTAGGCTGATATTTGATGGTAAGTTGAGGGGGGTGCACTCTATTTAATTAGAGAATTTATTGAAATCATTCACTGCAAAACCCCCAAATCTGGGTATGTCTACACTCTATGGCCGATAGCAGAAAAGTTAATTACAATGTCTTTGCACCACATCTCATGGCCCTAAATCAATGGGAAAAATGTGTGCCTACAAGAAAATAACAGTGGTTAAGCCCAGAAATGCGCACAAATATCTTATTTTCGCCAACAGTGAGAAAATAATTAGTGTCTTGCAGCCTGGACATGTCCAAGACTGTTGAAATCTATGATAGGGAAAGGGGGGCATAGAAATCTATGAGTGCCAAGACATTTGAATAGTACACCATGGTATGAATGCAGTAAGTTGGCATCAGTGTGGCTGCCCCTTTGTTCTATGGGAAGAATGCACAGGGATACATACACAATGGAGATATGATGATGGAGCTAGATGCTGCTAAAATATCAAGAAGACTTTGATCACATTCAGCAAGACTATAAGGCAATTAGTTAGAATCGCACTGCCCATGTACTTGGCTAGAGGCACGTCATAGTATCCTTCCTGTGTATCTGTTATATGGAAAGGTCTTCACCTCAGATACCAACCCACTGCCTACACATGGGTAACATGCTGAGCAGCAGTTTGAGATTGCTGATGATACGGCATAAGGAATACTAAAACCTACCACACCGAATTACATACCTTTCGTGATATTACAAAGCATCAAAGGTTGCTTTTTGGTAGATAGATCCTGAGCTGCCATGAGATGCCAGCAACTTTGGAGAGAAGCCTTACATAACTGCAAACAGTTTTAAAAGAGTGTACTGTGATCGCACACATCACTAGGACTGCAAATTTCAATGCTAATCCTATGGCAATGTTGGTAAAATCTGAAAGGAGTAGGTTGTTAGGAAACACCGTTGAGACTAACCATAACTAGGAAATCTCCAATGGAGCATAAATATCTACATGTACACAGTGAAAATATCTCATCCCAATAATGATGGAATACTCATCCCAAAGTTGCCGGATATTATTTTCAGAGATTCCTTGTACATTTGTGTACCACTGTACTGCCACCTGGGGCTTCTTGTAAAAACCTACTTGTTCACTGCTTTACAATTATGGTGGTTTACTCTTCCATTATATGAGGATCCCTGTTCTGTTACATTCAAGAGTTATCTTTTACCATGTATATTCATAAGGGCGGTTAGCAGTAGATCGCGAGTGTACATATATTGACTTTCAGGTTACACACACAGCTCGGATAAACTTCAAACTGACTGATATAAGCACCAAAATACAGTTTTGTGTTTCTTCAATATTTCTCGTCTTGCATTTTTTTCTATTTCTTGGAACATTTTATCATGTTAGATTTAGACAATGTTCAGATCATTGTGAGAGATGGCTGAAGCGTGGGAATATCACATCCTTGACTTGAGCACCAAGAAAATACAGAGCCAGCCACAATAAACAGAGACTTATCCCAACTTGGAGTTTCAAGCAAGCTGCAGGCAATTGGAACATAGTTCACCAATACAGAAACCAAAGAAAAGAAGGAAGGTGAACATACGTGTATGCTGCAATACGGTTTATAGATATACAAGTAACTACCGCAGACATATTCGGGTGGAGCATGAGTTACAGCGCTTTACCTGTGCTAAATGTGAGAGGGTCTACAAAAGGAAGGACTATCTGATTCGGCATCTCAAGAAGATTCATTGAGGCTTTTTATAGTATTCAGATCAACCTTGAGACCAGGAAGAAATTTCTGAAGATGGTGCGAGTAGACCTGTAGTGTAAGATTGAGAATGGTATAGGATTGTATGGATCATGTTAGAACATTCTAGAATAGTGTAGCATAAGCTTGCTTGTGTGTGGTTCATGGTGATGTTAGTAGAAAGTTCTGGAAATATATAGAACACCATGGTATGTGTAGGATCCATCCTTTGTCTTCCCCATAATACATAAGCAAATGTCAACGACCATTGAATATTTTTGCATCGTATTCCCCGAAGTGAGTCTGCCGTATTCAACGAGGCCTTATAGGCCGAGTTGAATGCGGGCAGACTCACCAAGGGGAATACGATGCAAAAATATTCCATGGGAGTTGACATTTGCATTTATGTCATGGCCCTACGGGGTTAATTTGCTTTAAAATAGAGAAACACAGCTCAGATCTGTTCAGAATCCAAGATGGTGGACACCCATTGAATACGGCCACATTGTATTCCATCCCCCCCATTGAATACGGCATGTCCGGTACTATTCTATAGTAACGGTCATATCTGCCATGACATAAAAGAACTTTCTAGAATTACTAAGGCTATGATTTATAAGGGCCTCCTTCTGGTTCCCCATTCATTCAACAACACTAAGTCAGACCTGACACATGGACATTATTGGATTACTTGCTGACATTGGACTTTGTACCTGAGGACTATAGGAGGCAATATTCTTTGTACAGGTTACATCAAGGTAATACATGTACACAGGTTACATCAAGGTTATACATGTACACAGGTTACATCAAGGTTATACATGTACACAGGTTACATCAAGGTTATACATGTACACAGGTTACATCAAGGTTATACATGTACACAGGTTACATCAAGGTTATACATGTACACAGGTTACATCAAGGTTATACATGTACACAGGTTACATCAAGGTTATACATGTACACAGGTTACATCAAGGTTATACATGTACACAGGTTACATCAAGGTTATACATGTACACAGGTTACATCAAGGTTATACATGTACACAGGTTACCTCAAGGACACTGTACCTACTACATGTTAAAGACTATATCACCTGTGGATTATATTGTGCTACTGTGACATCTATAGGAAATAAGCATCTACCAGTGGGATTAGATCTCCTATGGACAATTTCTGTGTGACTGCAGGGCATTTATCAACTCTGTGAGAGTACTTATGCACCTGTACCCTGCTGTTGTGTGGATTAAGGAATAAACAGTAGTAAGTTTAACTTGTCACAAGGACTTTGACTCAATTCATTGGCTTTGGCCACTACATTGGGTACAAAGAATAGTCTTCAAGAACCAGGATATTAAGCAAGGATCCCTAGCACATCAACATGTCACAGACTGGTGCCAGGCATAGAGAACCAAGCAAGATGCTGGACCCAGATAGTGTTAGGTTGGAGAAAATGGTCACATTACGCCGTTCAAGAGGTGGCCATGCTGGTGCATTCACCAAGTAGGTCAATGACTTAATGCATAAGATGGACTGTGGTGTTGATTTACCTGATGTTCAAGTGGCACTTGAGAAAGCTACATCTGCATTTGTGCTATTCTCTAAAGTGCATATGGACTACATGAGTCTGGTTATGGACATTGAGCCTCATAGCGCCCTCAATGAAGACACCATATATACCAAACTTGAGGAAAGGTATAATGAGGCCAAGAGACAGTATACCTCCTTTGTTGAACAACATCAACTACAAGACAGTATTACACCTCATGACAGTGTGTCCCAGGCTGGCACTGGTGCCACCTCAAGGGCTTCACGTGCATCAAGTACCCGAGTGAAGGCAGCTGCTAAACGGGCTGCCCTTGAAGTCAAAGCTAAGGCTCTTCAGGAGATGCAGGAGCTTGAGCTTATGCAGCTACAAATGGAACAAGAAGCTGAAGAGCAGCGAGCTGAGGCACGTCGCCGAGATGAGCAGCAGCGAGCAGAGGCACGCCGCCGAGGAGAACTACAGCGAATAGAGGCACGCTGCCGAGAAGAGGAGGCTGTACGTCAGCAGGAAGAGGCTGAGCGTCAGCAGGAAGAGGCTGAATATCAAAGCAGGCAGAGGGAGCGGCTTTTTGAGCGCGAAAGAAAGAAGCTTGAACTACGCCGTCAGCAGCTACAGATGAAGGCTGAAATGGATGCTGCGGCAGCAGAAGAAGAGGTTCTGACCAAGTTCACTGAGTACCTTGATTATACATATAAGGGATCAAAGGTCAGTCAAAATGTTACTGATAAATATCTTGGTAATAGCATTGCTTCTGTGTCTAAGAAACATGTAGCTAGAGTTGATAGTGATGTAAAGTTGCAGTGTGGGGGGATATTTGATTCTACTACTGAAAATGAAGTCTCACATCATCTGGGGGGTCCTATAGGTACTAGTACTGTCAGGAAACATACCACCTCAAGCTTAGATAAGAATCACCCAGGAGTTGTAGAAAAGTCAATCCTCAACCCCCTTGCAGCCGAGTGGACAGGATCACCTATACCAGGAAATACTGATAGAAAGTCAGATGGGCAGTTCAGCTTTGAACAAGTAGCTAGGATCATTGAACTAGTTAAATCACCACAAGCATCAGTCAAGGATAGTGCAAAGCAGTCACCTGAGTCTGTTCCTAATGATTTTGGTCAAAACAGCCAGGGGACTGGTTATGCAGCCCATGAGTCTCAAATGATGTTACAACGCCAGATGATTGATGTCATCCGTCTCCCAAAGACAAGCCTGATAAAGTTTGATGGGGACCCTATGAAGTACTGGACCTTTATGAATGCCTTTGATACCAGTGTGGATAAGGCCAACATTGAGGCTAGTGATAAACTAACTAGGCTGTTTGAGTATTGCACAGGAAAGGCATTAAAGGTGATACAGCCGTGTGCACTAATGATCCCATCAGAAGGCTATAAGAAGGCAAGAGAACTCTTAAAGCAGAGATTTGGTAATGACTTCATGATCTCAAAGGCATGGATCTCAAAGATTACTGAAGGTCCAGCTCTGAAGCCAAATGATTGTGAAGCCCTGCAGGACTTTGCTGATGATGTTAGGGGCTGCATGGAAACACTACGAGCTATGAACAGGCTAAAGGAGGTAGACTCTCAGGATAGAATGGTAAAAGTCATGACAAGACTTCCAATGTACCTCCAAACTAGATGGCGTAAGGAAGCTTATAGGATCCGAGAGAGATTTGGTGAATATCCAAACTTCCACGAATTTGTGCAGTTCCTTGAGATGGCTGCCGGAGAGGCCAATGACCCAGTATTTGGACATGTAGTGTCAGCAGCCAAAGAACCAAAGGTTAAGCCTTCTGTGCCAAAGAAGAAGGGATCAAGCTACAATGTGAATGCAACAGATACTGGCACTTTAAGCCAAGATGGCAAAACTACACCTGATCCACCCCAGAAGGAGAATAAACCCAAGGAGTACAAGTGTCGGATTTGTGATGCCGATGGTCACAGAGTTAGTGGATGTGACAAATTTAAGAAGATGACCCTGGAAAAGAGACGAGAAGTTGTAAAAGAAAAAAGACTGTGTTTCAATTGTCTTGACTACAGCAATCATAGCTCCAAGGAATGTAAAAGGCCTAGAGCCTGTCAAGAAAAGGATTGCAAAGGGAAACACTCAACATTGCTGCATCAACCAGTAAAGGTCACCACTACTCAGTCCGGAAAGGATGGAGACCAAAAGGAAGAACAGAAGTCTCAAGACAAGCAGGTAGAAGAAGCCAAAAGTTATGCATGTGGGCAATCGAATGTTGAAAGCACAAAGGTCGCCTTACCTATAGTTTCTGTGTATGTCAGAGGGAAAGGTCAGACTAATTACACACGCACATATGCTCTGCTTGATCCAGGAAGTAACAAGACCTTCTGTTCAAAGGACTTGGTCCAGAAACTTGACCTTAAAGGACAAACAACCTGTCTGTCCCTAGAAACCCTTGGTGAAGGTAAAAGCACAGATGCCCTAGAAGTTTCCCTGGAAGTGACAGCCACTACAGGCCCCAAGAAGAAACGCAAAGTGGTTCAGCTGGAAAAGGTCTATGCACTGGCCAGGTTCCCTAACCTAAGGGACAACACACCATCTGCAGCAGACGTTAAGAAATGGGATCACCTTAAACATTTGACATTGTTCCCGAAGGAGAAGTCAGATGTCACTCTACTCATTGGGCAAGATGTCCCAAGTGCTCTGATTCCACTTGAAGTTAGACAGGGAAGAGAGGGTGAACCTTATGCCACTAGAACAAGTCTAGGATGGACACTCAATGGACCACTACAAAGTGGGAATCCAAAAGACCCTGCTCTCTGTCATTTCATACAGGCCAATCAAGGACCAGAAGTAAGCTTAGAAGCTCAAGTGGAGCAGTTCTGGAAGCTGGACGTGGGTCAGACTTTAGCTGGTAGCCTTCCACAAATGTCACAAGATGACAAAAGAGTTCTTGATGTATGGAATGAGTCTATCCGGCTCAAAGATAGACATTATGAGATGGACATACCCTTTAAGGTTACACCTCCGGAGCTACAGGACAACAAGAAAATGGCAGAAAAACGCCTACAAAGCCTTAGAAGAAGACTATCCAAGAACCCTGAACTTCATAGCCTTTATAAGGCAGGGATAGACACCAAGTCCAACCCAGCTGATGATGCTTCTCGTGGTATCAGTGCCAAAGAAATCCTGCGTAGCAAAAGGTGGAAACAGGGGCCGGACTTCTTGTGGAAGGATAAGTCCCAGTGGCCAGATGTACCTCCAAGATCCCCTGACCTACTAGATGATGACCAAGTAGTCAAGAAGGCGGCCAAGGTGTGTGTCACCCTCACTGAAACAGAAGATCACTTGGAACAAATGTTCAAGAGGTATTCAAGCTGGTACCGTCTAAAAAAGGCTGTTGCTTGGCTAAGTTGCTTTGTTCAATGGCTCAAAAAGGGAAAGCCTAAACTCAAATCTGATCTCAGTGTGGAAGAGCTACAAAGGGCTGAGAAAGACATTATCAGATATGTACAAAGGACATCTTATGCAGATGAGCTCAGAAGCCTAAAATCAGGCAAACAAGTCTCACAAAGGAGCTCCATCTACAAACTAGATCCATTCAAAGATACTGATAACATGCTCCGAGTGCAGGGCAGGCTCCAAAGTGCACCAATAACTGACTATGCCAAACATCCTCTCATTTTGCCAAAGGACCATCATATTGCTGAGCTCATTGTGAGACACACACACGAGTGGACTTCCAGGCACTCAGGACGAGAGTATGTCCTGTCCAAGGTCAGAGAGAAATACTGGATACCACAAGGACATCCCTTGGTAAACAAAGTGCTACAGGACTGTGTAATATGCAAGAAATTGAGAGGGAAATTAGGTGTTCAGAGAATGGCAGACTTGCCTACAGACAGAGTCACACCTCACAAGCCACCCTTCACCTATACAGGAGTAGACTGTTTTGGCCCATTTTATGTCAAGAGGGGCCGGAGCCAGGAAAAGAGGTATGGTTGTCTATTCACCTGTTTGACCACAAGAGCCATACACATTGAAATCCTGAGCTCAATGGATGGGGACTCATTCATCAATTCCCTGATAAGGTTTATCGCTCACAGAGGAGTTCCTGAAAAGATCAGATCAGACAATGGAACCAACTTTGTTGGTGGCAACAAGGAGCTGCAGGAGTCAATACAGAAGTGGAATGAAGATCACAAGACAAAGGAGAATCTTCTGATCAGAGAAATCAAGTGGGAGTTCAACCCACCAGCTGCATCCCACATGGGTGGAGTATGGGAAAGACAAATCAGGACAGTGCGCAAGGTATTGAATTCCATACTCAAAGATCAAGTCCTTGATGATGAGAGGTTAAGCGCAGTATTCTGTGAAGTTGAATACATTGTCAATGGTAGACCTTTGACCCCTGTATCAGATGACCCAAAGGACTTGAAACCTCTAACCCCAAATGACTTGCTTCAACTAGGTGTAGGACTCAGAGCTTCCCCAGGAACCTTCCAAAAGGAAGACATGTATGGTCGTAGGTGGAGGCATGTACAGTACCTGGCAGACCAGTTCTGGAAATGGTGGGTAAGAGAGTATCTCCCTACACTGCAGCTTAGACAGAAATGGTTAGACACAAAGAGAAATATCCAATCTGATGATGTTGTATTGGTTATGGATGAAAATCTACCTAGAAATAGTTGGCCACTTGCCCGTGTTGTCAAAACCTTCCCAGGTAAAGATGGTCTAGTTAGATCTGTTGAGGTCAAAACTGCTACAAATGTACTTGTCAGAACAATTGATAAAGTTTGTTTGCTTGAGTCTGTCACATCATAAATGTCAGATTGAGTTGTGTTTGTAAATAAAGATGTCAGATTTGATGTAATATTTGAGTCAAAGATGCATATTGTACTAACATTATAAGAGGTATATGAGACATTGTCATTTCATATTGTATAAGGTTTGTACTATTATCATTTGTTTCTGTTCATGTTTGAACTGTGTTTCTTGATATTGTATGAATAAAGTAAAAGGTTTGTAAATGTTCACTTCTGAGGTTCACATTTAAGGGGCCGGGAATGTAGTGTAAGATTGAGAATGGTATAGGATTGTATGGATCATGTTAGAACATTCTAGAATAGTGTAGCATAAGCTTGCTTGTGTGTGGTTCATGGTGATGTTAGTAGAATGTTCTGGAAATATATAGAACACCATGGTATGTGTAGGATCCATCCTTTGTCTTCCCCATAATACAAGAACTTTCTTGAATTACTAAGGCTATGATTTATAAGGGCCTCCTTCTGGTTCCCCATTCATTCAACAACACTAAGTCAGACCTGACACATGGACATTATTGGATTACTTGCTGACATTGGACTTTGTACCTGAGGACTATAGGAGGCAATATTCTTTGTACAGGTTACATCAAGGTTATACATGTACACAGGTTACATCAAGGTTATACATGTACACAGGTTACATCAAGGTTATACATGTACACAGGTTACATCAAGGTTATACATGTACACAGGTTACATCAAGGTTATACATGTACACAGGTTACCTCAAGGACACTGTACCTACTACATGTTAAAGACTATATCACCTGTGGATTATATTGTGCTACTGTGACATCTATAGGAAATAAGCATCTACCAGTGGGATTAGATCTCCTATGGACAATTTCTGTGTGACTGCAGGGCATTTATCAACTCTGTGAGAGTACTTATGCACCTGTACCCTGCTGTTGTGTGGATTAAGGAATAAACAGTAGTAAGTTTAACTTGTCACAAGGACTTTGACTCAATTCATTGGCTTTGGCCACTACAAGACCCGTACATCTATTGGTCACTTATGATTGCACTTGTGCAACTGCACTGCCAAACCCTAGATATTACACACTGCTCTAAATGCTGATTGTACAGGAGGATCCGAAAAGATTGGGTTCTCACTGTAGCTAACTCACATTCCATTTCCACGCTCTTCTCCACCCTGAGAAGCCACTTCCCATCTTATTGTAATTGTAATGGAATTGACTTCCTCTGAGTTAGACAGCAGTGCGAAAGGTGGGGGAAGTGCTTCCATGATTGGTTAGACCTGCAATATATAGGAAATAAGTTAACCTGGCCTACCTGAGTCGTCTCGCAGAGTGTATACTCACCCAGGTATCAGCAAATGCTGAAATGACCTTCACACTACAGCACCTCGTTGTGTATTCAGGCTAATTACTTAATTAATTTATCGCCCCTTTGATACTGGTAATAATCTGATTGAACTTGGATGTTTATTGACCCCCTCCCACTATCCTGAGTGTCTGTGGTCAGTGCTGGTCCGGTCATTCTGGTCAGCCGGCCGGTTTGCTAATATCTGTCTGTAGTGTCGGTTCAAACACAGCAGCTGGTCAATCATGGAAATAAAAAGGCTTCCCATCTTTGCAACCATGTCGAGATCTACCTCATAAAAATGTGGTGTACACTTAAGGATTGATGCCTGGAAGGCATTTTTCAAGATGGTATGACTAGACCCCTTCAAACTGTAGTGGGACCACTCACTTTAATGCCATTACAGCCTGGCATTTAAAAATAACTTGTTTCTCATCACCAAGCCATGAAAAAAGTAACAAGGGAGGATTTTATTTTTATTTTTATTGTTGCCGAAGCAGCTCATTAGGGCCTGATATCTAGGCATCACGGGCTCCGACAAACTGCATTATGATCCTAAAGATATCATTGACATTTCAAAAGTGTTAGGACATATATTATTGATATTCCTTATATATTGGTAGTCAGCTGCATTCCCTAGACCATAAGCTTTCATTTGATACCAAGCTTGACTACCTTTCTTCAATTCTTGATAGTATATTTTTTTCAGAAAATTCAAAAAAAAAAAAAATTAAATGGCGATTTTTTTCTGACGAGGCCGGTGATGAGAAACAATTTTTTTTTTGTAGTGGCCTTCGTGGTTACTAATGGTTGCACTGGTAAGACAGCCCTACTAAATCTATGTAATTGCTGAATTAAGTGCTGACTGCACAAAGCAGTCTTAGCACATGACATATGTGACATATACTGGGGAAAAGGGACCCTATTCCCCCTGAAATATGGTCCGTTTTTGTAGATCACATCACATATGATTATGACCACCCACTCTGATTTTGAGGGTTTCGTAGTGGCTGTGTCTACCAGTACCATGTTGAGAAATGCCATCCTGATGTGCCTGGTGCGGAGGGGGTTAATCTCTCAAATCTTCCCACGATGTTTGTAGATTTCTCAAAATTGCTTTTCCTTTGAAAATCCATTAATCAGAAAAAGTGCTATGTTATTTTCAGTTTTTCTATCAAGGGTGCACATTATATGTAGGGTATAGTACAGTAACTCCTTGCACCAATGAAGTCTGCTCACAAGCACTTCATTGGAGCACCATGTCTACGCTCGGGGGTATCAACCCTGTAGAGTTAGCATGATGCTTGAATGAAGCTCTTGAATATTAATTGTTACATATATGTATCATGACGACCAACGGGTATAATGAATTATCTAACGATTTTGGCTTGGACAGTGCTTTTTAGGTTATAACCCTGGTGCATTATCAGACCATAACCCTACTCTACCACCTTTTGGATATCTTCAAGAAGCCTTTGTTTAAGGTCTGGACATGTTAATAAAATAATTGGAGAAGTATACAAAGTCAACCTCGCCATACATTTCCAGTTAAAACCATTCAGGGTTCTATGGGAATCGTTCCCCAGCCGCTGTGTCAAGAGAAGGACTCGCTGTCCACTATACCAAGCCGAACGGTACTAGAAGCCAATGTATATGAAGGATTTGAATAAGTTGTCCGACATACCTGGGGCTTTGCACACCTTGTTTCCATAGAATCCAATGGTGCCATGTCGAGTTATTAACAGGAAAACATCCTTAGATATCCTATATGAACATGCCATGCCTAAATTCTCCATATTGTTCGAAAAAATAAGAATCCAATGGTTTTCCATAGCGCTACATCTTGGCACCCGCCATTGCAGCTTGCTGACCTTTGACCCCGTAACTAGGTCAGGCGCCAACATCCGGTCTACTTTTACAGTGTCAACATGGTGAACTGAGGAATCAATTTCTATCGATACGCTGTAGAAAATATCTTCTCCTGGATTTATTATTGGGTTATAACGTAAGAAATTAATACAAAATGGAGGAATCTCTTAGATAAACGCATTAATCAATGTTATGAGACAGCACTCGTGGGTTTAGGGTTCAATATTCCACTCCCAACTGTGCGGGTCGTGGAATATGGAGAATTAGATTTAGTTTCTTCATGCCCTGATGGAGAATGGGCTTCCCTATGCTTAACTATAGAGTCTATCATTCTCAACATGAAATAAATAAAGACATACATTGCAGTCCCATGCTCACCAGTGATGGATCCAGGATTTGGAAAAGCAAGGGGGGCCAAAAAGGAGGGGATGTTCCCCCTATTTTTGGGAAGATTTATGGCCTAAAAACAAGCAAATAAGCACTGACAAAAATATGGGGACAAACCCCACACACATGTTTAAATCCACTAATGCTGCTCACTACATAATGATTCTACATATGGTCATTGTTCATATACGCTTATAGATTTCACCCTACCTTTACCCTGGCCCTTGGTGTTCGTCTTATGGCATGATTGAGCCACAAAAAAACTGATCCTAAACCTTACCCTCACCCTGACCATTTATTCAAGAATTGAATTATACACATCTTTGAAAACCCGGTGCTTAAACAGGCAACTATATATATACAGCAACCAGTACCAGTCTATACAAAAATACAAAAAAAATTTCCCCTTTTCCTATTAGACCCCAATGCGTACACATGGCAATACGGTTGTACATACCATATGGTCTGAAATCATCAAAGAGGGCCAATTTTTGTGAGCAGTTATTTTGAATTCACCACGTTGGAAACACCATCTCCCTCAACATGTAGAATGGGACAGATGCAGTCTTTATGAAAAGTTTAACATTCCCCTTGCAGGCCATTTGGTCTTGCAGATTTTATCATTCAGCAGGCCTGGATTGATTTTGACAGGACGGAAAATCTCAGTTTGTCAGGAAGGAAATAATAGAAAACAAGAATTAACTTTCAATTTTAATCAATTAACTCTTCAAAATCTAACAAATAGTAACATCTTTTGTTTTAGGCTGTAAAACCCTGAATAATGGTCTAATCTGCAAGCCGTAAAAACAAGAATCTAGCCCAAGGCCCCGGGATTACAGTCTGACAATTTTTGTTTGCCCGGCAGTGATTTTGTAGGCAAAAGCTGATGTCTGACGAGTTTTCGTATAGACTGCCATACTATTATGTTATGCATAAAGCAAACATAGGGCACACGGTATATGTATACTCAGCAGAAAGGAACTGAGGCCTTTCCCACCACTAGATATACACCTTATGTAAAGCTCTGATACATGCCTCAGTGAGCCTATTTAGTGTCCCTTGGGCAGCGGACAGTAAATGCTGCACCAGTGATCGTATACATACTTGGATACATACTCTTGTAACGGTTCGTATTAAGTTTGTATGTTGGGTGGCTCTTAGGCTCACTTAACACTAGATGTATTAACACAACACGACTTCCCACCTGTTCGGGTAGGCTTTTATTAGAGAAGTTGACTACACGTCTGGACTGGACCAGGTCCAGTCCCCTTCTGCAGATCGCCCGCCTTAGTAGGAGCTGGATGCGAGGCGTGGTGCTGCCCCCTCTTGTACCAAAAGGGTATCGCAAAGCGACACCTGGTTGGCATAGAAGGAACGAGCACCACACAAACACATCTCTTGGATGAGGCGCACTAATATATACACAACGATGCCGGCCCCTACACTCTCTTTGTTTGATCATCATCACGCTTTATCCAAGTTCAGTGCATTGTTTTGCATTTTCCTCCCTTGTAAATTCCCAATTTATTCTCTGTCCAGCTGTTTTATTTAAGTTAACAGTTGGCTGCTCCTAATGGGTAAAAAGATGAATATTTTTTCTTTAGATAGGTAAATTCAGGGTATACAATATGCTTCAAATCAACCACATCAAATTTGCATAATCAGTTATAATTCTGTTTTTCACAAAGTAATGCTATCATTGTCGAAAATATTCATTAACTTCACATTAAGAATTAAAGAGTAAAATCTATTTCTAAACTATCATCATGAGACTAGGGAAGTTGCTTTGCCATTTCTTTTATAGATATCAGAAACTATGGCCAGAGGGTGAGAAGCATCGGACAGTGAATACTTATGTATTGAATATACCGACCATCTGCAATCAATAAGAAAACCAACGGGACACCGGCTTTTGCCAGCTAAATCGCTACTGGGCCTGTGGAAATTAGCAGACTGCAGGAATACCTGACTGTATTCTTGGGGAGCATGGGCTGCGTTTTTGTTTTCATGGCTTGCAAATTAGGCCATTATTAAGGTTTTTACATCGTTGTTTGTTAAGATTTGCAGAGTTAAATTTCTTCATTCCCTGACAGTTATAACCTTGGGGTATTCAATCCTGCCAAAATCAATCCAGGCCTGCGGAATGATGTAATCTGCAAGACCGAATGGCCTGCAAGGGGAAAAACTTTTCATATAGACTGCATCTGTTCCATTCTAAATGTTGAGGGAGATGGTGTTTCCAACTGTGTGAATTCGAAAAAACTGCTTTAAGTTAAAAATTGGCCCTCGTCGATGATTTTGGACCATACTGTATGTATAACCATGTAATGGTTCGAGTTCTTATATAACTTCGGTTCAGTTTGAGATATGTCAATATCAAGTAAAACCAGACAAGTTAGCTCGGGTTAGTGCAACCGGCACATGTTTATTTTGGATTTACATATGTTCGAAGTGGTGCTATAAATATAGCTCAGTGCTCTGCAGGTGTTGCCCTGGCCGCAGCCAGAAGCCAACTGAGCTCCCTAAGCGGTCCCAGGTAGGGACTGGAGCAGCGAAGACTAGTGCTGCCACCACCTCATAGTGGCCAGAAATCGAAGCGACCTCTGGTCCTCCCAGTGGTAACCGCACCAATCGACCTGCCCTCTCTAATAAGGTGCTAACACTATATATACCGCTCCACGAGCCCCTACAATACCCCCATTGGCTATGACTAGGGTAGAAAAACACGCAGGAAATAGTCTAATAACTATAATAGGGCTCAAGGTAATCATTTACACAATGATATTGTGGAGCGAAATATATACAAATTATGTAAAATTATTAAATTAACAGACCTTGATAGTAAATATACTACTTCGAAGTGAGATACAATTTTAACTTCGAGGGTAGGTTAAGTTAAATTATACAACAGTAGTTCAAAGAACAACTATTATATTATACATGTTACAAGTACCTGATTATAAATGAGCATTATGTATTTTAACAAGAATACATATGCACTATCACCCGAAAAAGAAAAGTTTTTGAACTCACCTGAGTTAACTTTTTGGAGTTTTTTTGGTCAGTTCGTCGAACTGATTTTAGTTTTATACAATGAAAAAATAAAGTACACTATAAGATAACTATGTTTAATGTTTGAACACGGACTGTGTATATATAAGTGACTTAGAGAATATGACGTAGTACCATTTTTTTAGATAGCAACTCCTAGACGTGGTTTAAACATCAAAGGTACATAATACTATAGTTTGATATTATACACATATATTACATTATGAGATCAACTCATTTATGTGTAGTTAAATAGTAGTAGTCACTTTTTATGTGGTAACTAAACATAGAAAAATAGATATAATGAGATGTGGGCAAGTTCGAACCCATCTCCTAAACAGTAGATATATGATATATTATAATTAAAAAGAGCCCACCAGTGTAGTGGGTCTATCTGAACAATAAAAATTAGACTTCAAATGTCTTCATTTTCATATCACTGCTTGTCTGCAGATCCATTCGGCGAGTAGATTGAACTTGGCGGTGGCAAGCCACGTCGCTGTTATGTTGTGCCCTGATGAAGATGGGAAGATGTAGATCATCGAAGGCGATTCATGTCTGCATCCGTCTGGTCATTGAGGCCATCGCTGCATACGTTGTGTGTCTCATAAAAAATTTCCAACCTAGAAAAAGGGTTTTGGGTCTCTAGGTTGGATCGGTAGAAAATCGGTTATTTGTCTGAAGTCTCCATAGCACAGGCTTGGTCAGACTTCGAGATTTGTCAGGTGCAGAAGAGGAGGCGGAGCCGGCCGCTGCGCTGGGACCTGATCTCGGGTTCATAGATGGCGATGGTCTGTTCTTAGCTTGCTGTTTCATCAACAGCTCGAAGGCAGACTAGGGAGTGCCATCCCATTCGGAAAAAAGGCACCCAAAAGCCCCCATGAATTTGGCATCCATGAAGTCCATCTCCTCCCTTAGTTTCCTAAGTTTCAGATCACACATGCTCTTTGTGTTAGCAGCGTCTTTCAGGTTCCTCTCTGTGGTCCTACGGTCTTCATCAACCTTAGCAGTGGCTTCGGTTGTGATTCGCTCAGTCTCTCTCTGCTGTATTTCGTGAAGGCATTCGAAAACGCCTTCAGTCATACTGCAGAGGTAAGTCACACTCTGATTAAGGTGGTGTTCTTGCCAAGCTTCAAACACCTCCTTTTGTATGTTGATGGACTGAGTAAATCGTTCCTTTATATAGTCGTCTGGTTCTTTGACATCCAGGTCAGAAGTAGTTCGGACCCTGTGAAGGATGGGTTGCCAGTACATTCTGGCAGACGAACGTGGTGGAGGTGTAGGAGCACTCTCTTCACCACTGACATCGCTGGACTGCACGGAACTGGTAGTCATTGTGCTTGGAGCTTGGCTGGCAGAAGTGGCAGCTGGCATAGTACCAGCCACACCTTGAACAGGCAGTGTCTGGTTCGGATCCTTCATGGCCACCTCCCTCCCAGGACCGGAATGCTTGGCCTTAGCAGTCGGTGCTCAAACCTTCCCTCCAGCAGTCAGTGCCTGCGACTCCTTGCCAGGGGTCGCGACTGTTTGAAGGGCTGGGAAGTCATCCTTTCTCTTTTCTCCTCTTACGACCTGTGCAATGGCATAGCCAGGTCAGGAAATCACCAGGATTCGATTGTCGCATCAGTGGGGAAACTTGTTCCATACCTAGGGGACCAGTCTGAGACATGATCTCCTCGAGGGTGGGAGAACGTTTCCTCTCTGATGCTTCTGGCAGCGCAGGTGACTTCGACTCGGACCTCTACCTCTTCTTATCCTTATGGCGCGGGTCGACCCCAGGGTGGGGCTCTACCTTGCCATGCTTATCCAGGGTATCCCTGTCTTTTCTCATGACCTTCACTTCCCAATGGGTTTCAGGTGTCATGTCGAACCTGTGAGATTTCACATTCCTCGTAAAATAGGCATCTTGCTTGCCTCAGATACGTGGCAGAAATACTCAGTGGTGATGAGTAGTTCGTTACGTTCCTTCTGCTTCAGATCTTATCATGCATTCATGAGCTTGGTATGCAGTTTCTGCACTCTAGCCATGGCGTCCTCGGCTTTCAAACCATCCTTCTTGACAATGTGCTCTGTCAGATGCCCACAGTGGCGTGTGACGTAGCCATTGCATTTCTTATTCTCGTTCTTCTCGTTTGTACATCGATAGATTGGGCCTGGATGCATGTGGGCCTCCACGAGGTGTCGATAAAAGCGATCCTTAGTGGACCACTTCTTCTCATTCTCGTGCAGGTTCACACATACCTTGAATGGGCAGGTTCTCCATCGCCTACTATAGTTCAAAGCTGCATATTTGAGCTTCGTTCTATGCTCGTAGAACATGCTCGAGGTGTCGCTCAGACTCGCTACCCATACTCGGTAGAACATGGAAGGTACCGGATCATCCGTGCTCAACCTCATCCAGTCCTCATCATCACTTTCATCATGACAATTTCTGGCAGGCGGGATCGAGTACGAATCAGCATACCGTTCACAATGGCCAAAGAACCTCGGGGTGAACGTCTTGAAGCAAGACCTGGTGTTGGACCAGATCTTCTGTTCTCTCGTCGTGACATCCCTGAGGGGCTCATCTTTTTGGTTGATATTTTCCAACAACTGTTGGTTCATTTCATCCAAGGACTTGTCCTTGTTGCCATTACCATTGCTGTCTACCTCCATGTCAGAGGTCTCACCCTCCTCGGTCACTTCAAAGGCCGGAACTGGTGGGGGAGCCTGTACCTTCTTCGGAGTCGTAGACTTTGAAGAGGCACTGGATGCCTCCGGTTCAGGTGAGGTCAGTTTAGCAGGCTTGGAACCCGATCGATTGCGAGCTAGAGAAGACCTGGTGAATGCACTGTCGGAATCTTCTTTGACCTCTTTCTTAGAGAGTCGTTTCCTGTTCCGTCAAGGTTTGATCTCTTCGAAACCTTCCTTTTTGTCTTTCTCCTTCTTGAGTTTCTCGATGTTCTTCCTCAAGTCGGTCTTTTTCTTGAGGAGTGCTTTTTCTCTCTTTCTCCATCTCGGCCTGCTTCTCTTCAAAGTCCTCTAGGGTTTCCTCGACAGAGTCAGGTTGAACGGCGTCAGGGACAGCTTTGGCGTCGGCGTCTTTCCGAGAAGACTCCTTCGCTGGAAATATTCCCCTCCCGCTGTGCGGTCGGGCGAATATTTCCAGCTAACCTCACCTCGTCCTCCAATATCCATACATTAATAGCTTATTACACAGTTCCCTTTCAATGTTGTTATACCTGCCAGCCACCACTAGGAGGTAGTGGTTGCTACATCTAAACCTACACAGATCAGTAGCCTCCCTCTTGTTCAAGATTGTGAGCTAGGCTTCAAAGACCAGTTTCTTTTTATGCATCGAATAGCTTGTGCACCAACTGGACTCAGCAACTTTGCTGCTCCAGTTTTGCTTTTCTATACTTAAGAATCTGTCTTTGAAAAAAACTTTCCTACCGGCCAGGTTTATATAGCCTGGATCCTTGTTAAAAATGTAACCAAGACCACTACTGTCTAGGGTGTTCTTTATACAATTTAACCAGTCCAAGGTAAATCCATGATCAGTATGTTCAGTTCTAAGTATCTGGTATATATTGTGAGATATTTTGTCTTTTTTACCTGTTACTAACCTGGACCAAAAGTTCAGCATTCTTTGCTTAATGACACATTATAGACTGGGGCGCCCCAATTCCCCCCTGGCCATGCAGTTATCTGTATTCATATTGAGGTTGAGAATATATTTACAGAAATAAGTATGTACCTGCTCCACTTCTTGGAGCTTAGAAAAAAAACATACTTCACAGCCATATAAAAGAATAGGGACTATACAGGCATCAAATAGATGACATTGGATATCTAGTGGTAGTTGAAGTTTCCTTGACTTTGTTAGTAGTGTTCGCTTCGCCAATGATATTTGTTCTTTGATGGCTACAGTGGATCTTCCATTGTAGTTGAAGAGTGTGCGCAGGTAATTATAGCTATGTTCAACTGCTAGATTTGTACCCCCAAATTGGACACACGGCAGATTTCTGATTTTGCCGCTGGAGAAAACAACTACTTCGGTCTTACTAACATTCACTTTAAGATGCCATCTGAGACAATAATCATGCAAGACATTCAACATATTTTGTAGGTCAGGAGCTGTATCACTAAACAGGATAGTGTCATCAGCATACAGTAATGTCTACTATTTCAAGATTATCTCTGACTCCTGTTCAGTACCGAGAGACACACCTTGACAGGTGGTCTTGAAGTGATCCTCTAGGTCATTCAGGTAGAGTGCAAAGAGTATTGGTGACAGGTTTTCTCCATGTCTGACACCGACATTGCAGTCAAAGAAATCTGATAAAGACCCGTTTGCTCTTACACATGACTTCGCTGAGCTATACATGTTCCTTATGACATTCAGGATCTTACCATTAATATTAAGCTTAAGTAATTTGGACCAGAGTGATGATCTATTCACTTTGTCAAAAACCTTTTGGCACAATAAAGCCTTTTCCTATGGCTTTTCCTATGGCTCAAGGCAAGATTAATTGTTATTTAAGGAAGACATGTGATCAAGTGTGGAGTAACCATATCTGAAACCAGCTTGTTCCTCACCTAACACCTGTTATTATCATCAAGATATCTGTTAAGCCTGTCATTAAGGATCATGGTAAATAGTTTACCAACACAGCTGAGTAAAGTAATTCCCCTATAATTGTCAGGGTTTTCTGGGTCACCCTTCTTCTTATATATAGGGACAATTACACCTATGGACCAGTGCTCAGGAATAAGACCTGTGTCAAGTATAAGATTAAAGTACTTACACAGCATGGCTATCAGCCTAGGCGGGCTATTCTTCAGGAATTCATTAATTATTTGATCAGTGCCACAGGCTTTGCCATTCTTTAATCTCAACTGACAGGAAACAATCTGGCCCCAGCTTGACCACTAGTGTGAGTCATCTCTGGCACCTAGCATTTGTGGATAAAAGAAGTGTTTCCGCTGGTTTCTATAGTGCTTATTTGTAGGCAGGTACCTTGCATAGTAAACTTCCCCAGAAAATGGGGACCATCATGCCCATTCACGAGAGAGGTATTCCCTAGAAACCCTGACCGGGTGAGACTGGACAGGAAGTGTACCCTGGTACTGGTGGCTCCATCTGGAGTTAAGTGTGTATATTTACTAGCAGATTCTTCAACTTCCCACCTTTATCCATCTATATAACATTCTGTATCATCTGTGAAAATTGTAAACTCCTGTGTGGAATATTCATGCCTTAAAACAGGAAATTCCCTTGTCCTGTATTAAATCTTGGTCCAAGAAAAATACTGGATAGCAATCAACACCATGAACCATGTAAACAGTAGTTTTAATTATAAAAGTTCCCAGTAGGTGGCAGTGCTGCCCTGTGCTCTCACCACATCCCTTTCTGGCAAAGGTACTCGCCAAGCATGACTGGGGTATGCTATGTCTACAGAGGGTTTTGAAGAATCTGCTGGGAACATAACATCCTCTCAGGATCATGGTGCCTTGGTGTTTTCCCACCAGAAGGCTGCATTATGTGCTTCATGAGCGCTCTTTAGATCAGGTACATAGACCTGTCTCTGATAATTACTACATAGTCAGATCATGAGAAGACAACATATTTTAGATAGGTTTAAAAGGATATATTTGTTTGACCCTTTAGGGAGCACTTTAACTGAATCTCAACTGAACACAAGTCAGTCTATCGCTGGATTCAAGGTATTGACCCCTTGCTGGGCTGGGCCACTGCTGATGCTGGTTACCAGTGGTTATCACTGTTAACAGTTACATGTACAGATGGGCACCACCCACCCCAACAGGCCTGCAGTGAACAATTGGTATTGTTTGATTGGTTGATAGATTGTCCTGCTAAGTCGGTATACTCTTCATATCTATCCAATGACTTGTATTTATACTGAGGTAACGGATTGTCCAATGGGCGTGGCCATGGCTGGAGCTTGATACTGGCATGTTCTACTGATAAGAGCTATCAGATCTCCCGCCGCCAGCCCAGATACTCTGGTTTGGCCCGAGTTTTATTGTAAGTTGTTCCTCCACAAGGCCGCGTTGCAGGTGCGACCTGCTCTCCCAGCACCACATTCGTGTCCATACCACATTATAACTGGAGAGTGAAGTCTAGTAGATAAGACCAGAGATCAAAGTGGGGGAGCGATACTGCAGAATACACATACCCTAATTACCATCAATTAAGGGATTAGCAACTGTATACTTTTGTGTGTGAACTGTGATGTGGGTGTGATATAAGGTGTTATAAGGTGTGATATCAAATGTAACTATTCTATATCTGATTTCCAAATATACTTTTTAATTGATTTATGGCCCTCTTGGCTACAAACATATTCCTTGGAAATCTGTGTATGATGTGTTTGGAGAGTTGGGATAGAGATGACTGCATGCTCCCAGTCTCAACCTCCTTTATCCAGACCGGTGCCCGAGTCTATCAGATGGGTACCTGCTGCCCCCCGAGAGGCCAGCAGTGAATAGTTCTGATTATTTCATTGGCTGATAATCAATTCAGCTAAGGGAGTGATAATTTTTTAACAACAGGGGGGGCTGGTGGGTTGCGTGCAGACGCACAAAAATCATTCCGACCCCCTCCCTCTTGATGGGTCAAAAAAATTGCTGATATATAAAAAATCCCCCATCAAACCCACCAGCCCCCCCTCCCCTGTTGTTAAAAAATTATCACTCCCTAAGACCGTATATACTCTGAGGTTCTTAATTAGCACCCAAGAATGTTGAAGAGCATTAAATGTCTGGTGGTATGGGTGAAAATGAATAAGGCCATGGTGATAAGTAGTATATACTTCTCTGTGCTGTTGTGTATGCTGATTGAGCTATCTCTCCCTATTTCCACCTAGCGGGATATATTATTGACCAATGAGAAAATTCCATTCATTCAGTGCAGACATTTTAGGGTGAATTACTTAATACCTATGCTGGTTGTTATCAGTCCTCATCTTACAAGGTACCAGCGCAAGCAGGGGTCAGGCCACAAAGGATTCCGCTAATATGCGTTTAATGTATGTTATGGGAACGCACGAGTGGATTTACGGGTTAATAATCCACGACCCCGAAGGGGGAGTGGATTATTAACCCATAAATCCACGAGTGCATTCCCATAACATACATTAAGGCATTTATCTCATAGATTCCTCCATTTTGTATTAATTTCTTACCTTATAAACCAAGAATTAATCCAGGAGAAGACATTTTGTAAGTGCATGTGATCCGCTCGGTTTGCCAATCCACCGTAGCCATTGTTTTTACTCCACCCGTCATACCCTCATCTTTCCAACGATTTTTCGGGTATAATCCAAGGATGTCAAGCCCTGTTATTCTAGCACCGCCAAATATACAATCTCTAGTTGGTGTTCGCCTACATTTTGTATCCATTTTCTTATAAATAAATAAGAATCCATTGATTTTCCATACCGATCCAACGCACACGGCCCGGTACACGGACATTTCGTCTTGTTGACGAAGTGGGTAGGTGCCCAAATGTAAAAACTAGGTCAGCCACGCGTCGAGCAAGGAATGGCCGGACGGGGCGGGTCCCGACTGGTATCGATGTGGAAAATCAATGGATTCTTATTTATTTCAACAAAATGGAGAAATTAGGCATGGCATGTTCATATAGGATATCTAAGGATGGTTCTCTGTTAATAACTCCACCTGGCACCATTGAAATCTATGCTAATGAGGTGTGTAAACATCAGGTATGTCGGAAAATTTTTTGAAATACTCCACAGGCATTGGCTTCTATCACCGGTCAGGCATTGGCTTCTATCACCGGTCGCCTTGGTATAGTGGACAGCGAGCTCGCCTCCTGCCCCCGCGGCCGGGGATCGATTCCCCGTTGAACCCTAAACGGTTTTAACTGGAAAACTATGGCGTGGTTGACTTCGCCAATTTATTAACATGTCCAGATTGAAACCAGCACCTTCTTGAAGACGAAGAAAAGGTCTGAGAGTAGGGTTATAGCTTGATAATGCACGGGGGTTATGAGCAAAAAAGCACTGTCCAAGCCAAAATCGTGAGATAACTAGTAATAACTTCTGTCTATTGTTATTCTTAATATATTTTAACGCTCTTTATTATTTGCACCTCTTACTTCATGTAAATATATTCATCTTGTAGATGGGTTAAATTGTTCGCGTTTAGAGTCTGCATTAGGCAGCCAAAGATTGGATGTACCCGCTATGAGTTTAACTTAACAAAGGTAAAGCATTTCTCGATTGATGATGACGATACTACTTAACATGGATGCACCGTCAGAAATTAATCAGGTAGACCACGGCATGCTTGTATGGTTGTTATGAGCGATTAAATAAAAGAAAATATTGTGTTTATCTCATTTGCCACTCTAATACCAACTCACGCTCTCGAGGGTGGCACTCTAAACAGTAAGCCCATCTGCTGGATTTTTTTAATGTTGTCCTGTCCCATACAAAAGAAAACAATTCATATGCCTATTACTGGCCACATTGTTCACCCTGTCTCGGCTCTGTAACCACTTTCCGAATATACTGATGAAACAGTGCTCAGAACGCAAACTGGAAAATGGACAACTGTTGCTGCCATCTACCCCTCGAGCCTAAACTTTTATGTATGCCCTACCAGCGGACCATTCAATGAGCCTTACATGATTGACCCTCAGAGAAATCCCATTTAGATTATGTAATCTACTATATATCGAAACCTAATCAATACATTGCATGCCTAAGATATGTGGTTAAAAATATCTTTAATTATAATACTTAAATGTAAAGAATTTTTGCTAGATTGGCCTACGTAACTGGGATCCCTTCTGACTGAGGGGGTAACAAAGTTTTTCCCCTCTTGAGGGGGAGGCATAAAAAAGTTAGCCTCTAATCCAGGAGCGGCGGAACCATTTGAAAGTTGGGGGGGGGGGCAAAGGTCACATGTTGGCCCATGACCCCCCCCCCCGAGATTGGTGAGGGGTGGGAGGTCTTCAGGCATATTTAGGTAGTTGGTCTATTCGAGGAGGTGTATTTAGGTAGTTGGGTCCATAGTGGAGGCAATGGAAAGTAGGGTTTGGGGGGCACCCCTGGAAAAAAGATTTAGGCCAAAAGATGCATTCTGGTGCATATTGAGAAGAGAAGACGCATTCTGTGGGCCCAGTTAAATCCCCCTCTCATCTATAGGCCTAAGAGATGAAAGCCAGCAGATTTCTGTAGAGGATTTTACAAAATCTAGGGGAAAAAAGGAAGCCCCCCAAAAATAAAGAAACTTTTAAAATCTAGAGACCAGATAGTAAATTCACAAGCAAATTGATACACAGTTTCTTTCACTCAGGACTGTTGATCATTTGGCTCTTAACTTTGTACATCTCAGATTTTTTGTTTCTCTCCTGCCCCCCCATAGAAAATTTTGAAATTAAGGGGTTAAATTTGTATTTTGAGGAGTTCTACCTGGATTGGATGCTCTACCGGGTTAAAACCGGAGGCTCTATAGATTGATATTGGAAGTGTCAGAATTTTCTGCAAAAAGTGGGGGGAGGGCAAAAACAAAGTCTTGCAACAGGAAAGCACCTCTGTCATGTCACCATTTTTTTGCCTCCTGTTACTTAGCTTCATATCACATATCGATTTTGAGAAATGGCCATGCACCATGTGGAAGTTAGTGGTCTGGACCCATCTTATACATGTACCTGTACACACAGGACTGTACACGGGCAGAGAAAAGGGGCAGGGGTGCCCCCCCCCCCCCATCTATTTTTAGAAGGAAAAAGAAAGCCCACGCACTACTATGGGGCGTAAAGATTTCGCACCTAAAAGATGTTAAGATTCTTATCATTTTAGATCCAGAGACATAGAGAAAACAACATTTCTGCTCCTAAGAGCACCGCCCCCCCCCCCCCCCCATCCGGCCCCAATGTCCCGAGAATGATTCATGCTGATTTATATCGATTAGTCGAGGCGTTCGGGTAGTGGTTTTCTAACGATATCTATTGCATTCTGGGTAGGGATGACCTCGAACACTAACTACACCACCTCAGCTTGTTCCCTCCACCCCCTCCCCCCCCCAGCCAGGTCTGACTAGGTACCAGTCCCTAACTATGCTTGGGAGGGTCAATAGGGCGTGGCCTTACAAACCAGCATTGATCCCTCGGCCGTACTCCGAACGCCTCGACTGTGTCAGCCCAATACATATTATGGCAAGCGAAATGTTCACCCTCGATAGCTATAGTCTATACACTTGATATCAGAGTTTCTATCTTTGATATCACAGTTATAATATTTGATAGTGGGGTCTAATATATCAGACTGATACTTCAGAGTTTTCCTAAAATACTGCTGCTGTATCAGATTGATACTGTGATACATGTATATCAGGTTTTTCCCCATGAGTTTTCACCCTTTTCCTTCCATCTTAGACATAGAACACAAGCCTTTTTGTCGATTGTCATCTGCTATTTCCCATATACTGCGATTCCCATTATTGGGTTGAATCATCAAAGTGCCTAACATTGATAACAGAAATGTGAATTTTGATATGACAAATACAAAAGATAAAAGCTATGATATCAAAGTTACCGATACCAAAAAGATTTCCTGTTTCAATTTGATGCTGGAATTTACAGAAAACGAAAAAGAAAATGGATTGCTCTATTTCAAGCCACATTCAAGCTAATCGAATAAATTACCGATTGGCAACCCTGCTCTAAATTCCATTATCATCCTGATACAGGGGTTTCCCTAGAATAATAAACTGTGATAACAAATATTAGTCACCAAAACTCTGATATCGTACTACCTTACGTATAAGGCCAAAAATAATTGTGTGCTCCCAGTAACATGACTCAAATATTTATATAGGGTCGATAGGTCGGATTTTCTTTTTCTGTTTCTAATTTACATTTCACATTTGTATAGGAAATAAAGGGAAAATGTGACAAACGTGAAAGACATTAGGAATATGACTGAGATATGTAAAATAGATGGGAGAAAAGGGAAATATTCTCAGAGTATTGAAAAGATTCTAAAAAGAATATGCAAAAAAAAACTTTCAAAAAAAATATGAAAAAGTTCTTCAAAGCGAAAAAAAGAATATGTAGGGTCGGCCCTGTTATGCTAGGGTCAATCGACTCGATCGGTAACTTGAAACACAACTTTTTTTTAGGCCTAAGGCGTCCCTAATGGCCCACATATAAAAGAAAACTGTCTTAGGGTCGGCATGATGCACCAATGAAGTGCAGGCGAGCAGTCTCGTCAGCACTTCATTGGTGCATCATGACGATCAATGGGCATGATGCATATGATGGGGTATTACAGAAGTACAATTTTAACTTAATTTTACCCAGCATATATGGTGCACCCCTTCTTTTGGGAAGTTTTATGAGGCACAGATTGGTGTATTCTTGGGCGCAGCAGTGACGTCATTAGCAACCAGCACGGCCCTTATCAGTCTTATCTCCCTACTGATAAGAATCCTCATGAAGTGTTCAATTAAATAGTAAATTACTAGAAAAAAGGTGTTAAAACCCTTATCAAAAAGGATCTACACACCCAACAGCAAAATGCATTACAAAATCTGAGATATTAAAGATTTGCATCACAAACTTGATGCACCATTTTCTAATCCCAATGTCAGAAAAGAAAACTGCAAAAAGGTTACTTAAGTCTTTTTCTAGTAAATTGCCTATATAATTTTACCCTTTGCCAGGTCCCTAGCAACCAGGGTTCTGCTCCCGAAAATATCAAAGGTGAACGTATGGCTTGCCATAGGTTGAACCTATGGCTTGCCATAGGTTTACATGCATCACACAATATGGTCACGGTGAGTAAATGTGGGTCATCCCCCCTTCACCCGCATCACCCCAACCACCCACCACCCCTCCCCTCATGTACACGTTTAGAACCATTCTCACCTGCATGCAGTTCAATAGGCCATAACATGGGCGCGCGCGAATTGTCATAAGTCTACCGTTGGAGTCATACTACCCGGCGTGCGCCTATTGAACCCCTGCCCTCTACCCTCATACACCTCCCCCTCCCTCTTTTAACCCCCGACACACACAAACCAAGCTTAACCAGGCACCTTCACCTCAGTAGGCCATAGGCAGGGACATTATACAGGTAGGGTGTTTTCTAACATTGGTATATTTACTGCTAATATTGCACGATTAATCACAGTGTTAAACCTCTGGAAGGAGGAGGAAGCCCGTGCCAGGTAAACTATACTCCCGGACTATACCCCAGGTAGGTCTCTTGCAGCACCTCCTTCCTCTACTCTCTGTTTATTTACCTTTATAGCCTGAGGTTTCCCAGGCTCGCCCTCTCCAGCCCGTCACACTATAATGACTATTGAACGGTATTCCCCACCTGTGCACTGTACCCAGTACTAGACTAGAGGACCGTGATTATCATAATAGCACATAATAATATAATGCCTTGATCAAGTACAGCCTTAATATGATCTCACATCTTACTGTAGTATTAACATTGTACTGATTGGTCTGACAGAAGCTCCCTGCAGAAGCTCTACTATGTACTACATACTATATAAAGTGTGCAGTCTATAAGTTTAGTTTAGGGAGTGGTCATTATATATCAACGGGGGAGGGGGGAGGTTTGAGGGGGGGGCGTAAAATTTTCAGACCCCTCCCCAGGGGGGGCTAAAAAAAATTTACCCCTCTTGAGGGGGGGGGGCTAAAAAAATTCAGCCTCTTTTTAGCAAAAAAGCCAGTGCACTACTGTAGATCAAAGAGGGGTGTGAAAACTCCGTGCCTCCAGCGTGGGGGGGCACAAAAGAAAACCCACCACATAATGACCACTCCCTTAGGAGGGGTGCCAACTTTAACTTAGTAGAGTTCATGGGTATGTCACTTAGATCCCAGGTGCTCCCCAATAAGTCAGGGATCTTGTATGTGAGAGGGGGGTTCTGACTAGCTGTATTCTTCAGTGGCGGATCCAGAATTTGGAAAAGGAGGGGGCGCGGCCCAAAAGATCCCTTATTGTAAGTACACCTGCTGTTTTCTTTATTTCCTCCGTGTATGTAGGCCTAAAGTAGTACCTGGATTTACCTGACTGCATACTCGAGGCGTTCGGGGAATGGCCGAGGGATCAACGCTGGTTTGTAAGGCCACCCCCTACTGGTTCTCCCCATGTGGGTCAATGTTGATCCCCAAGTAAACTTACTACCCTTCCAAGCATAGTTAAGGACTGGTACCTAGCCAGACCTGGCTGGGGTGGAAGGGGGTGGAGGGAACAAGCTAAGGTTGTGTAGTTAGCGTTTGAGGTCAACCCCACCCACAATGCACTGCATATGGTTAGAAAACCGCTGCCCGAACGCCTCGTATGTTTACAGCGCCATGGCTTAAATCTGTACGCAGATCATTACACCAGTGATGCGGCGCAGTTGTTAGGCTAGTATCCTGCTGCAGGATATACTCCCTTAGAATTTCACCCTAAACTTGTAAATTATGAATACCGTATTTCCTCAATTACAAGCCCGGGCTTATAATGATTTGAAGTGGCTAATTGACCAGGCTTATATTTGGGGCAGACTTATATTTGAGGCAGGCTTGTATTTATTTCACTAGGAGATTGACTGTGCTCATTTGCCATATTTAAAAGATTCATGGTAAAATATCCTAGGAACTAAACAACATTTTCTGATGCTTACAATCATGATATTATTTTTTTTAATGATATTAATTTATGTCTATTTAGATATGTTCACCTGATCATTTGATGATTAATTTTCAAAGGGAATACATAGATATCTCACTTATAACTCAAATTATGGCTAGATAAGTGATTTCAATTTTATTCCTGTCCCACACCCAGGCTTATATTCGCGGCCTGGCTTGTATTAGAACCAGTGACCCTTTTGACCAGGCTTATAAACGGGGAAGGCTTATATTTGAGGCCAGGCTGGTAATCGGTTTCTTCTTTGGATTAGCAGCAATTGCTATGAAATAAAAGATATTTTCTGATACTGTCAGTGACTGCTCTGGTGACCTCCTCACCGATAGAAAAGCATTGTTTGAAGAACTAGGCACTAATCAGCCTTACGGGGCTATCAATCTGATCTTTCTCCATTTTTTTTTGTAAATTATCTCATCATATTTGGCCATAGATTGTCAGATATTTAGCCTCAAAGAGTAGTGCATGGGGTAGCACATCATGGCGGCCATGAGATTGACAGGTGCTTGACATACTTCTTTTTCATTGACCAGTTTACACTTCTCAGAGGGCTACGGCGTCAGAGACGCATTCTACGTAATGTGGCGCTGATGTCAGAACGACCTGACTGGCATGCAATAGTTACAAGCTCGGGGGACCACTCCCTATTACATGTATTCGGATATCATGTGCGAACACGATTCTAAGGGAAAGGGGCCCTTTTTGGGTACCAGGCACGAGCCCTCGAGGGCCCTTGATTAGAGGTGCTTCTTTTGGAGGAAAAGGAGTACATTTTGAACCAAAAATGAACAATTTCAAGTGCATTTTCATCTATTTTTTCATTCATTATTTTGCTTTAGGATATATTTTAGGCCACTTCCTAGGGTTGGGGGGTATATTTCAAGGAGTATGTAATAGTCACTCTTGGTTAGGGTATGGCTTTTGACTGTATCCCTTGGAAAGAGTCTGAAATCTCCTGTTATTTGACCCATTATAAGGGTACCAAATCAGAGGGTATGTTCGATCATGGAAACTATAGAAAGTATAAGGAGTGCCCCCGGGGTTACAAGTCACCGTGTATTCTGTACCTGGCCCCGGGAGCTGGCTCTGAACCAAAACAAGGCACAGCCACAGTAATCGCATAGGGTAGATTGACCTAAAGACGTCCACATACCCTGAGATGTCCACCCGCAGAAAATATCAATTAAAGTGGAGTTGCTACTGAATTAACATTACAAACTACTTGATCCACACTGAAAACCTATGACTGCAGAAACTAATCAGTAGTGATCACTTTAGGGTGCTCAATTTGATGCAGACCAGGGAGAGTACCCCTTTCATCATATGTGATTAGTTCAGGTCATCAATACGATTACTTCAGGTCATCAATACTGATTAGTTTTTCACATGCTGAGATAATAATGACCTGGATAAGCAGTTTGATTGAAGTACAATGTTGCTCAAAATAAGAAATAAAAGAATAGTTTTGGAATTCCCCCGACCCCACCGTATCAACCTAACCCTCATTCATTTATTAGAGTAGGTCTTCTCCTTAAAGATATGGGATTCATAGTTATATAAGTTGGAGCAGTTGATGCCTATCTTCATACTTCTTGATAGGACCATTGACAAAGAATAGGTGTTTATGCTCTGAATATGCCTATTTTACTTTCATTCTCATTTTACAACATGTCCCCTTTTCAACACAATTTTACATAACTTCCCCACTTAAAACTTGCATGTTGATACATTTATGGCAATTATTTATATCAAATTTACCACAACAATGATCTGAATTGTATGAGACATGTCACATCATCATAAAGTAGGGCCCCCTGGTGGGAGAAATGGTATGATCAAAATGATTACTTTCTTTCATCAATGAGGAATGATGACCTAAAGTCATCTGCATTGATTACTTTTCAACAAGCCTAGGTTTTCTGCGCAATGTTCATCAACGATTTGGTAATGTTGATGGAGGGGCAAATTCATTTTTATAGCAAATATGAGGGGTGGACGTCTCAATGTATGTGGACGTCTTTTTGTTTTTTTAACCTACCCTATAGTCACATACATGTGGCAAAGTGGTAGGAAAATTGAAATTGAAAACAAAATACACAAAACTTTTGTTTTCCTATATATATGTTCCAGTTTAGCATATTCCTTATATAAGGCGTGGTTTATAGACCACTTCAGAGTCAGGCCCGTGGTACAACTATTCAGAGTTAGCAGGTTGTCCCATGGGCGCAGACATTGATAAAGCTTCTTACCAGCAAGTTCTACTGATAACACCTATCAGATGGGTACCAGTTGGCCCCCAAGAGGATCGCAGTGAATAGTTGGTGTCATTTCATTGGCTGATAATCAAACCAGCTAAGTCCGTCATGAAGCCAGGGTGCTGCTTATATGCAGGGTTTACATTGTATAGAATATATCAAAAAATCACACCCACAGTCCACTAGGCCTCTGTTGCAGAAATTTATATAGGAAATGTATTGCTAAAATGCGCAACAGAGGCCAAGCAGACTATCGACATAACACCCATAGTCCCCTAGGCCGCTGTTGTAGAAATTTATATAGGAAATGTATTGCATAATCGCGCAACAGAGGCCAAGCGGACTATCAACATAACACGATTTGTAGACGATGTGATGGCCTTAGACCCCTAAAATCGACACAGTGACATGGCCATTCCTTAAAATCGACATGGTGACATGGCCATTTCTTAAAATCGACATGGGACATGGCCATGCTAGTGACATGTGACAGGGTCATTTCTTAAATTTGACATGTGACATAGGGCTTAGTGACATGAAAAAAAGGGTTTAGAGAAGGTTTCAGTTATACTCAGAAAGCTTCAGAATGCACCTTTTGGTGCCCCAGACCCCCTTTCTTCATAGATCACTTGTTCCAATGAAATATATTTTCTTCCAACATGTCATTGCGCATGTCTGGACTTTGCAAGTATGATTTTAGCCAATTTCAAAGTTTGATAAGGTACCCCAACCAAGTAATCAGATCTTTTTTTTTACTTTAATAATAATTAGATCAGCTCTGTTTGTGACACTAGTGACATGGGTTTTTGCTTAGTGACATGGAACATGGGCATTTCTTAAAATCGACATGTGACATGGGGACCCCCCATCAAGGGCCCCGATGTGGCCAGGACGATGTGGCCAAGACGATGTGGCCAAAGTTGTGGACTATGTGGCCAAACTGGGTGGCTGATGTGGCCACTGTTTTATAATGCAATTTGCTATAAGATAATGGGTCCCTCAAGGGTTCTATAACTAACCCATTTACCTACACTAACATAATTTTACCCCGGGACATAATACATGTATTTATTTTTACAATATTCTACCCAATTCTAACCCGAATTTGTGTACTAATCTCTGTGGACGATGTGGCCAAAAGACGATGTGGCCAATGGACCATGTGGCCAAAGTGAAACAGATATGGTTTTAATGTAAATCTACTTCTAAATGGCCACATCGTCCATTTCCTCAGATTGTCCACATCATCCACTTTTGGCCACATCGTCCAGAAATTTGGCCACAAAGTCCTTGGTTTGGCCACATGGTCCAGTGTCCACATCGTCCATCGGCCATATCGTCCATCCACCCATAACACCCATAGTCCACTAGGCCTCTGTCACAGGATTTTATATAGGAAATGTATTGCTAAATCGTGCAACAGAGGCCAAGCGGACTAACAACATAACACCCATAGTCCACTAGGCCTCTGTCACAGGATTTTATATAGGAAATGTATTGCTAAATCGCGCAACACTGGCCAAGCTGAGGGGGGGGGGTTAACAGTAAGGGGCGGATGTAAATATAAATACAGGTCACTCGTCACGCATGTGGGTGTGTGAAGGGACCAGGCTGAAAAGGGTGCCTTATTTCTGTCTAAATGTAGTAAATCCCGACCCCCACAGTATAAATACCTACCGACCTGTGGGGTGGGCTGCAGTGGTCACAGTGAGGGTCTCAATGGTTAAGCTTCACAGTGGACTGAGTGACCTGGGAGTGGCGCAGTGTCTGCTTACAGATCGGCGGGTCTGTGGCGATCTGAAAACGGCCAGCTCAGTCCTCCTTTAAACAGCCCCCCTCCCTCCCCAATCCATACCTTTAAACGCCGATGACCGTATTCATTCTAAGATAACATGCTCTAATGAGCGCATCCCTACTCTTCGCAGCCTGCACACACGCCCTTTCAAAGATCCCATGGTAATAACAACGATTTTTATGGTAACAAGAAAAATGTGGCAAGGACCACGTATAGGAGTTGATTTTAAAAGTTAATGATGCCTTTTGGTGGGTTCTGTGACCATCATTGCATTGTTTAGCCTTTACCGGATTAAGAATGTAGGCCATATAGGAAGAGACCAGCACCTTTGGTGCTGTGACACTTGTAAAAAATAAAATTAGGGAGAGCGCCACAGAATGTATACACAGGGTTCTACTTTACATACATGTAAATATGATATGTGGGCCACACATAAAGGTCTGAGGAAAGCTCAAACATGCCATTAATGTAGTACCAGGGGTAGTAATGTGAGAAACGGTCGGTATAAACCATATAGGGGCACACTGATTATTGAGTGTGTATTGTGGTGCTTTATACCAACATGATGCTAATTAGTCCACTGGACAATACTAGAGCGGTTGGAGCAATACGATCCAGGCCATTTGAAAATAAAAAAAAAGAAACAGTTTATTTCTGGTTAGGCATGGGAAAAAGTGTTGTGTTAAGGTATTATGGGGTCAACCTAGGTTAGTAGGAAAACAGGGGCGGTCCAGAAGGGGTGGTCTAGGGGGGGGCACAGCAAAGAAACGTTGGTCTAGGGGGGCACAAGCGGGTTTTCGGGCCACATTTCCTATAGTTAAAAGTCATAGGCTGGCCCAATTTCAGGGGGTCTAAGGGGGCACGTGCCCCTGGGCCCCCCTGGATTCACCCCTGGGAAACGAATCTTCTTAAGGACAACTGAAAAATGTCTGTACCTTGTGACGCAAATTAAATGCAACGTGTCCTAAAATTTCCATTACAAATTTCCATCTCTTGCCATAAGCAAAAATAAAACCCAATGTTTTCCCCCAATTGCTGTGGGGTTGTCGGATGGTATGTCCCCATTAATAAAGAGCAACTCAGGTTCTTTTCTTGTAGGTTATGTTTTACTCGTCAATCCATATTCACTGGACTGGTGTGGACAGGGAGCTGTCACCGCACGTCCGTCCCTCTCTATCTCTGCATTCGTTCTCTCTGGATCTGCCGAGTGCTGCCAAGGCACCCCAAGGCCTATAGGGGCCGCGCAGCAATCCACAGAGCCATCCGTCTATCCCACCCCTACGCGGTGGCGCCCTCTACTCCTCACTACTTATACTACACCATGACTATACTACACCCCTTCCCCACCCACTAGTTTTTAACATCAGTTAAAAACGTCTATACTCAGCCATATCCACACCAAACCATATACAATAATATTTGTTGTCATAACGATGTATACAGTCATCAAAATGATAAATCATATCAAAACCTCCTGATCATATCTTCATGTGAAGAACTTGCGTTACATATCATCGTCACCAATAAATGAATAGATTGATATGTGGATAATAACTCGTTGCTGATACATTGATAATATAAATGTGTCCATATTACCAATAGTAGATATGAATAACACATCATCATTTCACATATTGTCACCTCAAGACATATGATGACATCTCAAGCTGAATAATGGATGGATTAACATATCATGTGAACTCATATATAATACAAGTGAGATCACACCAATCTCAATATATATAGTGAACCATTAGGTCACATCATCAGCGGTATGTCAAGCAATAGATATATAAGACGTCATATACTGGAATATATATTGGATCCACCACTTCATATAAAATAAACTTCTCACTAGAACAATCGTCATAATCTTCAACACCACTCTCAATGTCTCTTCTGCAATAAAAGTTCTCTATATAGCACTCAGTTCATAGTCTGTAATAAAAGTTCCATATGATATGCATTTCCATGCATGTTTCGGGTCCTATATTTCAATAGTCCCCAGATATACGCACAACAGCATACTCATGCTCTGGTGCAGCTTGTTATCGTCATTGTCCACTGTGCGCTGTACTTCCGTGACGTAACCCAGTACTCTTCTCCTGCAACACTCATTAGTTCACATTAGACATGCCATATTGTCATTTAGTGCCAAAATATCACTATTGTTAATAAGTGCCACTGAGAGGAAACACATGATAGTTATCAGTGCCATATAGTGAAAGAGAACACAAGGCTCACACAAGTTTTTAGTGCCATACAATGTTAAGTCACTGCTTCCTCATGGTAAGAGTAGTTCTACGCTTGGGTTAAGGTTGTGGAGTTGTAGATTTAGGTTGGTAGAGTGCCTCAGCTTCTGCAATCACGAGAGGTGTGACTTCTGGAGACACAGGGAGACTCCTTCCTTGTCTCGTCAATACCTCAGGGTCTCTGGAGGATGAATGTTCATTATACACAGAGGCCATTGATTGAGTGTCTCTGGGCCTCGGCACTGGTGACTGTAGACAAGCGTTTGTAACCTTAACTTTACACAATTCTCTTATTCTTCTATTGTCGCGTTGATACAATGCCAATGTACAATATCGATGTCTATTGGTTTCTTCTATTGCTGATGTCAGACTACAATAATTTATATTCGGTTGGCCACATTTTAACTGGTCTAATAATGACAACACCACATATTGTCTACCATCCTCTGACACAGCGAAATGTTCGAATTCAAGATCATAGTGAGCCGTCAAGTTGGTCGATTCATAAGGTACAGGTAATGTAATAGCCTGTTTTACTCTTAACTTCCTAGATACATCTAGCAAAGGTATATCAATTGCAATAATAAGTTTATCTTCTAATGCCAAAGTGTTAGTTTTAAGAATGGTATAATAATAAAAGGGTTTCTCTCTTGGGTCCTGAGGTAACATTAACTGGGGTGGAATTTCGACTTCAATTCTCTTCAAAATTTCAATAAGTTCAGGAGCTGGAAGAATGGTAGGAGACAATTCGCCTGTCGATAATTTAGTGATTTTTCTATGTAGCTCTGAGATCATAGCTGTTTCAGCAGATATAAAATCTCGTACCCTATTTATATTTGTCTGGATTTGTGGGTAGACAACTAGAAATCTCTGCATGGGTATCAAAGCCTTATTTACAACCTCGACTAGTTCTCCTAGGCCTTCTATGACCTTATTTATCGCCAAGCGATTTTGTCTTACTTCAAGTCTAGTCAGGTTTATTAATGAGAGGCTCTCTTTAAGAACTGTTCTAATTGTTTCCTGATTATCTCTCAGATTGTTCACCTCTGACCTCAACTGCTCTGTCCTATAGAAAGCTACCCCACTAAGTATACCTGCCAGAATGGCAAGTGATCTTTTCTCCCTTACTGTCTGTCTGTTTTCATTTCTTATAACCTCAAGTTCACTGTGCCCTATTTTCTGAATCTCTGTAAAGTCAAGCCAATTTCTATTGTGTAGTTCTTGAAGAATAATGAGCTCTTGAAGTTGTGACCTCAGAGTGATATAGTACTGGGCCATCGTATCTCTCTCTGCTGTAACAGTGGCATTGATCCTGCTTAATTCCTCCTTCCTGTATGCACTACTGAAGTACAAGCCATCGAAATATAGTTTTCCTCTCTGGGTTACCCTAAAAGTTTCCTCTAAGGTTTTGTTTGTGAAGACCATATACCGTTCGTATGCCTGGAAATCGATGACTAGGCCAACGATCCACCTCGACCTAGTGGTATAAACCTCAGCCTTGTCTCTGAAGAACACATGTTCTATGTTCTGGGTCTCTCTCTCTGCTTGAATTCCTAGCATGCCAGCGGACAACACGATGATGAGTAGGAGTTTCTTTATGAATTCCGAGACAGCCATCTTATTATTCGAAGGACTTGAACACTTCACGAGCCACGTGCGAGTCTTGCCCGTTATTTTGCTCTTCCTTCTCTTCCTCAGCCACACCAGCCAGTGATTAACGAACTGACCTAATTACAAGATCCTGGTCATAACCCAGTGGGCACACAATGTTGCATCAACATTGACAACCAGTTGATGTTATGTTGATGGTGTTGATCAACCTGTTTTCAACACTTTTTCAATATCTGTATTTCAACGTTGTCAACCATCACCATTTCAACATCCAGTCAACAGTTGACATATCAATGTTGAAATATTGTTGTCAACTCAATGTTGATTCAATATTGATTTGTCAATGTTGAATCAACAATATTGATTTCAATGTTGATACAATGTTGATTCAATGTTGATATGTCAACAAAACAACTGTCAACGTTGTTTCAACATTGTTGAAACAATGTTGAGTCAACATAGAAACACAAACATTGAATCAGCGCTGATGGTTAGATGTTGAATCACAGTTGATTTTGAGTATGTTGTTTCAACTTTCAATTTCAACTCTATTTCAACCCTAAATCAATGTTGATATGCAAACATTGCAAACGTTGTTTCAACGCTGAATCAACATTGATGTGCCCAGTGGGAAGGCACCACTGTGGGGTTGTCGGATGGTATGTCCCCATTAATAAAGAGCAACTCAGGTTCTTTTCTTGTAGGTTATGTTTTACTCGTCAATCCATATTCACTGGACTGGTGTGGACAGGGAGCTGTCACCGCACGTCCGTCCCTCTCTATCTCTGCATTCGTTCTCTCTGGATCTGCCGAGTGCTGCCAAGGCACCCCAAGGCCTATAGGGGCCGCGCAGCAATCCACAGAGCCATCCGTCTATCCCACCCCTACGCGGTGGCGCCCTCTACTCCTCACTACTTATACTACACCATGACTATACTACATTGCCCATAAATATTAGGGTTGGGCCAAAAGAATTTGGGTATGTAACGTAACGTGAAAATAGCACTTTTTATGCCTTACTCTCATTGTCAAATGGGAATAGACCTACCTTTTTCTTAAGCACTTATGAGATCTCTGTATCATTTTGCTTTCAAGTGCAAAGCAACCAATTAAGGAACAAACATCAGAGGAGTCGATCTAGGGAAAAGAAAAAGAAAAGTCAGAGGTCAAATGGGGGCACCTTTTATTTTACTAAAGCATGTATCATTTTATATGCTCTTTCTCCACATGGTGTATTAACGCGCTATCTACATTAAAAAAGTTTTGCCTTTTTCTTGTGTTGATGGAATGGTTATTTACTATCAAACATAATGTCCATGTCAGCTGTAAGATGCCTTAGTGGGAATTTCCACAGTTGGTGGGAATAATTCTCTCTAGGAAGGTATGACTAATGTCAAATTGACTGTATTACCCATTAGACCAAAGAAAATAGTGTTTCAGGTTAGAGACCTAGGCTTTTCAGATGGTTTCTGACCGGGGTTTTTGACTTGCGAGAGTCACTTCGTCAGTCACGTCTGATGAGGAATTAAGTCATTTTCAAGCTAAATTGCAGGTCATGGTAAAAGGAAAATGAGCAGAAGTAATTCTGACCTATTATTTATCGATTCATCTTTTCATTACAGATAAAGTTGGATATTGGACATAAGTCTACATCAAGATGAATAACCAAGGATATGAAAACAAAGGTACGTGAAGATAAACTACCCATACATGTAAAATAGTAAAGGTCCATTATTGGCATTTGTGACATTATGCTAGGACATCTGAGTAGCACATCTTTACACCCATCTAGTTTTGAGCTTCATATTTGGCTATTGTAAACCATTTAAAGATATCAGAAAGTTTTAAAAAGATGCACACTCATTTAAATAGGGTAATTATTAGCAAGAATAACAGGACAGCAGAAGATCAACCCAAATTAGATCCTAACCCATCTTTAAAACTTCTCTGCCATTTTGACAGTCCCTCCATAATACCACAGTAACAGTAACAGTATAAGTAGGACCTCAGCAGCCATCTTGTCCCTCTATACTGTATCGGATAACTTGGCAGCCATCTTGTCCCTCTATACTGTAACAGATAACTTGGCAGCCATTTGTCCCCTATACTGTAACAGATAACTTGGCAGCCATCTTGTCCCTCTATACTCTAACAGATGACTCGGCAGCCATCTTGTCCGCTATACTGTAACAGATAACTTGGCAGCCATCTTGTCTCTCTATACTGTGACAGATAACTTGGCACCCATCTTGTCCCTCTATACTGTAACAGATAACTTGGCAGCCATCTTGTCCCTCTATAATGTAACAGATAACTTGGCAGCCATCTTGTCTCTCTACACTGTAACAGATAACTCGGCAGCCATCTTGTCCCTCTATACTGTAACAGATAACTTGGCAGCCATCTTGTCTCTCTATACTGTAACAGATAACTTGGCAGCCATTTGTCCCCTATACTGTAACAGATAACTTGGCAGCCATCTTGTCTCTCTATACTGTAACAGATAACTTGGCAGCCATCTTGTCTCTCTATACTGTAACAGATAACTTGGCAGCCATCTTGTCTCTCTATACTGTAACAGATGACTCAGCAGCCGTCTTGTCCGCTATACTTTAACAGATAACTTGGCAGCCATCTTGTCCCCCTATACTATAAGTGGGTACTGTAGATAGGTACTCTATAGTGATGACTTTAACTTATCTCCTTGATGAAGACTTGGCAGAACACCCCCTGTGATCTTTGAAGTAATCACATGTGATCATCCAGGGTGATCACTTATGTAAATTGGTACTTGTCATTTTGAAATCATCATATCAAGCAATTGCATAATAATATTACCCACTTCCTCCCCACAATTAAATCTTTATTATGGGCACTTACAGCCGACTTATGCCCTGATGAGGCATACATGAAGATGTTTGTGTAACAAATTTTAGCTATTCCCTATGGTCGTAACTATGGGTTCAGTGACGAAAGAGGTGTCTATATTCAAATATACTTTATATGCCCCTGATAATTCTTGACTAAATAACCTTTCTGATCCGACACTTTGAGATTCCAGTGTTTTGATATTCTTCACATCTTTCATCTTATAAAACACCCATGATCAAGTGGATCGTAGATAAATGCCAATGTCTCTCATAATGAGCATTGTATATCTCATTGTTAAGTACTTGGGCCCTCTAGTGGCAGAAAAAAATATCAAACTTAAGTTATGATCATGATTACCTTTGGTCATCATTTATAATAGGGAAAGATGTCCTTGAGTCATGAATAATAATCACCTTCATCGAAGGCTATACAGGCCCGTAACTAGCCCTCTTCACAGGGTGGTTTGATTTTCGATAAGGTGGGACTCAATGACTTCAAAGATGGAACCTGCCAAAACTCTTGTAGAATAAAAGACTAAAATTTCCTTATTTTTTGTACAGATGTGTAATGGTGATGGGCCATATGAAGCAAAATTTCCCTATTTTATGGTTTGCTTTCTAAAATCCTTAATAATTGTCCGATTTACAAGCTGCGAACACTGACATGTAGCCAGTCATGTGCACTTTTAGGTTGGCTAGGGTGGAACATTTTTGATCCATCAGGGGCCTGGGGGGTTCGTTCGAACCGACTACTACCCCCCCCCCTAGTTACGGGCCTGAAGTCTATATTTTAGTGTATATCTGCTGATGGGCTACTTCAGTGCATGTACCAACTGTATCTTTTCTCCTGTATAGGCAGTACGGCGGGTAAGGATGAGATGGATATGGTGAGCCAGAAGGACGGGTTTGAAGGCTACGTCCCCTGCGTGGGTAAGTCTTTTTAAAACTGTCCCTACAATCCAGCATTCAAATACCCTTTAAACATATTGATGGAAAAACATAGATTAAGATCTACACAAGATGAATAAGTACATGAATTTTTGCCTTACAAATTTAATGTCACATACATGTATATATAACATGTGGATAGGAAGGAGAAAGATTTTAATGTATTTTTTTTCAATGTCCTACAGATTCCCACCCTCTGAGGTCAGACCCAGACCAGACAGATTACACACCAGAGAGCGCCACCAACACAGGTAAGGACTTCCCAGTTGGTGTTATTTTTGTTGTGATATTTTTTCTCTTTTTTTTTGTCTTTCATTCATGAAAAAGAAATTGGGCAAGGGGTGTTGTAAATTTTGTTGACATTAATGCTTTCAGGGCCAATGATATATTTATGGATCATGCCCATCGGTCATGATGTATGTTTGTAGCCCTGGCGAGTAATACACCAGGGCTACATTCAAGCATTATGCCGACCGTACAGGGTTGATACACCCACAAAGGGTCGTCATGATGCACTTCATTGGTGCATCATGACGACCAATAGGCATGACACATTCATGCACTATCGGCTCTTAAAGGTTTAAAAAGCATACATTCAAAGCGGTGATAGATAAGACATTTTGATGTCATTCGAAGACCTTCAATTTAGAATACCGTAATCTCTCGCGTATAAGGCGCAGCTCACGTATAAGGCGCACCCCCAACTCAGAGAATGCAAGTCCACATATAAGGCGCACCTCTAAGAGCAGATTTTTGTTAATTTAGTAGTGTTCTATAGTAAAAATACCCCCCCTATAAGGCGCACCCCAAACTCAAGGCAATTTTCCTCCCACATATAAGACCCAGCAGCCTTTTGTTTGGCCTATAAGACGCGCCTTATACGCAGGAGATTACGGTAGGTTAATATGATTGGTGCATCTTCCCGCCCAATAGGCCTGATGCAAAAATGCATTACAGTTAGTGGTCAGTCGGGAATAGTTTTGAGAAGATCGCAGATAACAGATAAGATAAGGGTCCAATTGAGGCCTCCTACTTCTGACCCCTGGTTTACAAAGCTCTCTATTTTTCTTAAAGCAGTTATTTCTTTTACTAAAATGGCTGTATTTTTTCTCCACACAGCCCCTGGTTTGAAAATTCCTGATTTTTTTCCGATTTTTCTGTTCATTTTTCTTCTAATCTTTCAATGATTTTGTGATTTTGAGAAATTTCCCTCTCATTTTCTATGGCCCAGATGTTTAGAGCTCCACTGTCCCTGCCCACATCACCCTCCCGTCTGGGGAGGTTTCAGAAATGACTGACGACTGACTGATTAGTGGCCTAAGCTATCATACTAAAAACCTGATGCACTGTAATGTATTGATTTCCACATTTGTTTACAAATACTGCAGTGCACTGACGTGCTTCTTGTTTTTTTACCTTTCTTCCCCACAGACAAATTCCGGAAGAAGATGCCATTCTGGAAGCGGTGTTGTGTCAAGTTCTGCCATTGTTGTTGCTGCTGTTGTCCTAAATGTAGTTGTTGCTGTTGTTGTGTAGACGGAACGGACGACTGATTTTATTTTTCTACCTTTTTAAAGATAGATAGGGTTAAGGAAACTAAACGTTGCCACTGAGATACAGTCTTTGATAATTCTGTAAAATTCGTCTTCCCACCAATTTATGTTCATACAATGCTGCTGATATTAAACCTGTATTATCAATTGTTATCATTTTAATCTGATTTATCAGATAATACGATTCATTTTAGGGTGCCGTATACTGTTTAGATACTCAGTATACATTAAGTGGGATATTAATTTCATCCATCAGCCATATGAAATATCTACTGTAATTGCCTATTAAGCCTTTCATGGCGGTTGATGCATTCATGCATCATGCCAATGGGTCGGCATGATGCATGAATGCATCCCTGGTGAGTAACTCCTGAGGGCTACATCTATGCATCATGCTGGCCGTGCAGGGTTGATACACTCCCGTAGGGTCGGCATGATGCTTCAATGAAGTGCTGGTGAGCAGACTCACCAGCACTTCATCGGTGCATCATGACGACCAATGGGCATGATGCACTCCTGCATTAACAGCCCTTAAAGGGTTAAGCAGAGGGGTATGATCAATACCGGCTGTATTACATGTATTACTGCCGGTCTTGTTTTGGAACAGGGGTAATAGGACCCCACGGAGGGCTGAAATCCATATCTAAATCACCTCAAATAAGTGCAGTGCCTGCATAAGCATGGGGAAAAATAGGGAACTGAAAAACAGTGGCGGATCCAGGATTTGGAAAAGGTGGGGGTGCAATCCAAAAGGAGGGGGTGCAATCCAAAAGGAGGGGTTGCGATCCAAACGGAGGGGGTGCAATCCAAAAGGAGGGGGTGCAATCCAAAAGGAGGGGTTGCGATCCAAACGGAGGGGGTGCGATCCAAAAGGAGGGGGTGCGATCTAAAAGGAGGGGTTGCGATCCAAACGGAGGGGGTGCGATCCAAAAGGAGGGTGTGCAATCTAAAAGGAGAGGCACCCTCTATTACTGAATTACAATATACACAACCATGAGAAATGATTACCCCGGCCCTTATACAAGACAGGGGTTTATTCAATGTCTGATATACTTAACAGTCAGTGGTCAGTCGGGAGTAGTTTTGAGAAGATTGGAGATAAGAGATAAGATAAGGGTCCAATTGAGGCTCGTCAGCACTTCACTGGTGCTTCATGCCAACCCTACGAGACTGTATCAACCCCATAGGGTCGGCTTGATGCATGAAAGTAGCCCTGACAAGCATGATGCACCTGACAAGCATGATGCACCTGACAAGCATGATGCACCAATGCATCACTGGCCCTAATAGGGTCAACTTAATGTATCATGCCACCTATGACATTTCTTCCCAGATTTTTATGACACATGATGTACGCGCTAAAGGTTTGTTGGAAATCCAATTGTTTCACGCCTGGAGCGTGGTGGTAACCTTTTCCCTTATTTTTGTGATTGTCTATAAATCAGCCTATCTCTGAGAGTTATGAATTTATGTGATATATTATAACATTTATACAATAATGAGACGTTTATATAGGTACTGTTGAGGTAGACATGCATTATCCTCCATTATAGATAATAATGTACATTTATTTTTAATGGAGTTATTCTGAGGGTTAGTAGAGTCTGGATTGTATGACAATTCAAACATAATTCTCAGCTTAAAAATGTTAATTTAAATAGGAGGTTTCCTTCTTTTCACCTTATTCATATATCCAACCTACTGGTGGAGGTTCTACTTAGAGAGAATTTACATTGTTTCTTTCCAATGTGTTTCACTTTCATATATCCACAGATCATGGAGTCATCAGAGAGTGGATAATTTTTTAGTAGACCAGCCAATTTATGAATATTCCCGGCACAAATCGCAAAATTCATCTTCCTGCCATATTACTGACACGTGTTATAGAATGATGTAAAAGAAATATCTAGAAAAGAATATATCAGTCAGTCACGTGGTACCTAAATGAATGCTCATGCAATTTGTGCTAGGTTAGGCCTATCTTCTTCATGGAAATGCTGGACTATAGATACATGTAGTAGGCATAACTTTTAAACTAGTAATGATACATTTACTTGTAGATTTGTGTTTTCTTTTATATAAAAATATAGAAAGGGTGAGAGGGATTTCAGGCAAAAGGTGAGCATTGGTAAGAGGGGATTTTGTAAAGAAAAGAAAATGTGCACACACTAGTTGTTGATCTTGAAATTTACCCTTAACATGAGAAATTTCTCACAAAAGTGACCATAGTTGGCATAAGTTTTGGTGAAAATTCCGGAAACTGTTTTTTTTTATTTAACTTGCATGGTTGAAAAATGAGAAAAGTGACCCTTGCTGAGAGGGATTTTCACCAAAAAGGTGACCTTGCCGGCCGCACACCCCTGTCAGTAGCATGTAGTGAGTGACCCCTCCCTCCGGGTATGCTCTCATTAGAGATTCCTCTCAAAGATTTGTCCCTATGTCATCAACATAAAGGATTTGGTAGAGCCGTCATAGCACTGCGAACCTTTTTGTATACCATGGGTGACAGAGAGTTACTTCATTGATGATTTGAGGCCCATGTTGCCATCAGGGATGTTGAAATAAGCTCTAGTTCACCTTCAAGGCTAACGAGTGAAAAAGTACTCGAGCGAAAAGTGTGAACCTCCATCTATGTATGGTGTAATCGCAGTACATCTGTATGTATCGCCAACACAATCAAATAAATGCATTTGATATAACCTGGTGGTGTTTGATTGAAATTTTTGATAATTTATAATAGAGACATTGGATGCACACACAAAATGTAGAGTCGCTAGGGTCTTCTAAGGGAGTGGTCATTATTTATCAACAGGGGGGGTGGTGGGTTTGAGGGGGGGGCGTTAAATTTTCAGACCCCTCCCGAGGGGGGGCTAAAAAAATTTTGACCCTTCTTGAGGGGGGGGCTAAAAAAATTCACCCTCTTTTTAGCAAAAAGCCCGCGTGCTACTATAGATCAAAGAGGGGCGTGAAAACTCTCCACGCCTCCGGCGCGGGGGGGGGGGGCGCAGAAAATTTTGACTGCCGTCGAGGGGGGGGCGTAAAAAATTTCCGCGTGTCCGCGCGAATACCCACCACCCCCCCCCCTGTTGATAAATAATGACCACTCCCTAATTGAAAAGCATTAAATAAACAGTCAAAACCAGTCAAATTAAACTTGTCATCCCTGGCACAGACTCTTCATCTTGATGACTTTAGATGGTCCAGGCACTTTGCCCTACCTGACAACACTGACAGGTGATAATGTTGTCAACCTTGGCGCATGTGTAAGTTGTCAACATAAACTGACAAGTTAAATCTGATAGGTTTTGGCTCGTTTCTTTTAGGCGGCTCATTTTGAGGACGCCCTACCTTTCCCATAACACAATACCCCGCATATAAGCCACATCTTATAGACCATTTCAGACCCTTGGTGCTGAAGCCAGGGTGTTGCTTCTACGAGGGTTTTACCGTATAGTAGGAAACTGCACCCTTTTCAGGTCCCAGGTGCGGCTTGTAAAAAGTTGTATCTTAGCCAAAAATGTAGTGTGTGGCTCTTTCGCCAGTACAGCTCACACACAGGGCCTTGTGGTTTTTAGGGTACCTTAATTTTAGGAGGCAAACAAAAACCCAAATGGTGGGCACCCTTTCCAAAGCCTAAGGGAGTGGTCATTATTTATCAACAGGTGGGTTTGTAGGTTTTCGCCCGGACTCACGAAAAAAAATTTACCCCCCCCCCTATTGACGGCAGTCAACATTATTTACACCCCTCCCCCCAGGAGGGGTCTGAAATCTTTACCCCCCCCCCCAAACATATAATGACCACTCACTAATTCCGACCAAGCAGGGGTGATTTCCCCTCCCCACCCTCTCCAACTCAGGAATATATCTACCTACCCTACACACTGGTCCCAGAGTTAAGTACTAGCGTCCTAGACTCTGGTATTCTGCCCTATGTATGATGGGAAGGGAAAGGAAAGTAGTCACTGTTATGTATGGATAAAACACTAGAGGGAGCTGTGGTCTGACTGATCAGTGCGTGAACCCTTTCGGGGAGAAACGGTATGATCGGAAGTGTGTCAGTGGTTCCGGTGGGAATGCGAAAGTCTACTGCTCATATTTTACAAGCGAAAATGGCGCCACGTTAGCGCTTCTCCCCAAAAGACGTAACCTGATCAGTGTGCATTGTGGATGGGTTGGGGGAATTTAACACTTTATATGTCACCTGGCCAGAATAGGGCAGTGGTTAGAACACTGGACTCATAATGCAGGGTAACTGAGTTCTAGCCTCGCCTGATACTTTTGGTTTTATTGAATCAAAACATTTTATTTCTAGATTTGATTGTGTTGATAAATTGCTATGTTTCTTATAAGAAAAGATGGTATTGACCTAGTGGACATATGGTGACTTGAACCCACCTCCCTGAGATTGGGAGCTCAACTCTCTACTGCATGAGCTAGTGGGACTGTGGTTGATTTGTGGTAGACAAACACCTAATATCAAGAATAGTATAGGTTCTATTGAAGCTTCTTGCTAATATTCCCACATAGGTCTTTAGCCCAAGTTATGTTGAGGTGAATGCATAGTCACAGGTGATTGTGTTTGGGATATGTTGTTGTCAGGTTTGTATACTAGATGAAACCTCTATACTCCTGGTACAATGCACACCTGTACCACTGCACCTATATGCAGGTATGACAAAATACATCTGTACTAAACATAGGGTCTACTTAATGTGTTGCCCAAGGATATATGCATCTAATTAGCCTGTACAGGCTATATCCCACAATGCAGGGCGCAGAAGATCCGGGGTTACTAGGAGTGAGCTAGTGACACCTGGTATCAGGTTGCCTACCCTACACACATCATACCCCACCTGTCGGCAATCACCTGAACTCATCTCTACCTATACCTGTTCAACTTCTCCGGCGACCTAGTTTGGTGGGCAAACTAAGCCTTCTCCCCTAGGTTACCATTTTGACCAAAAATCGCTGTATTCATACACCGCTGGTGTTGGACCTACTTTGACCCCAATACTGGGTGCTTGTGGGAACCAGCATTTGCAGGTATCCATCTGCCAGCTTGACTCACCAGCAACAAGCTGAGAAAAATAGTACCTCCCAGCATGCCTGTGTACCAGTGACGTAATCATGAGACTACGAGATGGGGCCAGTGTGATACCTGTTGGGTAGGCTGGAAACCTACCCCTGAATTCCGCTCCCGCTTCTCCTATACAGACCGCAGATGCCCAGCGTACCTGTTGGAAGGAAGGAGTGACCTAATTCCCCATCTTCCTTCTCATGCACCTGCTCATCTATCAGCTCTTATCTGGGGGAGGTTGTATGTGTGTGGACATTTAGACATGGAGAGATTATGTTGAGATTAGAGGGTCCTAATGATACACCAAGACCATGATCTACATCATGAGATACGGACGATAAAGCTATAATAGGAGTAGTAGGTCACAGGTTTAAAAAATGCATATATCGCCATGGCAACCAGGTGACAACAGATCGATATCAGACCTAGTCCAGATGGAGAAGGGATCAATTTACTCACCATAACATTACAATTATTCTAATCAGAAATGTGCTGAAGACACACGATCTGGAGTCATTCTAATTTGGCAATTTCCCCTTGAGAAAACCGTCTATTGTCTCTGATTACTGCTTATCTCTGCCAGTATGTATCGGACCGGTAAACCGTTGCATGTGCCTGTCAGAACTAGCATAAGTAATTATTAACCATTGGAATAATTATTTGCATTGATAGCAGAATTCCTATGAGTCAGCTGGTACCCATCTCATTAATAAACAAGAGGAGATGGGTGAATACAGTCCTGGCGAGTTACGCACCAGGGCCGCATGTAGCCATGCATCAAGCTGATCAAATCACATGGCACATTAACCGGCCCTTAATGCTGTAACTACTACTCAGCCTCGGGAAGATTTAACCAGTCAACATGCCGTCTGACAGTCCTGATACTGTTGACGATCACACGAGAGACTCAGAGCAATTGAAGAATGCTGAAGAAAAGATTCTGGATTGTGACGCCTGTGGCCAGCAGCACCGTCGTCCAGTGGGCCGGAAATGTAAGAAAATTACCCAGAAGTCCAAGAATGAGGCCCTAGAGCGCATGGTCCAAGAGGAGAAGGAGAAAAAGAGAGTGTTGGAGGAGCAGAGAAGACAGGCCCTGCTGGAGGCTCAGTTAGAGGCACTGAGGGGGGAAACAGCTGGTATTGAAAGAGACATCATTCAGACTCGAACCGGACAGCAGTAAGTTGCATTTATCCTTCCATTTTTTTTATTTATTCATTTTTCTATCTTTTGTTTTTCCTCTTTATTTTTTTTCGCAATCTTTAGTAGGAATATGTGGTTATAACAAAAAAAGATGCAATCTCTTTGTCCTTTTTTTAATAGAAGTGTGATTTAAACACCCTAGAGAAATGACGCAGTATGAGTAGTATGTATTTGTGTGAATGTGAAAAGGTAATATAGCTATTGCAAACCACTTCCCCATGCAGCGATGTATTATAGAAAACCTCCTCAAAAGGAAAACTAATCTGATCGAGCTATAAAAATTCTGTTTGAATTACTGCTACAATATATTTGAAGGTGTATCCACCTTTAGATGAAAATCTCTGACCTTGGTCATTTCATTGGTTGTTATGGCCTAGTCATGTGTTAAGGGGGTTTCATTTTTTCAACCCCTCTGAGAGGGTAGGCAAAATAATTTTACCTCTTTTCTGCAAAAAAAGCCCACGTGGTACTATGGGTTACAAGCGTACGTGACTTCACTCCCTCTTGGGGGAGGGCAACCCCAATCAGCAATGGAGCATTGGGCCATGCTTGTACATGCTTGGCCCAATGTATGCCGACATTGGCCCAATGTATCCTTGCTACCTGGGAAATTTACCTTTTCGGACGGGGTTGGTCAATATTATTCTCGCATCTACATGCAAACCCACCTCTGTTTTTAAAAGAAAAAACATGATCATTCCATACGGATCTACGACTGTTTTGTTTGTTTCCAAATAATGAAAAATTATTTTTTTACCAATTTTCAGCCGACCTATAAGACAACACATATACAGCCAACCGACTCCCACATCACAGGGCGCCTCCCCGGCCCCTTTCGGTATGCAGCCTGTCATACTGAACACGACAGCAGCGCCACCTGTGGTTCAACATTTTGGGATCTGTCCTATCTGTCAGGTGAGCTTATATATGTATTGGGTGTAAGCGGAAGTGGAGCTGGTTCTGGCGACTTGCGGTGATAAGATGGGGACCAGCATGTCCTTGGATGTGGTTGTTATTCAGGGACAAGGGACTCATCAAGACAATGTCTTATCAGTGTGTTTTGCCACCTTTGGCATAACCAGCGAAATTCAAAATGGTGGACACACTGGATATGGGTCCAGGCTCCTATAACAGGTCGCTCCATGGGCGCCGTCATTACTGGAGCTTGTTACCAGCGAGTTCTACTGATAAGACCTATCAGATGGGTACCACCCTGCTAGCAAAACTCATCCAAATGATGTCTTTTTTACGTAAAAACGATCAGTTTTCACGTAAGAATGACGTAAATTACACGAGTAGTGCTAGCTGGGCAGTCAGCCCCCGAGAGGACCGCAGTGAATCATTGGGCTTATCTTATTGGCTAATAAATGATCCTGCTACGTCCGTATAGGACAAGTTACAGTTGATATACTCCAAGCTGCTGGCCAGCACTTCATTGGGTATGATGTACTCCTTTAGGCCAAAAAGAATTTTTTTGGGGGGTTAAGGTAGGGTAGGTCGGACTTTTTTTTATTTTGTAAATTCTTTTTAACAGCCACAAAGACTTGCGACGAGTCACTGCGACTTATGGGCGAGTCACAGTGACTCATGTACAACCCAATTGACTGAAAACTTGCATAAAACCCAATATTTCTTCAAAAATTGAGGAAAAATATTAGGGTCGGCCCTGTTTTGCTAGGTAGGGGAGAGAAATATAACTGGCTTTCTGGCAGGCAAAATTTGTTAAATGGATCTATGTTATTTCTTTTGTCTCATTACCTTAAAGCCCATGTCACATGTCCATTTTATGAAATAGTCATGTCACCATGTATGTCAAATCCAGTGGTTCAGATCCATCAAATGGCTTCGGCCGATTTTCTATCATTATCTCCCTCCTCTATTTGTGAGATATAATTAAACACTTCTTTTCCAGACAGGTACGATAGAGCCACAGTTCACATCGTCCTTGCTATCGTGTGCATCCCTATAGGTATCCTGTTCTGCTTCCTACTCAAGAGACCGTCCTGTGGGGTGTGTGGATACACGGTACAGAAACAGGACAGACACCAGACCAGGTCTAGAACTTCAACTAATACATCCAATACACGGACTGCACAGTTTGATGACATCAGTGTACCATCTGGGGTTAAACGTCCTGGGGCATGCCCAATATGTCAGGTGAGTGTTTAAAATTTAAAAGAAAAAAAAATACATGTTATTTTGGGTTTTTGTAAATGTTGCAAAGGTTTGAAAATAGACGTCAAAATAACGTTCTTTTCAGTGCACTCTAAAAAAAGATGTCTGTTTACAAGTCTCTTTCAATTTTTTTATATTGCGGTTAAAACATAATTTTGATGCAAAAAAGTAACCTACAAACGTTTTCTTTCAAAACTTTGAAAAAATGACACATTGGTGATCTAATACTTGATTGATATGTACCCTAAGGTTGATGACTCATATTCATGTGCTGTTCATCTGGGAGAATGTGCCATTCCCTTGTTCTATGTTCCTACAAGCATAGATTATATATCTCTGTGTTTAATTTGGATATCTCACATTGTTTCAGTGATATTACATATAGGTATTCTTTTCAGAATGCTACCATTGAGCCGAAGTATACATGGTATGGTATTCTACTGGCGGTTGTCTTTTTCCCATGTGGTATTCTCTGCTGCCTTATCTTAAAAAGACGCTCCTGCACCAGCTGCGGGTACAGCATTGGATGAAATGAGTCTACTCAATCAACAACTATAAAATTATTCAACTGGATACTCCTTCTTAAAACACTAAACCCACAGGGTATTACATAATCTGAGCTTCCACTCAAAGTGGGCAATGCCATGAATTTCCTATGACGTAGACCCTACACTCATGTGAGGATAATCACAACAGACATTCCCTTATTGGACCTTTTGCTATGAAAACTGTGCCGTGATATATGACCAAAGTCTGACAGTACTCATTAAAGAAATCATGCTATTTGATTTTCTCTGGTGCAGACACAGATGTGTCTCATAAAACAGGATTCTCATAAAACCTGTTGCTGTGGATCAGCTGCTATACACCCCAAAATAGAATTCAACTGGATGCAGTGTCTTAAAATATTGATTTGAATGGGAATACAAGTCACTACATGTACTGTGACATTAGACATCCTGTTTGTATATAATTGTGCCATAGGTAGAGCCCTAGATAGGTACAATGCACAAGTTGACTACCTATAATGGACAAAGGAGGTGGTGCCCCATATTGGGTCGGACAACTTTCATATCATCGCTGGATGAAATAAGATAATTCCATTACAAGGTGAAAAGATATACCCAATCTTATGTTATTTTCAACAATATACATGTAATATTACAATGACTCTTATTACTCATATTGAACAGCTTTTGTATTTGGCATATTTAACCCCCTTCTGTAAGACATACCTTGAGTGTTAAGGCGGCCTCCATCCTCGCATACATGTATAAGCCATGCACAAGGTGTCACAGTAGTTATTAATGCTTATTTATAGAGTTGTTCTTGACTGAAAGCAGAGATACTCATACAGATGGTTGGTTGTAGAACTATGATTGAGTTGGCCTATGCCTCGCCTTGGTAGAAAAACGTCCAGTAATGGATCAATTGCTAGTGTATAATTTGTCCATCAATGACTGGTTCCAAATCACGACTTCCGTCCATACGTATTTCTACTCAGCAGATTGATATAATTATATTGTACAAGTCATATGTATATATTTAGTTATTTTGTACAAATTATATATATTTTTACGCCTCCCCCTATCTTTTCACTACAATATTTCATTCTCTGTGTGTTGATTTCAATAAAAGAAAAACATCCATCAATACCTAAAAAGTACTGGCTTGTTTTATAATTGCCAAACACAATAAACAATAATAAGTGGGTTAGGGGTAAAAACTAATTTTGGTTTATGAAGCTAAGGCCAAAAAACATAAAAGGTGTGTTTCCAGTAACATAGCTCAAAGACCAAGGGTCGGTAGGTCGGATTTTTCTCTTTTTTTTATATATATATTTTTTACATCTATAGAGGAAAAGTAAGGGCACATATCAATGGATGTATCAAATTCTTTGATTTCATTGTAAAATGATGATGGGAAAATGACAACTGTGAGAGAGGGGAAGAACATGAAAAGGATACAGGAAAAATCTTATGAAAAAATTCTTTAAAATATGAAAAAATAAGACAAGATTCTTTAAAATCACAAAAAAAAAAGTTTGTTTTGCCCCTTTTTTGCTAGTCGGTAGGGTTACTGGAAACAAACCTTTTTTCTTTTATTTGGCCTAAATGGTTGTGACAGAGAGAGACCCTGGGGCCATGACCCATCAGTGCATCATGCCCATTCGTGCGGACGGTAACTACGGAATGTAGCAAATCCCCAAGGTAACGTGTGACGTGCGCACGGCCAGCGCCATTTTCCCTGGGGGACAAATTTCCATGCTTCAGCACAGCTCGCATCATTCATAGTACAGATACTCATAATCTGTTGCATTGCCACCCTTCTCGTCAACAGGGAACAATTAAAATGCATAAATCGTTCTCATTGATAAAGGAATAGGGGTTTAGAGCTACACAATGGCTGAAATATGTGTTTCAAATAAACGCAGGGCCCCAGTGTAGCATCATCATTATGCCAAAAAATGAGGAGCGCAGAGCACCACTTTGTCCCCGGCATCCGTGTGGCGATGTCACCAAGGTTACGGGACTTTCCGTCTCAACGAATTGATCGCCATGATCCATTAATACAGCGCTGATGAGTTTTATTCCTGCATCATGCATACCCTTTATACGGTGTTGATACACTTCCTCGACATTCGTCATGATGCATTAATGAATCACTAGTGAGGAGACTGCAGACTTGCCAGCACTCCATTGGTGTTTTCATGATTTATTACAGCTTTATAGCATGGTTATCAAGTTGTTGAAGGATTTTACGGTGCCGACAGGGGATAATGAAGTTCGAATAGTATGCACTAAATGAACCCATGTTGACACTTGGATTGAGAGGACATGACAGCGAGTTGACATGAACACATTTAATGTGAAAATAAAAAGATATATATAGCAATGGGAGATCAATGCTAATAGAGGATGAATCTAGACATTATATTCTATCACCTACCTTTAATTTTCAATGATTTGACTTCTATATTTGACAAGATTGATGATAGAAAAATTGAATCAGTGGACATTTTCGCCGTCGTGTTGATTGCGTTGCGGAAGGTTTGTTTATAGAGGCAAGACACAAGCTGTTACATTGGCCTATGGCCTGAAGCCATTCTGTACGGTGTGCGCTCTACTTAGCAGTGGTTCTACTATGAAAATGCCCCTGGGACACACATCAAGGTAACACTTTGCATCCAGGCAGTCCGGTCCACTTGCCGAGAAACCAAAATGGCAGAGGACGGATCACGTCGAGTCGCAACAAATAATATTGATTTTCATGGCTTTATAAGCTAAGAATATTTAATTTAATGGTGGAAACCATTGTATAAACGCCATAGTTGACCATTATGGGTTCACGAGGTGATTCTATCATCAGATAAGAAGCATGAGGCCGGATAACTATGCCCTTAATAATGCTGGTTCGTTTTGGGGGTTCTGCTTGGCTATAGAAACAACACCACCCGGACAGACACTGCCCTTCATCTGCGAGACACCGATAGGTTAATACATCTTCTACTCTAATACAATACCGACAAAGGTTCACAATGATTGGGTATGGCTGAGGGTTATCTCACGAAGTGGAGCCGAGTGAGATAACAACACTGTGGGACATTAGAAACTATGTTTTAAATATGGGCCAGTCCTGAGACCAAGTGAACTAAAGTGCCTGAGTGCCCATCTTGCACTGTTATAACCTACCAATGCTTTTGGGATTGCTACATGTTGAGCATGGGCGTGGACTGGTAACCAGGTTTAGTGTGTGTAGATGTTATACATATAATACTTGATTACAGAGGTGAGTGGTGACTTTGCCCCTCACCTCCGTAATCAAGGTCTGTGCATAGCCAATAAAAGCACCAGAGGGCAGCACTGTTCCCTTTAGTTTCTCACCCTTCTATAGCATATGGATAACACCTACACAGATTAACCTGGTAACCAGTCCACACCCATATTGATATGGGTGTGTGGCTGAACCCCTGACTACCCCTACCCTTGCTATTGCACTCGTTCATGGGGTTTTCCTTCAAAACCCTACCCTTGCTAGGGAACTTTTTACATAATAGTCTTAGACTTTGCTCAAAATATCTTAAACTGACCTAGTTTGGGAGAAAATTTGTACTTTGTTCATGCTATATTCATGAAAATTTCTAAATTTTCCATGTGAATCGGGGTATTTCGCTGAAAGTTGAACCTTGCTAGTGACATTTTCCTCAAAAGTAGATCCTTGCGAGGAAAATTTGTGGCTGAAACAGGAGGCTTGCTAGAGACTTTTCCTTGAAAAAGTAACCATGCCAGCTCGACATATGTGTATACACTACATAGAGAGTGCCCCCCCCCCCAGGACTATTTTAGTCCTATGGTGACATGTCGAAACTGACCTCGATACCTCTCTGTATGATGCTGCTACCTGGTGTTGGATATCATCACTTATGTTTCAGACACTGTTCCACATCTAGTAACACTTAAGGTGGGTCGCTACTATTGGATTTGAGCCTACTGCGCAGGTCCCTGCGCATATAGGTTAACTTTATCAGAATGAGATCATTTTTGGTAGGCACATACCTACATATACCTTAATGTATACAAAAAAATTTGGGGGATTCTGATCAAAATTGTTCATTTTATGACCATTTTAAATCTTTTTGGCATATTTACATCCAGATTTTTCTCATCATTCTCTCGAATTCTTTGCCACCTTAGCATTATAGCACTTACAATACCAATACAATGCTATAGAAGTGGTAGGCTATTCACAGTGAGCGAGGGCATATAGGAGTAATTTTATGCCAAGTATGTGTACACTTTACCCGTTATGCAGTGCTTTGAACAGGGATTTTTGTCAGTTTTTCCAATACTTTTTTATTTCAAATGGCCAAAACTCCAAAATTATGCATGGGACCCCATATCAGAAGTATTTTTATCTAAAGGCAAATTATCCAAACAATATTTAAAAAAAAGTTTAAGAAAAATCTAGAGGTTGAAAATATGAATTTTATTTGTTTATGTTATGAAATAATAGAAAATTTACCCTTCTCTTTTCCGAAAAATGAGAAATTTACCCAGAAAGCCATGTTTTGGAGTTAAAATCAAAACTTCTTTATAAATAAGGATATCAGACTATTTACCATGCGAGGTTTCATATCTCTGTATTAAATAGTTATGACAGAAAAAAATTCTCAAATCTGATACACATTTTCTCTAATTTCTAGGTGAAGATTAAAATACTTTTATTTTTCAAAAATCTGTAGATAAAAAAGTAGTGTGGGACCCTCTACTTTTCTTTTCATATTCTTATCCTAGATGATTTTTTGTACCTCTGGGAGTAAAAATGGAGAAAATCTAGGATCTTTGATTCAATGGTAGCGACCCACCTTAAAAGAAAATCTGGGCAACACAGATGTCTAGCAAAGTAATTGGGTGCCTTTAGATATGTAGCAATCCAAAAAGCACTGCTAGATTTACTGTGCAAAATCAGCACTCGAATACCCCTGGGGTCATAGGCTAATTAAATCATACCATCAGACATGGAAGACCTTTAACACATGTCATGCATTCTTGCCATGCAGCCCTAGGGAGTAAGGGAGTGGTCATTATTCATCAACAGGGGGTGGTGGGTTTGAGGGGGGGGGACGTAAAAATTCAGACCCCTCCCGAGGGGGCGCTAAAAAAAATTGACCCCTCTTGAGGGGGGGCTAAACAAATTTACGCTCTTTTTAGTAAAAAAAAAAAAAAGCCTGCGCGCTGCTAAAGATCAAAGAGGGGTGTGAACCCACCATCCCCCTGTTGATAGATAATGACCACTCCCTAATTCCCCAAGGCTGCATTCATGCATCATTCATACAAATAGTGCACCTAGATTTAGCAGACATGTCCTCATTTGTTTCTGTAAATTTATATGTTAATTTTTGTATATATGTCCTGTGCGATACTATGTATGTTTGTGTGAATACCTCTAGAATAAATGGAGATGATCCTCTTAAACACTTGTTTTATAGTAACAGGGCCCCCTACTGGGGAGTATCATTATTCATCAAGGAAGGGGGGTAGGGTAGACAATGGAAGTAGGGACCAAAATATAATGCTGAGTCTCACCTAGGTACATTCCTCACTCCTGCCCAGCTATGATCCACTGTCCTGATAGCTCAGTGGTAGAGCATCTGCTTCGGCTCCTCAAAGATATTCCTGGTTGGGCTGTCTTTATTTTATACCAATAATATTGTTGTTGCTGTTATTTTGTTGTGGTTCTCTTTTTTAATTAGGATTGGTTTCAGGTTTACAGAGACATTGTTATAAAAAGTTGTGAACAAATAGATACATGTTGTACATACTTATGACACAATGCTGTGAATAAAAGCCACATCAGCTTGATATATATCCTTGTTCAGAGGTTTTGACTGTAGCCTCGACAAACTCTATGCATGGTCAAAACCTCACATCCTCAAATGTAATAGTTACACCTATCTATCTTCCAATCCTTAGTGCAATAAAAACCTTCACACAAGGAGGATAAAGGATTGCTGGTAAAGAATGGTAAGAGAGGCCGCAGGCCACGAGTTACGATATCCTACGATACATTGAATCAGGTGCCCGTTGGCCCATTCCTTACTGTCTTTATTACATGATTAATCAATAATTAATCAATAGAATATCAATAAATTCAAGTTGAAAAATCATTCCCCTCTATCACGACTCGAAGCCTGCCATCGTGTTTGTACACGATCGGTACACACACACAGCGAAAAAAAGATGCACCCGGACCGGGACTCGTCCCGCCTACCTCTACAGGCTGAGCACAATGCGCTAACCACTAGACCACCACGTATCACTCCTCGGCGCCCGTCTCGGCTTGGCTTCGTTTGAATGTGTCCCGTGGTTATGGTAGCAGCAGCGACAAATCGGGGGGGGGTCACAACCCAGAATGCCGGGGATTTTCACACTTTTAATGTATAGTAGTTATATGTGAGTAACCTCCCCGGGCTTTGTATCACATTAAGACCTGGTTCTACCCAACCACTTCTCGTCAGTCCCTGTGGCGCAATGCATAGGGAGTTGGATTTGGGATCTGAGACTGCAGGTTCGACCCCTACCCTGGCCTTGAAAATTATGTGGGTTTTAACATGTAAAATGTGACATGTTGTGACATGTGACATGTTAGGAGTGCCGATATCCTGGATATCAGCACTCCTAGGAGTGCTGATATCCAGGATATCAGCACTCCTAGGACCTCAAGTTGAAAAATCATTCCCCTCTATCACGACTCGAAGCCTGCCATAGTGTTTTTATGAGCAACTGTTCTGAAATGGAAAAAAAAATCCAAGAGTGTAATAACTGAATTCACAATTACCTCATGTCTACCAGAAAGGTGCATTTAGGTACCATGCAAACCTTAAACCTTGAAGGTCAATTATTGATGCCAGACCCAGCCAACCACATGATGTAACTGTAATGAATAGAGAACATAAATTGACAGATCTTCTAGGAATACCCCACCCTTCTACATATCTATGAGGACAGGCTCACTGATCTAAGTTTGTGACTGCTCCTGAGTGGAGACTCCCAGCTCATTACAGATCGTTGATATACATTGTACGTTTATTTTTCTATCAACTTCATGTTGGGGAACCTAAAGTTAAGTTGGCCAATAAGTATACCATCATAACAAGACGATACTGCTTCAAAAAGTGTACAAAGTTGTTTTATTTATCTTTCTGCTACCGAGATGCAGTCACAGTAAGTTTGGACTATTTTTCTACCTACATCATCCTCATTTGTCGGCATGATGCACCGATGAAGCACTGACAATTATTCTGCAGTATATAAGTACTAATTACGTGCTGGTGAGTAAGCTTGCCAGTACTTAATGGTGCATCATTCTACCCATTTGGGAGTGTATTAATGAGATCATTCAATGTATAAGACATGCCCTCTGCTTCTCCACAAACATTTCTTAAAGTATAATGTCAGAATGTTGTCAAGGCCATATAAAAAAAAAAATCTTTTTTTTTTTGGATTTTGCAGAATTTTGTCTCATTTTTTTCATATTTTAAAGAAAATTTTCATTACTTTTTAAGGAATTTTCCTGTATCCTTTTTGTGTTCTTCCCCTGTCACAGTTGTCATTTTCCCGTCATTATTTTATATTGAAATCAAAGAATTTGATACATACATTTATATGTGCCCTAACATTTCCTATATAAATGTGAAAGAAATCCGACCTACCGACCCTACCTTTGAGAAAGTCATGTTACTGGAAACACACCTTTATTTTATTTTTTTTTGGCCTAATCAAACAAAGACTGCTATCGGCCTTAGTGTTGACGCCTAGTGGAACGGCCATTGCTTGATCTGGCACCTGGCTAGATAACCACTGATAACAACCAGCATGATGGGTACCAGGTGTTACATAATGTACCCAAAAAATTCTGCAGTGAATACAGGGAATCATCTGATTGGCTAATAATATATCCCAGGTGAACCCTATAGAAAGGCGTCACTTAAAAATGAGCATAATACCCGTACCAACACTCATGCTGCCTGGAAATAAAATAAAATAAAGACTTGCATCATAGCTGACTTCCATTACAACATCTTTCAAAACAAAGATAATTGCATTCATACAGGTTCATGTGAGCCATGTGGAGCTAAGTGTTATAACATGCATGATGGAAATAATGACAGGATTTACCACAGTCATTATGGTGAATCAACATTTACGCTCGAGATTGATATGGGCTTTTCTCTTATGATAAGAGGTCTTTTGGTAATGTAGTATTTACTACTATGCCAGATGTTCATACCATGCACACTTACATATCATTACACTATACTTATCTTATTTTTCAAAATACCATATACTAAGTTGAATTCTCCAGGCACAGTATTAGATCTCTTCCTCCTGATAATTTTCTTTTGCTTCCCTCTATCTCTGTTTATATGTTGATGTCACTGTGCTAGCAGCAATATATATACATATACATTTAGATCTTCCGGCACTGATCGAGCCAAACCTGAGTGTACTGGAGTCTCTATGAGCTGCAGGTATTATACTCCAGGATGTAAAATACCACACTATGACAAAATACTAAACTCCTTCCACATTTTCAATCCCCTTTCATCCCTCACCCGCCACTCCCCTCCCCTTCCCCAACACCACTGAGTGGTTTCACCAATACTATAATGCAAGTGCCTGGAGTCTTGAACTTTTCTGATTTTTCTGATCTATCATGTGTGAATACGATTGTTAGAAGCTATTTTCTCTGCTTTATGGTCCACTGAATATAATATTATTACTTGCTGCTGTACCAATTGTCAACATAGGAGGCTGAAATGTGGGCCCAGGTGGCAGAACGGCCAGACCGAATTCTGGTATTTAACTTTAGACCCAATAAAACCTTAAAAAAAAAAAAGGATCTGGAACAATGCCAAGGATCATTGTGTTAATAATCACAATGGCCAATTGGTATCCAATATAGATGCTGACCTTGACGGTTTCCTCAAAGGCAATATTCTAGAGTAAGTATTATCATTATGGCACAAGAAAAATCGCTATGGAGCCACCCTTAGATCTTATGTTTGTTTCCTGTCCAGAGGCCTGGTTGATTTTTTTGTTTGAGGATGGAAAAAAATCTGTGTTCTGAAAAGGAATTTTTCATGTACTTAGGTCTATCTTAGAACATGATGGTAGAGAGTAGTATCTATAGTATGTATCGGAACGGGACTATAGTTAAGTACTCTTTATTACTCACTCGACCTGCAGCCAATCACAGGCCTCCATTTGGTCACGTGACCTGTGATGTCACAAGGGGGCGTGGCCTGACTGGACCTGCAGCCAATCAGAGGCCTCCATTTGGTCACGTGACCTGTGACATCACAAGGGGGCATGGCCTCATTTGCATAATAGTCCACGCCCCCTTGACCTATGACGTCACAGGCGACCTTGACCTTTGACCTCATTTGCATAATAGGCCATGCCCCCTTGACCTATGACATCACAGGTGACCTTGACCTCATTTGTATTTTTTAGAGGACATGTTGAAATTGATACTCCTATTGGTTTCTCTTTAAAAATCATCTGTAAATAGTCTTTTAATGAATTGTGGTCTTTATGAACATTTTGTTTTAACAACGCCGCTTTAAAGAATTCACTGAAGTATAAAACCAATTTATCAGTTGTATGTAAGTAGACATACCCTTTTATTAGTATGAAGAGGTGTGGGTTAATATGTAAATGAGGCTGTAACTAAAAAATAGTTTTTTTTTAAGGCAAGCTAAAAGCTTGCCCCAAAAAAAGAAATTGGGACCTTTATTTTATTTATTAGGGCAAGTTATATGCTTGCCCCCCTTATTTAAAAAAAAAAAAAAAGATTTGGGGCATTTTATTTTATTAATTAAGGCAAGCTAAAAGCTTGCCCTTCTTGTTTAAAAAAAAAATTAACAAACCTTTTTCACCCTACCCTTTGGGTAGGGTAAAAGTGTTTTTTTTTTATTAAGTATACCTTGTTGGGTGTAAATTTTATATTAAAAGGATGATGATGGAGATGATGCCCATGAAGTTGATGAAGGTTGGAGGAGAAGGAGGAGAAGAAGCCGCAGGAGGTGGGAGTTTCTGCAGTCTATCATTGTGAGGACTGCGACATCACATTTAACAACAAGAGAGAGCTTCGTCTACCACGATCACCCCGCTTTTACCTTGTTTTCCCTTTTTTTTTTAAGCCCCCCAAGCGCGAAGTGTTGAAGGGGACAGGTGTTATAGTCAGAGTAGACCGTCACACCTAACAAAAAATATTGGGAAGAAAGGATGGGAAGTTTATTAGAAATTGGTGGAAAATTTGGAATTTGGAATGGAGTTTGTTATATATTCTAGTAAGGTGGATATAAGGTATTCTAAAATGGGGTAATTTGGAATAGGGCTTCTATTTGGGACTTTAACGTGTAGCCGACACGGCAGGCCTTTGTTTGCGGCACTGGGGTTTCTGGGAAACGGGCCTAAAGTCTGTTACCGAGTTTTTCAGCCAACAATTTAGAAAGGCTCCGCCCATAGGCGTTGATGCCTTTGCCATAACTGTCCTGACCCCAGAAGTCGTCATTCACATTGTGAATGATGGGACAGCCCCTGGTAAGCAGCAGAGCTTCTTTGAACTGCTTCTGCTGTGTCCAACGGGTCCCCAGAATCAGTTGCACTAAATTGAGCATCTGGTTCTGTGGGGCGTGTGAGTTGGAGACCTTACCGACCGCCTTGGCGGCTGCGGGGTTAGGCAAATGCATTATGCAGCTGGCAGCATCGGAGAAGCCAAATGCCATGCACTTCTGATGTTGGTATGCATGCTCAGCGGTAGGATAGTAGTAACCATCAAACTTGAGCAGTGCTTCGTAACACATGCTAAGGATAGAATTCTTACCCTTAACATATACGGTTTGTGGGTTTGGTTTGCAGGGTTTTGGAAGAGGCTTAATGCCCGAGTTTTTGATAGTGCTAGCTATCAATGCCGTACGGTGCCTATGACCTTATGGGTCAGGTGGACCCCGTCAGAGGGCTTTAATTTAGGATTTACTTTAGCCCTGTGCACTGCTCTATAGGTGTTGGCAAAATGGTACTTTCCTTCATTTGCCACAGCCTTGAGCACGTCGTTCACCCTGGGAACGTTAATGAACTTAGCAGGGGCCTGACGCATGGTTGCACTCATGATGATAATTTGTGAATTAGGGCTGGCAGCCAAAACACGCCGGTAGAAGCCGGCAATTTGCCGTTTGAAGGAAGCAGGGTTGAAAAACCCCTGGGGGGTTGCTCCAGGGGGTGCTGAGCTGATATTGGAAGAGCTAGGTCCGACCCCCGGGTGGGAGGCCGGGGGGAGTCGAGCGGCAGCATGAGGGGGCGGGGGATGGGTAGCGGGGAGAGGAGCTCCGGGGCCACCCAGGCAGAGCCGGTGCGCTTGGGGAGGTGGGGGGAGAGTTACTCAGATTGGCCAATCCACGTACATGTCGTGGAGTGTATACCAAGGGGTTAACTAGCATGAAGTTTAGTCTCGGTTGAAATCCTCCTCAGTGAGGGGGACTGCGGGGGCGGTCATCCGCCATTTTGTTAGTCTGAGAGGGGGGGCAGAGCCCCCTAGGTTGGGGGGCAGAGCCCCCTAGGCTGGGGGGGCAGAGCCCCCTTGGTTGGGGGGGCAGAGCCCCCTAGGTCAGGGGGGACCCTGGGGTACCAGGGATCGGCGTGGGGCTGCCCGGCAGTGGGGGGAGGGGGGTCCCCCCCTCTTTTTCACCAGTCATGTGAGCTCCCATTCCTTCCTTTGGTCCCATGGAATTCCTCCAGTTCAATGGAACCCTGTATGATTTGGCCATTGTCTCCTGGTATGGGATCTTTCAGGAATTTTTGCGCATTGGGATTACTTTTGGTTTTTTTACGTCATAGTGGTTTATGTAACCAATCCCAAGGAGGTAATCTGAGTAAGTATATACAAGTAGAGCTAATTGTGTTTACTGTTAGTCAGTGTACAGCCTAGGGTGTAGGTGTGTGTGGCTACTGAGCCAAGGTGAGAAGCTACAGTTAGCCACTGCAGTACAGTGGTGACCTATGTGTGAAGGTGTGAAGGTGCTAAAGTGGTGTGTGGCACTGAGAGTGCACCAAACTTTGGGGTTTTTAACTTGACCTACTTATGGGTCTAGGTTAATTTATAGAGATGTTATAGGAGGATTAATGAATTATTTCCCTGTTTATCACATATTTGGAGGTCTAAATGTAGGGGGGGTGTATTTAGATGGGGTGTAGATTTTACGTAGGAGGTAACGTGACCATGGTCCGGGAACTGTGGTTTCATTCTAAATTGGCTATTAGAGAAGAAACCTACAGTGCGTAGGTCAATAGCAAGGTGTATTTTTATTATATTTCAATTTGGAGGAGGATAGAAGATTTTTACCATCAATTTTACCTATCGAAGCAGTGCAGAATAGCAGGGCTTGCATGGTCTAGGGTATTGGACTGTGTCTTGTGTACCAACAAAGCTCAGGGCTGTATGGCAGTCTTGTACTGATTGGTAGGCAGGAACACAGTGCTGGGTGGGAGGATAGCTTGTGTAGACTTGTCAGGAGACCGACAGCAGGCTACAGGAGCTAGTCCAGGGTGTGCAGGTTTGCCGGGGGTGGTGGGCTGATGGTCTTGACCGAGTCAGGGTCCCGTGGGGCAGAGCTTCGCCGTGTGTATCGTCCTATAAGCCAGGAGAGTAGCTGGTAGGTCCGGGGAAGATAGCTTCGCCGTGTGTAGGGTGCCTGTGGCGGTCTGGAGCAGGCTGGTGCGGCTCTGGAGAGATGTTGTCGCGGTGGTTTCCCGATGCGAACTGGTCCCGCTTTTACCTTGATGCTAGTCTCTTTATATAGTCATGCGTGGGGGAGTAGTCACATAAAAGGTGTGTAAGGCGACATGCGTTGAACGTCAGAACAACGTAAGGAGTGGGTAGCACCACCTTTTGTAAAACGTCGTAGTAACAGTAATGAGTGGGTGGCGCCTTTTTTTTTTTTCTTTTTTTTCCTTTTTACATTTAGATATTATGATCGCAACGCAATAAGTATTCACACTTTGTGTGCGCGACATGCTAAGGGGAGATGAAAAGAATGCTAAGTTTTCTTTCAAGTCTTATAGCTGTGAAAAACATGTCAAACTCTGAGTGTAGGGTGAGAATGCAAAAGTATTAAGGTTATATATAGGTGGAGGAGTCAACTTTGGAGCTACGATGGAGGTGGTTTAGATTTAGAGAATCCTGCCGTAAAAAAAAGTTGACCAGCTGAAAACTAGGCATAATAAAGGCGCTTTCACCAGTGGAGTGGATCTTTAGGACAAACTTTTGGGGTGTCAACCGTCACATGATGTATTAACACGCACATGTCACGTGAGCACACAGCAAAGGACGACTGTAATTAGTGACAACGAGTTTTAACCATGGTGAAAAAACTCAAGGAAATCTTATTGAGTTTGTGGACAATATTGAAATACTACTTGATGGAGCATCCTTTAGTGTAAGTACCAAGAAAAAATTTAATTCTACAACACATTTGGTGCATTCTGGTGTATTTTTAGACCCAAAATTAGAATTTACCATGTACACAGACGTGGAACTGATACTATATATTCAGTTCATTAAACCTATACTACAGAGGACGCTAGTGTCAGTTTTCAAAATACCCCTGGTTTACAGGGGTAGATTTTGGTCATCTGTGGCAGTAAAAATCGATCAGTAATTACAGCAAGTTTGAGTGTCTACGTTAACTATAGTTGACTCACAGGAGCATTTTCTTTTATGTATATACCATACGCTGCGTTGCCCATTAACTTGTAGCATTGCGGGTAATCACTACAGCAATCGTGTGTGTCTATGTCTATGTCAACTTGGTGTAGTTTTCACCAGCACTGTCTTTTTCAGTGCGAAGGTGAAAATACTCCATTGCAGCAGCAACACTGGTGTCACCTTCCTTACTAGTAACAGCAGCAGCAGCAGCAGCTTCATTAGCAGCAACGTTTAAGTCAGTTGTAGTTTCTCCAGCGTAAGAGTGATAATGACCATCAGCAGTAGCAGCAGCAGCAGTATCGTTTACGTCACTTAGGTCAGCTGTAGTTTCAACAGCACTGTCTTCTCCAACATGAGGGTGATAATGCTTAACATCAGTAGTAGCAGTAGTACCAGCAGCAGTAGCAGCGTATTTTTGCAGATATGTACCGTACACTGCTTTGCTTATACACCTATAGCAATCTTGTTTTTTTTTTATGTTTATGTCAGCTGTAGTGTAACTACTAGAGAAGTTTTCACCAGCAGCAACACTGGTATCACCTTCCTTACTAGTAGCAGCAGCAGCAGCAGTAGCAGCAGCAGCAGTTCCACCTTCATTAACAGTAGCGTCTACGTCAGTTGTAGTTTCTCCAGCGTAAGAGTGATAATGGACATCATCAGCAGCAGCAGCAGCGTCTATGTCACTTACGTCAGCTGTAGTTTCACCAGTACGGTTTTCTCCAGCGTGAGGGTGATACTGCTTAACATCAGCAGTAGCAGTAACACCTACATTAGCTACTTCATTAACACCAGCAGCAGTAGTACCACTTTCATTAGTAGCAGCAGGTACATAGCACGGTCGTAGCAAGTAAGGAGATGTATGAGACTGCCCGTTAACAGTAGCGCCGATGTCATTAGCAGCAGGAGCAGACGTAGTAATTTTTACATCACATAACTCGTAAGTAGAAGTAGGAGCGCTTGCATCCTCGGTCCTTAGCTGTAGCTTAGTTGGTGTTGAACACATGGTGATGGTTAAAGAGAAAGTGTGAGTGAATGGAATTTTTTTCCTTCCTTATATATCCCTTTGGAGATAAGCCTCTTACTGTAGTTTTGAATAGATGAAAGACGTCTAATCCTGTAGTTACAGACAGAGACGGTCGCTCGGTAGGTTGATCTCCTATAAACCGAACTTCACAGGGGAAATAAACAATAGGAGAATTAGAAAACTTGACTCCACTTTTACATCATCAAAAGGGAAGGTGGTTCAAAGGAAAAAAAGTTCCGGGGTTCCAGCAAAATCAAAGTCGGCTTTTGATATTTTTTAGAAAAAGCGCTTTAAGCCTATATATAAGCCTCACTTGGTTTGATCTCATAGTCACAAATGTGACCCAGTTTTACAAAAATGGTATGGAAGTCTCACATACAAAATGTTTAGTTATTTGTATATTCATTTACAGTTCATTAAGAGCTTTGAGTTGGTATATAACACTTGCATATTTTGAACCAGGTGATCCTCTATGAAGCTTCTGTCTGTAAATTTAGTTGGATGAAGTAAAAATTAATTAAACTGAGATAATTTGACATATTAAACATATAATATTTTATGAAACCTATATAAGACCTATATAATCCTATATAAGCATGAAAACTATAGGGCTTTATGTTTTTTAAGCATTTGGGGTTTAAATTTAGTTTGGTAAGGAAGAATTTTGGAAGATTTAGGAAAATGCTAAAATATCAATTTAAAAAAATTGATATTTTTGACACTATACCACTTGAGAAGCCTATATTTAGACTTCTAAATGTGCGACTTTAGTACCGCTTTGTTAGGCTGGGTCACAAATATCCTCCTTTGGTAGGGCGTCTGTCCTTTATTCTTAACCATAGCCGTAGTGAGTAAGCCCATCAAAACACTTTGACTTCTCTCTTACAAGATTATATATCCCTTTGTTGTTAACCACCCCTTGTAGTTTTTGTATACAGACTTTTGAACGCCTTAATTTCCTAACGTTCCATAATCCTCTTATACACAAAGGAAAAAAGATAAAAGACTTAAAAGGTTCTAACCTCATAGTTACAGATGGTAGAAAGTTTGTCCTTTATTCTTATCCGTAGCGAGTAATCCGATCAAATACTTTGATTTCTCTCTTACAAGATTATATTTCCCTTTGTCGTTAACCACCCCTGTAGTTTTTGTACACAGACAAAACTTTGAACACCTTAATCTCCTAACTAGAGACATTAAGGTAATTATCACAGTTGTTACACCTGTTATCCCACCTGATACCTTTATCCCAAAAAGCATTTTTCCTTTTTCATGTTGATTGATCCAGGGCAAAAGGATCCAGGTGAAAACACGATTAGTTCATTCTCTCGACTATATAAAGAACCCTAATTTTTTTTTTGGAAGGGTAGATCACATCGACTGTCTCCTTTGACAGCATCAGTGGTAAAAGGGGCAGCAAAAGCAAAAACATTTGCAGCGGTAGGAGCATGTACAGCGACCGGAGTGAGTGGAGCAACAGCACCAGTAAAAGTATGTACCGCAGTAGCAGCAGCAGCAGCAAGCTGTTAGCTTGATACATGACTGTAGGGCTGCTGGGGTTTTCACTAGGGGTAAATTTAACCCTTTAAAGACCGCTGATGCATTAATGAATTTTGACTATTGGTTGTCATGATGCACCAATGAAGTGCCGACACGACTGCTCACCAGCACTTCATTGGAGCTTTATGCCAACCCTCTAGGAGTATAGGTGCTGCAGTAGCAGCAGCAGCACAGCAGCAGCACAGCAGCAGCAGCAGAAGCAGCAGCAGTAAGTACAACAGTAGTGACAGTAGTGGCTAGAAGTAAGGCGAGTAGAACTAGCGTAAAGGGGCAGTAGTAAAAGTAGCAGTAGCAGTAGAATCAGACGCAGTAAATGATCGTAGTAGAAGTAGTACTAGTAGAGGTACCAGAAAAAAAATACCACCAGTGTTACCCCCATGTAAGGTACTTGGAGAACTACTACCACCCTTAAACTATAGCTTTTTTAACGACCACCCAGACAACCAATACATGGATTTGGTATGGATATAATAAACAGAAATTTGTCACAAAAAATATGAAAAGGAAGAATAGTTGGTAAATTTGTGAGGTTTAAAGTTTGCCACCAGGTGTTTCTGTGTAAGTGGGAGCATTTTGTTTTAAGATAATTTAGTACTTGATCGTAGTAATTCTTTTGAATAACCCATTCTATTTACCTTCAAACAGTTTTTGGTTTTTTTCATGTCGCAGATTTGAATTTCATTGAGTCGACAGACTATTAATAGGTACCCCTACCCCACTAGAGTGTGAATACACCATCCCCTCTTTACCGCAATTTACTTTTGATTTTACCAAATGAGGATCCTTTATAGAATCCATGAAGGGTGTCCCTCTGCAAGAGACAGTGTGGACCTCCCCAACATACACTTTATTTATTGTCCTAACCAGTACTTGTAAAACCATTACCTTTTCCAAAAAAGGTGTAATCAAAAATGTAATCTCATTGATGACTGTATCTGATTTCAAATGTGTAAAAACGTATAAAAGTAACGTCTACAACACTGTTGGAACAAAAATAACATCGTATATATGTTAAGTTTGATCTGATTTAGACCCAAAAATGATTAAGTACCTTCAAAAGTTCTTTACTACACCAATAGCATCTCCATCTGGTGGCAAACAGTGGTACTACTACTCCTAGTACTGTATATATGGCATGGGTGGTTCTATAGAGAAGCTATATGATCCTTTGTACATAATTGTCCAACCCAAAAGGGACAGGTCACTACTACTGTGAATATAGTGTGTGTGTGTAAGTTCCTGGGTGCAGATTGAATTCAATCCACTATACCCGACACTTAAACGTACTGTTACGGTATGATCTAAATGCAACACAAACAGCATGATGTGCTAAATGATACATCAGACACACCATGATGGAAGAATAGGTAATTAACTTTGGTTAAAGGGGTGGTTCTGTAGAGAACCTGTTGTGACAGCGTTTTCCCAGTGACAGCGTTTCCCTCAGTTTCATAATTACTGAGACAATCGGACCTGTGTGCCGAAATAGTTTAACCTGTAAAAAAACACAGGTTGCTATAGCAGCAGCAACTGGTGTCACTGTAGAAAAACAAAGTCTGGCTTATGGTAACCCCATCGCAATGGATGGTGCACCAGCCGCCTAAGCGGCGCCCACGCTTACATCACCCTCACTCAATACTACTTGTAAAACTTTTGACATTTACCTAAAAGGTGTCGACCAATGTCGACCTTGTTTATAGTTTATCTGAAGTTCTTTCGGCGAAAGAAACCGCTTCAGGTTTTAGGTCTGTATTTTTTAAACAATACCCAAACGAAATTGATATAGTACACCGTCAATATCGATCTAATTTACATCAATCAATGCGTGTATGGTAAGCAAAAAGTCCAACCAAGCTCCTAGTGACATCACCTAGTGAGAAGTCGAGGAACTAATTGTTGCCTTTGGTTCAATTGGGGTGTTGGACCCCAGTAGGTATGGTACTGAGGTCAACGCTGTCTCTTGTGGGGTCACAGCCTTACAACTGGATTGCAGTGATTCCCTTCACAAAGGGGGTCACTACACGCCCCCCCCTTTATAAACCAGGGATCAGTCAAGGCTGCACGTTCCCACCAAACAGGTACCCCACCACCTCTCTCGCTGTAATGAGAGGGTGGGGTGTGTATGTGGTCATACGGTCCCAGTCTGGCTGCATGGTACTTGTAACAAATATAGAGTCATTGAAACGGTAGTATAAACAAAACAGCTCTGTATTCCACACTATTAATGACAAACACACAATTTTTTGGACATTAACACATGTCTGACAACATACTTCTTTATCAAAACAAGAATCAAACGTCTACACACAACGTTGAATTTATTGCAATGAAATACATGTTACATTGGTGAAGTGATTATCTCAAATAGAAATAGTGGCGCCATCTTAAGCTACTTAAGGACAACGGTTTAATTAAAACATTTACCACCAGGTGCCAGTAGCATAAACCTTTTATACCGTCCTATGTAGTATACACACAACGATATGTTTGGTCGACCTCCATTTTACTCTCAGATTCATGTGCACTCTGAGAGAGAGGCTCGACCGTTACGGTGGACAGTGCTTTCGGGGTCTGCACTACTTTTTGCGCTGCCTCCTCAACAGTCTTCGCGAACCATTCATGTTGAGCTGCACCAGTAGCACAACCTCCATATGTCATAACCAAAACATTTCTGAGTCGTCAAACTCTTCAGGCGTCAATGTACTCAGAATCGCATTGCGAAGTTCCGAATCCATTTCATCGTCGGGATTAAATTCCTTACAAACATTGATCGGGGCTTGATGTTGAGTCCCGACACCGCTGGAAACTGATTGGTCAGCCGCCTTAACTGTTGTTGACCTAGTTATAATACTGGGTCGTTTGAAAACTGAGTCCCGAGAACCAGAAGTCTCGATGTACGATTGTCTGAATGCCTCTAAATCATAGTTGGAGTCATCCTCCACATTGATTCGGGGTTCATTCTGCGCATCCGAAATGCTAAGCGTTCCCAGACCCAAGAGATCATCCTCCTCTTGGCGAATAGGAGACACTGTTTTACCCGAACTAGCGGGCGACACATTGGTATTCTCCTCTGCCCCTTCGAGCCCACTATGTGACAGGGTGCTACCCCCACTGCCGCTTGCTAGGTTCAACTGAATATCTCGCTCGGTCATTTGGGTTATATGTGTGGTTGAAGCCAACCAACACACCTTGAATAGGTGGAGGTATACAAGGACAATAGCTTGAAGTAACTTTTATTCCTCGAGACGCTTTTTCACACACTAAAAGAATTAAAAACAATGCGCACTCCAGCACATGTCTGGTTGGCACCAAGCCAAGTCGCAAAGTGGCGGGATCTCAAGCGTCATCTGATATCATTTGAAACAATTCGCATGCACACTCTTTCGCGTCGCTGTAACCTTGCGTCTTGACCCTATTATCAAAATGAGGTCAGTTGACCCAGTTCCCACAAGACATTCCTGCCTCAACCTTTCAGGGGTGCGAGTCTTTCCACAAATTAACCAATCTTTTCAGTCTTCCATGTTGACATCTTTTTGATTCATTAGGAGCTCATAGAGGAATTAAAATTATAATAGAGAATGCCATATAGCTATCCTGCCGGATTATCCGTCCTCCACCCGCACGAGCGTCAAAAAGGTCACCATTCCAGCCTTTACGTTAGGGTTACGTTCTCTCATTTAGCCATTACACATAAACACAGACAAACAGGACATTACACTCGTTGTGATACTCAGGTTAGGTCACTGCCCCCCTAGCCATAATTCTAGGACTGCGTCTTACGGCTTCACGAGGAGCGTTCTCTTTAGACCTGGTGGCAGGAGGAGCCTTTTCCATCGGCTGCTTAGTCTTAGCATCCATTTTCCTCCTCCTTCTACCTTTACCTGCCGAGACTTTTTTTCTTTTTGCCTTTCGGTTGGGGTAGCATTCGTTTCGGGGGTCCCTCCTCTACCTTTTCTTTCTGGGCCTGCCTGGACCCTTTTTAGCATCAGACGGGGTAATTCGCACTACTTCACCCACCTCCTCTACCAACTCAAGACTCAGTCCGTAGGTTTCGGTGGTTAGCTCCCTCCCCAACCAGGGTCGTAATCGATCCACATTAGATTTATACTCCCTCCCGTACAGAGTTTGTATAATGACCGTCAACCCACAGCAACACCTGGTTTATTCATACAGCACTGTGGGCACGTCTTTATCCATCTCCCGAGGTCTTTAGACATTCCTGGCCAGTAGTATCTTCGTTGGAGACGCTCAAGAGAATGTTTCTTTCCGAAATGACCACTGGTTGTATGTCTGTGACAGAAGAACATGACATCCCGTCTCATGGTAGAAGGCATTACTATTTGTAATATACTTCTCTTTCCAGGCCTTATGTTCCATGTACATAATAGTCTGTCTCGAATCAACAATTCAGATCTTTGTGAGAGAAAAAGCCTAACTTCTCTATTTTCCAACGAGATTTCTGGTCTCACTGGATATTTCCCTTCTCTAACCAGTTCTTTCAGACGGGACAATGTAGGGTCTGCCTCCTGAAACTTTAGTATTGAATCAGGAGTCCACTCTAAAAGACTCTGCATTAATATAGGATCTACAGGAGGTCCCACACTGGCTATTACAGCCTCGTGAGCACCGCAGTCGTTACATTCTTGTCTGCCGCATCTTTGAACAGGTTTCCTGCTCAGGCTATCAGCATTGGTATGCTGATTGCCTGGTCTTTGCTGGATATGACTGTTTTCCAGCCCGAATTCACTCAAGTGTGCCAACCATCTCCCAATCATCCCTTCTGCATCCTTGAAATTCAACAACCATTTCAAGGATGAATGATCGGTTTGAAGCGTAAAGTTCCCTCCATAGAGAAAGTGTTTAAACTTCTTCGTATAAACCACCACAGCCAACAACTCTCGTTTAGTGGTACAATAATTCCTTTGAGCCTTATTAAGACTATTACTCGCAAAAGCTATTGGAACCTCAACACCATTCTGTATCTGGGATAATGCCACTCCAATAGATTGGTTACTTGCATCAGTATCCAGAATGAAATGACCAGTTTCATTTGGATACCTCAACACTGGAGTTTCCTTAAACAATTGCTTCAACTCCTCGAAAGCAACCTGTTGATCATCCCCGCAAGGGAATGGATCTCGAGCCCTGCTAGGAGTCCAGTGTGCAATAGCTTGTAAGGGATACGCTACCCTAGAAAATCCTGGAATAAAATCTCGATAGTAAGAGCAGAATCCCAGAAACGAGCGTACATCTTTCATGCCTTTTGGTCTTTCCCAATCAGAAACTGCTTTAAGTTTATTCAGATCCGCTTTAATTCCTTCAGTACTAATAATCCTTCCTGGGTAAACCATGGATTTCTGAAACAATGTACACTTTTTAGGTTTTAGCTTTAATCCATTACGTTGGATTCGCTCCAAAACCATTTCAAGATTGTTAGCGCATTCTTCGAATGTCTTACCAAATACTATCACATTGTCCAGGTATAGCAAACAGCTTTTCCATAAGAGGTCATTTAGGACAGATTCCATCATGGCCTCGAATGTAGCTGGCGCATTGCACAATCCGAAAGGCATCAATTCGAATTGATATAACCCCATATGACTAGTGAATGCGGTTTTCTCTTTGTCCTCCTCCCTCATAGTAATCTGCCAATAGCCAGATTCTAGGTCTAGACTACAGAACCATTCATTCCCTCCTAGGGAATCCAATGTTTCATCAATTCGTGGAAGAGGATAAACATTTTTTTTTTTGTGATACCATAGTTTTCTATAATCAACACAGAACATCATAGTACCATCCTTCTTCATAACCATTTGTACCGGACTAGACCATGGGCTGTACTTGGAATGATTACACCATTTTTCAACATTGATTCTATATGTTCTTCCACCAGTTTTTTCTTTGACAGGTACCCTCCGATAAGGCATTTTAAATGGTGGAGCTTCTCCTGCCCCTAGCTCTCCCCATGGGATTCAAAAAGGCATTTTTTTTCCTGCAAAATGTAGCAGGTCTCGGCCTCGAGAACTGAGAGGAAAGATTTCCTCGTCCAGCTTCACTCCCTGTGGAATAAATTCATCATCTTCCATTTCATCAGAAGAGAGAATATGTTCCCGTTCGCTTTCTGACCTGCTGATCCGACATAAATATAGGATTCTATCGATTGAGTCAGTGTGGCAAAGCCTGTAGCTTCTCCCACATCTTCTCTCCCCTCTAAACCGATCTCGTCATCCTGACGAAATTCCACTTTGGACTCTTATTCCCTATTCAATCCTGGTCACTGCACCAGTGTAGGTATTGCCATTTTGAGATCCTACTGATATCGAGATAACTATATTATCGAAGCAATAACTAGTCGGTTCGTATAGGTTTCAGAATCACTTTATTACGGTATGTTTACAAGAGGACTTGCAAATGCATTTTAACCTTTCATATGCCTATAGTCAGTACCCAGTAAGGTGGTAATGCTCGCGCTTAGATAATGATTAGACCGTTTCGAGACTAGAGTAGCCTACCAACTCGGTAGGACTGTACATATGGTTCTCCCCCATACGTAGGAGGACGGCGGAACATATACCTCTCGTTATGGTTGAATGGTTCTGCACTGAGCGCCCTCTGGTCCGCCTCCCACGTCACACCACCAGTGGTGCCCTCCTACGAGAGACGTAGGAGATGCTCCTGAAGAGCGCCTATCCTACCCCGATGCAGTATAAAGTAACAGTCTCAAATACATAGGCCTTGATACATAGTAAATACAATTCCCTACACTGGCGTGGATTTCTAATGCAACAGCACACCCATGCTTTAGGCCCTATAATTAATTTCAGAGCCAAAAAAAGGCAAACATGCAGTCTTAATGGAGGGGGCACATGCCCATGTCTAAATCTGCCACTGCTTAGTAAGGTTAAACTTCACCATTCACTCATGTTGTATATCCACAATAACCTAGTGGTCACATCAACGTTGATTCAGCATTGAATCAATATTAGCAATGTTTGCATATCAACAGTTGATTCCGGGTTGAAATATGTTAGACTTTGAAAGTTGACACAACATAATCAAATCAACAAACTGTGATTCAAAATCTAACAATCAGTGCTGATTCAATGTTTGTTGATTCAACATTAAATCGACATTGTTCCAACATTGATAGTTGTTGGTGATTCTTAGTTGATATGTCAACATTGAAATCAATGCTGTTGATTCAATGTTGACAAAATCATGTTGAACCAAGTTTGAATTGAGAACAATATTTCAACCTTGATATGTCAACTGTTGTTCTGCTGTTGAAATGGTGATGATTGACAAATCTGAAATGGAATATTTGAAAAGGTGTTGAACACAGATCATGATCAACATTATTAACACATATCAATTACTTTTCAACATTGATTCAATGTACTGTGCCCACTGGGAACAAAATCTGGACAATACTTTAGATATATTTCTATTTTATTTTTTTTTTTTTTGTAGGAGTACCCCAGTCTGGGTGGGGATGAGAGGTAATGGTCTTCGCCGGATAGATGGGACATCTGTTAATGTTTCCAGTGTTATATGGTGACTTGGGCAGCCTGCTGGTGTGAATGAAGGCTAATGAATAGTGTCTATATAAGTTACCATGTCCGCTATGCATACAAACGTAAAACTTTGGATTATGGGTACATGTAGAAGAGAGAAATTTGTTTTAGCACTCAGGAAAGTTTTTAGAATGTTTGGGCTAGAATGTTTTGTAAAAAAAAATGTTTTCTTACATTGAACCTTTTTTTATAATTGTATTTTCAATTTCTTCTTTTAACATTTTAAAAATGTTTATAAATTACATTTTTTTAATGTTAAATCAAGTTTTTCAGCTATGATTTTCTTCTTTTTTTTAAAGTTTTGATAGAATGTTAAAAAAACGCTTTTGGAGTACATAGAAAAACATCATCGTAACGGGTCTTTATTTTCAAGTAAAACTTATAAACTCTGAAATAATGGGTTGTTTTTACATCAACACATCAAAAGTGAAATAATTTTCTACCAGGTGGGTAACTTGATTAGGAGAAGGAAAGGACTTCACTCTAGCAGCTCCAGTTTACAAGTGATTTATTCAGTCCCTACATACAACCAGCTCCAGGACCATGCATGCCCAGGAGGCAGGAAGCTTATCCTCCAGCCCCCGGTACCTTGATCTTTAACTTATTTGTCTACACCATTGGTCAGTCTGCTACTGGACCTGGCTTGCTTATTACTCCATACACACACAGAAATAGTCCCTCTCCTGGCCTCCCCTTAGTAACCAATACACACACTTCCTGATATACCTTCTAGTAGTCATGATTTAGAACTGAATATATGATCACACAATATATGATTGATTAAATGGTAAACCATGTAACGTCATAAAGTTACATGGAGGTTTCTGTCTGACCATTGAAAAATCAACCAAACCACAAGAAGCACTTCATCTGCAAGGAGGACATAGTCATAGATTCACACACTTACTACAAATAACACCCATTGGCAGATATGATGCTTGGATGCAGCCCTTTTGAGTTACTCCATCAGAGCTACACTATTTATTGTAGTATTTTTAAAACATATATCTCATTGCATTAGAATAAAGGAGTGATCTTCTTTTCTTTTGAGACACAAATGATGATTTGCCCCTCCCCTTCAACCCCTGGCACAAAAGCGTTGAGTCAATGTTCTCTTATATAACCAATATCGACCTGAAAGAAAAAGGGTTACCCTCCCCATCTCTGAAGGGCTGATAATTCTCTCCCCTATCCTACCCTTGGTGACAAAAAGAGGATCACTCCCTTCATATATTGGCAACCAATTTCAATTAGTGAATATATATGTTGGGAATGAATGTGCCTGAGCGAAAGAATAAAATAACCTGACAGTTATATCTCCAGGGCTCCAAAATAGCTTCCTCTGACATCTTCTGGACCTGAAATAAACAGGAAGTGGCTGGTGGATATAGAAGGACCGCTTACGGTTTTCACCAATAGGGGGACTGGTTCAGAAATGGGTATAGTATACACTTGGAATTTCAACAGTATGGATAGGTGTGCATATAGGGGCCCTTGATGGGGGGCCCCCAATGTCACATGTCGATTTTAAGAAATGCCCATGTTCCATGTCACTAAGTGAAAACCCATCTCACTAGTGTCACTGACTTGACTAACATGGCTAATCAAATTATGGTACCATAAAACCCCACATATAAGTATAGGGGTCTGGGGACTCCCCAGAAAAATTTTGAATGTTACAAGAGCAAAGGGCATATTCTGAGATCTTTACCAGCCCCTATTTTTCATGTCACTAAGGCCTCATGTCACATGTCGATTTTTAGAAATGGCCCTGTCATTTGTCACTAACATAGCCATGTCCCATGTCGATTTTAGAAATGGCCATGTCACCAATTTGATTTTAAGAAATGGCTATGTCACTGCGTCGATTTTAGGGGTCTAGGGCCATCATATAAATGGGTAAATAACACTATGGCATGCCTCTTGTTTGAGACAGATGTCAATATGATATTAAAACCATCATCAATCTGAGGGAAGTTTAAAAAGGAATCACCTATTCCTCACCCCTACCCTTCAGATGGAGACTTGAATGAAGCTAATCTCACGCTTTAATTCTGTCACTGCTTCATATTTCATGTCTTGACTGTAAACATGATCTACCTTATTTCACCTGCTCTATATGTCTGGGGGTTTACCAAGTAGGAAAACTGACACCTTCTTACGAAGAATGTTTCTGAAAGGGGTGTTTTAGGACTCAAAACAAGGGATGGTTTCAGCTAGTATGAAGGATCTGAATGGCCCTTCCTGCCGAGGGTGTATGTATGTCACACTGGAATTCTCCTTAAAGAAAGATAAGGTAAGTGGTGCTGGTTACATAAATTGATTTCTTAAGGTGTTAGACGTCAAGGGACACTAGTGGAGGAGTACATTATGCCCACTGGTGCAATACTCACACACGATGCACGGATGTAGGCCTGGGGAGTTACTCACCAGGGCTGCATTATGTGGCCCTTAAAGGGTTAAACTGTCCATGGCTGTGGTAATACATAATGCCACATAACCAGCATTTAAAGGGTTAATGTTGTAATTATGCGCATTGCTTCGAGATGCGATACATGTTAACAAATGGTGTTGTGCGTCTACTTGGATGCTAATCAGAATTCTGGGAAGTAGGACAGATTTACTAAGGTATAACATGAACTAAAGGCAATACATCAGTTTCAGGTAACTTGGTTCCAACATTTATAATACATTAGGGAGTGGCATTATGTATCAACAAGGGGGTGGTTGGTTTTCGCAAAGGTTGCTCGAAGAAAATTTCCCGCGCCCCCTGTGGTCAAGATTCTTTGACCCAACCCAAGCTGGAGACTAGGATAAATTTGAAGTCACTCTTTCATCTATAATAGGGCACAAGCTTTTTTGCTTAAAAGAGGCTAATTCCCTTAACCGTTGTAAAATCTAAAAGAAATATACCTACATCATTGAAAGGGGAAGGCAAAAACAACGTAAATGCCATGAATAGACAGTGCACTTGGCATAAAAGCATTTTTAACGTTAATAAAAAACATTTATATTAGGTTATTAAGTTTGCCAACAAGAAACGTCAATACATGTACATGTATTCGAAAAACGTTCAATTTAACATTCTATAAAAACGTTTTTTTTTTATTTCAAGTTTAAAACCACAATTTCAGTAAAGTAAAAATAATGCAACTAAACTCTTTTTATAATGTTCAAAGGATTTTTTATGAACAGAGCGTTTTTATGTAAGATAGTCATTTTCACAAACATTTCTTTTATCAACTGAAACATTATTAAAACGTTTGCAAACAGTAATTCTTTTTTTCAAAGTGGGTAAGGTAACCTGAAACAAACTAGGTTTTGTGTTGCCTTGTCTAGAATAGTGTATACTAGGCTTTGTATTGCCTTGTCCACAATAGTGTATACACCAAGTGAAGGAGTGCATCACCATCAGACCCTGCTACTATAAGATGTCGGTAGGTAACCACATTTATACCAACTTTTTCCACATAACATTTTTTGTCACTGTACAGGAGCCCGGCAGGTTTATCAAATGTATCTGATGACGTCACGATTGTCAAAATGCATCAGGTGCTGCATTGTTTATGCATAGGAGTTTTTGTACAATATGTCTTAAATTTAATACAGAAGTTCCCATCACCATCATTTTATATAGGATATTTCTGTAGGGTTTGAGCGATGTTGTAAAAGGAATGGATAAATCCTGCCAGATAAAAAGCTTCAGTGAGCATCTGATTGCATCCTCTTAATGCTGTGTAAGCACTATAGGGATGCATTTTGCCAATGGTGACGTCATCAGATGCATCAGATAGGCCTGCGTCTTTGCTCTATAATAATTAATATTTCAGAAACTATATCAGGATCTTTTTATATGATATAAATGCCATCAAAATAGGCTATCATGAAAATAGGGTGCTGTTTCCCTTGAATAAAGCCAAATTTAAACAGACATTTTTATCTATTTTGTGGATTGAATCATCTACATGTACGTCATTTTACATTATACGTGTCAGGAATAAAGGTGAATACTGAATGATATCTGGGAATCAGGACAGAAATGACTGGCGGTAGTAAAGTATTGACGCCTGTCTCTCTGCCTCTTTCACCTGCAGAAAGAGGTCCAAGAAAACAGGTATGTTAAATCACGGGCATGGACTGGTTACCAGGTTTAGTCTGTGTAGGTTTTATCTATATGCTATAGAAGGGCGGAGGTGAGTGGTGACTTTGCCAAAGTAACCCCTCACCTCCATAATCAAGGTCTGCACAAAGCAAATAAAAGCACCAGAGGGCAGCACTGTTCCCTTTAGTTTCTCACCCCTCTATAGCATATGGATAACACCTACACAGACTAAACCTGGTAACCAGTCCACGCCTGTGTGTTAAATATTTACACTGATATGGAGTTCCATTCAGTACATGCATCTAATTCAAGGGTTCATAAAGTACTGTTAGAAATGTTGAGTCAAAGGTTTGCATTAGCAATTACCTAGGATGCATTAACCTTTTTATTGTGGTTAATTTTTTCTGATATTGTTAAATTTGTTGTTTAAGCCGCCATAATTCCTCAGTGTTTAGACATCGCTCAGAGATCCCTGGGGTCCCTTAAATGAGCAGCCAAAATAGGTTGGTCAAATTTAAGTTATTGGTCCACACAGGGAGGATACAGTATACTTGTATACTATAAATTCATGGTCCAGATCTTCATATTCACAGAAATATGTGGGTGATATTATCTCTCTTGGTAATAATCTTTGAACATTCTATTTTCTTCTTTTTCAGATCTACCTGATACCCATCATTTGCTTCATGTTACTTGTATCAACATGGTTATCAAATATTGAATTAGGTGAGATTATTCTCCTATGGTCCCAGGGAGTGGTCATTTTTTAACAGGGCAGGGGTGGTAGTTTTTACGGGGAGGGGCAAAAAAATCAGAACCCTCTTAGTGAAATAGCCCGCACATTGCTATAGCACAAAGGGGGAGGGGCGGAAAATGTCTGACCCCTCCGAGGCGGAGGGCCAAAACAATTTTGACGTGCCCACCTGAAAATCCACCAACCCTCCCCTGTTGTTATAAATGACCAGTAGGCCTAGTATGTGGTCTAATGGTTGAGCTAATGTCAGTCAGTATAATTATAGTATATTGAGCTCAATGAGCTTCTGTAGTGTCTAAGTGCCAATTAACAAAATAATTGCCTTTTGGAATGCTACATACCTAGGGAACCCAAATAATTTTGCTAGATATCTTGGTTGCTGCCCACCTTAAAGGTGCACTGATTCGAGGACCTATGTCTGCCGATGTTAGCACGGTGGCAGACATAGCCAACTCAGAGCTCCTTCAAGATAACTAGCAGGACATGTTGCAGACTAATCCCATGACTTTGAGGACAGTTCTAAACTCACATGATGTCACCCTACTATCCGCCACTACCAGCTATCTATGACCGCTATTGGTATTATTACGTAAAAATTATGATTATTAATATTAAGAGGTTATATTACATTATGTATAAATTCATTATAACCACAAGGATGGTAAATAGTCTGCAATAAGGACAAATACACATTATAACAACAATATATTATTGATACTTGTATGTATTATGATTTATTATATGAAACATGTAACAGGTGGAATATGGACTTTATTAATCCACCATTAAGGCTGGCGCCATGGCACCAGCACAATTCTAAGAAAGCCAAAGGATTATACCCTCATAAAACGCAAAGCATTAAGCTCTACCCTACCTTATAACCATATATATATGGACATATACATAAAACTTGAGTCTGAAACCAACTGACCACTTTCAAACCTTTGATGCATTATATACTTACCATATCTGGGCATAGATATTCCAAAGCTTCAGTCAAGTTGTGCGACCACCCGTTACACCAATCAAAAGCTAGCTTTACTTCAATGTGATACTCCCCACCAATAATATGCTTTGTTTACTACATGTACTGACCGGTCACCATGGAGATACTGACTTCCTGTGCTGCCCCAGGGTTGGGATATAAACCCTGGAGTAGCCCTTGGAGATCATCAGTTGCCTCCAGGTGGTCAACATTGATACTTGGAAACAATAAACCACTTACTCTTCAAGATTACACCATAGTTGGACCTATTCCTATACAGAGGCATGAGTCCCTGGTGGATCTCAGACAGCTCAGGAGAAGATGACCACTACAGGAGTGACATCTACCAACAGCAAAAAAAAGGAGTACAAACACTATACACAAATCAGCACCTCTGCTCCATGACAGCGATATTATTCCATCTCCTACATCTACTGTAACTAACCAGGAGAACACAGAAACTACAAACAATCCACCTATAGTACTGCCCCTCCTCCACCCATTCAGAACTCTAATCAAAATTCTATAATGGATGCCAATCAAACCAGAGATCTTGTGAGGCAGGAGATAGACATCAGGCAACAGGTTAGACATGAAGAAATTGAAGCAGCCAAAAACTCTCTACAAGAAATGGTAGACCAACAAACCACACAATGGGCAGAAATGAAAAGGGTCCACCAGGAACTACTTACACAAACTATAGAGAAAAGGGAGCAACAAGCTGCCCAAGCACTTCAAAATGTATCTCATGAGATGAAAATCATAAATGAGAAAGACAATATTGTCGAACCAGAGGCCTTTGACAAGCCCGCACTTGGCACTAATACTGACTATTTCCTCTCTGAGTACAAGAGATATATGCTAGAGAAGAGGAAGACTGATGACCCAACAGTCTTAGTAGATGGCCTACCCAAATTTCTGAAAGGCAAGGCCGCCATTCTCTACAAATTTCAGACCCCAGAGATCAAGAAAGACTTTAAGCACTTCAAATCCGCAGAAGAAGATATTTAGTGTACTTTATTAGACTCATTTGACCCCAAGAAGCAGACCATTGCTGAATACTTAGAACAGGCCCAGTTGTATTTCTGGTCCAAGAGCATTCCAGAAACAGAAGCCCTAGATAGGATAGAGGTAGTATTACCCACATACCTCAAGAAAATGAAACAACTAGAACAACATAAAAACTGGGATGACCTCATTAGGAGGATGAAAATTGCAGAGGCTAACTCCACTCTTATCCCTCAGGAATCAGTACAGGCTATGAGGCTCACAGCCGGCCTCGCATCTGAACAACTAAAACCAGTTGCTAACAGACTAGCTTCTTTAGAGCTAGAGATGAAAGCTCTGTCTGCCTCCTCAACCCAGGACCTAGAAGAGGGAACAGTAGCTGCACTGGGGGGGGGGTGGCAAGCCCACATATCACAAGGCAGCCACCCACAACAACAAACCCAAACTACCCACCATTACCACCTGGTCACAAAGTCAACCCCAACTACAGGGGGAGGCCAGAGGACTATGACCCCAACTTCCCAGGAAAGATAAAAAGGCTGAGGGAGTCAGGACAGATTCCCCCAGGTAGCAGGTACCAGCAACGGCAGCAGACTCAGAGCATGGATGTTCTACATGATGATGCAGCAACAACAACAGAGGCAACAACAACCCCCCCAAATGCAACAACAGTATGCCACACCAGCACTCCAGTACCAACCACAACAACAACCTCAACAGCAGAAACAGCAGCAACCTAGCCAGGCCCAGTTCAACAACCAACAGCTCATGGTTAAATGGGCTCAATTCATCCAGCAGCAGGAAAACTAGAGTGTCATCCCATGGATAGGCCTCATGGCGACGACAACATAAACAATCAACAACAACCTGAACCATTCACAGACTATACACAATCTGACCAACCAGCTACAATAGCCAGTGCAACTCCAGTCATAAGCATGCCACCAGTACACTCTGAACTACAAGTCAACCACAAAGACATCAACACAAAAGGTGAGCACAGTACTTTGTCTGTTACAAAGTCAATGGCAAAATCGATCTTACTTTCAATGAAACTCAAATCCCTGCAATAATTGACACAGGTGCAACCGTCTCTTGTATTGGAGAGGGTTTAGCATCATCCCTATCGAAAAAGGTTACCTCAGAATTCGTCAGAATTAGGCTACGCATTTTGCTTGCCGATGGGTCATCATGTTCAATTAGAAAGGGACTCAAATTGAAATTCAAAATTCAAAACAAGAGCTTCTCTCAACAATTTGCACTTCTACCTCAATTGACCCAACCAATCATACTGGGAACAGGTTTTCTATCTAAAACAAGATCTTTGATCCAAATCTTCAAGTATGTTTCCCAGCCAAATCACCCCATAAGGGCATCAAAATCAGTCACCATACCACCATTTTCAGAAAAAGCAGTAACTGGCCAAATAACAGCAATAACACCATTCTTCCAATCACAAGGTGTAACTGATAATTTAGAAAGAAGCTCACACTTTCCAAGATATCTGGTTCAAAGGGCCCTAGTGACACCTGACAGAGATAACAAACATCCTGTCATATTAATGAACATCTCCAGTTCTCCATACAAGGTCAAAAAGGGAGAGATAATAGGGATATATACCCAAAAATCAACAGATCTAGAAGATCAAATACACAGGACCCCCTATACTCAACCCCATACTGACAATAACAAGGACAGTGACAATGACTCTGATGCAGGATCAGAGAGAACTGTCCATATCCCAACACCCACCTACTCCACATGCTCTTCAAATGATGGAGAGGAAATAGTAGAGAGAACTAAACATTATATTAACATGATTGAATCAGATCAATGAGGAAACAGATGGCCAACATCTACCAGGCCATGATATATCAAATGAAAGCAACATTGAACACAAAATTCAAAAACCCGACTGTCTAACTGAATCTCAATTCCAAAAACTCAATGATCTGCTCGATGAATTCAAAGATGTGTTTGTGCAGACTAGGACGTACACACCTCTACACTCACAAGATTGAACTTATCCCTGATGCCAAACCAATGCAATTTTATCCTTTTAGGCAAGCACCCCATAAGGCAGAACTTATGGAAAAAGAGTGTTAAAAAATAGTAGAACAAGATATATTAAAGGAAACAAATACTGGTCCCTGGGCATCCAGGAGCTTTCTTGTGGAAAAAAAGGGAGGAAATGGGTACAGATTAGTGACAGACCTAACCAAGCATTAACATCCCCTCAAGCAGATGAGAGTTTAGAAATGATAGGTGAAATGAAACCTGTGGTCTTCTCTAAAATGAACGCCCAACAAGGGTATTTTTAGATACCAATTAGAGAAGAGGACAGGGACAAAGTAGCTTTCCTCACTAGGACCAAGAAATACAGGTACAAGGCTATGCCAATGGGATTGGCCACTAGTGCCCAGGCTTTCCAAGCCGTGGTTAACCTTGTCCTTCAAAATTTACAGTACAAATATGCCATTCCATACCTGGATGACATATTATGATTATCACCCTCAATAGATCAACACTTCAATGACCTAAGGGACATCTTCTAAGCACTCAAAGATGACAGTTTAAAGCTGAAAAAGACAGAGTTCGTCCTAGAGGAACTAGACTTCCTAGGGATGAAAGTGACCACTAAAGGTATCAAACCTTCACCAGAAAAGGTTGATAAAATCCAATCTTTTCCAACCTCCAAATATGTAAGAGAGGTCAGATCCTTCACAGGACTGGCCCAATTCTATATAAAATTTATCAAAGGATTCAGTGAAACAGTTCAGCCACTTTTCGACCTACTTAAACATAACAGATCATTCAAATGGACATCAGACTGTGAAAAAGCCTTCCAGGCCCTGAAAGACGCCATTAGCACTGATGTCATCCTACTGTACCCAGATTATTCAAAACAGATGCATCTGGTACGGCTCTTGGGGCTACCCTGTCCCGAGAAAAGGATGGTGAATTTCGACCGGTGGCATTCTCTGGCTGCTCACTCCATGGGCATGAGAAGAATTAGGGGGCCACACAGAGAGAGTTGCTAGGAGTTGTATTTGCGAAGGAATACTTCAGGCACTACCTGGGGGGAAGGAGCAGTTTTCCTTTACCATACAACATGTGAGGGGGAAACTGAACATACCGGCTGATGCAATGTCCAGGAGAGACTATCCATTGGATGACAAACCTATGACTGAATTACCACCAACACCCAAAATCATCAGGGTTCAGTATAGGATCATTTTCAATGATGAAACTGACTTTCAATCATTCAGAAACAACTACCCTACTATCACACTCACGAAACTCACCATCAAACCCATTCTCAAACACAAATCAAGTCATCACTTCTACTGCGCATGCGCAGATGAATACACATCATCACACAAAACATATGCATTTGATGCACAACCACACACCTTCACATAACTCAGACAAGGGTACGACATCCCTGTGCCAAAAACAAAAACAAAAACTACATCACACAAGCACATGGAACCTGACGTCCTTAACGTCATACAGACACCTCTAGATGTACAATCACCCAATTTGGTAGATCATGAAAGAGAACCAACACAGGAGCTGGCCAGCCTAAACCCAGGCACATCACCCCAGCTGCTCATCCCAACAAATACTCCCACTCTGACTACCAGCTCATCCAACACTACGGCCAGCCTACACCCAGGCACACCACCCCGGCCGACATCACCTACACCATCATGGCAGTACAAACACGTCAGAAGATGGCACGCCCAAACCAAGGCACAACCCCCAAGACACAATACAAAAGCAGCCTCTACTGAATTTAAAAAGAGATGCTACACACATGTCACGCCACCTGGTGGAACAAACAAACCACCTGATGGAAATGATCAAAAGTATGACGGATCTAGCATCTCAATTCACAATTTGAAAAGAGATCCCCAGAAACAAAATCCATCATCACATACCTCGAATCAGGCATAGTCCCCAATGACACAAACAAGAGAGAGACAGAGGGATTCATAAGGTCAACCCACGATCACATGATGCTGGAGGGTGTCCCCAGTGTCTGTTTAATGGGGGTAGGTACTGTGGCTGTGACTGCTAAGAACTGATTTGTTTGTTTGTTTGTTTAGTTTTACGTCTGGGGGCCATCAAGGAACTCAGAGCTGAGGACAGGGACAAGTAAAGGGGAATGATTTAGAGCTATGAACCCATGTCTTCTCATAAGCTGAGGTCAAAGGTCACACCTGTCAATCATCTCCAGATTTTGTGGATATTTTGATATAAGCTCAGCTTTCAATCAGCCCTTACATACACATTTGGTGTGCTTCAATGGAACCAAAGTATCAGATGCATAAAAATATATCCTCTTTAGCTCTGAACAGCAAGGGAGAAGCAATTGGAACATGTGGAGACCTGCAATATCACTAAAACCAAATGCATCAGATAACTATAAACACTAATGATTTAGAGCTATGAACCCATGTCTTCTCATAAGCTGAGGTCAAAGGTCACACCTGTCAATCATCTCCAGATTTTGTGGATATTTTGATATAAGCTCAGCTTTCAATCAGCCCTTACATACACATTTGGTGTGCTTCAATGGAACCAAAGTATCAGATGCATAAAAATATATCCTCTTTAGCTCTGAACAGCAAGGGAGAAGCAATTGGAACATGTGGAGACCTGCAATATCACTAAAACCAAATGCATCAGATAACTATAAACACTTAGTTTAACAAGTTAAGCACTAAAAATGCAAATTATACAACGTTAGCACACAAAGTGCAATGTTATACAAGTTAAGCACTAAAGTGCAATATACAAGAAGAACCATGAAAAATTCATGAAAATACAAGGAGGATTCATCTTTTTCTCACTATCCCTCATTTAGCAATCATCCAGTGTAGCACTGTGGCGGCTTTAACTCCTGCCAACTGCAAAATCCACTCAGAAATCCTACATAAAAATTGATACCCTACAGATTAATGCTTCCCGGCATTAAAACTTAAAGTGCCCGTGCTTTACCAAATCCTACCCCTTACCCCACCCTCACTATAGACTACAGGAAAAGCTGCTCGCCTACCAGTCGGTGGAATGGCGGGAGGCGTCACAAACCCCCCCAGGTGCTAAAGCCCGCGGCCATAGACTGGAATGGCGCCACCTGTAGGCGCAATAGCAAACGTCCAACACTAATCTGGAGAAAAAGCCGACCTAACGGCAGGGTGACATAGCCACCACACCTGTATCCACTACCAGGATATAAGGCAGACCCTCTAGCTCCAAATCATCATTCACCTCCTGATCCTTGACCCTACACATCAGAAAGCCTGGAGTTGCCACACCCAAGGACCACTGAAGAGAACGCCATAAGCACTGCTTCACACCTGCACCTTCATCACCTGCACCATACACTTTCTTCATACTAGGTATAGTTAAGAATTAACCCCAAAGGGGTATATATAAAAGAAAGCACACTCACTATACACTATAAAAACACAGTTGAAGAAACCAGTTACTACCAATACTCATCAGATTATACTGGCTGTACCCTACACCATACCATCTATACCACTGGCCAAACCACATATCTATGATACCATCAAAACACTACAGTTACCGTCATTAGGCCCAAGGGACAGCCACGACTTAAAATTACTACAAGCGTGAGATTTGGACAAATTAATCACCAACATTGACCAGAACATCGCCATCATTATGAACAATATTAAGCATTTTCTGTCCGACCCCATCAACAGCTGGCCAAAGAGAGCTATCCTGTCCTTCCTAGGGGAGCTCTTCAAACATGTATTTGGCCTGGTGACAACAAGTGACACGGACTCTATTATCAACATCAACACCCATCTAGATAAAAGGTTAGGTATCCTTTCCTACACCAATGTGCAGACCGATCAAGGGCTGCACGACATCACTACACAATACAATGACTTTTTAGATACTTATATCAAGGAGCAGGACATCATGCAAGAAGCACTTCTTAATATTACAGACTCTATTGATTCCTGGTCTGATGATTTTTCCACTACCTTGACCTCCCTACAAGCTCAGAATGACAGGCAGATGGCTGACGCCAGATATGATTAGACTAACTGAACTGGCCCAGAAATTACATTTATTTATTAAGATCAACAACCCTGGATCGGAAGTTACAGTCATTGATACAGCATATTACTACTCACAGCCTGTGGCACTTTACACCTACTCAAAGACCCATTTATATATTCACATTGATGTTATAGTATCAGCCACAGACTCAGCATTTAATTCATACAGATTATTACTATGGATGTTCCCATAGACACAGAGAACACTAACTCTACAGGATCTACTTCTATTATAACCAAGACCACCTATCTCACAGTGAGTGAGGCAGAGACCCAGTATCTGGAGATGAACAATGCCGACTTACTTTCCTGCCCTGGACAAATCCTGAAGGTCTGTTTTAGGACTATTCCTAGAATCAGAAGTTATAATCCCACCTGCAACATAGCAGCCTTCACCAATAATTAGGCAGCGATAGCTAAGCTTTGCACCTTCCAGGTACAGCCTCTGAAGCCCATTGCAACCTCAGCTTTGGCTATAGGCAAGGACAAGTACTTAATCTCTACAAACCAAGAATTTTATCACGTCACATGTCAGCACAAGACACCCACTACCAAAAGAGCACTTGCTTACTCAGTGCTTGGTGTCCTATGTTTGTGCCACCTACAGTTTGACAGACTTTATTTACCAAATGCTCATATACCATGTAATACTTCCGTATCCACACATTATGTCATGCACACTGCTAATGTGCCTATTATAGCAGCATTTTCCACAGCTCATTCAGAGATTTCACCATCGTCACTCCAGCCCTCACCAAATAGAATACCCCATCTTCACACAGAGGCCATTGTCAAATCCCTACTCCCAATGAAATCACTACCAAAAGACGTCTCTGTTGATTTAGAACCATTCACTAGGCAGATTCTAGAAGATGCTGAATTAGCATCTAAGACCCTACATACCCCTCTTCAAACCTCACCCATTGCTGCCAGTATTCACAACTTCTTTGGTCATTCAGTTTAGAATTACATCACCCCACTGGTAACAATCATCAACTCTATTGTAATCATAATTCTAATCATTAAGACTTTGGGACACCAGGCAGTATTTGCGGCCATACCCAGGGCCTCCGTTAGCCTGCTTAACATTACATGGAGACATATTGTAAAAATATTTTTGCAGACCTGCTGAAGCCAGTTCAGTAAAATTTCATTACAGCGAATCCTGTTACAACAAATTTTTGTTTACAACAAACAGATCCCATTTTACCAATTCAACCCCATACATTTCTATAGTAAATAAGTCCCTTTACAGCAAACCTCACCTTGCCTGAAATCGTTTACAACGAATTTTCTTGGCCATATACTAAGGTTACCTGGCCTTACAATGACTTCAAAGGAAGATACAGGACCTGTGTGTCTTACTCTAAGGGATTTTGGGTGTGATAGGACATCTTCAGCCGCCTCCATTGAGCTCTGGGCGGCAGGAGGGGTAAGGCAGGTCGGGGGTGGTGTAGGGTGTGATAGGACATCTTCAGCCGCCTCCATTGAGCTCTGGGCGGCAGGAGGGGTAAGGCAGGTCGGGGGTGGTGTAGGGTGTGATCAGGCATCTTCAGCCATCTCCATTCAGCTCTGGGCGGCAGGAGGGGTAAGGCAGGTCGGGGGGTGGTGTAGGGTGTGATAGGACATCTTCAGCCATCTCCATTGAGCTCTGGGCGGCAGGAGGGGTAAGGCAGGTCGGGGGGCTGGGGGTGTAGGGTGTGATAGGCCACTCCCAATACTCTCATAAGTGTATGATTTGGTTACAACGAAATTCGTTTATAACGACTTTTTTTGCTTGTCCCAAGCACTTCGTTATAACGGAATTTTACTGTAGTTAGTACTTCAGCCACTGGATATTATCTGTGATTAATTGAATTTACATGCTGTAGCCGGTAGTTAGGGACTCCAGCTGTGTATTTTGTGTTTAATTCATCCGTCTGAAGCAGGTAGTTAGTTACTTAAGACCGAGGTGAAATTTGTTAGTACCCTCATGGTACAACTGTATGTTTGCACATTTTTAGCATAGTTGATTCAAAATTTCATGAAGAGGATAATAACCAAATTATCCTGTACCCAGCATAACTTAATTACCAAATGAACTTTTTTAATACCCTAAATTAGCACGCTACTCAAAGAGAGCACCCAAGGTTACTACCTCTATGCTCATGTACCACTGTATGTTTTATTATTATATATTATACCTTAAGGGCCATGAGAGGACTGCGTAACAAGGGCGAACAGTATGACAGTACCCTTCCAGTCCTGATGCCCTCACGCGGACACTCGGGAGCCGCATTGGGGGGGGTGCCTGTCACCCTACTATGCACCACTACCAGCTATCTATGACCGCTATTGGTATTATTATATAAAGTCAGAAATTTCCGCCCCTCCCCCTTTTTGCTATAGCAATGCGTGGGCTATTTCACTAAGAAAGCATGAAATTTGTTTCCCCCTCCCCCCAAGTAAGCCTCAGATATGCGGCTTAGGCGCAAGGTATCTGGTGGCAAATTATGAACTGCTTTATATCCCCTTTTCACCTTTTCAATAAAATAAATGTATTTATTTTTGCAGTTTACGATGACAGAACCAGCCACCACGTTGTGCCATTGAAAGGCCTAAGAGTCAACCCAGACAGAAATGTCAGTATAGGTAACAGTAGACTTGCACACGCCACCATTTCTGAAATAAATGACAAATACTCCACAAGGCTAAATAGAGTCAAGGAATACTGCAAGGCTAAACAGAAAGGTAACAACAGCTCTCAAAATGGTGCTAGAGACTGCAAACTCGGCTCCCTATCTGTGGATGAGAATCAGAAAGTGATATTCTGTGCCATCCCCAAAGTGGGATCCACAATATGGAAAACCAAGTTGGTTCTGATGACAGGCAAAGCCCATCCAGCAAAGATTAGGGTTCATGGCGGGAAAGCAATTGCAAAGTAAGACACAACCTTTTCTTTCTTTCATGTTCAAAACAACAGTCCTATATGTTTATCAAAGGGGCCCTGCATTGCACCTCCCTGTGTTCCAATCAGGAGCGTATGAAAAGGTGCGGGGTAGGGTATGTCTACCCCCCTCCCCCCCAAAAAAAAAAACAAAAAAAAAAAACAATAATAAATAAATAAATTTGCCAAGAACTCATAACAAAATGAAAAAGAATCTCAGATTAGATTAATATGGTGATGCGATAGAGAAAATATGTGCCTGAGCCAGATCCAAAATTGACCAAACATTACTTTTCTATAGAAGTTCTATATCCGTATTTCCTTGTGTATAGGCCAGGCCCGTGTATTGGTCTGCCCCGTGTATTAGCCTGGGTGAAAATGCAGCTAGTGTTATACAGGCCTGCCCCATGTACAGGCCCGGGGCTACACTTCTAAGTGTAGTATTTATACAATTCTCTCAGCTATAACCTACATCCATATCTCTTGTACAATATATTTAAAGAGAAATAAAACATTGATTACTTAAGAAATCATTGGAAATACCAGCATAAATGTGGATATGAAAGTAGAAGTTATTAGAGGCGCTAGGGTGTTTTTAAGGTATGTAAATAGAGGCCTGCCCTATGTACTGGCCTGCCCCATGTATAGGCTTGGTCAATTTTCCAATTAGTGCTTTTATTAGCCTGGGCCTATACACGGGGAAATACGGTACATACGTATAGGCGCTGTTGTGTGTGATGCCCCCCATGAAGATTTGCTTCCTACGCCTCTAAGTCAATCCTTCCCCCTGTGTCACACAGCTGTAGTGGGCCACAATATTAACTTTTTTTTATTCAACTTACTTTTTTTTCTACTTTTTTCTGCCCCGTGTATCAATCCTTCCCCCTGTGTCACACAGCTGTAGTGGGCCACAATATTAACTTTTTTTTATTCCACTTACTTTTTTTTCTACTTTTGTGATTGAAATTTTGGAGAATCACATGGGTATGTCTAAATTGGTCACAATTCTCGTGCGTCTGACTTTGTGGACTCCTCTGTATACATGTATCTAAATATTCAATCCTAGTCAAATGAACACACAATTTCCTTTTATTCTGACCACATATGACACATACCCCCCCACCCCCACCCCCACCCCAAAAAAAAAATAATAATAAAATAATCCTCTCTGCCAATTGTTGATTGAGGATTCTCTCCCTCTCCTCCTGTTGGTCTCTAGAGCAGTAACTGCATCTTGGATGGCCTTCTCATAGGCCCTTATCTTCTCAGCTGTCTGATTAGGTTGGGGGCCTTCATCGGTGTCCATGGTGGAGGGTGTGGGAGATGTGTCTCTGGAGGAGTGGCTATCAGAGGCAGGTGCTGGGGTGGAAGAACTAGTTGAGGTAGGTAGATAGCTTAAGTTGGGCGTCCCTGAGAACTGTTGGATCCCTGAGAACTGTTGGATCCCTGAGTAAACAGGGTGGGTGGAGTGGGGTTTACTCTGTGTGGGTCTGCTGTATTGGAGGCTGAGTTGCCCCCAGTGGGTCTCCTAGATCTAGGGGAAAGGGAGACCTCTTCAGCAGGTCTTATAATAAATATTAATAAATAATAATAATAATAATAATAATAATAATAATAATAATAATAATAAATAATAATAATAAATAATAATAAATAATAATAATAATAATAATAATAATAATAATAATAATAATAATAATAATAATAATAATAATAATAATAATAATAAAATTTGAATGAATTGAATTTAAATCTTGTGCTTTTTCATCTTGCAGGTATAACATATTTCAGATTAAAAGCTTTACACAGCCTGAATGTGCATATCGCTTGAAGACTTACTTCAAGTTTGTCTTTGTTCGACATCCTCTTACAAGACTCCTCTCTGCATATCGCCAGAAGATTGAGTTAGGTATAAATCCATACGGGAAACAAATGCTACCTTTAATAATGAAGTATCTAAGGCACAACAAGACAGACACAAGGTCTATATCATTTGAGGAATTCGCTTCATACATATCGCGGGGTAAGGGCCCGATGGTTAAAAATCCACACTGGGCACCTTATGATCGGCTCTGCCACTTCTGTGATATTCAATATGATTTCATTGGACGACAGGAATTGATGGAAGACGAGGGACGCTATTTGATCAAAAATCAATTCAATAAACCCAATCATGTGGGTTTAAATAACTCACTCCATCGCACTTATTCTGGTCTAGCACTTGCTAGGAAATACTATGCACAGGTGTCTGAGGACACTAAGCAGGGTCTGCTTCGTCTGTATGGTGAAGATATGGACATGTTTGGTTATAACAGTAGGGACATATTTTAGCTTATTTGACATTCTACTTGAACTGGGCCATGCTATCAAAACTTGAATTTCAGATTTCTTTGAGTAAACATTTAGGGTGACGGTGGCCAAAGGCAAAAGACAAGAAGACAAAAATAATAAATCCTGATATCCAAAAAGCAAAACAAAAATGAAAAAAAAGCTATGCCACATTTTAGGCACTAGAGGCACCTTTTAGTCGATTAACGGTTGGATCACTTCGGTTGTTGGTGCTTCTTCCAAAACCAAAGAATGAACCACATATGTGGCCTAATCCACAATGGCTATCCATTTATCTTTTACCCATATAAGGGCAGCTAATATATTAATGCACCATGCCCATTGGTCATCCAGCCCACTAATTCACCAGGGCTGCATTCATGCATCATGAAAACTCTACACTCGCGGAGGGTCAGCATGATGCACTCATGAAGTGCTTGCAAGCAGACTTGCCAAAACTTTATTGGTGCATCATGAAGACCAATGGCCATGATTCACTCCTGCCATCATTATCACATAAAATGTTTCCTTACATTTGACACACTTCATTACAAGAGAAACGGCATCTCTTTTTGTGAAGCTATTTTAGTGCACCAATTTATTCACCTAGAGATCAATCATACATGAAAGATTCTTCAGTATTCAATGTTTAGGTATTATGATGAGAAATGAGTGTGATCAATATGCTGCACATGTTCACGATATGGCAAATGATAGGAGTGATGAGATCCACATTGTCTTGTACTATGACTCCAGCTTCTGTCTCTAACAGGGCATAACTAATGCGTTAGGAATGATGTCTTTAACCCTTCAGGATGATACCTCCATTTTAAGGTTCCTTTCCTGTTCGGAAGAGAAACTTTTTTTTTTACATTTTAACAAAATGCATAACAAACTGATAAAATTGCATTCCTTAAAAATCGTCCGGCCATGATGTCTAATGCTCGTCATGATTCAGCAATGAAGTGCTGGCAAAGCGCTTCATTGCTGCATCACATTGACTCCACCGGAGCGTATCAACCCTGTAGATGATAGCCCTCATGCATCATGACGACCAATGTTTATGATGCATTTGTAGCCTTTAAAGAGCTGGCATTATATACATATTAGTAAATGGGAGACGATATAGATTTAGTAGATGGGACCCTCGTCCAGATCGTCATCTTCATCCAGGCCGTAGTTTTCTCCGTTGTCGAAGTAGTTCTGGTTATAGTCGGTGTCCTAAAAAAAACGAGAAAACATGCGTGTATCAACATTAAGGCATTACAACACACGCTGGTGAAAACATTTTTTGGAGTAAAATGCATGTGATACAAGGTCTTACCACAATTGTTTCTCTCATTATGATTTTTATTCAATCAAAAGAACCATAAAGCTGTGTGTAAAAGCCGCACCCTGAGTTCATGGCTTTGCTATAATAAGCTGCAGCAGGGCCCTGAAAAGGTTCCCATTCCTTCCTATGATCTATATAAGTAAAACCTGTATCTAAGCCGCACACTGAGTTCCTGATTGTGCTAAAAGCCGCACCAGGGACCTGATATGATCTATAAGCCACGGATTATAAACAGGGGGTTTATGGTAGAACTGTAATCTTCCGCGTATAAAGTGCATCTTATATGCGGGTTTTAGTTCTCCCGCAAGCAGGACATCAAGAGCTTTCTTTTGATATCTTACACTTCTCCTAAGTTACAATAAAATGGCTAAGGTCACAGGCAAAGCCTGAGGCTATCAGTGGCATCTATGTTATATGTAATACTTACCATATTCTACATACTATGCTCTGTGTGCTATGTATTATGACACAGTATGGTGTGATTAATAAAATATCATGTTGCCTGTAAGGGGTTATTTTATGGTACAACCAATAACACTTCATGTTGCCTGTAAAGGGTTATTGTATGGAATAATTGATAAAACATCAAGTTGTCTGTAAAGGGTTATTGTATGGTTCAACCAATAACATATGTTGTCTGTAGAGGGTTATTGTATGGAATAATTAATAAAACCTCATGTTGTCTGTAAAGGGTTATTGTATGGAACAATTAATGAAACATAAAGTTGTCTGTAAAGGGTTATTGTATGGTACAACTAATAAAACATGTTGTATGTAGAAGGTTATTGTATGGAATAATTAATAAAACATCATGTTGTCTGTAAAGGGTTATTTGAATGGTACCACCAATACAACATCATGTTGCCTGTACGGGGTTATTGTATGGAATAATTAATAAAACATCATGTTGTCTGTAAAGGGTTATTTGAATGGTACCACCAATACAACATCATGTTGCCTGTACGGGGTTATTGTATGGAATAATTAATAAAACATCATGTTTTCTGTAAAGGATTATTGTATGGAATACTTAATAAAACATCAAGTTGTCTGTAAAGGGTAATTCGATGGTACAACCAATAAAACATCATGTTGTCTGTAAGGGGTTATTGTATGGTATAACTAACAAAAGCTCATATTACCTGTAAGGGGTTATTGTATGGTATAACTAACAAAACCTCATGTTGCCTGTAAGGGGTTATTGTATGGTGGATGCAGCTCTTAACTCTTCCTTTACCAACTACGCATTGATGCGTAGTTTTGGCCGATTTTGGCCGATTTTTAACCAATTTTGAGAACACTATAACTTCCACAAAATCCATTGAAACTCTTCGATTTTTTTGTTAGACTTAACTTGAGTTGGGTTCTCCACAGAGTCCAAAGAGTTAGTCTCTATCTCTTATACTTTTAGCATGGCAGTTTTACAAACTTGAGACAAAATCTTAAATTACCCTAAAAGTTTTCCATAGATTTAATCAATATTTAGACTAAAAATCATGAAAAATGTCAAATAATATTGTTTTTTTGGTGAAAATTGATTTTGTACATTTTTTCATGCTCAACAAAATGGCATGGGAATTTTTAGTGTATTTTGATGCATTATTGGCCATTTTGGCTGGTTACCATGGCAACATATATGAAAAAATGCCGATTTTGCATGTTTTGGTTGCCATGGTAACCGAAAAAGAATGTCTTCCGAAATTCATTATCTGCCATAATTCCAACAAAGGTAGATATTTACTACAATATGCACTTCATATCAGTGCAATTGATAAAGGGAGTGCTGAGATATTGCAATTTGAAGTGAATCCATAAGATCAACTTTTCTCATCATGACACCACCTTTATGATGATATATTTCAGTAATTAAACTAGATAGAGAAAACTTGGGTGGTGTTCTATCTGACTTGGTAGCCTAGCTTAACCAGTCACCATTTCCCTTCTAATTGGAATATTCACACAATTCCAATGGATTTTGAGAGTTTATGTTATGAACTGAAACCCAAAAATCTGCTCTGAAATACTCTGGTAAAGGAAGAGTTGAGTGAGTGAGTAATGGTTGTTTAACGCCAAGCCGACAGCTAAGGTCATATTCATGGCGGAAAAAGTACATTAGACATCACGTCACAAAGGAATACATGTGCCTGTGCCAAAGGAAGAGTTAAAAGAGGTAATAAATGATTGTGATCAGCAAAGCCAAGACTCAATAAATGTATCATGACGACACATGGCAACATGTAGCCCTTAAAGAGTTAATTAATGTTTGCAACCAGCAAAGACAACGGGGGGGGGGGGCAAGGGAGAGACAGGAGCCAACTGTTCACAGTTTGCCAATAGCTGTGCTAGACGTGCTTGATACTAAGGTTACGTTTATGGCATTGCTGTATTGGTTAAGCCTATGGACCACAAAAAAACAAAATAATTTTAAGACCCAGAGGCACGTCATAGAAATTCATTGTTCTTCCGTACTATCAACTATCTCAGTAACCAAGTCACTGATATAATAACATAGGGGGGCCTGGGGGGCACTAGCTACACATAGGTTTTTGGATTTTGAAAATCAATTCAGTAGAACAAAAGCTATGGATTTTTATTATTTTTAATCATAATTCTAAAACACTAGGTGCATCTTATACGCGGGATGCGCCTTATACTCAGAAGATTACGGTACTCTGACAGTTGCAGTACATTTTTTGTACAACACCAAAGCTGACTCACATATTAAACTGGAATTACCGGTGATACTGTCAAGAGGCAGCCTTTTATCTCACAGACAGGGAATGTAGATATTTCTTTGTGTACTTATTAAACACCTTTCTGAGAAAAATAAAAGAGTAGAAATTAACGTTGTTTGTGAAATAAAAAAAAAACAATCAATCAAATCACAATGTAATAAATATATCGTATTTACTTGTCTCTGCACAAAAACATTTTGGCAATTTTTCTGAACTATTTTGGGAACATTTCGGTAACTTTAGAAATACACTCACATCAATATCCTCTTCATCATAATACTCTTCTTCTTCCAACTCCTCCTCTTCTTTGTTCTCTTCTTCTTCCTTTCCTTCTTCTGCCTCTTCCTTCTTTTCTAATTCCTGAAAAATAAAATAATATGAATTCATTCCATCTTGTGTTACTATGCCTTCAATTTAAGCACCATGCTATGAATAAGTGATAGTCTCAAATAAACCCCATGAGCAAGAGGGAGTTAAGATAAATCTTTAGCATTAAACATTGACCTTAGATAAGAGGCTGTATTGAACCAGGGCTGAGGGTGATCACTCCAGAGAAGAAAGTGACTCACCACAAAAATTCCTGAAACTCTCTAAACTGACCACACAGGGATGTAAGTCAGACATAGAGAAAAATCAGGAAGCCACATTTTGTTAACAAAACATGGTAAACTGAGCATCCATGCCCTCCCCTCCTTCTTTCTCTGGGCTTCTCATTCTACTTTTCCCCGGTAGCAAAGTTCTAGTTCTCTAAACTGCTACTTCAGCAGCACTAAGGGCAGCACTGCCTGCCCCCTGGTGTCTTTATTCAAAACTAGGGCTAAATTTTATCCAATCAGAGACCAGAAAATATTCAGTCCTAACTCTTTAAATAGATCTGGAAGATGTTGGGAAGATGTTTGGAACAGGTTAGGAACACTGTAGGGAGGCCGGAAGGGCTCTGGGATGGTAGGAGGCCGCCCAACACTGGTAGCCTCTACTGGCCGGCAGCAGTGGCAGGGAGGTCGGGCATAGCTCTAGGGATGGGAGGAGGACGCCCAGGTTACTGGTAGCCTCTACCACTACACTTGGGTTTTGTTCAGTCAAATTCTGACGTTCTCATGATAATGATGATTTCTTGGTATTAATGACACTTCAAAAATTTTCAGAAAATAGGAATTCCTAATAAAACTTGAAGACTTACATCACTGACCACAAAAATCTCTGAAACTTTTGTATAGGAATATACATTGTATAGGACTTTAAAACCTAAAAATCCCGGAAATCAGGGAAAACCCTGAAGACTTCCATCTCTGTCACTCCTCCAAATCTATAAGCCAGAGATACCACTCACTGGCTGACAAAAACCAGGAAAACTGGGCTTTGGGCACATTTTGGTATTGAACAGTAGTCATACGTACTGTTTCGGGGTATTGGTCCTGTAGGCCATCCACCTGTGTTCAACCAGGGTGACCCAGTTCTCCCTGTCACCTCACACTCCACTCACCTGCACAGGCAGGCCCCACAGCAGTCATTCAGTCAGCACCTCGGTTCAGAGACAGTTCGGTTCAGTTCAGTTCTGTATTTTTTCTGTATTTTGGAATCATGGTGGTATGCGATTTGTGTAATCATGAGTACCACAGGAACAAGAAGGCATGCCCGGAGTGTACCTGCCCCAACCCACGGTGGAAAGCGGGTGATCAAATGGTGGGGCATATGGCGCCGGAAAATGGCGATTCATCCATCCGTGACTCACACTGGACCGGGATGACAACCAGGGCCGAGGACGGGGCCACCGGGACTACAGACAGGATGGCCAGGGAGGACAGCCAGAAAGGTGGCCTTCCTGCTGACGACACTAAAATTGATACTCAAGGTGACTATTTTGGGCCGGATGGCGATTTATTACGTAAATCAAATGGGAAAGAACAAGGAAGAGTAAGATCGAGCAGCTGTCTAAAAGGAAAGAGTTGGAACTTGAGTTAGCCAGCCTTTGGGCCGATAACAAAAGATCGTTAAGGGAGGTGAATGATGGAGTTCGTGCCTGGCATGGGGCCATGAGTGCGTTTGACCCCCAACATAAGTCCCTTACTGTTGTTCCAACTGGCCTGGGTCTGTCTGACCTAAATACAGTAAGCTACCAAAACCGGGCCCTAAACGCACCGCACAGTGTCAACAACCAAGTTGGTGGCACAGGGCTTCTGACGGCGGCCACTGAGGCCTCGGTAGGTGGTATTTCTTCAAAATATGATGAATTCAGCCAGCCCCAAGCCATCCTGGCCTTAAAACAGCTTTTAAAGGTTCATTCCAATCTAATCCTGCTATGGTTTCACCGACTGGGGCGGAAAACATCCAAAATATTCAGTCGCTCACCCACGGCAATCAGTCCGGTCCCCAGTACAATCAACCGGTCAATAGTCAGCACCTGGGGGAGGTAGCAGGGCCTACTAAACCATCTGGTAGTGTCTGTGCACCTTCAGGTTCTGTGCAGCAGCCCCAATTTAATAGACATTTCCTACTCTGCTTACCTGAAGTGGGTTTAACAACAGCAGCACACCTACAGGGCTCAAGGTGGTCAGTTACCTTACCTGGCCCCTGTAACTGGCCAGCTACCTTCTCAGCAGTCACAGCATCACCCGGTAGGAGTATCACCACATTTAGTTCAGTCTCCTCCAGTGGGGCCTCAGCCCTTGCAGCAAGTTATCACAGCTCAGCAGCAGCAACTTCAGGCTATGTAGCAATAGCTGCAGCAACTAAAACTTCAACTGCAGACCTGTCCTACAGGCCACATCGGTGTCACCAGTCAACACTCCCGGTGCAATCCTGCCCCTTTGTTCTCTTCAGAAATTAGATCGCCTTATCTTCAGACCATCCAATCAGGCTTGTCATCAACAGGCCCTGACAGCGTCATCACTGGGCCTTAGCGATGGAAACTTAAACAGTTTATTCTCAAACCAGGGGGGTGTTTCAGGTATTGATGACCCATTTCTCAAAAGCATGAATTTGTTGTCAGAGGCTAGCAAACGTAAGCACTCAACAAACTGGCTGCAACCAGATTTTCATATTGAATCTGATAAAAAATTTGAAGACATGTCTATCACAGAATTGTTATACGGTATGCAGGGTGTATATGAAGTACCGTAATCTCCCGCGTAGAAGACGCACTGCGCGTATAAGACGCACCCCAAACTCAGCACATGCATTTTCACGTATAAGACGCACATTTTAATGCTGAAATTTGTAAGATTAGTACATTTCTATAGTAAAATTACCCCTCGTATAAGACGCACCCCCAACTTGAAGAAATCCTATAAGACGCACAAGGCATTTGTTTGGCCTAGAGGATGCGTCTTATATGCGGGAGATTACGGTACTTGTACAAAAGAATTTGCCTGAGCTTCCAGCGTCAGCTTATCTCGAGCACATGAGAATTGTGAAACTGAAGGCACAGGGGGGCTCTTTTTCAGCCAAACAGTTGGCTAAATATGATTACAAGGTGGTTACCAGAGTTCTCGAACAAAAAATTCCATTCTTTGTAGCCGGGGACAAAAAAAAATCCGTTCAAGCTTGTCTCAATACCCAGGAATTTAACATAATTTAATAAAGAAATCTTGGAATAAAAACCAGGAATTCCTGGTAAACCAGGAAAAGTGCCATCTCTGGCTGAGGCGATTATTCACAATGATATTCACCATATTTAGGTTAGGTTCAGCCTGCCTTTAACGAGTTTCCTGTGTGTGTGGGTAAAAGTTGACACCTGCTGCAAATTACCGCAGCTACTGATTGGAATTTCCGATTTTTCAACCTTTTCTCTCAATATTTAATGTATTTAACCCCTACAAGGTTGATAGCAAATAATATGCCTACTTAAATAGCATATTTTTGTGGGTTAAGAAAGAATTACGAATAGGAGAGAACATTTTAGTTTGCCTTCATCCCCACTATGTCTACACACGCCGTTGCAACTTGGAAATCATAAACAAATGCATTCATTGGATATTACAAGTCACATGACACACTTCACTGTTACTCCTGGACAGGAAACGTCTTAAAATGTGTAGTATTATGGGAAACCCAAAGGCCTTAAATAGTATAAGGGGAAGGCTGGTTAAAGAATCATCCAACTCAAAACATCATCAATAATAGAAATACATTGGATAGTGTAGCCACTAGCTGGTCTGGAGCTGGTTCCGGCAACACACACTGATAAGAACTGATAAGATGGGACCAGCATGTCCCTAGTGTGGGGATTCCACACCGTCTGCCGCTCAGGGAGCTCTGTACGGTGTGGGATACTTATAATGGCAAATCTTTCAGTCCTGCGGAAGCACTCTCCGCGCACCTCTCATGCCTTCAATCCTTGATCAATCCTTCTGAAAATTCATATATACATGCGTTCAAGCCATTTCTAGCTTCGCTGAAAGTTTGGGGAAGCTACGATAATTCTAAGATAGGGAAAACACACATATTGCCGAAAACAACATTTCAAAACAATATGGCGGCAGTCGGAAATGCCAAGCCTCACTCGGCCAAGTTCTTTCTGCCCTATCTAAATAAATATGGCTAATTATGTTTTCATTTTTGTAAATGTTGTAGATCTAATCATAATCTATCGCTCATCTCTTCTACAGCACCCAATTTTAACTCTAAATATATCGGTGAGACCCTTGTAAACAAACTACTTGCAACTTCCAGTTGCAGCAGGAGGCAGAACCAGGAGCTGAAACCTCTCATAATGAAGAGAGGCCGGTCCCTAACATCATATGCTAGGGAGCGGTTGGCAGGTCTACATGTCCCTGGAAGTGGGTGTTAACCAGGGACAAGGTACCCATCATGGCATGTCTTATCAGTGGTGTTTAGCTCAACCAGCAAAATTCAAGATGGTGGCTCTACTAGGCATCCATACTGAATCCTATAGAGTCTTCACCGGTCGCAAATCTTGGGCCTTATCTCACACTTTCACGCAGTGCTCAGTCAGGTTCCATGGATTTTTCCTTCTTTGTGATGTTTACTTTCCACATCCATAGCTCTTTGAACATACATCTTACCATCCTCTGATATATATGTACTAAAAGAAGTCATTCTATGCACAAATATATGCAGATATAAAAAGAGAAATGCATGGTTAATGTGTTAGATGCCATAGAAGTAAACATCACAAAGAGGGAAAAGTGCATGGAACCTGACTGAGGGCTGCGTGAAAGCATGAGATGAGGCCCGAGATTTGTAACCGGTGAATAGTCTATTAAACATACCGTAGCTCTTAGAAAAGGGATTATAGAATGTTAAGATCACACACAAAAAAAAAGAAAACCCGGATTCTAATTTTACCTCCAGTGTTTTAGTGATTTCCACTTCTGGTATAGTCTTGTCTTTGTCCTTTGGTGGAAGCTGGATTTGGAGTTTGGGTTTGATGATGGCCTTGACCTTGGCCCTTGACTTGACCTTCCGCTGTAACTCCCTGGGTAACCGTGACCAGTCTGAAGTCAATATAGATATCTTAAATCAGGCCAAAAAAAAATAAATCATTAGTTTCAGGTAACATGCTGAAAAAAATTAGGTAGGGCAGGTCGGATTTTTTTTTATTTGCCTCAACGGGGTGCTTAAGTTAAAATAGAAGCATATATACAAGCATTCATTTATTGGGATTTTTGACAGATGTTCGGTACCTATACCGACTTGGCTGGTTTAATCATCGATGAAATGAAATGACACAAAGTCTTCACTGTGGTCCTCTCAGGGGCAGGTAGTACTCATCTGATAACTGCAATTAGTGATAACCCCTGGTAATCAACTTTAGCAACGGTGGCGCCCATTGGACAATCCTTAACCTCGGTTGTGTTAAGGTCCCTTATTGAGCTAGATAGGTGAATTAGTATATCATACAAGGATAAAAAGTAACTATAATTGTGTATGGGTAGAGACTAAAGAACACTAAGGTTGGAGAGTGCTCTGAGGTCAAATGGTAATTAAGGAGAGAGCTTGGGTCACATGAACGGGCATGAACTATGGGTCAGTGATGGACTAGTGACTCAAAGCCTATGTTGAACTATGTGCTTGGGATGAACTTATGACTCGAGGCCTGTATGAACCCATGTACTGGTGATGAACTCAGTGTGACTCACAGAAACCTGTGAACTGTAAACCAGGGACTGGGCCATGACATGACATGGGATGGTGAACTCACACAAGCTGAACCTAATTCAAGCCTGAACTCAAATCTATGACATAGATGGGGTCATGACCTCTTGGACTATATTAGATCGGTCAGACTGCCAATCTGGAGGGGGAAATTAAGTGAACATATTGCTGGTGAAGACGAAGAGCAATTGGACTTGGGATTGCTAACTGTTGCTGAAATCAGGGTGAATTGCTGTGTGTGAGACTACCCATGGATAGTGCTGCCACTCAGTAGGACAGTAAGGACTTATAGATATCCATGGCCCATGAGACTGAATATTGGAGCATTCTCTGACTTGGACATTTACCACTATTCTGATCATTGTGATGTTGTGCATACCAGTTGTGAATATCAGCAATAAAGTGTAAAAGCTTATTATCTCTCACGAGTGCTCTGTGGCTAATACAGATGAGCGCGTATTGGTCAATTACATACAAGCATTAGCTTATCATTCTGGGGACATTACTGCTAACTACATCAGTGGTGCTGGAGACAAGGTAAGCAGATAAGACCTTAATATATGTGCATTCATCCCAGAACACAGACCCGCTCAACAGTATAGTATACAGTATCTTTGCCTTTTCTTTGTATTTTCATCTCTATCTTTGCCTTGTGAGATAACCCTCAGTCAGACACAACAAATTTGTCTATTGGCTACAAGCAGGTCTGGAGCTGGTATCTTACCAGTGGGCTATACCTCAACCAGCGATATTCAAAATGGTGGACGCACTGGGTATGGGTCTAGAATCCTATATATTACCTGGTAGCCAGTTGGCCTGGTTATCTTGGTGGCTGATTGAGTATTTGTCTGAGTAACGCTCTATGTCCTTCTTGCGGTCGTTGAGCTTCATGAAATATGGCGACTCTCGGATCGTACCGCGGAACTCCTGTTTGAGGGCCAGGATGTAGTCATGTTCCTCCCCACTCAATAGCGGTACTGGCTTCAGCTCCAGTGCCTGGAAGTGTGAAATAAATGAATAACATAAATGAAATGATGGAACCCGGATGGAACCTAAAACAAACTACCAGTTTGTTTGTTTGTTTAGTTTTGTGTCCGGCGGCCATCGAGGAACTCAGACATTCAAGGGTTCTTGGACATTAAGTTTTTTCTTTTCTTTTTGGACAGGTATTTATATGCTGCTTGCCCGAGACAGCAGTGACCAAATCTATGAATGACCGAATCTGAGATGAATGACCGAATCTATGAGGAGGGGTGAGGGGGAAAACTGCTACCAGGGCTTCATTCCCCTACTCTTCTCGAAGGATAGCAAGTGTTCTTTTATTTGCCTGGTCCCATAGGCAGGGCCAGACAAACCACAGCCTTTGATCACTCAGACGTGGTTCACTGAGGGGAATCCCATGGCAAATGACAAGCATTTGGGCCCGGGCCCGCGCATATGGACACCAGCTGCCCACACGCTCACCCCAAGCCACAAGAAACCCTGAGTTTGTCGCCTTTTACGAATCTGGTATGCCCACTGGTAGAATGGAAGAATACCTCCTTCATGGACTCCCAATGAAGTTATTCTGCTCCTCCATGCCCTCACATGAAGGTCCCCACTCCACAGGGGGACAAACTACCAGTAGTGAGCCTAAACATGGGTAAAATCCCAACACGCGCGACACTGCAACACAGGGCTGTTTAAAATATGACACGTGCAACACGCCACTTTTAAAACCCGATGGACATAGGGGGAGGGAGCATAATGCACTGGATAAAAAAGGACACAGCGACACAGGCCTATCTGTAAAATCCGACATGGCGACGCGCACAATATTCTCGGTACCCATATAGGCATATAGTAGTGAGTGCTCACTCGAGCCCGCTCACTCCCTTTTTCAAGCCATCAATTTTTTCTCTTTATTCATTTTTTTTTGGAGGGGTGTGGGACCTGCCCTAGGTTTCTTAAAAAACAAAAGCTTTTTCTTTTAATCATTTCTCAAGAATCTTTCATTAGGGAGTGGTAACTTTTTTTTTATCAACATGGTGAGGGGGTGCAGAAAAAAAGATTTAGACTCTCAGACCTGAAACCCTGGACATAACTACTGAAATATAGAAAAGAGGGAGCTGAGAAATTCAAAGGATGTGGATAGAGACCAAAAGATTTCAAATTTCACCCCTCCGAGGGAGGAGGGGCCATCCATAAATGACATCATGCAAAATTTGGCCATTTTTGACCTCCCCCCCTTGTCATGCTTTTTGCCAACTTTGCAATGCTGAAGGTATACTGAAAATTAATTCCGTCATGCCAGGAACGACCCCCCCCCCTCCAGCATGACATCATTTGTGCACCAAAAAATTGACCCCCCTGGGGCCCATATAGTGGTTTGGGAGTATAACTAATTTTGTGAATTTTCCAGCATAACTTAATTTTGAAACTTTGATATACATCCTTAATAATTTGTTTTTATTAAAAGTATGGCCTGATACTGAAACGAGAGGTGTTATGCGTTATCATAGCATTTGGAATTATCTTAATATCTCTATAGGCTCCCCTCCATAGGCCGAAATACCTGCCTGCTCACAGGCAGGATCCAAGATGTATACAAGTCTATAGTGGCACAAACACATGGCTAGTCTGAACTTAGTACTTACTCACTTTCAGTTACTGGAAATTGTCCCTCCTATTCACAAACATGTAGTTTTCATGTACATCAGCTTATATTGACTGAAACATGAGATATATCCAATAAATCTGACATGTTTATCTTGAGCTTAGATATCACTACCTCAATGGCCTCCATTGTCAACATGCTGGGGTGCTACCTGGTGTTAGACTGCTCTTGAAACATATGGCTAACCAACCAAGAATAGTGTAGTCTTTTTGGCACTAGGTGGCTACACCTGGCTTCAAGATGGCCGACAATGATTTGGAGTTAGGGAGGGAGATTTGAAAATCACCTGGATTATTAATTATCACAAGTATTTCAAGTGCTTTGTGTATTGTGAATCTTTGGATATACATTGAGGGAAGTGTTGGTGGAAGCATTGGACCTGAACAGTAAGTACCGGTACTTCTGTGAGAAATGGCCACTCTGCCAGATTGGCTGACCAAACAGACTACAACAGACACACTTGGTCTCTGAGGTTCCCTCAGAGTGTTTACGGAGTACCCCTCCAGGGAGGGGGCAAAGTAAAAGTTGACCTTACTCAGAAAGGAAAGGTCGGGCAGAAATGGCTGCCTGAGCAGGCACAGCACCTGAGGCGCCCTCTTCAGGACACTGCCATGCCTACTAGTAGTAGTCATTGTAGTGTAGTGTTAGGCTGGAAACCTACCCCTGAATTCCGCTCCCGCTTCTCTCCCACTACATATGGGGCAGGTGGAAACCTTGGCCAACTTGTTGGAAACTTGGATGTGCATGAGTGAGCACACTCTCCCAGCAGATGTTATCACTGATAGGTTATCTGAATATGTGGGGGAGAGTGTGAAATGAGACTGAGACAGACAGAGTGCAGAATAAACATCCACTAAGTAGCGATGACAGCCAAAAGTAAGGACTTCAATGAAATGATATAATCATATACCACATTAATCAGGAGAATATTTGCAATCCATAGCATCAAGTTGATACTCCTTCTAGAACCATTTTTATGCCACTTTATAAATTGGAAAGGTGAAAATCTCTCTGTCATGCTTTCCCAAGCAGTGTTGACCAAGAAAAGACAGAATAAAACATGTGCTGCATGCACAGCCTTTTGGCATATTTTATTTAATCATTCATAACTTTGGGTTGAAAAGGAGAATCCACTAGCTGATTTCAGCAGAATGTAACTGAGAGTTCATAGATTGACACTACAAGGCCACATCATATTATTAGGGTGATAAGTATTTTAAATTTCAAGTCCAAATCAGTAATTTATTTTCTTTTTTTGAACATTTTGGTGTAATGCCTCCAGGAGATTAAAAATCGCCAAAAATCGCTGGTGTATAGCTACATAAAACCAAACAATTCTGACTAAAAAATCTTTGGAGAAGAACCCAGCCTGCTTGGCAAAAAATATTATTTTTTTGGGGTGTTTGGCCCTACAGAAACTAAAACTTACCTAACTTCCCCCTGTCTCATTTGACATTAAACTATAGACATGGGTCTAGAGAACATAATATCTGGATAGAATGAAGTTTTTCCTTTTATTTGGTGGTAATTTGATGTAATTCTGTCCACCAGAACCGTCAGAATTGAATTTGCAGTACCAGGTGTTTAGCACTGTGGCAGATACAGGGAGTATTCAGCTGTGTTTGGCTGTCATCGCTACACTAAGCACCCCCAATTTAGGGATTAGGATAAGAATCTCTTTGATATAACAAGATTATATTTCTGTTATCCTCCCTCTCCCTGTCTGTCACCTGACCTTGACACAGGAGGAAGTAAGGGGAGAGGGGTTAGGGGATGGAGCCCTATGCCTGCGGTAGTTATACAGACCGCAGATGCCAAGCGTAGTGTAGTGTAGTGCCTAGTGTTAGGGGGAGGTTGAAACTACTGAGTCCGGGTAGATTTGGATACTGGGGGTAGAATCAAGTCCTTTCCCCTTAACATTTAAACTACCGTAAACTCCCGCGTATAAGACGCGTCCTCTAGGCCAAACAAAATGCTGGGGCGTCTTATAGCTTTCTCTCAAGTTGGGGTGCGTCTTATACGAGGGGTAATTTTACTATAGAAATGTACTAATCTTACAAATTTCAGCCTTAAAATGTACGTCTTATACGCGAAAATGCATGTGCTAAGTTTAGGGTGCGTCTTATACGCGCAGCGCGTCTTCTACGCGGGAGATTACGGTACTCTTTATACTATGTTCCAGTTACTAATAACTATCAAAATCCTTGGGATCTAAATGTATTACTGCATATCAAAAGGGAGCTAGAATGCGGTTTCATAATACATTTATTGGTGTTATTCACTATCTCGAGAGATATCTTTATCAATATGTCACAAATTATTCTCAATAGTTTCAATTATGTACAACTCTCAATTTACATTTCAAATGTCAAACAATATCTCCATAGCACATAGCTATATCACTCAGATTATAACAATCTGCACCTACAAAGGCATTAGCACAGTGGATGTACAACATCTGTTCCAACACCATAGAGCAAGGATACAATACAAAGCAGAATCAAAGTAAAGATCACAATACCTTATTGGGCAAAATGCCTTCCTAGCACCTCACCCACCCGAGACAGTCCAGGCTGGCCTCCACAGTTACAAGGTGTAACTCAACCTCATACCTGCCGAAGGTCCTTTTGTTGGGACTACTGCACCTATGTAACTGTTCCTGGCCCAGGACAGAGCTACACCCAAACCTCAACCATGCCTCCTCCATAGTGCTCTTGGCTGCTGTGTGCTGTCCTGATCTCCTGTCCTGACTCTGGTAAGGGGTGTGTCTCTCCACTGAGAAGTCAACTCTATATATACTCCTCCTCTAGGAGATTTCACACATTGCTATTGCACCTTCCATTATACCTAGCTTCCCACACCCTGGAGTAAGTCCCAGCTTGCACCACTACAGCCTGTATGGATTATGGCTAAATCTGACAAGTTTTCACACCTTTTCCTAACTCCACCTCCAAGTAGTCTGTAGTAACCACAGGCTACCACAAACATTTCAAAGTTAACAAGCAAATATGTATTAAAATACAATATTCTTATAATAGCATAGATGATTCCACATATATAAGTTTCAATTTATATAATGTTACATCATCATAATGAATCCACGCACATATATCCCAATAGTATGGGTGTGGACCACTAAATTTGACATGGTGACATGGCAATTTCTTAAAATCGACATGTGACATGAGAGGTTCTTAGAGGTGACATGGGACATGGGGATTTAAGTGACATGTGACATAACCATTTCTTAAAATCGACATGTGACATGAGAGGTTCTTAGAGGTGACATGGGACATGGGGATTTAAGTGACATGTGACATAACCATTTCTTAAAATTGACATGTGACATGGGGGACCCCCCATCCACACCCCCAATAGTGGCAATACTAGCCTAGGCTAGTGGGTTGGTACTCACCGGGAAGACAGGCGGAGGTGCAAGATTCGGTCCTGGTAGCGCCTCACCACGGCCGAACCCTAGGGTCTCGATGTTGAAGGACATCCCCGCGCCCCTCCCCATGCCCCCTCTTCCCCTTCCTGCCATGATAGTATCTTAGATATCAGCTAATTTCTCGTCTGTATGTCATAATTTCCCCTCTGTGTTACAACTTACACGTGAACAAGGGGGCTGACATCTTGGAAAACTGGTGCCCCTCCACAAAAGGTGCTAACTGATAGAAACGTCGGTAACAAGTTCATGAGTGACGAAGCGTTCTCTAGCGGCGAAAATTAGAACCACCAAGCACCTGCTTCTGGCGCTCAGCGCCAGGTGGGGGTACTGTGTCAAACCAATAGTCTTTGGTCAAACAGCCACATTGGACGCTGGTCGCCCGAGACGCTGTGCCCACTTTCCCGCCCTGTTTGGGTCATGGCTCTCACTGTGAATTAGGGAAATTAAATAAGCCAATCCCTCGGCCAATCCCTTACTTCAGGTTTAGTCACTGGTGATGGCGTTATATAGAGATATATATCATGGCTTACATGTGAATATCAGAGGTTTATATTTGATGTTAGTATCATCTACAATATTCCCAGCTAGCAAAGCTCCATGCATGCACTCATTTCAGCTGCTTAGGGCCAAGTCATTTATTGCCAGGTGTGGGAGGGGCTTGGGGGGGGGGGCTTGTTAGATATAGGGGGGGGGGTCATTGGTTGGGGGGGACTCAATAAACCTTTACACTGGGGTGTTGAGTCAAAACTAAATATGGGCTATTCAAATACCCATCGTGGCATGTCATTCCATGCGCGTATCAAATTTTTCGAGGGGGGGCGATCATTTTTTTCATAGTGGTGGGGGGGGGTCAGAAAAAAATCTGCCAATCCACCAAAATTCATCCATGACCTCCCCCCCCCCCAAATGTATGATCCAAACTGAGGCACCCCCTCATGAATACCCCAAAAATGACCCCGCCCCCCCCCACCCCCTGGCCGGCCCTGTACAAAAACCCCACACACCCCTGGCCATTAATGGTCATTATTTATCAATGGGTCGGGGGGCGGTAGTGGGTTTGAGGAGGGGGGGTCATAATTCATAAAAAAAAGAACTTTTGATCCCTCCTGAGGCCTCTGCCTCTGGCTCTGGTGTGTGGAGGGGAACCCAAAAAAAATTGGACCACCATCATGGGGGGTCGTGAAAGATTTTCATGCGTCCCCATGAAAACTCACCACCCCTGTTGATAGATATTGCCCACTGTTGGAAAAAAAAAACAAAGATAAGAATATAAGACTACTATTAAAATACACCCACAGGCCTGTCAGTGTACCACTAAGGGAGTGGTCATTATTTATCAACAGGGGACGGGTGGTGGGTTTCCGGGCGGACGCGCAAACATTTTTTACGCCCCCCCTCGACGACAGTCAACATTTTTTGCGCCCCCCCCCCCGAAACCAGAGGCGCGGAGAATTTTCACGCCCCTGTTTGAGCTATAGTAGCGTGCGGGCTTTTTTGCTCAAAAGAGGGTAAATTTTTTTAGCCCCCCCTCAAGAGGGGTCAAAATTTTTTTAGCCCCCCCTCGGGAGGGTTCTGAAATTTTTATGCCCCCCCTCAAACCCACCACCCCCCTTTTGATAAATAATGACCACTCCCTAAATAGGCTGACCAGCTGCCCGTGTTTGTTCAACGATATATAAGTAGTATATATATAGGTCTTCTTTGGATATTTCTAAAAAAATATCCAAAGAAGACCTATATTTTTTGAATATCCAGAAAATACCTATTATTTTGGATAATAGGATTATTTTTGGAAATAGTAATCATATCACTTTAGGTTTTAAATACAAAAGAGAGGTCAAGTGGTTCTCATGTCACAAGGTTCTTAGCTGAGCTTTCGGTACAGAGGAATGAACTGAGTGTACCAAGGATTGAAGGAGGATTGAAGGAGGATTGAAGGAGGATTGAAGGATTGAAGGAGGATTGAAGGAGGATTGAAGGATTGAAGGAGGATTGAAGGATTGAAGGAGGATTGAAGGAGGATTGAAGGAGGATTGTGGAAGGATTGAGGAACACATTCAATTCCAGATCAGTGCTCTAAGGAACGGTGAGCGTTACTGAAACAGGAGGACCATTATGTATGGTTGCTTCCACCAACTGATGGGAGCAGACACGCTTCTACCAACAGTGGGAGCATCACCCGTTCACGCTTCAACCAACAATGGGAGCATCACCCGTTCTGCTTCAACCAACTGAGCTTCAACCAACAGTGGGAGCATCACCCGTTCATGCTTCAACCAACAATGGGAGCATCAACCGTTCTTAGTTGACAAGGTCGGACGAATAGTCGAGATTTTGTCCGCACTGAAGCTACACCTGGAGCTACAGACATGGAGGTTCGTGACATGAGGGCCGGACCTCTCCAATTAACCCCAGACATTGCGTTCCTTATATACTCCACCTCAGCAGTGAAATCATAAATGTGGTGTTACACCTTTAAGTCTAATAACAAATAGACATTCAGTTTAAGAGGATATAGATTTTTTTCATCAGTTTGAGTGATTTAGGGACAGAGTTTTTTCTCCTCTATTTTTTGATATATTTCATTGATATCAGCAAAGAACATTTGCTGAGTTATTAGAGGAATTTACAGCGGTAGTTTAAATTGAAACGATAGATTTTTATTCAAAACGCGGATTTTTTGTCCCCCTCTACCGAGAATAATATGAACTATTTCTGGCATGATGTAGGTTATGTGGAACTAAATTATTACATGTATAATGCTCTTTTCTTTGTATTTTCTTGATCAGTTTGAATGAATCATGTATAGAGCTCTTTCTTTTCATTGTTTGATATATTTTATTGATATCAATAAAGAATATTTGCTCATAGCTTACAATTGAGACGATAGATTTCATCGTATTTAGAACGCAGAACGCATTCTCGGGTTTCCCTCTACCGAGAATAATATGAACTATCTTTGTCCTGTTCCAGGTTATGTGGAACTAAATAATTTATGTACATAGCTTTTCCCATCTCTTTGACACTAATCTGCGTGTCACATGACGAATTTAGGATAAGATCATGTCTCATGTCATTTTTCCATGTCCTTGTCACTAGGTTCCATGTCACATGTTGTCAAATTACTATTATCCTATGTCTTTGACACTGATCTACGTGTCACATAGCCAATTTAGGATAAGATCATGTCTCATGTCATTTTTCCATGTCCTTGTCACTAGCTTCCATGTCACCTGTTGTCAAATTACTATTATCCCATGTCTTTGACACTAATCTGCGTGTCACATGACGAATTTAGGATAAGATCATGTCTCATGTCATATTTCTCCATGTCCTTGTCACATTTTTCCATGTCATATGTTGTCAAATTACTATTATCCCATGTCTTTGTCACTAATCTGAGTGTCACATGACGAATTTAGGATATGATCATGTCTCATGTTATTTTTCTCCATCTCCTTGACACTAGGTTCCATGTCACATGTTGTTAAATTACTATTATCCCATGTCTTTGTCACTAATCTGAGTGTCACATGACAAATTTAGGATATGATCATGTCTCATGTCATTTTTCTCCATCTCCTTGACACTAGGTTCCATGTCACATGTCAAATTACTATTATCCCATGTCTTTGACACTAATCTGAGTGTCACATGACGAATTTAGGATATGATCATGTCTCATGTCATATTTCTCCATGTCCTTGTCACATTTTTCCATGTCATATGTTGTCAAATTACTATTATCCCATGTCTTTGTCACTAATCTGAGTGTCACATGACGAATTTAGGATATGATCATGTCTCATCTCCTTGACACTAGGTTCCATGTCACATGTTAAGTTACTATTATCCCATGTCTTTGACACTAATCTGAGTGTCACATGACGAATTTAGGATATGATTATGTCTCATGTCATATTTCTCCATGTCCATGTCACATGTTAAATTACTATTATCCCATGTCTTGGTCACTAATCTGAGTGTCACATGACGAATTTAGGATATGATCATGTCTCATGTCATATTTCTCCATGTCCTTGTCACTAGGTTCCATGTCACATGTTAAATTACTATTATCCCATGTCTTTGTCACTAATCTGAGTGTCACATGACGAATTTAGGATATGATCATGTCTCATGTCATATTTCTCCATGTCCTTGTCACTATGTTCCATGTCACATGTCAAATTACTATTATCCCATGTCTTTGTCACTAATCTGAGTGTCATATGACGAATTTAGGATATGATCATGTCTCATGTCAATTTTCTCCATTTCCTTGACACTAGGTTCCATGTCACATGTTAAATTACTATTATCCCATGTCTTTGACACTAATCTGAGTGTCACATGACGAATTTAGGATATGATCATGTCTCATGTCATATTTCTCCATGTCCTTGTCACATTTTTCCATGTCACATGTTAAATTACTATTATCCCATGTCTTTGACACTAATCTGAGTGTCACATGACGAATTTAGGATATGATTATGTCTCATGTCATATTTCTCCATGTCCTTGTCACATTTTTCCATGTCATATGTTGTCAAATTACTATTATCCCATGTCTTTGTCACTAATCTGAGTGTCACATGACGAATTTAGGATATGATCATGTCTCATGTCACTTTTTCTCCATGTCCTTGACACTAGGTTCCATGTCACATGTTAAATTACTATTATCCCATGTCTTTAACACTAATCTGAGTGTCACATGACGAATTTAGGATATGATCATGTCTCATGTCATTTTTCTCCTCATGTCTTTGTCACTAGGTTCCTTGTCACATGTTAAATTACTATTATCCCATGTCTTTGTCACTAATCTGAGTGTCACATGACGAATTTAGGATATGATCATGTCTCATCTCCTTGACACTAGGTTCCATGTCACATGTTAAATTACTATTATCCCATGTCTTTGTCACTAATCTGAGTGTCACATGACGAATTTAGGATATGATCATGTCTCATCTCCTTGACACTAGGTTCCATGTCACATGTCAAATTACCATTATCCCATGTCTTTGTCACTAATCTGAGTGTCACATGACGAATTTAGGATATGATCATGTCTCATGTCATTTTTCTCCATGTCCTTGACACTAGGTTCCATGTCATATGTTAAATTACTATTATCCCATGTCTTTAACACTAATCTGAGTGTCACATGACGAATTTAGGATATGATCATGTCTCATGTCATATTTCTCCATGTCCTTGTCACTAGGTTCCATGTCACATGTTGTTAAATTACTATTATCCCATGTCTTTGTCACTAATCTGAGTGTCACATGACAAATTTAGGATATGATCATGTCTCATGTCAATTTTCTCCATGTCCTTGACACTAGGTTCCATGTCACATGTTAAATTACTATTATCCCATGTCTTTGACACTAATCTGAGTGTCACATGACGAATTTAGGATATGATCATGTCTCATGTCATATTTCTCCATGTCCTTGTCACTAGGTTCCATGTCACATGTCAAATTACTATTATCCCATGTCTTTGTCACTAATCTGAGTGTCACATGACGAATTTAGGATATGATCATGTCTCATGTCATATTTCTCCATGTCCTTGTCACTATGTTCCATGTCACATGTCAAATTACTATTATCCCATGTCTTTGTCACTAATCTGAGTGTCACATGACGAATTTAGGATATGATCATGTCTCATGTCATTTTTCTCCATGTCCTTGACACTAGGTTCCATGTCACATGTTAAATTACTATTATCCCATGTCTTTAACACTAATCTGAGTGTCACATGACGAATTTAGGATATGATCATGTCTCATGTCATATTTCTCCATGTCCTTGTCACTAGGTTCCATGTCACATGTTGTTAAATTACTATTATCCCATGTCTTTGTCACTTATCTGAGTGTCACATGACAAATTTAGGATATAATCATGTCTCATGTCAATTTTCTCCATGTCCTTGACACTAGGTTCCATGTCACATGTTAAATTACTATTATCCCATGTCTTTGACACTAATCTGAGTGTCACATGACGAATTTAGGATATGATCATGTCTCATGTCATATTTCTCCATGTCCTTGTCACATTTTTCCATGTCACATGTTAAATTACTATTATCCCATGTCTTTGACACTAATCTGAGTGTCACATGACGAATTTAGGATATGATTATGTCTCATGTCATATTTCTCCATGTCCTTGTCACATTTTTCCATGTCATATGTTGTCAAATTACTATTATCCCATGTCTTTGTCACTAATCTGAGTGTCACATGACGAATTTAGGATATGATCATGTCTCATGTCATTTTTCTCCATGTCCTTGACACTAGGTTCCATGTCACATGTTAAATAACTATTATCCCATGTCTTTAACACTAATCTGAGTGTCACATGACGAATTTAGGATATGATCATGTCTCATGTCATATTTCTCCATGTCCTTGTCACTAGGTTCCATGTCACATGTTGTTAAATTACTATTATCCCATGTCTTTGTCACTAATCTGAGTGTCACATGACAAATTTAGGATATGATCATGTCTCATGTCATTTTTCTCCATCTCCCTGACACTAGGTTCCATGTCACGTCACATGTCAAATTACTATTATCCCACGTCTTTGACACTAATCTGAGTGTCACATGACGAATTTAGGATATGATCATGTCTCATGTCATATTTCTCCATGTCCTTGTCACTAGGTTCCATGTCACATGTTAAATTACTATTATCCCATGTCTTTGTCACTAATCTGAGTGTCACATGACGAATTTAGGATATGATCATGTCTCATGTCATTTTTCTCCATGTCCTTGACACTAGGTTCCATGTCACATGTTAAATTACTATTATCCCATGTCTTTGACACTAATCTGAGTGTCACATGACGAATTTAGGATATGATCATGTCTCATGTCATATTTCTCCATGTCCTTGTCACTAGGTTCCATGTCACATGTTGAATTACTATTATCCCATGTCTTTGTCACTAATCTGAGTGTCACATGACGAATTTAGGATATGATCATGTCTCATGTCATTTTTCTCCATGTCCTTGACACTAGGTTCCATGTCACATGTTAAATTACTATTATCCCATGTCTTTAACACTAATCTGAGTGTCACATGACGAATTTAGGATATGATCATGTCTCATGTCATATTTCTCCATGTCCTCCCATGTAGCAAGCCCGCTCGGGGCCAAATTGGTTTTACCCGGGATAAGGTGGTTCAAAGCGGGCAGTATTCAGTACATGGGTTTTAGGTTCGGCAGATGCTGGGTTTCCAGTCAGGGCCACACAGGGCAGCCCAAATCGGGCAACCCACTTGAGCCCGTTGGGCTCCCAACCAGTTTTGTCCTCAGCATACGGTCTGGGCCACATTGGGCCGCCCGATTTGGGCACTGGTCAGCTTTAAAATGGGCAACCACATTGGGCCCAGGATGGTTTCAAAATGGGCATCCCAAGATGGGTACTTAGCTGCATAAAGTCTTCCCAGTCTGGGGTGAGAGTGGGTTTTGACAGGGCAGCCTCATCTTCTGAACTGTTCTAAACTCTGTGATGAGTGTTCCCCCTCCCTCTCTCTTTTTTGTTTGTCCTTCCCCTATCCATTCCCTACCCCTTCCATCTCCTCCTTATTCCACTCAACCTGCCCTGCCCTTTCCCCCTCTCACCCCGCTCTGCCCTGCCCTTCTGTCACCCTGCCCTCCCTGGGCCTCCCTAGCCCACTTAAAAGGGTCTATTTCTCCTCTTTCCTATCCCCTCAGGATGTGTGTGGTGCACATATGCGCAGGCACTGACACATTCCTCTGTGAATTTGTGTAATGAGGACCTCGCCATGAATATGACCTTAGCTGTCGAAATGGCGTTAAACATCTATTACTCACTCACTCTCACTCCCAGCCCTCACCCTGCCTTGCCCTGCCCTGCTCTCACCCTGCCCTGCCCTGCTCTCACCCTGCCCTGCTCTCGCCCTGCCCTGCCCTGCTCTCATCCTGCCCTGCCCTCCTCTCACCCTGCCCTGCCCTGCTCTCACCCTTGCCCTGCCCTGCTCTCACCCTGCCCTGACCTGCTCTCGCCCTGCCATGCCCAGCTCTCACCCTGCCATGCCCTACTCTCATCCTGCACTGCCCTGGCATCTTCTTCGCTCACATGCCCTGCCCTGCCCTGCTCTCACCCTACCCTGCCCTGCTCTTACCCTGCCCTGCTCTCACCCTGCCCTGCCCTCTCACCCTGCCCTGTCCTACTCTCACCCTGCACTGCCCTGGCATCTCCTTTGCTCACATGCCCTGCCCTGCTCTCACCCTGCCCTGCCCTGCCCTCATCTCACCCTGCCTTGCCTTCTTCTCACCCTGCCCTGCCCTCCCCCCTCCCTTCCCTCCACCACTGCTGTAGGACACTTTCCCTATACCATTAATACACAGGTAGGTTCATAGTAGGGATCCAGATATTTAATGTAAAAGGCATGTCTTTCTTTGTACTAGTAGGCTTGCAAGGTGTATTTGTGGTGTGGGGGCAAACAGGTCCCACACTTGGCCAGGTATAAGAGGACTATATATAGAGGCAATTGAGAAACCAAAAATATCCCCTGCCTCTGTAGGCCAGTCCATGGCAGACTCACTACAAAGTGGTTTCACAGCACTCCAGGCAGAATTCTACTACCCATACCAAACTTATTTCTTTTAGACATAGGACAACTGGAATAGACTACTAAATCAGATATGAAGTAATAATGTGCAGACTTTCTCATAGTCTGGAAATACTTAGATGTTTCTAGTCAAAAGTGCAAATCAAGGTAATCTGAGTAGTAGTGGAATGGCAACACCATTTCTATTGCACTGAACTTGGAACAAGAGCAGATATGCAGAGGTACAGTCATTATGAACTTGAAGGCTCTCTTTTCTACTCCTACATAGGGGATTAGTGGGGGAAGATTGAGGCCAGAATGTCACTTTAATGAATCAAAGTGCCTTGTGTTGGCTGAATGAGTTTGATTCAAATGAATGGTACTGCTCTGCCTTTCCACTTGGGTAGATATTGCATTTACTGCTTTGGTGATATGGGGGGGGGGGGTTAGATTAGCTCAAGGATTTGTTGCTTATTGACTTTAAAAAAAAAAAGAAAAGATTTTGGATAAATTTCACAAAAAGAAGGACCACGGGGCCAGACCGGAGGGTGCTGCAGGTGCCTTAAGGGTCTTGGGGCCATCCCTCGGGGCTGGGGCTGGTTGGCGGGGTGCTCCGCCACGCCTTTCCCTTGGCCTCCCTGTCTTGTCTTTCCGCGGAGAGGCTGGAGGGGTCTGCCACTCCGGGGGCAGAGGAACCGACTCCTTGTCGGAGGGACAGATAAGAGAGCTCGGCTGGGCCTTCGTCACCGCCTCCAGAGCCGCTCTTTCCTTGGGTAAGATGCCGCCTCCGGGCCAGCGCTGGGGTGGAGCGGGGGCGGGAGGTGTGGGCCTTGTCCCGAGGATGTTGAATTGGACGGGACTAACCTTATCCCAGGCCCGGTGCAATCCCACAAACTCCTCGGCTGGCCACTAAGGGGGTCGAGCAGGGGTTGAGGTGAAAGGTAGACCTGAGAGGCCAGGAGGTTGGCCACCACTACCTCGGTCTCTTCCCGGTCCAGGACCTCGGACCCCACTGGATCCGTGCGGTTGCTAGGGGACGGTGGAGGCGCTCCCGAACAGTGTGGCAGTTCGTCGGGGGTGGCAATCCCCATGGTGGCCCCCTGCTCCGGGTGGATCTGGATGTGTGCGTCTGACCCGGCCCCAACCAGGAGGGTAAGCTGTGCACTAAGCTCCAGGCTGGGCTCATCGGACGCAGACCCCGTATGGGCCCCCCTCTGCTCCCCCAGCGGTTCCTTCTCCAGGGATGTACTTCCACCCTCCGTACCCCCCGACTGCCGGCTGCTCACGGAATCGCTCGACAGCGACAGGGTACCGATGGGGTTGGAAGAGGAACCGGTGTGGGTGGCGGTGGACGGCTCCTTGTCGTCACTGAGCTGAGCCACCCTAGCGGTGACGCTGGGACTGTCGGGCGCCGACCCCGCACAGGCCCCCCTCAGACCCTCCGACACTTCCTCTTGTAGGATGACGGAGGGGAGCTCCTCCGAGACTGTCAGGACCTCCGCCTCCGCCGGCAGGATGGGCGCTATCCTCCGGAAGCTGGTCCTGGGTCTCCCCCTCCCGGGCCGCATCCTTCTGGCTGCTGGCTGCTGACGGAGTCACTCGGCAGCACCGGGGTACCAGCGGGGTGGGGAGAGGAACCGGGGTGGGTAGGGGTGGACGGCTTCCCACCGTCTCCCCCCACTACTGTAGCCTCCTCGCTGGTAGGGCAGAAGGTGGTAAGCTCTGTGCCGGGGGGAGGCTGGGAGGGAGGCGCTACTTCGGTATGAAGTCCCTCGTCCGTACTGAGCTCCACCTGCTGGTAAATCACTGGGGTTGGCTCCTGGGGGCGGGACGTTGACTCCGAGAGGAGCAACCGCATCTCCGCACGTCGAGCGTCCATGCCTTCACCCCCCTCTCCCCCCGCCAGGTAGGTGGCCAGCAGAGTTTTAATGTCCGTGCTGCTCAACTCCGCCGCCTGGGACAGGGACCCCGCGGAGGGCCCGAAGGCGACCACGGTTTTCACGGCGGTGTCTACTGGTTGAGGTGGGGACGGCCGCGGCTCCTTCCTCGAGGTCTCCGACCCTCCCTGCTGAGGAGGGGTGGCCTGGCGGGGCTTTTCCGCGGGCCTAGTCGGCTCCCTCTCAGGTAGGGGCAGGGGCCTACTACCGGAGGAACTTGTCACTGTCGCCTTCGCCGGTCTACGCTCCTTTGCCTTACTAGTGGGGGTCGCCGGCGTCCTCACCTTCTTGGAGGGGGGGGGCCCTGGGTGACTCCCTAGCGGTGCTAGCCTTCCTCTTGGTCTGGGGGAGCCGGACCTGAGGAAGAGCCTGACTAGGCCCCTTACTACCGGGGAGATGGGACCGGGAACGACCTTCCGGTGTAGCGGCCTTCTTCCGGGAACCACCGGCACCCTTGGAGGTGGAGGGGGCCAACGGGACCCCAACTGGATGGAAGGTGAGGCTCCTAAGTCGTGGCCATCCACGGGGTCGGCCATGTCCGTGGCTGTGGAGGCAGGGGGGCCCGGCGACGGGTCGAGGAAGCGCGGGGCCTCCGAGGGGACTACTCTTCCGGGGAGGACTGGGAGGTACCGCCGGGAGACTGGGCACCTTCTTCCTCCTCCCCTTCCAACGATCCCTCTGACGAGCCCTCCTCCTCGCTAGACGACTCTTCCCCCCTCCTGCAGGGAGTCACCTTGGATATGGCCGGGGAGGTGGCTGGCGTGGTTGGGAGCGAGGAGAGTGGCTGAGCCCCAGGCATATCCTTCGGCCGGCGAACCCAGAAATGGTCCGCCCCCCCTACATCCCGATAGCGGTTCTTAATGTGCCGCCTAATATCCTCCGAGCGCTCTGTGCCATACGTGCACCAGTCCAACTAGTGGAAGGGGCATCACCATCCTTTCTTCTGCTTCTTTGTGTGGACCTTGTTGTTGTGCCGGGACATACTAGAGAGAAAGGCAAAGGTCTTAGGGCAGTGGGGGCAGGGTACTTGCGCGTCCGCCATGATGCCGTGGACACGCGTCCGGGGAACGCCGGGGCTGCGGGTAGCAGGGTCTGTGTCAATCCCCCTTCTGCTCTCAGTGCGGGTAAGGGGAGAGCCGCTGCGGGTAAGACACCTTCCTCTGCTGTCTATGCAACCAGTGTGGGTAACAGGAGATGGACCAGAGGAACTGCAGGTAAGGCCTTTCTCGGCTGTGCCACGATCGGACCGCTTTTCCTTCCTCCTCCCGTCGTGCACAGGACTTGGCGATCGACTGTGGGTAACGCGGGTCGCGGTTCTGCTGCTGCCGGGCCGCTTGGGGCTCGCTGACCGACTGCGGGTAAGACGATCAGGCCGCTTTTCCGTCTTCCTCCCCCCGCTTTTTCCGGCTGTTCCAGCTTCTTTTCCACTCCCTCCGTGTGCAGGGCTCGCTGACCGACTGCGGGTAAGGCGCCTCGCGGTTCTGCTGCTGCCAGGCCGCGTTGAGCTTGTCGACCGACTGCGGGTAAGGCACCTCGCGGTTCTGCGGCTGCCGGGCCGCGTGGGCGTCTTTTAACGGTTCCTCCAATGAGTCAATATTTTCCAGCAGCTGCCGGCTCATTTTGGCGACCTGCCGGTCTCGGTCCCCATTGCCTTCCTCCTGAAGCTCTTCCTCCTCGACCGCAGTGCTACTAACGGGCTCGGGGGGTAGAGGGGTCGCCTTTCGAGAAGTTCTCGTTCGGGTGGATCTAACTGGGGAGGAGGCATCCTCCTCCTTCGTGGTCTTGCGACTTCGAGTTCGGCTCCGCGAGCTTCGAGATGAAGTCGAGGCTGCAGAGTCGTCACTCTCTTCGGCTTTCTCTTCTATGAATCCGACATGAACACAAAAGTGCGTTCTCAGGGGGTTCCTTGTGGAAGGAGTACTTCGGGGGAGTGGACGCTTGGCAAGCGCTCCTCGAACCCAACTAGGCCATACAACAGCGGGTACGCTGTCTGTGACCTAATTCGGTCATCCTCGCAGATGGCGTCAACAACGGTGACTAGGCCATCGCTGATGCACATCGCTTTAGCAAGTCCGAAGTAGTTCTCGAACCAAATGTCGGAGAAGTCAGAGACTCCCATGTCAGTACATCCGCGGCAGATCCTAGATTGTAAATCATAGGGTATCAGCTGCGGAGGTTCACCTTTAAGGCCCAGGTATTTCGGTGGGCAATATCGGTTTTTACCTGTGGCCGTCCAGATAAATCCTTTGGTCACATTCACGTACCCGATGGCTGGTGGTCGGTCAGTGAAAGTCACGGGGACTTCGATGATGACTGAAGGAGTAGTTCCCTCAGTCATACTCGGGCGTGGTGTCCTGGGAGCAATCAGTTCAGCACCTTTAGGGATGCTCAGGATATCTGGAGTTGAATCGGGAAGAGACGGCTCCATTTCGGTGGTGTCCATCAGCTCAACTGCTGGACTTCAGGGTGCCTCGTCTTGGGCTCGAAGTGGGGTCGGGTGCCTATCAGGATTGGCCGTTACGGTCGCCACAACCTCCGACTGAGCCATATTTCGGGCTCAGACGGCTCAGGGGATTGTCCTCCTTTGTTCAAGAAAAGAAGGAGTCAATATTAGTCAGTGGAAAAGGAATTCTGTCACTATAAGTGGCAGAGGAAACAGCGGCACGTCTTACCTCGGTAAGACGGTTCGCATGCTGTGAGTGATATTTGAGGCACAACAAGCGAGGCGGAACCAATGCGCATGCGCCGCTGCACTGCGCCACTCTGGTACCCCGCTCACCAGCGCCCCCCTTCCCGCTCATGGCAGGCATCCGTACTACCCCGGATAACCAAGGTTCGGGGTTGGTTTTCTCCATAGGCCGTTGGTGGGACTACCCCCTTCACTATTCATTTCAACAGGAGTTTGGCAGAAGAACATGTAGCATCATGCGTACACGTCAGACAAGCTGTCTGCCACCCACAGGAACCATGAATAGGTTGGTAATACCCATCGTGGTCGTATTTCGAATCATGGCCGAGGTATCTCAACCTCCAAACATATAACAAAACATGTAAACAGGACTATACACTCGTTGTGATTTCGGAACATTAAGTAACGGCAGTCCGCCCAGCAAATCTGGGACTGCGCCTCACCTCTCTTTCTTTGTTTTTCAACCGAGAATCTCGAGAAGGTCCGGTGGAAGGTGCCAACGTTTTCCCCCTACCTCGGATTCTCCGTTCCACTGAGACAATGTTATCATGATTAGGTTTTAAATTCGTGTCAGCGTCGACCTTCTTGGGTCGTCCTCTCTTTGGCTTTTTCTCAACTGCTATTTTGCAAGGTCGGCCTCTTTTCCTCTTCGGGCCTTTCCCTTCAATTTCCTTGATAGCTCATTAGTTTTCATTAGGATCTCGTCCTTCTGTTCATTCATCTGTTTGGAAATTTCCTCACACTCGGAGTTGGCAGCATCCCGTCCCCTCCATTTCCTTAATCTACACACGTTAGACTTATTTATTCGGCCTGTGGCCAGACTCATAAGCATGTGCTTTCAGATATGATTCGGGTGACCGGGTGAGGTCCATCCCAACTCGAGATTAATATCTTGCACCTTAAAGGATCATGTATTCTAAACACTCGGTCACCCACGCTAAACTGGCGTGGCTTTAGGTTGGTATCATACCCAATTTTCTGCCAATTCGCGTTCTTTAATAGCTCATTTCGAACTACTTCATAAGCTCTCTTAAATTGGTCTCGTAGGGATTCTACAAACATCACCGTACATGGGGCTTCGGGGCTCACCCCTATAACACCATATACGAGATCTGCAGGCATTATAATGTCTTCCCCGAATACTAATAGATTGGGGGAACAGTTCGTTGCAGAGTGTACAGTGCTATTATAAGCATGTACTACAAAATCACATTGCTCGTCCCAGTCGTCTTGGCAAGAATTTACCAAGGGTTTCAGGACTTGTATCAATGTTCGATTGAATCTTTCTACTTGACCATCAGACTGAGGTCTGTATGGATTAGTTCGAGTTTTACAAATGGCCAAATAGTGGCACATTTCTTGCCATAGGTTGGACTCGAATTCTCGTCCTTGGTCACTGTGCATCATTAATGGTGCACCTAAGTGTAGAACCCATCCTTTCACGAAGGCGCTAGCGCAGGTGGCTGCCTTGTGGTCAGGTAAAGGATATACTCGAGTGTACTTAGTATAGTAGTCAGTCACTACCATCATACAAGTGTTTCCCCGAGGTGTGGGTTCGATTCCACTGATGATGTCAATTGCTACTCAAGCAAAACGAATGCCGAATAGCTCTTTCACCAGGGGCATCTTTCCCATTCCAGGACCGGGCTTATTCTTACCGCATTCGGGGCAAGTCATTACCCATCTTATGATGTCGTTGTGCATCTCTGGCCAGTAATATCTTCTGGCTAGGCATTCTAAAGTTCTCTTCTTCCCAAAGTGTCCGCTAGTTTTATGTCCATGACAATAAAACATAATGTCTCGTCTTCACTATCTGTAGGACCTTGTCCTTAGTAGGACAGGTTTTCCATCGACACAGTAACCCGTCTCGAACTTCTAGCTCGGTCCATTGGGCTAGAAATTTGCGAGTTTCTCTGTCTTCAAGGGATAATGCCGGCCGTTTGGGCTTGGCATTCTTATTCAGGAAAGAAATTACTCTCTTGATAGCGGGATCGTTTTGTTGGAAATGTTGGATGGTTTCTGCTGGCCATTCTATAACATTTTCCATGCTGGCGCGAGGTAGCGGTTTGGACTATCTAGTTCGAACTGTTGCAACTACCGCGTTGTGGGCCCCACAATCATCCCAATCGATTTTCTGGCACTTTCTAAAGGGCCTCCGGGATAGGGCATCCGCATTAATATGCTTCGAACCCGGTCGATGTTGGATCTGGCTATGCTCCAACCCAAATTCTGACAGGTGTGCCAGCCAATGGCCAATCATTCCTTCGGCGTCCTTAAAATTAAGTAGCCACCTCAGGGACGAGTGGTCAGTTCGAAGTGTAAAATCGGTACCCCATAGGAAGTGTCGAAACTTTTTGGTATACACCACCACAGCCAGCAACTTACGTTTAGTGGTGCAATAGTTTCGTTGTGCCCTATTCAAAGTGTTACTAGCGAAGGTGATTGGTACTTCGACCCCGTCCTGGACCTGCGACAGGGCTGCACCAATGCTATCGTTGCTAGCGTCGGTGTCCAGTATGAAATGGTCATCCGCAGTTGGATATTTCAATACTGGCGTGTTAGCAAACAAATGTTTTATTTGCTCGAAGGCTGCGTCTTGTTCATCTCCCCAGGGGAAACGTTCCTTTGCTCGACCTGGGGTCCAATGTGCTAGTATTTGCAAGGGGTGGCTCACTTTAGAATAGTTCGGGAGGAAGTCTCGATAATATGAACAGAACCCGAGGAAGGATCTTACTTCCTTCGCACTTATGGGCTTCTGCCATTCGGACACTGTCCGGAGTTTTTCAGGGTCGGCTTTTACACCGTCAGGAGTTATTATGGTAATCTCCTATAAGGTATTTTAAATGGCTTTGAATCGCCGGTGTCAATCGCATGCAACACCTTGCTAGTGCGGCCTACCGAGCCCCCAGGTTTCCTGAAGGCATCATGGAAGGTAGCAAGCAAAGCTTGAAGCCTTTCTTTCTCTGAATTTTTCCTCAGGGAAGAATCATCAACTTATTTTCTTAAATCATCTGGTAATCCTCGGACTGCGTCCTCAGGTAGCTCAGTTCAAAATTGAGCTTCCGAGACATGTTCGGTCAGGAACATATCACCAATCTTCTCGTTTTTTCTCAAGTACACAGGTTTTTGTCCTCTGTTCATGATCGGGACTACCGTCCACAATCCGTTTCCCACCAGAGTGTCAACAGAATCTAGCTGTAAACTAGATAATACTTCAGAATTAGGTTCGAAAACAGCGTTCGAACCTCGAAAAGCATTTTTCGAGGAACACAAAACGTCACAAGTCATTCCAGATGGAATTTTCACAGTCTGTACCATAGTGGCTACCAAGGATACATGCCTCAATATACATGGGATCTCGCAATTGTACGGTTGCCGAATCTTCAGCATCCCGAACTGGGGATCCAACAGAGTACCGTACAAGCTTGTGAAATCCAAACCGATTATTCCATCATCACTTATGTTGGCTATGGTAGGGCTCATTACATACTCATAGCCCCCCATTCCGATCTGTATGAACGTCTTACCAAAAGTCTGCATCTGGCTACCGTCGGACATGCAAGCATTAACACCAACAGGTAGTGTTTCATGGTTGCCGGACACCAGATTGAAGAATTTTCTCGAGACACATGAATGGCTGGCACCTGTGTCAATCAAAAATTCCCCAGTCCGCCCCTTCACCGATACAGCGATGTACAATTGTTTCCCCCTCAAAGGTGAGGAGTTCTGTGCAAATCGGAGTTGTTCCTGAGAGTCACCGATCTCCCATCCGAAACCCTTCAGGAAGGTTACATGCGGATGGTTCGGGGGGAGGTGTGCCGCACTCACACGCGTCAACTCTTCAACCCAACCTCCCTCTTCTTCAACGTAGGATTGCTCCCTCGGGTTCTGACCTTTCTCTGTCCCTACCCCGTCAAAGTCGCCGGCTCGGACTGGGGTGAGAGGATCCTTCTCACATACCAGTCCCCCGGAGGGTATTGACTCTTGTACTAGCTCGGATTCACCAGTGGTGGCATTTTGGCAGATTTTCGAATCACGGATCACATCCTTTGCCACAGATGCGACCCTCTTTAGTTTTTCTCCTCCTTCTTTTCTTCTACATAATTAACTCGGGATAGCACAGGCTTCGGGGCTGTACACTCATGAGCGTAATGCCCCATTTCTTGACAACGGTAGCAGCGTAGTCTGCTCCGATCTACTCTCCGTCATTCAGGTCTGGCATACATAGTTTCAGCAAAAGTTTTCATGAAATCCTCCATCATTTTCTTCATATCCAGAGGTTCAGGTGGAGCAGGGGCTCTCGTTAGAGGTTGTCTTGGGGCCGACTAACAGCCATTTCAGTAGTTCGACTGTCTGGGGTGGGTCTTGTTTCCCCTCAAGCTTCATTAGCGCTTCGGTTATATATCATTCAAAGAATATACTTGCGCTGAACATCTTTCTTTACCTGTACTGCGGAGATACTACCGTCCTCCTCCTCGATCTCAATGATCTCGAAGTCATTGTCGGTTGTTTCAGTGTATGTCGGTTGGTGTATTCCCGACATGGAAGCCGTACTAGTATTAGTACTCGCACAAACCTTGGTATTCGAGGTTTTCATCTCCACTTTTCCTGCCATGAGGGTCTTCTTTACTGTCCAGCACTCAATCCCTTTCTCCCTTTCCAAGCATCTAAAGCTGCTTGCTGCTGATCTTCATCTCGAAGTCCACTTACGAATTGTGGCAACAAGTCGTTCAGGAAATATTTATCGGAAGGATTGGTTCCTGGCCGCGCCCTCTTTAACAGGGATTGCAACTCATACCCGTAGGCTCGAAATGATTCTTGTGGTTTCTGCGTTCGCTTCTTGAAAAGCATAAAAGGGTCTTCACTCACTAAATTGTACATCAAAATGCTGGCAATCTCGACTAGCTGTTGGTAAGGAGATTCACTTCTAAGCTTAGAATTTAGATATTCCCTAAATAACATAATAACTGTAATCTCCCGTGTATATAAGGCGCAGCTCACATATAAGGCACTCCTACTGCTTCTGGATTGATATTTTGAAAAACCCTTGTATAAGGTGCACCCCAACCTTTTGACATATATGCTGTAAGACATAGCCTCCCCAACTTTTGTAAAAGCCAACCTACATGTACATTGAATAGGCCTAAGTTGTGGGGAAAGGCTTGCTAAGGTGTTACCGTGACATTAGAGGGTGTGAGGGCAGCATTGGATGGTGTGAGTGTCACATGGGAAGGTGTGAAAAGCTATGGCCACCATAGGTGATGTGCACTGGGAATACCCAGTGAACAGCAAATGTTTAGAGAACGTTCGTGAACGTCATTTTAAAGCTAGAAAGTGAACGTTAGGGTTTGATGTTTTCCAACATAAATGAAATGTTCAGCAAACGTTTACTAATGTCCATAAAGGGTTTAAAACAAACATTCATATATAATGTTTTATAACATCAAACAAACATTTAACAAACGTTTGTTAACATCAACAGTAATTTAGAATGTGAACATTCATTCCAAACATTTTAAAACATAATAAAACATTCAACAAATGTTTATAGAACGTTTTCTAACATTTTTATATGTTTGTGTTATACATATCTTCCCCACAAGGTGGCAGGCCAATCGATGGGGAGATTTTCCTGTATGTTCTGTAATCTAAAGTTGCTTTAAATGTATACATTATCATATTTTTGCTTACTTCATATATCCTTGGATCAAAACTTTAATTCCAAGTCATGCTTGATAGAATATGACTGGTATTATCATATTCTATTGGATTAAATGAAATAATCCTGATGAAGACACCCATTGCTTGTTACCAAGAAATATACATATTCCCTCTGAGGACAATGTCCTCTTGCACCAGTCCTAGAGATTTTTGCTCAGGGATTACAGGTATAATGTGCTTCAGGAGAATTCTGTATGAAGATACTTCTATGTGCACAACAAATGATTAAGTTCTGTCATTAATTTGGTAGGCACAATAGTTTGGGCAATAGGTACCTATACAAAATACAAAGTCAAAATACCCCTGGGGTTATGCTAGTAGGAACGTTTAAGAATGTTCTCTAATGTTTTTGAATGTTGAAAATTATGTTAGAAAATGTTTTAAAATGTTAGAAAAAAATGTTTGTATGAACGTTGAAAAACATCAGAATGAGAATAACATTCAAAACAAACGTTTCCAAACTTTCAAATTATGTTGAAAAACGTCAGAAAACGTCTTTTTGTTCACTGGGTAGGGACCTTAATGCACCCTGCACTAAGGGCCCTTTTCGCAGATCCTTTCTTAGAGTACTGGTAGGGTGGGAGGGGAGCTGATATCGCTTTTACACCTTTACAGCATTCATTAGATTTACCCATAGGTGTGATGGAGGTGGGGGGCTGTTTTACATGTTTTTCAGGGTAAATCATTTTATGTATCAAATGATATTTTCATAAACCCCATGTATGAGATGGTGGAGAATTGTGAACTCCGTGATGTGTCGCGAAAAAAAATTGCCTCAGGAATAGGTTGAAAAAAATGACCCCCCCTCTCACAATAGGTTGAAAAAAAATGACCCCCCCCCTCTGAATACCTCTAAAAATTTTGACCCCCCCTCATTTGCTCACCCCCCCTGCCATAAATAATGAACGCTCCCTAAGGTGGGACCAGCATGTCCCTGGAAGTGGGTGTTAACCAGGGACAAGGTACCCATCATGGTATGTCTTATCAGTGGGTTTTAGCTCAACCAGCGAAATTCAAGATGGTGGCTCCACTAGGCCTCCATACTGAGTACTATACATGATATGCAGGGTGGGGGGAGGACCGGGGGGGGGGGAGGATGTGCACATGATAGGGGGTCTAGATGGGGGGGGGTCCCCATATCCCTTGTCGATTTTAAGAAAAGTCCATGTCAAATGTCACTAAATTTGTTTTTTTCCTATGTCCTTGTCACTAAGATGGGTCTAGACCCCTAAAATCGACAGTGTGACATGGGTTTTTCTTAAAATCGACATGTGACATGGAGCTTAGTGACAAGGACAGGGGAAATTGCAAATTTAGTGACATGTGACATGGGCTTCTCTTAAAATCGACAAGTGACATGGGGACCCCCCCATCTAGACCCCCACTAAGCTCCATGTCACATGTCGATTTTAAGAAAAGTCCATGTCCCCTGTCACTATCTTTTTTGTCCCATGTCCTTGTCCCTAGAAGCTCACACTGTCGATTTTAGGGGTCTAGACCCATATGATACGCAGGGTGGGGGAGGGTGTGTGCATGATACGCAGGGTGGGGGCAGGGTATGGTTCTAGACCCCTAAATTCGACAGGGTGACATGGCCATTTCTTAAAATCGACATGTGACATGGAGCTTAGTGACAAGGACATGGAAAGGAAAAAGTTAGTGACAAGAGACAAGGCCTTTCCTTAAAATCGACATGTGACATGAAGCCTAGTGACAAGGACATCGGAAAATAGAAATTTAGGGAGCGTTCATTATTTATGGCAGGGGGGGGTGAGAATCTTGTTTGGCAAATACCTGAAAATGAAGCGTCCCCCCCATGTGAATATCCCAAAATGAACTGCCTCCCCCACAGAAATACCCAAAAATGAATTGCCCCCCCTATGTGAATACCCCAAAATGCAGTGCCCCCCCCCCCCCCATTGTGAATACCCCAAAATAAAGCGCCGCGCCCCACTCATTACTGCTCACTATAATACACTAAAATTGATTCCCTCAGTAGAAATATCCTAATATCACTCTCCTCCTTAGCACATGAAATGGCACTTTCCTGTGCTAAGGGATTTTCCTTTGAACAACAATGCTGGCTACCTGATATACCATATAGCACCTTACTATGTGTGCATCCCTTTATGTTGCTGCAAGCTGGGGTAGTAGAAGGTGTAAAAACTCCTGTAGACACAATCACTACCAATGGTGGTACCACTTACAATTATTGATAGTTGCCCCAATGGATGCCATTGTAAGTCCCCCTGTATTCTATTTCATCCGACATACTAAAAAAATTCTGCCCCCCCCCTCAAGGGGTCAAAAATGTTTTTGACCCACACCTGAACAGCCAAAAAGTGTGTGCGAATGCGCCCTTTTAACCTATTCCGATGTAGCAGGTTATCCCATCAGGTTATCCCATGAGCATGGCTATTGCTGGAGCTTGTTATCAGCAAGTTCTACAGATAAGACCTACCAGATGGGTACCAGTTGGTCCTCGAAAGGACTGCAGTGAACAGTTGGGATCATCTCATTTGCTAATAATTAAACCTGATAAGTCTGTATAGTAACATGTGGGCTTTTTCGCTGAAAACAGGTGAAATTGTTTTGACTCCCTGGTCAAGGGGTCGAAAAGATTCTTAAAAATGATCACTCCCTTAGCCCTCTGTATCCTGAAAATACATACTTGTTAGCAGGTAAGGGGAAAGGGACATCCATGCGGGGGTATATGGATGATCGTTTCTGTTTGCCAACTCATGCTTTTGAAGTGAAAATCTGCAAATTTCAGTACACACGAAAATGTCTTTTTTTGCATTTTCCACGAAAATTCATACACACGAAAATATCTATGTTTACAGTAGATATTCTGAATTTGGGAGAATGCTATAAGTTGCACCTGATGCCTGATAAGGTTCCGATTGCCTAATAAAGTCTATACACCACTTTCAATGTAATTAGCGCACATACGCTAATAAGTGTACACCCCCTCTTTTAGACTAGGAATTACTGTGAAACCCTGTTCATAAGCCAACCTCAGTCATAAGCCAGGGCTAGAGTGGGAAAATATCATGAGCTGATTTCAGGTTGAAATTTCAAGAGGTTTAGAAAAAACTAATTTATAGCAATAAAACTTGGTCATAAGCCGGGGGAGACTTTGGGAGAAAATGATTTAGAAGCCGATTTTGCTCGAAAAATAAGAAAAGAATCTTGCATATGTGCCCTAGAATAAAATATCCCCTGACACGGATGTCCTAAAATGAAGCGCCCCCCCTACATGAAATACCCTAAAATAAAGTGCCTCCCCCTCGCAAATGTCCCAAAATGAGCTGCCCCCCCCCTCGAAATGCTCACCCCCCCTGCCATAAATAATGAACGCTCCCTTAGTGACAAGTGACATGGCCATTTCTGGGGCCCTTGATGGGGGGTCCACATGTCCCATGTCGATTTTAAGAAATTGCCATGTCACCATGTCGATTTTAAGAAATTGCCATGTCACTGTGTGGCCATGTCACATGTCACTAGGCCAAAAAATGCCCATGTCGCCATGTCGATTTTAGGGGTCTAGAGCCATATTTCTTAAAATCGACATGTGACATGGGGACCCCCCATCTAGACCCCCCAGGGTGTGCGAATGATATTGAGAAAAAACAGGGTTTTTGCTCAAACTTCAAAGCCGAGCCTTTCGCCCAAAAACCCTACCTTTTGAATAGAAACCCTACCTTTTGGCCGAAAAGAGTGTGTATCATGCCTAAAGAATAAATTAAAAGGGGTGGGGGAGGAAAAATTTCAGACCCCTTGGATTACGCTGGGCATCTGCGGTCTGTATAACTACCGCAGGCATAGGGTCCCACCCCCTAACCCCTCTCCCCTTACTTCCTCCTGTGTCAAGGTCAGGTCACAGACAGGGAGAGGGGGGATTACAGAAATATAATCTTGTTATATCAAAGAGATTCTTATCCTAATCCCTTAATTGGGTGTGATTAGTGGATGTTTATTCTGCACTCTGTCTGTCTGTCTCAGTCTCATTTCACACTCTCCCCCACATACTCAGATAACCTATCAGTGATAACATCTGCTGGGAGAGTGTGCTCACTCATGCACATCCAACAGTTTCCAACAAGTTGGCCAAGGCTTCCACCTGCCCCATATGTAGTGGGAGAGAAGCGGGAGCGGAATTCAGGGGTAGGTTTCCAGCCTAACACTACACTACAATGACTACTACTAGTAGGCATGGCAGTGTCCTGAAGAGGGCGCCTCAGGTGCTGTGCCTGCTCAGGCAGCCATTTCTGCCCGACCTTTCCTTTCTGAGTAAGGTCAACTTTTACTTTGCCCCCTCCCTGGAGGGGTACTCCGTAAACACTCTGAGGGAACCTCAGAGACCAAGTGTGTCTGTTGTAGTCTGTTTGGTCAGCCAATAACATATGTAGTGGGAGAGAAGCGGGAGCGGAATTCAGGGGTAGGTTTCCAGCCTACCCTTGGATTCTCAGGGTATTGTAGTCCATAGAAATAACACCAGATGGCGGTAGTCGAGCTCGGCACAGTTTGGGCGCGGTGCACCTTGGGAAGATCATAAACGGACACAGTCTGGCTGTGCGCGGCAGTCCGCCAGGTTCAACATGTTGAGAAGTGAACACAACTCAAAAACTTCAACAAATAGGGAATAATCTATCATCTAGCCACTTGGAACTGCCCCAGGATTACCTCAACCCGTAGCCCTTCCCAAACACAGTATCTGTTTTGTGGTTCTATGGCCAGGGGCACCAGTTTCAACTCGTGGATTACGCAGTCCAGCGGTCAGGAGAAGAGCCCCCGTCCGTGGAGCGATCAGCAGGTGGACAAGAACGATGTTTTTACTCTCCAAATTCTTTCCCAAACTTGCAAACAGCCGGCGAGCTGAAGACGAAAAGGTGCCCTGTTTGGGAGACAAGCCAAAGGATTATTCGGTGCGGGTACTTCTGTTGGATGACAGCGAGTTGACCACTCCTGCTAAGGTGAGAGATGCTTTCAATCTTTGCCAAGTCTTCGCCCTGTCGCCGAGACTTCCCGGGCGGGGAGGGCGTCAGTGCGTCACGCCCCGGCAATCACGTCCGGTCTCCCCCGGGGCGAATCAGGCCCTGCCGCGGTCCTCTTCAAAGGAGTGTGAACGAGTTGAAAGAGCCTGGTTAGCCAGTCTACATGCCAATTTCGTATCTACGTACAACGTTCAAAGCTATCTCTGTAGTCTACTCTGGAGTTTACTCGGCCCACTCACTGCAGAGTGGGGCTCCAGTGCCTCCAGTCCAGTCATTGCTTCATGATTACAACAGGCTCAGAACAGGGTCGTGATGAAGGCTCAACTTCTGAAGTGGACCTGTCCAAATCAGATTTTAATTAATATTTTGATTTTCAAATATTCCAGACTGACAACTTTACCGGTAGTTATGGAAAGACCAGTGAGTCTAAATGATCAGTCATACTTACAGGTCCTACTCATACTGATTATTACTGTTCTTCAGTGTTCAATATCTCAGACAAAAATGTCTTTATTTAAAGACTAAAGTACTGGTATTCTTCTATTTCTAATCTAATGCTCCTTACCTTCTAATTGTCACATGATTGTCTAAGGTAACATGGGCTTATGAGCACTTTTTCAATCACTAATAGTAATACTTGGAATTTTGTGGGGTTTTCTTTAATTGCCTGAGATAGGCCAACTTGTTTGCTTTCCAATCCATCCAATTAGAAATCAAGTGTCTAAACTTGAATATTTTAGGGCATTTTTTTTCCAAACCGTTCCTGATTTTGAATGTATTTGACTCCAGACTGGCCCAGTGAACCTGGTTAGCACATTGATAGACTGACTTTCTGTCACTGGTGACGACAATCAGCCTTTCAAAGCGCTGACTGTGATTAAGAGTTTCCTCCACTTTTAAACTACAGGTTTTCTAAACTCTCACGGAGGAACAGAGATGAGAGTTCAGGAACTGAGCAACCCCTTCCCCACATGGCAAAAATATGAATCGTCTCTAAACTTCAGCCAGTTGAGTTTGGGTGAACCATTCCCACCCGTATGTAGTTGGTACACATATGATAGTCTCACATAGGCAATTGCCAAGTAGGCCTCCACCAGACTGGGAAAAGATATTATGGATATTTTAATTAGGCCTACATTCATTGTTCAAAAATCATATCCCTTATGCACCGATATTTCAGTTCAGTCCCGAGTATTTATAACTTGCTGTAGGCTTACATGCAGAAGAGCACTCATTCATTTATTACACTTGAATTATGTCATTTTCTTATATTATACTTTGAGCATGTATACTACCCATTCAGCCTTTAGTCTAAACTTGTTTGAGCTCCTTATGAATACAACATATACAGGTACCCTAGTTGCCAAGACCCAGGGCCCAGTCACAAGTCTGAGAGGCTGATATGTGACTTACGTCTTACCAATTATAGTACAAGATCTGGGTCAACTACCGTAATCTTCCGAGTATAAGGCGCGTCTTCTACGTGAATCAGAGCTGCAGCATCCCTGAGCCTTAAATAGAACCAGGTCAAAGTCTGAGTGCATCTTATAGGCAGGGTATCTTTTACTATAGAACAGTACTGAACCCTCAAAAATGGCCCCCAAGTCAGGGTGCGTCTTATACGCGAGATGCGCCTTATACACAGGAGATTACGGTACTCCACTTAATTACAAACAAGCCAGCAGCTGTGTCGAGATTTATTCTCTAGATCACTAAGTATTACGTCCTTGATTCATTCGTCCACGTTGTACCTTTTAACTTACAGCTATTACGGTAGTCTATAGAATATAGTGTATTGAATCATTCAGATTCTGAAATTTACAAATGACAAATGTGAGGTCAAATGAGCTGATCTTTCTTCAGACTGAAGCCTTGAAGGTAGCCTATCACAATAGAACCTGTAAATAGATTTGAGATATGTCTACTGAATCTGTTTGATACATTATGACACAGACTTGAAACAGTCCTTCACAAGTAAAGTTATATAGTGATGTCCTTTACCTTAAAAATGAAATATAGACAATTCACATCCTATCGTAGTTTATACATGTAGGCTTACAGGCTATGTATGGCTTCACAATGTCTTGCATTTACAGTGGCGTGGATTTCTGGGAAATTTGTGTTATCCACGGTACGGACGAAATTATTGAAGAAGTCATAGGGCTTTGGAAAAGCCTGTATTCGACTTATATCATTGGGGCATATATATCAGTGTTCTATACTAGTCAAAGCCACGCAAATAAGCCGCACCCTGAGTCTTGGGCAATGCTTAAAGCAAGCCTCTGAAATGGTCTATCATCATCCGTGGCAGTAGAAGCAGTGTAACAGATGTGGCCCTCACAAATCACCCCCTCCCCCCAGGTACAGGTACCAGGTAGATGAATCATGGCTGGCACACTAGACCATACCCACGCACACCAACTTGAGTCATTCTCCATGCAGAGATTGTGGAGAGAAGGTTAGGAAAGTGTCAGTCACTGTAGTCCCATGTCTGCTTTGAGCCCATAGAGTTTGCACCATGTCTGCAATGTTCCATGTCTGCTTTGAGCCTACTGTCAAGCAGTCTGTACCAGTATGGTGGCTCCAACAGTGTCCTACCCTGTACTATATATAGCCTCAACCCCTACCCCATTTCTAGAGATCCAGTTCTGGCCCTTGACTATACCCCACTGCAGGTAGGCCCTTTAACCTTCCAGGTTCTGCTGATGCATGTATCATGCTCAGTGGGCATCATGATGCCTGGATGTTTGAATATAAGACCCTCCAGGTCAGGTTTTAAAAGATGATTTACAGTAGCAGTGTTGAATGGAGACATTGTGATAGGGTTGTAGAATGAAGACAAGTCATGCGGATCAACTATAAATCGTCCCTTTGTAGTGAGCACGGTGACATACCCCCCCCCCCCCCCCACCTGTCAGAGAGCTAACCGACCCGTGTCTTCCCCACTACTGGGCACCTGCTGATCTTTCATTTCAACTTAGGCCTGATATAAAATGTTGCGTTGAGGTCATGAGGTCGAAATAGATTAGGGTGGGCAGGACTTTTTTTAAATGCCAATTGAAATTTTTTCCGCACCTTCGTATGCAAAGTCGGCACAGTATGGGATCCAATTTCTTTTTCTCAATACGCACCAAAAAGTAAGCTTTTTCCCAAAATGCCCACAAAAATGTTAGGGTAGGGCCACAAAATAGGGAAGGTAGCGTTACCTGAACACAAGATTTTTCTATTCTAGGTCTTATACGTGTCTGGCACTTAGGGAGGCAAATCGTGGCTGACAATTACATGGTCCCAATTTACACGTCAATACAACAAGGATGTTCACTTGGAACTTAGAATCTAAATTTCATGAATCTCCATTTGAAAACCACATAGCCAGTGTTGCCGAAAACTTTTTCTCGGCGCGATGTCTTAAGGTACCCACAAAAACTTCATTGTAATTAACAATAAATCAGGAAATGTTTGAATATAAAACAAGTTCACAAAAACTGTCCTATCTTTGCCTCTAGTGGGTCGATTTGAAATATTCTTTCACCATTAGAAAGCTAAGACTATGACAGGCCATTCTGGCCTGCGTCCCAAGGCCCTACGGCAACACTGTATCATACCATTCAAGCTGGCAATGCCCAGGCCCACAGGTGCACATGTATATACGGCCTTAGCTGGTTTGATTATCAGCCAATGAAATGACACCAACTATTCACTGCAGTCCTCTCGGGGGCCAACTGGTACCCATCTGATAGGTGTTATCAGCAGAACTCGCTGATAACAAGCTTCAGTAATGGCGGCACCCATGGGACAACCTGCTAATGCGGAATACGAAGGGGAATGTCCACACTCAGTGGTATACGGCACATGGCTATTGTATTATTGACCAATGGGAAGCATCCCTGGCATTTACTGCGGAGACGGGGGCTGAAGGTGTTAGTCATAGTGCAGTCGGGGTCTAATGGCGGCCTCCATAGCCTAATGTGCTAATGCCCTATATGATAGGTGTGTTGTCTTGTTGCCCATAGTACCAAATAATTACACATACAACCAGAATCAGCCGAACAGTACTTGTTGCCTAGTAACGTAAATGTTAGGAAAGTAAAACTTAATGGTACCATCACTACCGTAATCTCCCGCGTATAAGGTGCGTCTTATACGCCAAACAAAATACTGCTGGGTCTTATACGTGGGAGGTAAATTGCCTTGAGTTTGGGGTGCGCCTTATAGGGGGGGTATTTTTACTATAGAACAGTACTAAATTGACAAAAATCTCCCCTCAGGGGGGCGTCTTATATGCGAAACAGCCCCCCTGTGAGTTGGGGGGCGCCTTATATGCGAGCTGCGCCTTATACGCGGGAGATTACGGTAGTATTATATATGACTGGTCGCGACTCAACAAGAGCCTTAGAATGTGAGGAATAAAGGGGAAAAATGGATACACATGTACGTATTCATTCAAATAGCAGCCAAGACATGGCGAATCTTCTTTACATTTAGATCCTTAACATGTATTATATCACGTGATACAACTATATAGGACGTCATCTCTGTCTGAATCCTTGAAGTAAGCAATGCCAACACCCCTACGGTTGGGTTAGTTTGGGGGGGGGGGCTAAGGGCGTGGGAATCCAGCATTAATTATCAGAGAAATGTCAGCATCTACAAGTGATATCATGATTTTAATGTAGGAGCAGTATATTGTATCACAGCTGGCAGACTCGAAATAATGGATACTCCTCACGCACACAAGTCTAAATTGTCATATGCAATATACATGTATAGCCGTCTTTGCATGGTTACAGCCTCACTTTTAGGTCTGTCCAATGACAAACTCCTAGACCTAAAAAAGGTACAGGGTTCAGGTAACTATACCTGCCCTAATTTTTTGGCCCTACCCTAATTTTTATGGGCCCTTTGCGGGGGAAATGATTTTTTGCACTTTAATATCATCTCTTCCCCTCCATCCCTCACACGCACAAATAAAAAGAAGAAAAAAAAAACGCTTGATGCCAATTACAGTTTTCACATTCCTTTATCATCGTAAGTTGATACAAACCTTACATGTGTTTCTCCTATGAAGCACTGCTGCTGGATATCACACAACCCTTTCTAGGGTCAAAGGCACCTGTTGTCCAATTTAGACATAGAAGAAGAGAATATATATGCCAGTCACATGGCATATTGATACTCACATTGAGAATGTTGATACCGGTATCTACGTTTGCATGTTAGCATGTGAAGTCCTATAGGACGCTGTGTGTCACCTGTGACATTGGGCTCCTCTCCCATGACCTTCTCCTTTCTACCCACCTCTCACCTTGACCTTTAAACTGTTTGACCTCTGGGTGACCTTAGACACTCTGCATGTTCAGGTGGTGAGGACGCATCAAAGAGAGATGGCCCTCTAAGATGTGACAGGCTTGTAGGTGTGGGGGTAGGGGTGGGGATTGTTGATCTCACAGATGGCCCTCTAAGATGTGACAGGCTTGTAGATGTGGGGGTAGGGGTGGGGATTGTTGATCTCACAATTCAACAACTTACACCCTTTGGTTTTGTCGGTATTTTATACTTATCATGTTTATTGTACCAGCGCCTACCGCGCTGTGATTATAATGGGACCAGCGGCAAAGTTTTCTGCCGCTCGGTCAACGTACCGGGCTCGTGCTCGTCTCCGTATTAACAGAGAGACTCGCCGAAACCAGCGGCAAAGTTTTCCGCCGCTCGGTCAATGTACCGGGCGCGTGCTCGTCTCCGTCTTAACAAAGAGACTCGCCGAAACCAGCGGCAAAGTTTTCCGTCGCTCGGTGAACGTACCGAGCTCGTGCTTGTCTCCGTCTTAACAGATGGGCTCGCCGAAACCAGCGGCAAAGTTTTCCGCTGCTCGGTGAACGTACCGTCAAATACCTGTTATTATTTCTTTTTCCTCTTAAATAGATGACAAATTCAGATAGAAATACATGCAGGGTCGAGAGAAAAGAAGATTGGGTGGATTGAAAATGAATAATTATAGAGATTTCTTGATAAAAGAAGTCACGTCAGTGCGTGAAAACAGCAGACGAACAGACAGACTCTAGGTCCACTGCCGTCGGAGGCGGGGGAGGTTTCATAGATAAGGGGGGTAATTAAAAAAAGGACGTAAAAGATGGCTAGAAATTCAGGGTATTTTGCCATAAATTTTACAATTACTTACTATCGCCAACACAGTCATATTACTGTACAGAAATCATGACGTCAAGAAGACCCCTGTCTCAGTCCTTCTTTCTTGCTCTCTTTCTCTCTACATTTGTTAAGGGTAGGACTCTGTCAGGCTAAAAAAGTGTTTCAGGTCACCCGACCCTACCTAGGAAAACTGGAGGGGGGGGGGGTATTTCCCAATTGACATTTCTCTTTATCCTGTGTATAACCGCACCCCCAACTTGAGCCTATTAGTCACACCTCAAATCTGATTCACGAGTAAGACGCAACTTAGACGCGGGAGATTAGGCCACACCAAAAAAATAAGTTGGTCTACGGATTGCCCTCTACATATTTTCGGAAATACAATTTTTTTTTTCTTTGAAAAAAATCTTGTCTAGGGATTTTGCTCGCTTCAGTTTCTACAAGTTTTCTCTTTGTGATGTTCGGCAAAAAATTTAAAAAAATAAAATTTGTTTGCTCGCCTCAATTTCCCAGCAAGGAATCATTGGACGCTAAAAAATTCTTTAAAAAAAAATAAAAAAAATCGCCGGCTCGCACCATTTTTTTTCAAAACCAACTTATTTTTTTGGTGTGGCCTTAGAGTAATTTTTTTTTATTAGCATGTAACCTGAAACAAATAATTAATTTTTCTTTTTTGGGCCTCACTTTCAATTCTCCCCTGAACGTGAAGCATATATATATATATATATATATATATATATATATATATATATATATATATATATATATATATATAAAGCACTAAGGCGTTCTGCGTTGTGTGGGGATTACTAGACTACAATAGGTGAATGTGATGAAAGGGCAGGGGCCAGGTCACGTGACCTTGTATGATTAAAGGGGTGAGAGGGGCCTATATAATGGATGTACATGGACATGTCACATACAACATGTAGTAAACATGTAGAGGTACTGTAAATCCCCCTGTACCAGCTGCATCCTAAGTTTCTGGCTTTGGTATAAGTTTACAAATTGAGGCGGAAAGATAAGTGCCATCTCATATAAAGCGCCTCCGACGTATAAGACGCATTCCGAGTTGCTGTCATACCTATAAGACGCACCTAGGGATTTAATGGATTATACCACCTGCGTCCTAGGGAGTGGTCATCATTTATCAACAGTTGGGTGCATGTTGTCCGGCGGGCGCTGACTCTTACCTAACGGGAGAGTCAGGCTTCCTGCATAGGGCTAATTTGTCAGGTGGCTGGATTTGTAGGACATAATTTTTTTATGTCAATTTCCTCTTAAGGATGACTTCCTAAGACATGTTTGTTGCCATTTTGTGAGAAACCTTTCATACGGGGGCCTAGATTATTTGGTTCTTGCAAATCTGTTAGCCTTCACATCAAGTTTAGCTGCCACGGTCGGCCATGATGGAAGTGGTTTCAGGTCTCACAACAGAGGTGTTATTCATGAAATAATGTTATCCATGAGAATCTGCTTGGTGAGTGGAGATTGACTTCCTGTCTGGCAGAAAATGCACCTGCTGATAGCTACCTGTTGCAGCCCACACAGCATGTGCCAAACCTTGGAAAAAGGTGCGATCTAAAGGTTTCCAACAAAAGAGGCTCTTCCCACTCACAGACAGCAAAACTAAGGTGGTACTCTTGTCAATATTATAAGCTGATTGTTGGGGATTTGTTTCTGTCAAATGTTATTCTTAGAAACTTGCTGTTTCTAGAGCACCTGCAAGTTTTAGCTAGGGCAGTCCCAGCGACTCAGTCCTTAACTGAGTCGCGCACAGTGACTAGGTGCATGATGTTAGACAGGCGGGTGTGCGGAAAAATTCATACCCTTTCAAGGGCAGTCAGAATTTTTTTTCATCACTCCTTCCTTCCCTACCCCCACCCCTTCACCCTGCATCCATCTGAAAATTCCAACGCCCCCCTTTGAACTAGTAGCACGCTGGCTTATTTTGCTAAAAAGAGCCAAATTTTTTCACATCCTCCTCAAGAGAGGTCAAATTATTTTACACCATCCCCTCAGGAGGTTTCAAAATTTTATGATTGCTCCTTCACCCCCCACCCTCATTGATAAATAATGACCACTTCCTTATGTGGAGGGTTTTACGGTAGGTATTGTAAATGTACATAGACAGCTTAATGTAGGTTGACATGTGAAGTGTGGGAAAGGGGTGAGACACATGACACCTGTATGTCTACCCCTGCACCTATATTTTACAATAATACAGTACGCCCTTTAAGTTTACAATAATACAGTACGCCCTTTAAGTTTACAATAATACAGTACGCCCTTTAAGTTTACAATAATACAGTACGCCCTTTAAGTTTACAATAATACAGTACGCCCTTTAAGTTTACAAAAATACAGTACGCCCTTTAAGTTTACAATAATAGAGTACGCCCTTAAGTTTACAATAATACAGTACGCCCTTTAAGTTTACAATAATACAGTACGCCCTTTAAGTTTACAATAATAGAGTACGCCCTTAAGTTTACAATAATACAGTACGCCCTTTAATTTTACAATAATACAGTACGCCCTTTAAGTTTACAATAATACAGTACGCCCTTTAAGTTTACAATAATAAAGTACGCCTTTAAGTTTACAATAATACAGTACGCCCTTTAAGTTTACAATAATACAGTACGCCCTTTAAGTTTACAATAATACAGTACGCCCTTTAAGTTTACAATAATACAGTACGCCCTTTAAGTTTACAATAATACAGTACGCCCTTTAGGTTTACAATAATAAAGTATGCCCTTTAAGAACCACTGATGTATTGATGCACTGCATCATGTCTATTCTCAGGAGCAGAACTCTGGTTGCTAGGGACCTGGCAAAGGGTCAAATTACATAAGGAAAGTACTTAAAAAAAGTAGCCTTTTTGCTGATTTCTTTTCAACGGAGCTTAGATTTGGGGTACAGTTCTAGCTGATTTCTTTTCAAATACTGGGTTTAGAAAATAATGCATCAAGTATGTGATGTAAATTTCTAATATCTTTCAGAATCTGTAATGCATTTTGTCATAGGTGGTCTAGATCTTTTCTGATAAGGGTTTTAACACCTTTTTCTAGTACATTTCCTATTTAATTTAACCCTTCATGAGGATTGTTATCAGTAGGGAGATAAGGCTGATAAGGGCCGCTCTGGTTGCTACAACGTCACTGCTACTCCCTAGAATTGTCATGATGCATTAATACAGTCCTCACAGGTAACTTGGCATTCATGCATCATGTCCATCTTACTGGGTCAACCCCTGGAGGGTCGGCATGATGCACCAATGAAGTGCTGGCGAGTAGACTCGTCAGCACTTCATTGGTGCATCATGCCGACCAATGGCCATGATGCATTCCCACATAAGCAGGACACAATCTCTCAATGCAGAATGTGTCCATTAGACTGACAAGCTGCCTGCGTTCGTACCTAGACTACATTTTGGTGGTACGGAACACCCACAGGCATACAGTGTATGTACAGGCATACAGTGTATGTGTCCATTTGATGTGACCCCTATGACGTCACAGTAGTCCAGGTAGGCCGTCACGGTGACCGATCATACAGGTGGACACGGCCCAGGTAAATAGGGTGGGATTACCGGGGGTATAATTTTCTCCTACTGTAGGCCTAATGGCGGCAATACCAGTAGCAGCTAGTTAAATTAACCCTTTAAATGTCTTATGATGTTATAATGTATAAGAAACTCAGGTCGCCATGATGGATGAAACCCTTTATGGTAAACTTAGATTCAGGTGCTGCATTATCACATCCTCTTGATATCATCAACCAAACTGAATTTATGCTTAGCTCTTAGAGCCTTCATTGGATGAATATGGTCAATTTATTATTGGCAAGAATGATGCATAGAAGATCTATAAACGGGTTAAAGGGTAAATTAACCATTTCCCTGCAACCCTTTCATATTTCTCCGCCCCCCCCCCCCGACTATTGGCCATTCACACAGAGGTACCGCAGATTCTGTCACGTGGAGTAGGTGTACAGCAGGAGGTGTTAAATGGCTCTGCTCATGTCGATGTAACAATCCTGGGCCACATGTTGTCTAATGGTGATGCTTGAAGTATGTGGGAAGGGGTGTCTGTTCTATGAATTGTGTATCTATATACGTGTAGTACGTGTTCCTGAATAGGTTAAAAGGGTGAGACTGAGGATTTTTGAATCCAAAATAATCAGATAGACTTTTAACTACAGACAAAAAGGTGAGGCGCCCCCGTCTGAATTCGCCTTGCCTTGTACAGATGTGTATTTTACAATACACACTCAAAAGGAGAAACTCGCCCTCCAAAATCGTTCATGGGAAGTTTTGCTTAACATATGAAATCCTGCTGTTATTAAGCATGGTTGCAAACAAAGTAACTTAATCCACATAAATTGCACTTTTAGAATAAATTAATCAATCCCCACAACACAGATTCACACGTTTTTGGGCATTCATTCCCCACCTATCCCCTTGTCTGAGGTTCGAATTGTGAGCACCCCTCCCCCCCCCCCACTCCAGCTCACACAAACTCCCCCTCTCACCCTATGCCCTCCTACATTATGGATGAGTCGCTCTCCACCTGCCACGAGCTGCTCACCCAGCGTCCCGTTACCATAGAAACATAACAACACAAACAATGCCACCAGTGCTACTGTTGGACAGGTAGGTGGGTGGAGTGTGTGTGTGTGTGTGTGTGTTTGGGGGGGGGGGGTCGGTGAAGCTGGGTTAGGAATTGTAATTTTGGGGTGGGGGCGGAGTGAGTGAGTGAGTAATAGATGTTTAACGCCATTTCGACAGCTAAGGTCATATTCATGGCAAGAACTTCATTACACAATTTCACAGGGGAATGTGTCAGTGCCTGCGCATATGTGCACTACACACATCCCGAGGGGATAGGAAAGAGGAGATATAGACCCTTTTAAGTGGGCTAGGGAAGCCCGGGGTGGGGGCGGGTGCATATAACTTAAGGTATAGGTGTACGTGCAGTGAGGGGAATCGACCTTCAAACCATGACAAAGGTCGATAATGCAATAATGCATCAGGCTAAATTGGTCGTCATGATACATTGATGTTGCCAGGGCAGGTTGTCTCATGGGCGCGGCTATTGCTGTAGCTTGTTATCAGCGAGTTCTACTGATGTTAAGATGGGTACCAGTTGGCCCCCGAGAGGACCGCAGCGAATAGTTGGGGTTATCTCATTGGCTAATAATCAATCCTGCTAAGTCCGTATACGTCTATGCATTGTATCAACCCTACAAGGCTGATAGTCCCAGAGGGTCAGCATGGTGCTCCAATGAAGTGGTGGTGATAAGATTTACCAGAAAATGAACATGATTAGAGGCATCACACAGGCATCAAAATAATGGTGAGGGGGTGGGGGGCTGGGGAGTTCTCTTAGGTGCCCGATTTATGAATGTATATAACTGAAGGGGTTGGGGGATGGGGTGTCTATGTAGGGTTATGAGTGTAGGTGGTTGTGGCGGGGATGGGGTGTCTATGTAGGGTTATGAGTGTAGGTGGTTGTGGTGGTGGGGGGGATGGGGTGTCTATGTAGGGTTATGAGTGTAGGTGGTTGTGGCGGTGGGGAGGGGGATGGGGTGTCTATGTAGGGTTATGAGTGTAGGTGGTTGTGGTGATGGGGGGGATGGGGTGTCTATGTAGGGTTATGAGTGTAGGTGGTTGTGGTGGTGGGGGTATGGGGTGTCTATGTAGGGTTATGAGTGTAGGTGGTTGTGGCGGTGGGAGGGTTGGGGTGTCTATGTAGGGTTATGAGTATAGGTGGTTGTGGCGGTGGGGGGGTGGGGTGTCTATGTAGGGTTATGAGTGTAGGTGGTTGTGGCGGTGGGGGGGATGGGGTGTCTATGTAGGGTTATGAGTGTAGGTGGTTGTAGCGGTGGGAGGGTTGGGGTGTCTATGTAGGGTTATGAGTGTAGGTGGTTGTAGCGGTGAGGGGCTGTGTCTAGTTAGGGTTATGAGTGTAGGTGGTTGTAGCGGTGGGAGGGTTGGGGTGTCTATGTAGGGTTATGAGTGTAGGTGGTTGTGGTGGTGGGGTGGGGGATGGGGTGTCTATGTAGGGTTATGAGTGTAGGTGGTTGTGGTAGTGGGGGGGGATGGGGTGTCTATGTAATGTTATGAGTGTAGGTGGTTGTGGTGGTGGGAGGGATGGGGTGTCTTTGTAGGGTTATGAGTGTAGGTGGTTGTGGTAGTGGGGGGGGATGGGGTGTCTATGTAAGGTTATGAGTGTAGGTGGTTGTGGTGGTGGGAGGGATGGGGCGTCTTTGTAGGGTTATGAGTGTAGGTGGTTGTGGTAGTGGGGGGGGATGGGGTGTCTATGTAAGGTTATGAGTGTAGGTGGTTGTGGCGGTGGGAGGGATGGGGCGTCTTTGTAGGGTTATGAGTGTAGGTGGTTGTGGTAGTGGGGGGGGATGGGGTGTCTATGTAAGGTTATGAGTGTAGGTGGTTGTGGCAGTGGGGGGTATGGGGTGTCTATGTAGGGTTATGAGTGTAGGTGGTTGTGGCGGTGGGGTAGGGGATGGGGTGTCTTTGTAGGGTTATGAGTGTAGGTGGTTGTGGCGGTGGGGGGGATGGGGTGTCTTTGTAGGGTTATGAGTGTAGGTGGTTGTGGCGGTGGGGAGGGGGATGGGGTGTCTTTGTAGGGTTATGAGTGTAGGTGGTTGTGGCGGTGGGGGGATGGGGTGTCTATGTAGGGTTATGAGTGTAGGTGGTTGTGGCGGTGGGGGGGATGGGGTGTCTATGTAGGGTTATGAGTGTAGGTGGTTGTAGCGGTGGGAGGGTTTGGGTGTCTGTAGGGTTATGAGTGTAGGTGGTTGTAGCGGTGAGGGGCTGTGTCTAGTTAGGGTTATGAGTGTAGGTGGTTGTAGCGGTGGGAGGGTTGGGGTGTCTATGTAGGGTTATGAGTGTAGGTGGTTGTGGTGGTGGGGTGGGGGATGGGGTGTCTATGTAGGGTTATGAGTGTAGGTGGTTGTGGTAGTGGGGGGGATGGGGTGTCTATGTAGGGTTATGAGTGTAGGTGGTTGTGGCGGTGGGGGGGGGGGTTGGGGTGTCTATGTAGGGTTATGAGTGTAGGTGGTTGTGGCGGTGGGGGATGGAGTGTCTTTGTAGGGTTATGAGTGTAGGTGGTTGTGGCGGTGGGGGGATGGGGTGTCTATGTAGGGTTATGAGTGTAGGTGGTTGTAGCGGTGGGAGGGTTTGGGTGTCTATGTAGGGTTATGAGTGTAGGTGGTTGTAGCGGTGAGGGGCTGTGTCTAGTTAGGGTTATGAGTGTAGGTGGTTGTAGCGGTGGGAGGGTTGGGGTGTCTATGTAGGGTTATGAGTGTAGGTGGTTGTGGTGGTGGGGTGGGGGATGGGGTGTCTATGTAGGGTTATGAGTGTAGGTGGTTGTGGTAGTGGGGGGGATGGGGTGTCTATGTAGGGTTATGAGTGTAGGTGGTTGTAGCGGTGGGAGGGTTTGGGTGTCTATGTAGGGTTATGAGTGTAGGTGGTTGTAGCAGTGAGGGGCTGTGTCTAGTTAGGGTTATGAGTGTAGGTGGTTGTAGCGGTGGGAGGGTTGGGGTGTCTATGTAGGGTTATGAGTGTAGGTGGTTGTGGTAGTGGGGGGGATGGGGTGTCTATGTAGGGTTATGAGTGTAGGTGGTTGTGGCGGTGGGGAGGGGGTTGGGGTGTCTATGTAGGGTTATGAGTGTAGGTGGTTGTGGCGGTGGGGGATGGGGTGTCTATGTAGGGTTATGAGTGTAGGTGGTTGTAGCGGTGGGAGGGTTGGGGTGTCTATGTAGGGTTATGAGTGTAGGTGGTTGTGGCGGTGGGTTGGGGGATGGGGTGTCTATGTAGGGTTATGAGTGTAGGTGGTTGTGGCGGTGGGGTGGGGGATGAGGTGTCTATGTAGGGTTATGAGTGTAGGTGGTTGTGGCGGTGGGGGGGATTGGGTGTCTATGTAGGGTTATGAGTGTAGGTGGTTGTGGCAGTGGTGGGATGGGGTGTCTATGTAGGGTTATGAGTGTAGGTGGTTGTGGCGGTGGGGGGGATGGGGTGTCTATGTAGGGTTATGAGTGTAGGTGGTTGTGGCGGTGGGGGGATGGGGTGTCTATGTAGGGTTATGAGTGTAGGTGGTTGTTGCGGTGGGAGGGTTGGGGTGTCTATGTAGGGTTATGAGTGTAGGTGGTTGTGGTGGTGGGGGATGGGGTTTCATATTTAGAGAATGGGAGTGTTACTGAATACTACCTTAACACCTTGCGTATAAGCCGCACAAGCTTATAAGCCGCACCCTGATTTCAAGAGACAGCTACAAGACGCACCAAAGTGGCCTCTATGCATGGCTTATATACGGGGTTTGATGGTGTGTACATACAGCGTATTATGTATGTCCGTGCAATGGCTATATTACTGTATAATAAATGTGACTGTGTATAGAGGGAGTACGTGTATAGCATGTATGTGAGGGATAAAGGGGCTGGGTTAGACTTATAGCAGTAGTCCCTAGATTCTACTACTGACGCTACTCACTACCCCACTCACCCCTCCCCCTGCTCCCAGTCCTCCAGTGTGGTCGCTGGCTGAATCTCAATTCACTAGAGCTCTTCTCAATTTTTTTCTTAATTTTTCTATTTAAAACTTTAGTTCATTTCAATCTTTATTTCAATTCTCTTACATCTAGAGACTTGAGCAAGTCTAGGGTTGGGTATAGGCAGGTGCATAGCTAGCTAGGTGGGGATATACGGACTTAGCAGGTTTAACTATTAGTCAATGAGAGAACCCCAATCTATTCACTGCGGTCCTTCGGGGGCCAACTGGTACCCATCTGATAGGTGTTATCAGTAGAACTCGCTGGTAATAAGCTCCAGCAATGGCCGCGCCCATGTGACAACCTGCTAACTCGGAATAGAGCTTTATGTAACATAGTGGCCCGTTTAAGCGCCGGGGTCTCAAATAAGCAACAGTTTCAAGTAAGCACGGGGTATCGAGATCAATCATAGGCACTAAAAACAGTTTTCAAATGAGCGGCGGGCTCCAATAAAAGCTGGGGTGGTACAAGGGCATTGAAATTTAAAGCACCCGAGTGTTTTAACCCTTTAAGGGCTGCTGATGCAGGATGGCATCATGCCCATCGGTCGTCATGATGCACCCATGATGTGCCGGTGGGTCTGCTCACCAGCACTTCATTGGAGCATCATGCCAACCCCCCGGTAATTTATGTAACAAACCGGAAGGGTTGGCATGATGCTCCAATGCAGTGCTGGCGAGCAGTCTCACCAGCACTTCATCGGTGCATCATGACGACCATTGGGCATGATGCATTGATGCATCAGCGGACTTTAACGGGTTAACAGACCACTACGGTCTATGAAACATGACGCAGTGTAAGGCAATAATAGCATTAACTCCCAGTACTCTTAAAGAGGGAATCTCTTTACATAAGGTCAAACCAAATTAAAACATTGGTCTATGGATTTCCCGCTCCTGATTTTCCTATATGGAAATTTTATTTTTAATTGAAAAAAACTTTGTCTATGGATTCCGCCCGCATCTTTTTCTGGAAAATTGATTTTTTTTTTTTGCAAAGTCCTTACAGTGTTAACCAATAAAGATACAGCAACAGCAGACCACTCATTGGATAGGTAGAGGTCTCTAGATTTGAACATTTCAGTGTCTATTCTGCATTTAGCAACCAAAATACTAGTAGACATAAATTTGAGAAAAGGAGCAAAAAAAAAAAAAAATCGCCCTCTTCACATCTTTGATATTGAAAATCCATAGACAAATAAATTTTTTTAGAAAAATAAAATAAAAATTTCGCCCTCCCGCTCCAGTTTTCAAAAATGAAAATCCATAGACCAATTATTTTATTTGGTGTGGCCTAATATTAATGTACACACTGTAGGAGCAAGCAGAGAGCACAAGGCCCACTATTCTATCATTTCACTATGAGCCACCGTTACATTAGGTCTGGGTATGTTTGTATTATCCCAAAGTGTAAGTGCATCATCAACATGTACCTCAAGGCATCACAGCCTTGCTGAAAATGTTTTTTTTTTACGCATGCCAACGTGGCCTGCATCTTGGCATCTTACACAGGCCATTTCCTCTTTCACGCAGTCCATATGAATCTTAATATTTTAAGGTACATTTATAAACTTCATTGTAACGTGTTTTGTACTACCGGTAAGCAAAAATTGGAGAAAAAAATCTAATAGAAACAATTTTACAAATATGACCCCATCTTCACTTCTAATTGGCCGATTTGAAAAATTCGTTCACCATTATGAAGCTTATATTATGGTAGGGTCTAAGCCGGCGTTCCGGCATCATTTCGGGAACACTGGCGTCATGTGGCATCGATCATGTAGGGTAGTCTGGTCAATGTACATTGATTAGTCCAGACCATTACCTGAGCTGGATGTGGGAAATGTCAACAAAGGTCGCATACGTCTTGGTACATTGTGCGTCCTCAGTCACTAAGCCCCTGAAGCCCTATAATATATACTACCGTAAATGCTGGTGTATCAGCCACACTTCCATATTTAAGGACTTGACAGATCAAATCAGAGAAGGTGTGTCCACGGGCACTAGACCTGAAAAAATGTTGTGTCTTGCAGAGGAAAATTGTGCTTCACATTAAACAGAGCAATAAATATGGTCAGTTACATGTCCACAAAATTCCTACATTTTCACACTATTCAAAGAAAAACAAAACAAAAGAACAGTATTCAATCGTTAAAAAATGAATGGTGAATATTCTCTCTCCATATATGGAGAGAGAATATTCAGAACTACGGTATGATTATAAGCCCAGAACTACGGTATGAGGCTTATAATCTCAATAGTTAGTGTATAGGTTAAAGGTCAGATAGAGGTCAGATTGGACCTTGGTACTGTTTGTATATATGTACATCTAAATCACGGACTAATGTCATCTCCCTATCATAATCCCCCACCCTATATATACCTGTATCATTCTGGGGGATACCAAAATAGAACTACCGTAATCTCCCGCGTATAAGACGCAGTGCGCATATAAGACGCACCTAGAGTTTTGGAAAATTCTCAAAAAAATGAAAAATTCACAACTTTGGTTCTACTGAGTGAATTTTCAAAATTTAAAAACCTGTGTGTAGCTTGGACCCCCCCTGGGCCCCCTTTTGCCCTATTATGACCATTATGGCATGTAACATATCAAAAGAAAGGTCTTGGTGTCCCCCTTGTGGATCGAAGGAGAACTAAAACCCCTCGTATAAGACGCGTCTTATACGCGGGGGATTATGGTAGTTGGATAGTAAACCTTTTAAGGGCTGCTAATGGATAAGTGCATCCTTCCAATTAATTGGTGCACGATGCATCATACTGACCCCGGGAATGTATCATACCTGATATCAATTGAAAAGGATCGTCTTTGTCACCCAGAAGAAAAAAAACAGCCACTGTTTCTAGATACATGAGAGTATCCTAAGATCACTTTCGACGGTGACAACTCTGAAGGTAGAGTAGTATTTAATCTTCCCAATATAGCTCTCTAATTTCACCAATAGTCCTGGAGAGGCCACTAGGTGCGCTGTCGGCATACAATAGGGATCAAAGGTTAACCCTTTAAGGGCCGCTGATGCCTTGATGCATCATGCCCAGTAGTCGTCTTGATGCACCAATGAAGTGCTGGTGAGACTGCTCACCAGCACTTCATTGGTGCATCATGCCGAGCCTCTGGGAGTATATCAACCCTGTAGGGTTGTCATGATGCTCCAATGAAGAGCTGGCAAGCAGTCTCCACAGGAATTCATTGGTGCATCATGATGACCAATGGGCATGATGCACTTCTGCATCAGCTGCCTGTAAAGGGTGAAGACTGTTCTGCCATCTATAAGGCTCTACCGTCTCTTATTGCCTCGGCCTCTTTGGGTTGCCTTAATTCAGCCTTAATCTCATATCACTTTGTGTCTCAAACTTTGTCACACAACCTTAAGGTACCTTCCTCTCTTCACTTTTTGCAACCTGTTACTTAGATCAGTTGCTTAATCTCAATGATTTCCACCATCGTATATTATCACTCAACACTGCCCCTTCCCTTATCCTAACTCCCACTACTCCCTTACATTTCCCTTCCCTACCCTTCCCTTTCCCCTCTTCTCTCTTCCCCTTCCACCTTCCCCTGTGAAATGGTGTAATGTCGTTCTCGCCATGAATATGACCTAAGCTGTCGAAATGGCGTTAAACATCTATTACTCACTCACTCACTCTCCCCTTCCACTTCCCTATCCTTTTCCTATCTCTTTTCCCATCCATTCGATAATCTCCCCTTCATCATTTTGTCTCCCTTTTCCACTTAAATTCCCATTCCTTTCCCCTCCCCTCTTCTATCTATATCCCTCTTTTTCCCAGCCCCTATTGTGTCCCTGCCCCCAGTCGTCATTCAGTCCAAAGGTCCATTAGCTAGCTATATGCTGAGGGGATGGGACCTTTCTAGCCTTCTACACAACTACATCTCCAAGAGGCAATAGACGAGGCAATTATACAGTCTGATTGAGCCACAAAGGGCGGGGGGGTGGTTGTGGGGGGGGGGGGTGTAGGTGGTAAATAGCCCCAGCATCCCCCATCTTCTTACCTTAGGGAGTGATCATATTTTTAATAGTGGGGGGGGGGTGAATGAGGAGGGGAGCAGGATTTTTTTCTTTTACCTGACTTCAGTGAAAAAGCCTTCGCATTAAGGTCAAATACGCCCGTTTGATCCGCCAGGGGCGGGGGGCAACCCCTCCTGTTGTTAAAAAATGATCACTCCCTTATAGTCTTTACAATGTCCTGTATGCATACTCTCCCCATCTATCCATACAGCCATATAGCAGACACCATTGTCTTCCCTCTCTCGTCAGCTGTATAGGGCCTTAGACAGGGGAGTCTCAAGTCACTTGTCGATTTTAAGAAATGGCTCTTGTCCCCTTGTTGATTTTAAGAAGTGGTCTTGTCTCCTTGTCGATTTTAATAAGTGGCTTGTCCCATTGTCACCCAGTTCTATGTCCCTTGTTGATTTTAAGAAATGGACTTGTCCCCTTGTCGATTTTACCCATCTGGGGCCCTCTGTATATTAGAGCCCTTATCGAAAATCGAACCACCCCGCGAAGAGGGCTAGTTACACCTTATACACGGGCTGCGCCTTATACGCGACCTATGTCTGCCGCTATATGCTACCCGCATAGCTAGCCTAAATAAAGGCCTATGTCTGCCGCTATATGCTACCCACTTAGCTAGCCTAAATAAAGACCTATGTCTGCCGCTGTATGCTAACCACTGAGCTAGCCTTAATAAAGACCTATGTCTGCCGCTGTATGCTACCCACTTAGGTAGCCTAAATAAAGGCCTATGTCTGCCACTGTATGCTACCCACTGAGCTAGCCTAAATAAAGACCTATGTCTGCCGCTGTATGCTACCCGCATAGCTAGCCTAAATAAAGACCTATGTCTGCTGCTATATGCTACCCACTTAGCTAGTCTAAATAAAGGCCTATATCTGCCGCTGTATGCTACCCACTTAGGTAGCCTAAATAAAGACCTATGTCTGCCGCTATATACCGTAAATCCCCGGTCATAAGCCGGATTTTTTTTTCTATTTTGGGCCCAAACCGGCTTCTAAATTTTTCCCAAAACCCCCACGGCTTATGACAGGGTTTTTTTTTTGCTATAGAATAAAGAGAAAATGGTAAAAATTTTGACCCAAAAACCGGCTTTTATTTTTTTCCTGAACTCACCCCCCGGCTTATGACCGGGGCCGGCTTGTGACCAGGGATTTACGGTACTTCCCACTTAGCTAGCCTAAATAAAGACCTACGTCTGCTGCTGTGTGCTACCCAGGCCCGTAACTAGCCCTCTTCGCAGGGTGGTTCGATTTTCGATAAGGTGGGACTCAATGAGTTCAAAGATGGAACCTGCCAAAACTCTTGTAGAATAAAAGACTAAAATTTCCTTATTTTTTTACAGATGTGTAATGGTGATTGCCCATATGAAGCAAAATTTCTCCAATTTAAGGTTTGCTTTCTAAAATCCTTAATAATTGTCCAATTTACAAGCCGCGAAAACTGACATGTAGCCAATCATGTGCACTTTTAGGCTGGCTAGGGTGGAATATTTTTGGTCCATCAGGGGCCTGGGGGGGGGTTCGTTTGAACCAACGAACCCCCCTAGTTATGGGCCTGCTACCCACTTAGCCAGCCTAAATAAAGACCCATGTCTGCCAATGTATGCTACCCACTTAGCGAGCCTAAATAAAGACCTATGTCTGCCGCTATATGCTACCCACTTAGCTAGCCTAAATAAAGGCCTATGTCTGCCTCCTTTTAAGTTGTTGGTTATTCAGCATGCCTTCCCGGGTACTAGATTATATGTCTTTGTGCACACTCACTGGGCTTCTTCCCATGGAGATTCACAGAAGCAATATCTTGTAATTGCTGGTAGTAAAAGCATCTGCATTCATGTGAAAAGTATCCAATGGAAGACTAGTGTTCCCCTTCCTTAAGAAGTGGGCAATGTTATTCTTTCCTATTTCCTATTTGCATTTTGCATTTTACCTTCAACAAGCTACGTGCATTTTGTGACAAATGGCCCCTGGCACTCATATATGAGTGAGAGTGAGTGAGAGAGAGAGAGAGAGAGAGAGAGAGAGAGAGAGAGAATTTTGAAAAGGAGGGGGGCCATTTTTAAGCCCTTTAAGCTAAATTGGAGGCCCAAATTAGAAAAAAAAAATGTCTAATAGAACCTCACCAAAGTCAGGATGCGTCATATAGACAGGAAAAATACTGTCAAAACAGTAAAACTTTAACTCCCAGAGACACCGTGACTCGCCCATGGGTCACCGTGACTCATCGCTAGTCTTTGCAGCAGTTAAAAAAAAAATTACAAAATAAAAAAAAAATCTGATCTACCCTACCTAATTTTTTTTCAGCATATTACCTGAAACACAACTTTTTTGGACTTTGTATTACGGTAACAGGTTTTTGTCAAAACCCATTGCCAACCTCTTCAAAACATACCAAATTCCGAAACCTGCTGACCGTGGCCCCAGGTTCCACCATACCTCACATAATGACCATACCTAGCAGTCGGTACGTTCGACCCCTGGCTTCGTAACTTACGGAGTTCCGCTCCAATTACCAACTGGGTTTACTTGAGTAAGGCCAGACCCAGACACATGTATCACAGGAAGTCATGTGACATCTGTTTGTAGCATAGGAATGGTGCACTGTGGGATACAAACAGAGGTCTGAGGCTCTGTAACTTACTCAACAACCTGCCCTGACCCATTTATGATGTCACAGACTGGTAGCCAATCCGATAACCCGGCAGGTTACTCAAGTAACTTACGCACGTCAGTTTGGCCAGGGGTCGAACGGACCGAGTACATTGAGATCCAGTTCAATATTTACCCTACCCTCACCCTTCTCACCTACTTGCTGCTACTCGGCTCGATTAGCACAGCCAAGTGACATCAGGTGCTGTATAAAAAGGCTCTCCCTGCCTCAGCCTGGGACTATTGTTAGGCCTGGGATTGGGGCTCTTTATGCTGTAAGTGCTGTTGATGCATTAATGGGCTAATGGGCATGATGCATTAATGCATCATGCCCACTAGTCGGTATGATGCATTAATGCATCATGCCCATTAGTCGGTGTGATGCATTAATGCATCATACCCATTAGTCTGTATGATGCACCGATGAAGGGCTGGCATTATTCTGCTTGCCAGTACTTTATTGGTGTCCCGGTCCCTGCACTCATATAACATTTCAGACACCATCATCGTAACGAAAAACGCGGAAATAGGGGTGTTTGGTGGCCACCAGCAATGTCCTTGATTTTAAGTAAAAAGGGGTAAACTTTCATGAAGTATCGGTGGAAATAATAAGAACGGGGGTATTTTCACAATTAAGTAGACAATCTAACAATGATATAACAATAAAGATGTATTTGTTTTTTAAAAAAAAAGTGGATTTCGGATCTCAATAATCTGTGTTTTTCACATAAAAATGGGTATTTTTTAGCCTAAACTCCGAGGAAAAGGGGGTATTTTCGAACAGCCAGAACGATGATGGTGTCACAGATGCTGTCTGAGTGCAGGGACCGGGATCGGTGCATCATAGCATAGATCTATTACCGCAATCTCCCGCGTATAAGGCGCAGCTCGCATATAAGGCGCCCCCCCAACTCACAGGGGGGCTGTTTCGCATATAAGGCGACCCCCTGAGGGGGGGATTTTTGTCAATTTAGTACTGTTCTATAGTAAAAATACCCCCCCCCCCTATAAGGCGCACCCCCAACTCACAGGGGGGCTGTTTCGCATATAAGGCGCCCCCCTGAGGGGAGATTTTTGTCAATTTAATACTGTTCTATAGTAAAAATACCCCCCCCCCCATAGGGCGCACCCCCAACTCAAGGCAATTTACCTCCCGCGTATAAGACCCAGCAGCATTTTGTTTGGCGTATAAGACGCGCCTTATACGCGGGAGATTACGGTAGGTTATATCAAACTTGTAGAGTTGGTCTGATACATGAATCCAGCCCTGACCAGCACTTCATTGGTGTGTCTTACACACCCTCCAAATGTTAAAAATGTAGGGTCAATTAAATTACTGATAATCAAGAAGGTCAATATAATCAATTTGTGAAACCCTCATGTACTATGCAGCCCCTAAATGGCTTGTATTTGACATAGAGTTGACAAAGACTGTACTATATAAATACTGTTAGGATCCGGGGTTGAGGTGACAGCAATGTTAATGGGTGCAGTTGGTGCTCCTGCCCCTCCCATGACGGTAAATAGCCACTGTATGCTGGGTCAAATAGGGTTTAAGGAAACGGAGGGAAAGGTGAAAGGGACATTTCCTTAACCCTTGAAGAGCTGCTGATGCAGTGGAAATAGAAAATAAAGTGCAATAGAAAATCAAAAACATTTTCAAACCCTACTTCAATATCAGGGATGTAAGTCTTCAGGTTTAAAAAAAAAAAAAAAAAAAAAAAAAAAATCCGACCTACCCTACCTAATCATTTTCAGCTTGTTACCTGAAAGAATCTTTTTTTGGATCTAGTTGAAAATTGATAATTATTGGAAGTACCGTACTCGAATAAACATGGACTTCTTTTGTTTGTAGATATAGAGTAGACATCAGAAATCTAGGTCCTATGGTCTTTCTGCTAAAGGAGAGTGATTTTAACAACACTAGGTCAAATAGCACAGCTGTCACCGGTCTGGCACCGTCCACACTCCTGAGTGCCAACTCATCACGTCAACACATGGTTATATAAGTAATAAATATTATATATTTGTCACTGCCTTTATTGGGGAGTTTATATAGAAGTAACAGAGGGGGGATCAATACATATACCAGATTCTGGAAGGGAACGTTCAACAATTACTGCACCCCTAAGTGAGGGGTGTTTTTTTGGTACTCGTGGCAAAGATCTTACTTTAAGAACATACAAATACAGTGACGTCGGGGGAGGGGGTATTGAAAAAAAGGTTCAAATGATAAATGGCGTAATTTCACGTTCCCTAGGATGGGAGGCAAATTAAAACACAGTAGTAGTTGCCGAAAACTTTTTATCGACGCAGGCCAATGTGGCCTGCGTCTTGGCATTCTACGCAGGCCATTTTCAGGGATGAAAGTCTTCAGGGAATTCCCTGATTTCAGGGATTTTGAAGTTCCAGGGCCCTATACATTCATATAGAAACCCAGGTTTCTTTGGCGAATATTGGACCATTTCAGGGAATTTTGTGCTCTGTGACTTTCATCCCTACATTTTCTGCCCATGCAGGCAATATGGGGAGGTAGAAAATAGAACAATAATGGGGGCTGTTGCTAGTCTAGGTGCACAGCCCAGGTTGATTCTACTGGGTGGCTTGTTTAGCTGAGATGTCAGGCTCTACCTGAGATGTCAGGTAGGGCAGCACATCACGTAATGCCCCTCCTCACCTGGTTTTCCTCCCCCCCCCCCCCACACACACAGACCTCACCTTTCACAACCACCTTCAGACCCCTACAGGCCTCATGTCGTGGGAAGCACGCGGTGTAGACTTGATACAGTCACTCTGTATATACTGGAGTACTCAACTCAAAATCAAGCCCCATGTGCACCTTTTACGCGAAGTTTGCCCTATACCAGAGTCACAGGTTCCTTAGTAGGGGGCACCATTGCTTAATCTGTTACTTTGCAAAATAAGCACTGTTAACAGCCAACTGATGGGTTCCAGGTGTTATGGCAGGGATGTAAGTCTTCAGGATTTATCAGGATTTCCTGATTTCTGAAATTTTTGAATGACATTTATTTTCCTTACATGAGTGGTAAGGAGGGATATTTGTGAAAAATAGAGGGCTTTTATATCAAGTAAATATATGGCTTCCTGATTTTTGCCTATTCCTGACTTACATCCCTGGTTATGTAATGCACCCTAAAAAGTCTGCACTGAATGAAGGGAAATCTCTCATTGGTCAATAATGTATCCCGTTATGCGAGGTTCGCCTTATATGTGTTGGGGATGCGTGGTAAACCTTGTGCGCAAAGTGTGATAACGCTGTTCTCCAGTGTAGGAAGTTAATTTGCGTGTAACTATAAGACGTGTCTTATACGCATATCGAAGGGCTCCTTTGCCGTATAGAATCAATCTCAAGTCTGAATGTGTCTTATATGCAGAGTACCTTTACAGTAGTGGACCTTCAAAAACCAAGCCTCAGCTGTGCCTTACAGCATTTCTGTCAACTTGCGTCTTATATGCAGGATGTGCCATATACGCGGGAGATTACGGTAATTATTTTACAATAGCCAAATAGCTTTGACCACGTCTACTTGTGGCCCTAGGGATGCGGCAGACAGACTAAGACAGATCATTTATTCATGTTCCACCATTTCCTCCTCTCTCCCCCCCCCCACACTACACTACTGGCCTGGTTTAAGACAGAAAACATGTCAAATATGACCCCCCCCCCCCCGCCACACACACACACACAGACACGTCTTGGTTAGCATGATGCTGTGCCATGTCTCTTTCGCTCTACTACCGTAGGCCCTCGTGTATAAGCCGGATAAACCACAGAGAGCCATCTTGTGGCTTTGGCTGCATTGAAATACCAGGTAGTGCTAATTCTCTCAAAATCCAGATCCAGGAGCATCCGATAAGATTTACAAGAAAATTTAAGGTACGCCTTCATGCGCCTTATATGCGAGATGTACCATACATAGCATATATGACATTTAATGTGATGCTATCGTGAACTTTAATACATACAACGCACATAATGGCGATTTATTTTGCACAGTTTGAGTCAGATTTAACATGAATTTACCCTACCTGTAAGTCGCACCTGAATTTAGCTATTCTTTATCATTTTACTTTTAGTTTCCCAGAAAATCCCTACGAACAACCCCAGTTGTTCCTAATCTGTTACTGAAAACCATGGCAATAAACATGTTATGAGTGATAAAAAAAAGAAAAAAAAAGAAAAAAAAAAAAGAATGTGTCTTTTTTCCCCGAGTCTGGTGCCTCTATAAAGCCACATGAAAGAAGACAAGTTGCTCTGCAGTGGCGGAAGAAGCATGTCGACCACAAGTTACAGGGGTGAAATATTAAATGCATGTAGTGGCGGCTGGTGTCAAACTGGGCCCAAACTTTGATGTATGACTTAACGACATGTCCACCTAGGTGAATTCATGATAGCTTGGGGGAGGACTAGGATCCGATTAGTTTCGTTATTTGGTAAATACCGTAAGCCCCCAGTGTATAAGCTGCGCCATGAGTTCAGCACAACTGTAGGCCTGAAAAAAAGTTGTGTTCAGGTAACAGGTTCAGAAACCGTGGGTTGTATCAAGGAGTCGGTCTGAAGCCTCTTCAGCTGTATGAGAATGAAGGTTTATGTAAAAGGAAATCAAAGAGAAAAGGAACTGTATGTGATATATATATATATATATATATATATATATATATATATATATATATATATATATATATATATATATATATATATATATATATATATATATATATTATATATATTTATTTATTTATTTATACATGTGTATATACCTTGGAAGAAAGCAATGCTAAGCCATCAGGCCAAACCATAAGGATAAGTTGCTCTACAGATTTTGGTTTTGAAACATTAATGATTTCCCTTCAACAATAGGGATTCAATATTAAATCAAAAGGACAATAGAGATAAAAAGATCCACCTAAAATGGAGAACTCAGACATGTTTCACACCCCTGTGGGCTCTTATTTTCCACCCTCCACAGGCCCATCATGCACCCCACCGGAAGTGACCAGATCCCCGCCGTCCCAGTGTTCCTCATTGATACTATCAGGATCCGGTGGCGGAAATAGGTCAAGCGTCATAAGCCCGTCATCCGCTAGGTGGCTCTAGTAGCGGGTTCAGTGAGACGTAAAACGTGGAGTTATGTGCAGCAAATCCAATCAGCCATATTGTCTCTGAGGTATAGATGCCTGGTTACACATGTTAGCCCTTCAATGGCCGCTAATGGGGGGTGCATCATGCCAATTAGTCGGCATGATGCACCAATGAAGTACTAGAGAGACTGTGCACCAGCACTTCATGGGAGCATCCCCGGAGCATCACACCAGCACTCGAATTCATGGGAGCAAATGGACAGTTCGCTGCGGCATGTACGCAGGGTTTCCCAGTACCTTTGGTCGTCATGAAGCATAAATGCAGCCCATAGGAGAAAACCTGCTGAGTCTACTTGCGCGAGTTGCATTCATGCATCTCGCCGACCATGCGGGGTTGATACAATCCTGATTGCATCTTGAGAGTAGATTCTCCAGGGCTCATTCCTGCATCATGGCTGAAAATGGACACTATTCTTTACTTTTTATCATGGCTGAAAATGGACACTATTCTTTACTTTTTATCATGGCTGAAAATGGACACTATTCTTTACTTTTTATCATGGCTGAAAATGGACACTATTCTTGACTTTTTATCACGACTGAAAAAGGACACTGTTCTTTACTTTTTATCATGGCTGAAAATGGACACTGTTCTTGACTTTTTTATCACGACTGAAAATGGACACTATTCTTGACTTTTTATCACGACTGAAAATGGACACTGTTCTTTACTTTTTATCATGGCTGAAAATGGACACTATTCTTGACTTTTTATGGTTGCTTATGCATTATTGCATCATGCCCATTGGCTATCTTTACTGCACCAATGACACACTCGCCAATACCTCATTTGAGCATCATGTCGGCCCGCCCAAGGGCGCACCAATGCCATAGAGTTGGTATGGTGCATGAGTCGTCTGCCTTTTAAGGGTTAAATCGTTAATCCACCAGAAGGCTCACTACAAAAGGCCTTTCTCAATGACTGCTAACTACTTATTACTGTGGCAGACTTGTGAATAGGTAATGGACGTATTGGTCAATAGTTAATATAGAGATTGGTGGGAGGTAAATAACTGGGAACTTATTGATGGCTGTATTCTTTTTTCAGTAAACAAAAGTGGAAAGTAAAGCAAATGAATGAATTTGTTCCATAGAAAGGTTTTCTCAACAAATTGTAGTTGCAAATCTCAAAAGTGTACATGAGCATTAGTGATAGTTTTCATCAATATCAATACTGGGGTTGCTTTTACAAGGCACACTTATCATGGGACCCTCCTCGTGTATAAGCTACACCTTGAACGCTAGGTTCTAGGGTATTACAAAAAGTAGGGTATTACCATTTGCCAAGTTTGCACTGAAGGGACAACTCATAACCCTCCCTTCTAGTGGCGGATTCAGGATTTGGAAAAATACGCAGAGGCGTAGGAAGCAAATCTTCATTGGGGGGCCCAGCATGGGCCTCACCACAACCACCTTAAACTGTCGGCTCAAGCGCGATGAGGCCAATATGTACTATATAGAATTTGTATAGAAAAGTATTTTTTGTTGAATTTGAGGTCTGATGGCCCAGGTCCCCATTTTTCCAATTCTCAGGCCCACCCTCCTTTATGATTGAAGGGGGGGGGGCAGGACCCCCTACCCCCCTTTTCCTACGCCCCTGAAGGGTGCATCCCAAAAGGAGGGGGCACACACACCCTCTAGTTTTGAGCAAATTTTGGGGTTCAAAATAATATGCGAAGAAACTCTTAAGGACAAAAAGGGGGAGGCACACCCCTTTCCCCACCTCTGTAAATCCGCCACTGCCTTTTGCGGTTCCCCCGGGTCCCCCCTGGTAGAAGATGCAACTGGGGAATGGTGAATAACTCTTCTAGGGACAATAGACACCCTACCTTAGCCACACCTGTAGTAAGACATTTATGACTATAGTTAAGAGGTGTGGTGACCCTGTGTTACCCGGATGTTGTGTGAGGTGGTGGCGGCGTCCCCTTAGGCACATACTGATCTTTAGTATTCTTTCAGGTTAGGTAGAATGTGCTGTAAGCTGTAAGATTTCTTCCTTGAATCACTTGTGTCAGGGGCGTAGGAAAGGGGGGGGGGCAGGGGGAGGAGGGGCCTGAGTATGTTTGCCCCCCCCCCCAGCCAAAAAAAAAATGTTGCCAAGAACTCATAATAAAAAGGAAAAGAAGCTAAAACTTTGCATATCAAATTAGATTAATATGGTAATTGGATAGGGAAAAAGGGGGCCTGAGCCTCAAATCAGATCTAAAATTCACCAAAATTACTTTGCTATACAGGTATGTATAGGTGTCATTGCGCTTGAGCTAACAATTCAAGGTGGTCACGTTGAGGCCCCTGCTGCCCCCCTCCCCTCAATGAAGATTTGCTTCCTATGCTTCTGTTAATGATATGGAGAAAAAAAATGACATACTGGCAATTCTGGAGTTGATTTGATAGTTGAAGTTCAATTTGGCTGGAAATGAATGAATAAAATCCAAGCTACCATGCCTACCTATTCAATGTGCTACCTGAAATGCACACATTTTTAGGGCCTTTTAGAGGTGGTTGAGGGTCGTAAAAGTTTGACCACAATATACCCACAAGATATGTGTTACATTAATTATTCATGATGATAAACTCCTTACAAGTGCACTTCTCCAGAAGTACCAGTCACGTCACAAGTCTAGGCTATGACGTCATAGATCTGAGGGTTTAGCCTTCAATCTGAAGATGAGGTGTTTGAGTCGTCTTTGAAGTCGGCGTGTAAATCTGAATACGATCTCAGATTAGATGTGAAAAATGAGATAAAGAAATACATACTTTATGAGAAGAATGAACAGCTCATTTGGCAGGAAGGAGATTTAAGGGACATCAGATGGGAAGATAAGATCTTTATGGTAGGACTGTGCACATCAAGGTTAGTGTGGGTGTTTTTCTCATACATACAGATTAAGTTGTGCACAAAGATGGTCTTTAAAAGTACAAACGCAATATATTTCTGAAAATGTCAATAGACCATAGAATAGGATGCAAACTGTGATTGAAGAGTGATTTACAAGTCACGTGATGCGGACGCGTGCCCCGCAGCGCCGCCTGGTGAGACGCAGACGTTGACAGATGACGTCATTATGTGATCCTGCCACCTATCGGCAGTGGGTGGTGCTAAGGGCCCTACTTGTGTTACTATGGACACCCATAGTTCACACACCCCATAGCGGGAGGAATGTCGTCTGCTATGTTCCGGACCATGTTCCAACTTGTTTAAGACACCTAAACCAAACAGGCCCTCCCTGTTGGAAATGCGTTCCATTGACCTTGGGGCGTGTGGAGTGTTGACCTTGTAATGACCTCATGACCTTGTGAAGTTGACTTATTTAAACGGTTAAAACACAGCGGTTTAAGTTGTTGCCGGCAGTGAATGTGTACATATGAACTGGGTTTTTTGACCTGACCTGGGAATAAAGATAGCATATATGCCCTCTCAGGGCTCTGACCTTTACCTTTTGATGGTTTGATTGATTGATTTGTGTTTTACAGCACTTTAGCGGCACTAAGTGGCTATCTCGTGCTTCACAGGTTGATAATTTAACAGAGGAATGTGTCAGTGCCCGCGCATATGTGCACCTCACACATCCTGAGGGGATAGGAAAGAGGAGATATAGACCCTTTTAAGTGGGCTAGGGAAGCCCGTACCTTTTGATGGCCTAAATTATAGCTTTCTGCATGGGAGGGCTGCCTTGCTATCTGCATGGGAGGACTGCCTTGCTATCTGCATGGGAGGACTACCTTGCTATCTGCATGGAGGACTGCCTTGCTATCTGCATGGGAGGACTACCTTGCTATCTGCATGGAGGACTGCCTTGCTATCTGCATGGGAGGACTGCCTTGCTATCTGCATGGGAGGACTACCTTGCTATCTGCATGGAGGACTGCCTTGCTATCTGCATGGGAGGACTGTCTTGCTATCTGCATGGAGGACTGCCTTGCTATCTGCATGGGAGGACTGCCTTGCTATCTGCATGGGAGGGCTGCCTTGCTATCTGCATGGGAGGACTACCTTGCTATCTGCATGGGAGGACTGCCTTGCTATCTGCATGGGAGGACTGCCTTGCTATCTGCATGGGAGGACTACCTTGCTATCTGCATGGGAGGACTGCCTTGCTATCCCTTCTTGCACATCATCCAAGCCAAGTTACGTTGGTCGTCATCAAATGGTGAAATCCATGGATCCATGGATCAACATTCCCGCCCTTTTTGACTGAGGTGGTGCAAATAGGTTAAGGTTTGTCTTATACGTGAATCACCTTATACAATAAATGTAGAACCAGCCCAAAGTCTGTGTGCGTCTTCTAGGCAGGGTATTTTTGATAAAAAACAGTATTAAACCTCCAAAAATCGGTCCTCAGATGTGCCTTGTAAGTTTTCCTTCTATTCAGGGTGCATCTTATAGGCGATATGCGCCTTATACACGGGAGATTACGGTATGTAGACTACGTATAGTGGTTAAGGAATGGCAACCATTTCAGGCCTCAGGTGCGGCTTACAGCATTATCCCAAACTTAGGGTGCGGCTTATAGGCAGATGCAGTTTATATGAGGGTTTTCCATAGTACCATAATACTCAGGGGGGCACTGAGTCTTTGATAAGTAGTACCAACTGCGAAACTACAGCCCCCCATTTTTTTCCATTTTACAGCCCCTTAAAATACAGCTCACTTTTTACAGCCCCCCTTTTTTGAAGAAGTCTGATAACAGCCCCACTTTTTGGGGCCCTCTTCCTTGTAAATTAAGGTTCTTTGACAATAGAACTCAGGGATTTAACAGCCCTGTAGTGATTACATGGAATATTCAAGTCACTTTCTTTCCATGCAAGTTATAATAGGTAATAACAGCCCCCTAATCTAAAGATGTAATTACCCGGTAAGTCAACAGTCCCCGTTTTTCTCCCCTTTGATGCATCGACAGCCATCGCTCTGCGGGGTCAGTACCACAGTTTGTACCGAAAGCGAGGTTCAGTGCCCCCCTGGCATAATACCCAGCATACAAGCCACACCTTTGTATAAGCCGCACCATTACTTTGTGCAGGCATGGCGTTCTTCAGGATATGTACAAAATCTCCTATATTTGGTGGTGAAATGGGCCATTCTTGCGATTTGCACAGATCCAATGAAAAAAATTACTTTAATATTTCAATGACAATGGTGACTTTTATTAAGTGGATGAGTCGACATTATACACATGTGGAAAGATATCGAAAGTTTTAACCTTTTAAGGGGCGCTACCTGGTGATTTTGAAGATAAAGGACAGGCCAAGTAGGGTCGGCATGATGCATGAATTCAGCCCTAGTGAGTTACTCACCAGGGCTGCATTCATGCATCATGACGACCAATGGGTATGAGGCATTAATGTATAGTGGCCTTAAAAGGCCCGAGATATCAGTAGTGGTAGTAGGGTCAGACTTTTACCTGGGAGACTCTACCCGGTAGTCCTGTTTCCTTAGGAGCATGCACAAGCTGGTACACCCTGCAGGCTTGTACATGTACCTTGTTAATTGGTACACTACTTCTCGACACAATTTGGAATCTCACAAAAACTATAGTTTTCCCCCTCTAGCATTCACTGTCACAATTTTGGGATGTGTCCTCAATGCGTGGGGTCAGGCTATTTCGTGCCCACAGCTGTTGTTACTAGGACTTTCCCTCAGGTACTTCTCAGGCCTTGCATTTAGTACTTAGACAAATGCTGTGCATGCTAATCAAAAAGAAAGGTCTGTTTTCGATGGCAAATATAATCAGTCTTGCGATGTGTTCTGAGGAAATGTTATGGTGTGATAGAAATGTTGGAATTACCGTAATCTCCCGCGTAGAAGGCGCGTCTTCTACGCCAAACAAAATGCTGCTGGGTCTTATACGCGGGAGGTAAATTGCCTTGAGTTTGGGGTGCGCCTTATACGCTGGTTTTTCCAACATCTCATTTGGGAAAATGCGCCGATGACAACTTGAACTCATAGCGCCAGCAGCGCGGCAGCCCGGTCGCTATAGATTTGCTCGGCGGGCAATACGGCGACCGTGTACCGATGACAGCTTGAACTCATATAGCCAGCAGCGCGGCAGACCGGGAGGTGTCGACGCGCTTGCGGGGGATAAGGCCCACCATGCGCCGATGACAGCTTGAACTCATATAGCCAACAGCGCGGCAGACCGTGAGGTGTACAGGCGCTCGGCGGGTTCAAGCCGACCGTGTGCCGATGACAGCAGCCCGGGAGGTGTACAATAGTGAGGGTGGGGGGGTGGGGAAGGGGCGCCTTCTACGCGAAACAGCCCCCCTGTGAGTTGGGGGGGGGGGGCTCCTTATACACGGGTTTTTCCAGAAATCGATCCAGAAGAGGTATGTGCGCCTTCTACGTGAAAATGCCTTTTCTGAGTTGGGGGGGGGGCGCCTTCTACGCGAGCTGCGCCTTCTACGTGGGAGAATACGGTAGCAGAATTACTGTACAACATTGTGTCAGGCTCTTTATTTTTGTCTTTCTGTCATTGCGTGCAGAACATACACAGCTGATACTGGTACCACTTTAACCCTTTATATGCCGCTAATAGCAATATTCATGAGTGCATCCTGTCCCGTGGTTGTCATATGCACCAATGAAGTGCTCACATGAGTCTACTTACCAGCAGTTACTTCATTTATACATTATGACAAACCTACACAGAGGCTTAGGAAGCAAATCTTCATTAGGGGGGGGGGGCAGCGGGCCTCCACCCCAGCCACCATGAATAATCGGCTTGAATGGGCTGGTGTTGATGCATGGTTGTATGGGATTTATATAAAAGAGTATTCCTTGATGGCTTATCTTTATCCAATGCTGCCATTTTCCCTATCTTAATGATTTATTTGGCCAATATGAGTGGTGAGCCGGGAGAATCTTGTACATTTTATGATGAGGCCTTACAAATTTTGGGGGACCCCAGACATATTCAGGCCCCACCTCCTCTGTGATTGGGGGGGGGTCCGGGCCCCCCTGCCCCCCCCCCTTTCCTACACCCCTGACTACAGCGTTCGGGACTGTACCCCACAGGGTCGTCGTGATGTGTGAATGTAGCCCTGGTGAGTTACTCGCCAGGGCTACATTCTTGTATCATATTTGCTGACTAATGGGCATAATGCCTTAGTACACCATCGGCCTTAAAGGGTTAAAGGAAGTAGAACTTCTAGTGCAGGAAGTGCATGGTGACATGCTGTGCTGTACTGAGGGTGAACCCCACGACCTGTGACGTCACTCTTACTCTGCCCAATAAGGCGTGACGTCATATAAGCATCATTAGAGACGCCGTCTTTGCCTTACACCAAGATCAAAAAACTCTTCCCGCCCCCATAGGACCACGCCCCATCCCATATCAACCCCCACCCATCATACCTCCTCCAAGTCTTCCTTGATAGCCTGCATTGGAGCGAGACTCATGATTTCCTTGTCACGGTTCATTGGTTATTGCTATCCCACGTATTGACCCCTATCACGTGGTCAGCTCGGGACAGTCTGTATGGGTATGAGGATCTTGTATTCTAGATGAGTTGGGTCTAAAGGTTTTGGTACTGAAAAAAAAATTGTGCATGAATTTTCTGTGGTCCAATATATATATATTTGCTGCTGAAAAGCCTGGAACAATTCTAGGCAAGAAAAGTTAAGGGTCGTCATAGGCTCAGCAGGAATCTAGCCATTCTTGCTAACTTACAGTGTGAATTAATGAGAAATTCCTTTAATTTCTCTTTAAAAGAATGTAAACTGGCTATTCTGGGCCCACAGATTTAGCTCCGGGCCCATAGATTTATAAAGCTATGGGCCCGGATGGCCAGTGGCTGGAAAAGTTAGTGTCTACCCCTGTGGAGTACATACATATTTCTTATAAACTGTTAATATTTAAGAAATATTTGAGAATTTCTAAGGTGAAATTATTTTGACCACCCCCCCCCCATCAGAGGGGTTTGAAAAAATTCTGACCCCCTGGTCAAGGGGTTAAAAAAAAAAATTAACCCCCCGTGTTGTTAAAAAATGAGCACTCCCTTATCTCGGAAAAAAAGCCACAAGGTGGGCATCTTAGCCTTCATGGTTCAAAATGTTCCTGTATATTTAATTGTGTCTTTTTCCTTTTTTCCAGGTGAGGGCCTTGTATTCTGATACCCTGGATTACCTGTATTCTGGCAGATGAGTATGAAAAATATATACCTTTTATGTCTTGGTTATTTTGGTTAAAAAAAAAGAAGAAAAAATTGGATGAATAAGATAAAGAATCATTAACTGTGACGTGTATTTGGAGAAGGGGCCCTTAGAACCCTCTGCACTAAGCCCCCTTTTCGCAGATTGTGTCATATTTGATAGATGCCTGTAGTTACCAAGTTAGATTGCAGATCTTTTATCTAATATACCCTGGTAGTTTATGTCTGAGGATCGTATCTGGGTGATTTGTACAAAATATAGAATAGAAGACAACAATGTGGCTGCTCCCCCACGTTGTAGGAATCAGTGCATGCATTATTACACGTCACACCCAATAGAAATTCAATGTCTACCATACCCTCTGTGTAAGATAACTCTACTCTATGTACATGCAAAAACCATGCCGAATTTATTTAGAATAATGGTCTAAACTCACCCTACATGTATCAGGCTCCTTTATCAATTGTTTGAGCCCATTCACCATTAATAGTACAGTAATCTCTCGCGTATAAGGCACACCTCGCGTATAAGGCGCACCTAGAGTTGAAGAATATTGTCAAAAAAAATAAAAAATCATAACTTTGGTTCTACTGAATGGATTTTCAAAATTCAAAAAACTATGTGTAGCTAGGGTCCCCCGCACCCCCTTGAAACCCCCTCTGTCATTTTTTTGAGATAAGGGGAGTGTAACATATCAAAAGAAAGCTCTTGGTGTCCCCCTTTCGGATCCAGGAAGTACTAAAACCTCGCGTATAAGACGCGCCTTATACGCGGGAGATTACGGTATATCCCATTGTTGTTATATGACAGGAACTATGAATCAGAATAAATGAGACAAACTGCCAGGACAACTCCCCCCCCCCCTGCAGCCTTCATACCTTGTTCTGTGAGCCATGTGTTTGTACACGCATCTATATACCTCTGTATAAGTATGCAAATTGCCATTCTCAAGTTGTCAAATTCGTCTCGTGTCAGTCAGTACAAATGTAATAAACTATGTTCTATAACACACAACATTGCCTTCAAATAAAACTAATTGCACCCTTTTCACAGTTAGCCTGTCCCTCACTGGTGGCCCATAGTTCTATGAACGAGAACAATTTGTATGCTGTGTGTGAGTTAGACGGGACCAAATAATGTGTGTATAAATCTCTGTGCCTGACCATAACGCTATCTGTGTCATGGATCTTATTCTATAGGGCACTAGCATATCAGGTCATGGAGGCTGCCATCTTGCTTTGCATCATGGGTAGGCCCCCGACTCCACAGCAGTGCATTCTGGGTAAATTTCTTATCAGCCACTGTTCACACCTCTAAACAATGGTGATTGATAACACTGATAAGGGTGACAAGCTGCACTCTGTCCCTATCTTAATCACCTTAAGTACCTCCCTATTGTTTCAGTTGTGAGGGGAGTAGATTAGCTTGATAGGGAGACAATGGCCTCGGTGTACTCAATGTGGGTGATATGTGACCTTTTATTGGAATCTTAAAGCTTTATTTCTAATGTATTTGAACTATTAGGTTTAAACTAAGCTTATGTAGTAGTTAAAGTTGCCAGTATTTGCTATACAGAGATATAAATTTCAGAAAATAGCTACAAGTAGTTAACGAGGAAAGGAGTATCAAAGTAAACTATACAAAGAGGCCAATTGTTGATCTAGCCCCCGACTACATGAGCCACCTAGCTGATTCTCTCAGTACTAGCAATATGCTAGTGCCGTATACAGTGCACCTTAACCCTCTCAGGGCATGAAGTATATGTCCAGCCCTGGTGAGTAACTCGCCAGGGCTGCATCTATGCATCATGCCCATCCTGCAGGACTGATACACTCCTGGAGGGTCAGCATGATGCAGCAATGAAGTGCAGGTGAGCAGGCTTACCAGCACTTCATTGCTGCATCATGACGATCAATATGCATGATGCACTCTTGTACATGCGGCCCTTAAAGAGTTAACAATTAGATCTGTACACAAAGGACTCTCCTCCAACTCTAGCCCTATCCTTACAATACATGTATGGGACCCAATTAAAAAAACATTTACTTTGCTGAAACATGGCAATGTCATTTACCTTATGTTGACCTCATAAGTCAGCACCTAATGACATCCAAAGTGATTGAAACCTTGTTTTTCACCTATATATGTAAATTTGATATATGTTTGGAGTTCCAAGACCTATCCTGGAGAGTGAGCTGCTCACTGGGGTCAGGTCAACCTGAAAGGGAGGCTCTCAGGTCAGGTGATAGTCATACACAATTTTATGTACTGCAACAATTGTATCTATGGAGACCACCACCAGTTACAAGAGGTGGGAGCTTGACAACCGCGTCATTCAAATCAAGGTAGTGCTGAGGTGCGGGTGGGCCTAATCCCTGTCTCACATAGTACTTGTATTGGTGCAAATACATTGTGTTGCATTACTACTATATATATCACGATACATCTATTTCTCTATCATGGTTGTGGTAAAACAAATCGATGTTTTGTTGTGACAGAGAAGAACGAGAAGCCCTCAGTATAAGGAACTTCTTTTAATGGAAGGATGGAGTCACAAGGACTCCTGTGCCTTTGATAGGGTCTGAAGCAAAAGTAAGGGTGCGCCTTGTACGCGAGGCCTTTAAACTGAAATTACCAAAATCTGAGCCCAAGGCTGCCTGGATGGGAACAAATTTCCAGGGTGCATGCACTTATGTATCATAATGACTCCACGGGGCTGATGCACACTCAGAGTCGGCATGATGCACCAATGAAGTGCTGGCGAGTAGACTCGCCAGCACTTCATTGGTGCATCATGACGACCTAGGAACACAACCCTACAGAGGCTCTATGTGTCAAGCTATAACTCCCACCCACCGAGCTGTTCCCCAGTGCCCATTCATACATACGGGCCTCACCATGGTGGGTGATTTAGGGATTACGTACTATGGGTAGTAATCCACGTGGATTAACGTTAATCCGTGTGACCATGAATCACCTGGCGGCACAATGCTCAACTACTCCCAGGGGCATGGGAAGCAGTTTCAGAGTGGGTGGGACCAGGGGGGGGTTTCTGCAATTTTTGACCTCCCTTTGCTTGACCTTTTAGTTTTGACCTGTTGAGGAGTTGGCCAAAAGTGGGGGGACATTTCCCCCCTGTCCCCCCTGCTTTCCACGCCCATGACTCCTGTAGTCACCAACCCTGCTTTGCGACTGACACATTATCACATACAGCGTTATTTAACCCTCTGCTGACAGCATGATGCCTCCAGCAGGGATGTAAGTCTTCAGGGATTTCCCTGATTTCAGGGATTTTCATGTTCCAAAAACCTATACATTCCTATACAAAACCTATGTTTAAGGGGTTCTTTTCGAGCATTTCAGGGATTTTGGTGCTTAGTGACTTCCATCCCTGCTCCAGATCCATGATCCATTCTCATCCTGATGCAGCGCTGGAGAGAATCATAGGAGCATCATGCTGACCTTTCAGAAGTGTATGATCAAACCCATATGGTCGTCATGATACATGTATACAGTCAACCCTCACTACCACGACCCTCTGATTCCTCAGATCCCTCATTACCTCAGACAGAAAATCGGGAACTACTGTACCTCTATGTTTTCTATTATTATTTGGACTTAACTCCTCAGATACTTTACTTCCTCAAACATATTTCATACTATTTTCCATACCTGAGGAAACAAGGGCCGTTAATAGCCGTGGTGAGCCCTTGTTACACAAGGGGCAGCACACAGTATGTAAGATGTGGTGTCCTCAGAATGTTGTTACACAAGGGGCCGCACACAGTATGTAAGATATGGTGTCCTCAGAATGTTGTTACACAAGGGGCCGCACACAGTATGTAAGATATGGTGTCCTCAGAATGTTCATCTTTTAAAGGCTGATATTGCATTGATGCATCAAGGCTATTCAGAGGCGTAGGAAAAGGGGGCCTAGCCCCCCCCCAATCAAGTTTGAGTATGTTTGCCCCCCCCAAAAAAAAAAAAATAAAAATAAGAGACTGCCAAGAATTCCTAATGAATTGAACAAGAAGCTAAAACTTTGCATCTCAAATTAGATTGATATAACAGGGGAAATGGGGACATGGGCTTCAAATCAGATCTAAAATTCATCAAAAATTACTTTTCTATACAAATATTAAATAGGTAAGTATAGGCGCTATTACGCTTGAGCCGACTATTCAAGGTGGTTGAGGTGTGGCCCCTGCTGGGCACCCCCACAATGAAGATTTGCTTCCTACGCCTCTGCTATTGATTGACATTAGGCATGAGTGAGTGTTCTAGGATCACTTCCATTCACGGTGCTGACCTAGCCCTATACCGACTTAGCTGGTTTGATTAACAACCAATGAAATGACACCAAGTATTCACTGCGGTCCTCTTGGGAGGCAGGTGGTACCCATCTGATAACTGCTATCAATGATAACCGCTGGTAATCAGCTTTTGCAATGGCGGCGCCCATGGGACAATCCGCCACCTCGGTATTGGCTTTATGCCCTCCTGTGCGGTCGTTATGATGCACCAATGAAGTGCAGCACTTCATTGGTGCATCATGACAAATAATGGGCATGATACAAAAATACACTAGCGGACCCCAAAGGGTTAATGTTTCTGCTCTATAGAGCAAAGAACCTGTGACCATCCGCTCCCAATCACGTCTTTCTTTCACGTCAACCACGGGGTCAGTACTTAGCTATGGATTATCTCAGTTTGAGGTATTTGATGGAAATTGACTCTAATCACAATTTCTATGTTCCAGGGTTCCCTCTCTTTCACCTGAACAAAATAATTCAGTCAGAAGGTCTGGAGGACATAGATCAAAGAGAAAATTAGTGCTAATTTTGCTAATGGGGGAAAAATACATTGCATATGGAAGGCGATTGTGTGTGACAGGTTACTGTAAGGTACCACAGATCCCTGTATATAGGACGCACCCTTATACATGTACCCTAATCTCCAGCGTAGAAGGTGCAGCACGCGTAGAAAGCGCACCCCCAACTCAGAGACAGCCTTTTTATGTAGAAGGCGCACCTACCTCTTCTGGATCGCTTTATGAAAAAACCCGCGTATAAGGCGCGCTCCCCCCCCCCAACTCACAGGGGGGCTGTTTCGTGTCTGCCGGATTGCTGGCTCTATGAGTTCAAGCTGTCATCGGCACACGGTCAGCGTAATGCTCCAAAGTACCCAACTATACATGTTATGAACTCATAATTAACATTAGATTAATATATAAAGGTTACCTATCGATTTTGGGGTGTTTTCCTTGGCCACATCAATGAGTCTCCCAATTGAAAGTCAGAAAAAAACCCGCGTATAAGGCGCACCCCAGACTCAAGGCAATGTCCCTCCTGCGTATAAGACCCAGCAGCATTTTGTTTGGCGTATAAGACGCGCCTTATATGCGGGAGATTGCGGTAGTTCAAGCAGATGCTATAAAATGAGCAGAAATTGAAGTGTTCATGGATTTCACGAATTTTCAAGTTCTAAAGACAAATACATTTCTATACAAATCCTATATGTAAGCGTTTCTATTTGAGCTTGTCAGGGATTTTTGTGCCCAGGGACTTTCATCCCTGAATAGAGTGCAATTGGGTCTTGAATAAGAGCAGTTTGGTATGTAGTCTATGTAAAATATCCTCACTTATAAGACGTGCATAGACTTTGAGGCTATCCTGTACGGCGTAGCTAGGTTCGTGGTTCATCTTTGCATATAAGCCGCGTCTTATACACCAGGTATTTGGGTAAATCCCACCCAGCCCCTATTCTCTCCTCATAAGGTATACTCCACCCCTCTCCCCACCTGTCTAATATACCTACATGCCGGCCGTCTATAATTACCTGATATTGACTGCTGCTATTGATTATTACCCAGAACGCACCCCACACTCAACAGGTGCCCTACATAACATTACACCAGAACCCTTCATAACAATACAGTAATATCTGGACCACAATAGACGTTAAGTTCCCCTGCGTCCCACCAGGTGCTGTGTGACGTCATAATGACGTTACAATGACGTAGATTAATCCGTCCAGGTGTGTTAAGTCTCCGGTAGGGGGCAGGTGGGGGCACGGACCTCCCATGGGGTGGTACCTGTGATTAGCACACCGGATAATATCTAGTGTATGGTGGGGTTCGTGCCTTTAGGCCTACATTCAATTGCACTATTCTTTTCTGTTATCGATCACAAATTAATGGGAAGGGGTCTGTGTGTGGTGGTGGTGGTGGGGGGGGGGGGGGGGTCAAACTGGATATCACAGAACTCAGAATGTATTTATAAGTTCAGACCCACACTGCCACAAAGAAAATTTTGAGCTGATTGATTTCAGAAAAGTGAAAATGCGAACAATTCTGGTGCATTGGGTTCTTTTTTCTTACAAACCTGTTATATGACTACTGCTACCTACAGGAGTTGAAAACAAAGTTTCATAGTTGGGTGCCTCAATGTGACTTCTGTTCGTCCAGGGGGATTCCCTGGGATGAATCTAAGCCTTAAGCACTAAGAAAGTCAGATCCTGAGTTCTGCTCCAGGGCCAGCCTGTCAGCAAACCTAAATCAGGGATACAAGACTTCAGGGCTTGTCCACACTATAGGGCTTGTCCAGATTATAGTGGTTTTCAAATTCCAATGACCTATACATTCTGGTATTTGAAAGTATTTAAATTGAAAATGCCAGGGATTTTTTTCTAGTCAAGTCACTTTATACCTCGAGCTTTCATTATACGTCAGGCCTAAAAACAAATCAGTTGTTGCATTACACACTGACCCGATGCGCAGTACGTATCAAACCACTATTTTGTACAATATATATACCATAATCTCCCGCGTATAAGGCGCACCTACAGTTTTGCAAAATTCTCAAAAAAAAAGAAGAAAATTTCATAACTTTGGTTCCACTGAATGAATTTTCAAAATTCAAGAACCTATGTGTAGCTTGGGCCACCCCGGACCCTCCTGGGCCCCCTTATGTCCTATAATGACCAAGGGGGCATGTAAGATATCAAAAGAAAGGTCTTGGTGTCCCCCTTGTGGATCCAATGAGAACTAAAAACCCCGTATAAGATGCACCTTATACGCGGGAGATTACGGTGTGTGTGTATATATATATATATATATATATATATATATATATATACCGTAATCTCCTGCATATAAGACGCAGTGTGCATATAAGACGCACCCCTAACTTGCCAATGGCTGTTTCGCGTATAAGATGCACCTCTTAAGGCAGAATTTTGTAAGATTAGTACATTTCTATAATAAAAAAAAACTCGCGTATAAGACGCAGCCCAACTTGAGAAATTCCTATAAGATTCACCAGGCATTTGTTTGGCGTAGAAGACGTGTCTTATACGCGAGAGATTACGGTAGTTACCGGTTCTTTCATGAAGGGCAGAGCATTTTTATGGTACTTGTACTATAATGTGTCCCTGGTAGCTGCATGACATCACATATAAAGCCTACATCGACTTAAAGGATGATGTACTGTGTCTGACAATGTTGACATAACACAAGGAAACTTGGGACGTAAAAAGATGAATCATTGGTGTATAGGCGTCGTGTTTCCATGGTAACCCGTCGTTAAGGACAGCCGTTGCCTGGTTACCAGGTGTGGCGCGTGTCACAGCTGTTACAGACCACCATAAAGAGGCTCATTTCACTTTGGTCTCTGTCAATAAATATACTCATAAACTAGACAGTGAAATTGTGCAGGACATTGTCGTGAAGAAGGAAAAAAAATTATAAAAACGGAAAGAAAAAGGAGACAAATCACTAAGCCGAAGTAAGGGGGCGACTTTATCATGAGTCAGAGCCAAAAGACATGGGTAGGTTAATGTAAAGACGATCGCATTCCTTGAGACGTCCATCCAACAAAATCCCCATTAACATTGGTTTTGCCGCTACTACCAGCCGCTAGATTCAATGCTCATCACTGATTTGGTAATGTTGAATCAGGTAGCTAAGCCTTCCACAGTCATTTTGTTGGATAGATGTCTCAAGGTATGTAAACATCGTAAGGTTAATCTACCCTATCCTAGACATGACGAACAGGCCACTCATAGATGTTAGCATAAAATGAAGGTTTCCAAGCAAAACTCTGGAAGAAGACGAGAATGGCCAATGTGTTGTCAGTCCGATTTAGGAAAACAGGCCTTGGAATGGCCGTCAACAAGTTTGGCTTAGTTAAAGGGGACACAGGTTGGTACTTGAATGGTGTTTGTGAGAGACTGAGACTGATAAAATCTGACACAAGAGACAATCACGGCCACATGACCTGCACGAGAACTGACGAGACCTGCCATTCCTGCCCCCCCCCCCCTCTTTTCTCCAAGCAAAAGATATCTCACATAATAGCTAGATCTATAGTAAAACAGTTAAAAGAATTAGGGTAGGAAATTTAGATTAATTAATGCCGGCTGTAAATGTTCATACCTTTGGATGCGAGCTTGACGTGTAGGATCCCAATTAAGATATAATCTAGAAACAGACCCATCTTCACTATTAAACCCTATCTGACCCTTCCTAACATAAAGTTTCCCCTACTGACACTGTTCCTCTTTGTTAGTCTACATTAATCCACAGCTCAAAACCAGCTGTGAAGATGTGATGCAGGTGCTTTGCCGAGTAAATCGCCTCTTTGGGATGTATCAACTCATGGTGTTAGCATGATACTAGAAATTGAATGCAGCCCTGGTGAGTAACTCGCCATGGCTGCATTCATGCATCATGATGACCTATGTACATTACCATGTATCGTGTCACCTTTAAATAACTAAAGTGAAAACCACATAGCCAGGACCCAATCATAACACATTTAAGAGAAATAAGAAATAAGGATGTACTAAATGGTGCATTTTGTATTAGAAAAGCCTATAATAGATTGAGGGAAACATGAAAATGGGATTCACTATATGACATTAACAAAGCCAATACATTGTATACTTATAATACCAATGGAGCGTGTTTTATTTTGGCAGACGACATTTTACAGGTGAAAGTGGCTGGAAAAATAGAGAAGAAGTCGCGTGCCGACCTCCCACATGGCGGTATTGACGCGTCTGGTGTTGAGTTACATGTCAGGTCTGGGTTTGTTGGCGATTTATTTCAGATTTACGACATAAAAATGGGTTTCCGATTGCAAGTTGGGCGTTCCCCGCTGATGAAATATTGACAGTTTACAGGTCCCACTTCAAACAGGACTGTAGAGCCTTTTTCAGGCCATCAGTCCCCCGGGATCAGTCCCATAAAATAACTGCACTTGACTTAACTACCGTATTAGCCTCTATAAGCGCCGGGTCTTTGAATAAGCACCGGGTCTTTGAATAAGCACCGGGTCTTTGAATAAGCACCGGGTCTTTGAATAAGCACCGGGTCTTTGAATAAGCACCGGGTCTTTGAAAAAGCACCGGGTCTTTGAAAAAGCACCGGGTCTTTGAAAAAGCACCGGGTCTTTGAATAAGCACCGGGTCTTTGAATAAGCACCGGGTCTTTGAATAAGCACCGGGTCTTTGAATAAGCAGAGATTGGTTCAAAGATGCTAAGGAAGATCAATTGTGGTATGTGTACTCGTAGGGAATGAATGTTCGGCCCATGAGTTAAACGTCTGTCCATTCAACTCAATATTCTTTTTCAATTCAAAAGTACCTGAAAATTCAGTGGTTGCTGCAGCATGACAATTTTTCTCACTGACCCTCTAACACTCATAAACAAGACAGTGAAATGGTGTGTCAGTGTATGACACACATGTACATACAATGTGAGGGCCACTGATGGCCCCCATTGTCAGTCCACATCCATCAGTCAACCTTCAGGTCTCACCAAACTGAATGGTTTATACAATGTATCTCACCTCCTACACCAGAACGAGGCCATCACAGGTCACACGGAGGTCACACAGACGCTGTGAAAAACTTTATTTGAATGGTGTTTGTGAGAGAATAACTTTATTTGTGGAAACACAAGGGTTAAGTTTGGTCTTAAATAACCACTTTCCTATATTACCTGCTTTATATCAAGGAGTATGTGTGTGTCCCCTTTGTAAAACAAGGTCAATCTGTATCAAGGGCACAGGGGCTTTGAAGTTTGACAATTTGGAATACACTATATGCTAAGGCTTGAATAAGAGCCGGGTATGGACTATTTGAAATCAATTAGTGCTTAGGCGCTTATACAGGCTAAGTGGGTATAATAAAAAAAGGTTGTAATTTCTTACTATAGTGTATATATACACGTACAAACCAGAGTTCTTGTAGACTAGTAACGTTAGTGGTATACAAGGTTTCTGACTTCAGGAAGACAGTACAGCTGTAGTCCCTCTGAAATGGTTCATTAGCAATGGCTTATATGTTTTACGGTACTAATCAGTGGGTACTAATAAGTCCTTTGATCCCCACCCCATATGCCAGCTCAATGTAACAGTCCTGGGCAGTGTGTAAGGGGATCACAAGCACCTTGACCCATGGATCAAACTGAAGGTCATAGTCAGTGGAGGAGTGGGAGAGGATAGGTTTGTCCACTTAATACATCCTTCATCATCTCATCTACCCCACTGACAGGTACCGTAATCTCCCGCGTATAAGACGCGTCCTCTACGCTAAACAAAATGCTGGGGAGTCTTATAGGATGTACTGAAATTGGGGGTGCGTTTATACAAGGGGTAATTTTACTATAGAAATGCACTGAATTTACAAAATTGGTACCTAAGAGGTGCGTCTTATACGCAAAAATGCATGTGCTGAGTTTGGGGTGCGTCTTATACACGCAGCGCGTCTTCTACGTGGGAGATTACGGTACTATATATACCGTAATACTTCACGTATAAGGTGCGAGGATGGACCCTTGGTGCGCCGTAGAGAACAGGGATGTAATTTTTCAGAATTTTGTCTGATTTCAGAATTTTTTGAATCAGATGTGTCTAATAGATTTAACCAAATTTCCTTTCTTGCATCAAAGTTTTGTTAATGTTTTACTGTAAATGCAGGATTTCTAAATGTGTCTTCAGAATTTGTCAAACAGTCTCACTTACATCCCTGAGAGAACCAATCAAAGTTAGCCTTGTTACAACCCACAGGCGAGAGATATTAAAAATGCTCTAATCTCATGCGTACAAGGCGCATCCCGCGTATATGACGCACCTAGAGTTTTAGAGAACGCTCAAACATTTTTAAAAAATCATAACTTTTATTCTTCTGAATGGATTTTCAAAATTCAAAAAACAAAATCCCCGCGTATAAGACGCGCTTATACACTTGAGATTAAGATATATTAGAATTGAGCTAGTCCAAATAAATTCTCTTGTGTGCCCTATTGGGTCTAAGGGGGACTGGAGCTGGTTTCTGGCGACATGCACTGATAGGAGGTGATAAGATGGAACCATATTGTCCCTGAAAATGGTTGTTATCCAGGAAAAGGTACCCACCGTACCATGTCTTATTGATCAGCATGTTTTCCACTTTTAGAAGAACCAGCAAAATTCCAACAATTCGAGCTCCGTTATAATCTCTATGTCTTGCCGCCCTTTGTTAGCTTATTTAGACTTTAAGGGAACCAGAATAGCCCCAGACATAGTCTCCCCTCTCCCCTCCTCCCTCAGTTTCTAAGTGACAGTCCAGACATCGAGGAGACAGGATTCCCCCTGGGCGATATTAAGTGCACCTGCAGGGTTATTTTCTCCATACCAGGTAATTGCCCAGCAATAAGCCTTGACCACCAGTCTGGACAATACCTTCAATTTGCTGCCGGCTTGGCTCAGGTACATCCTTTCTATTCCTGATATTGGGTGCAAAGTAATTAGAATTGGTCAAAGATAGTTTGGTACAGTGCTTAAACTTTTAAAGGTGGACAGGTAGACATGATGCATGCACGCAGCCCTGGTGAGTGGGCATCAGTGTATTGGTGTGTTATGGCAGGCATCATTTGGCCTTTAAACCTTCATCGGTCCCCAATACAACAGTACACCATACAGGAAACAAACAGTTTGACCGAACGATTCGACTGACAAATTTGAAAGAATTTGATTGCATTCTATTGGACAGAATTCGAGAAAACTGATTTCTTCATGGTGGGTTTCAGCATGTCCCTTATTATAATATGGCTGACCCTTACTCCCTTTGAAAATTAATGCAGCAGCGGCCCTTAAAAATCTAAAGGGTTATTGTAATTTTACTGGAGCCTTCCTAGACTGTAGTATCAAACCCCGCCTTGTTCACAATGGTAGCTTTGCTCCCTTCAACACAGCCTTGAACTTCCAGGCCCTACAGTGGGCCTGGAAGATTTCTTATTAAATCACTGCAATGCCTTCTCTAAAATGATCCAGGATCCTGGATCATTTTCTAAGGTAGTGGCCTCACTGATTGGTGCATTCCCCTATGTGCTAATGAATATTTATGAATGAAGCTTGTTACCCTGTGACCATATCTGTTGCAACTTAACTACTAGAACCAGCAGGCTCGGCTCAATGCAACTACAAAACATGGGCTTAGGCTGGGATTGAACTCACGAACCCTGCATTTGGAAACCTCTGCTCTCCCAACTGAGCTAGCCAGGCAATCAATTTACCAGCAGCCAAGGGAATGACATATTCCCTTGGCTGTAGGGTTATGGTTGGGATAAAGCATCGGTAGGTTTTTAACACCTGCTTCAACCTGTTGAAACGTCAGCGGATCTATAATAAATCTCCCAGACTGTATATAGTACAGTCTGGACACGTCTGAGACTGCCTTCAATATGGAGTTTGGTTTGCCTGAAGGTGTCCTGCGTCCCAGCAGCACTCAACATCGGGTGTACATCCAATTTGAAGGGCTTTTGGGGCTGGAATAGGATTGTCGTGATGTCAAAAGCCCTCAGGCAGAGAAGGTCCCAGCCTAAGCCTCTGACTCTAAGTAAACACTCGGACCTAACTCAAGCCTTCTTTTGTGACCCATAGCTTTACAAGTAGACATATTGCATCAGTCTAGCTATGATATAGCTGTACTGACGCCCAGTCGTATAAGTTTATCAAGGAACTATGAGTTTATTCATATTTGAATGTAAAACTTACTAAAATGGCCCCATCTCCGGTTCTAATGGGCGGATTTTAAAAATTCTTTCACCATTAGAAAGCTATGATCATGCCAGGCTATTGTGGCCATTAAGATTCTATGTCGGCTTTTGCTGGCGTCCCGTCGTCATTTCGGCATCACTGGAAAGTTTCACTCAGAAAGGCAATTTATAACTGTCAGGAGAAGTGCATTCTAACCGGATTAGGGAGAAAGCTTTCAACAAATGCACCGTGAAAGGGGTAAAGTTATTTTTACTAATGACTTTTGAAAGTTCAATAGCAAAGCAAAGTATAGGGCAGAGATACTACTTTTCCTGGTTTGCCAGGAAATTCTGGTATTGGGTACTAAGACATTTTGGATTAAACTGTGTTAAACTCCTGTTGAAAGGTGTCCTAAATTGTAAGTTTTGCTATTTTTATGGGACAGTGACTGGCATTTCTTATAGGGCCAAGAAAAATATTTCATGTGTTTCCAGTTACATGACTCAAAAACCTATGGTCGGTAGGTCGGATTTTCTTTTTCTTATTTATTTATTTGATTTTGAATAGAAATCTGTAGGCAGATCTATCTGATTCTTTGATTTTACAATAAAAACGTAGAAAACTTTATGAGAAATGTGAAACATATGCAAAAGACATGTCCAATGAAGCTATTAACTGAACACTCAAAGATTATATTCATGAAAAATCATGAAACAATATGGAAAAAGTTCTCAAAAATTCTTTAAAATTCTCTAAATCAAAAAAAAATGTAGGGTCGGCCCTGTTTTGGAAACCTTTTTTTTTTTTTTTTTGTGGGGGGGGGGTCCAGGGTTTAGTGTTGAGTTGGTACGTTGGTACAGAGTTTTCCTGGTTTTTGATTCTAAGGTTTCTGTAATAAATCATGTTAGATTCCTGGGGAAATGTGTCTCAAGTCCAGTTTTCCTGGTTTTTGTCGACCAGTGAGTGGCATCTCTGTCTATGCGCCCTATACCGACTTAGCGTGTTATGGGTGGCGCCCTCCTGTCTAGCTGAAGCTGGGTATCAGCATGTGTTTTACACTGGTTATAGGGTACAGATATGTAATACCTGGTGGGAATCCACTCTGTCCCACCATACACACAAAAGTACTACCGTAAACTCCCGCGTATAAGACGCGTCCTCTAAGCCAAACAAAATGCTAGGGCGTCTTATAGCTTTCTCTCAAGTAAGGGGTGCGTCTTATACGAGGGGTAATTTTACTATAAAAATGTACTGGATTTACAAAATTGAGCCCTAAGAGGTGAGTCTTATACGTGAAAATGCCTCTGCTGAGTTTGGGGTGCGTCCTATATGCGCAGCGCGTCTTCTACGCGGGAGAATACGGTATTATTGCTCATTAAGTAGCACATAGTGGCTTAAGAATATAATTACAAGTTAAAGGTATTGTTAGTGTGGCTATTTCTTATCACACTTGCAGGTGTGGAGTTTACTCCATTTGGCACTGTTAAGGCTTAACTAAATCATTTGTTTGTTGTTGTTTTTTTCCCATCAGTATTTCTCCCTGTATAAGAATATGTCACACAGTTTACCATTTTTGGACCATGGACAATATTTCAGGGTTTTTTTCCCCCATTTGTGTACAGCTTCTAACTCGATTGCTGCAAATTCCACATCTAATTCAATCAAGTTTCTTTTCAGAAAATGCCCAAAACATGTAAAATTCCATACTTTCTGTGTACCAGCCAGGATCGGACATCTCTGCTTGTACCAAACAATACCGGTATTTTAATATCTAAAGACTCAGATTTCACATACTCGACCGATTATACATGTCTATTGAATCCAACTGTTGTTGACACTAGACCCACATAATCATCAAATTTTTGACATTCCTGCTGGCTGAGTTAAAACAAGTTGCCAACATGGGAGGGTATTTAGAGCAGTTATTTGGCACACAGATGTCAGTGTGTCATCTCGTGGCACCGACATGCCATAACAATCACCTCATTAATCCTTCAATGGCTGCTGATGCATTCATGCATCATGCCCATTGGTTGTCATGATGAGTGTTGCATTCATGCATCATGCTGGACCGGAGTAAATGCAAGGTATTGGAAAGGCTCAAAGTCATAACGTCAGATTAACAATGTAATCCCCCTCCCTAGCCCAGTCTTTAACTCGTTATGGACCGCTGCTGCAGCATTGCATCATGCAGAGATTCGTCTATTTTCAGAGGTTCCGAGGCCCGTCAAATTTAGACTTCAGTGCAGTTTCACATGTTGAGAAATGCCTCCACTTATAAAATATTCAAGGGCCCTACAATTTTCAGAGGTTTGACCAACACCCAACGGACATCTCTGATCATGCCCATTGGTCGGCATGATGCACCAATGAAGTGCTTGCAAGCAGACTCAGCAGCACTTCATTGGAGCCCCAGGCCCACCCTCCCTGGGAGTACCAACATCCATAAGTGGAGGCTCCACTACGCGATTTTTTGGCACGTTCTCACTAACTGCTATCCCTATAGTGCCTAAGCTAAATCTCTAGGGCATTAAGCTAGGGATCCACTGGTGCGAGTTTCTTGCGACTTGCACTCGTGCGTATTTTCTCGCAGAAGGCGTTCCAGCAGTGGATATGCTGCTGCGAGAAACTTCATGCGACGTCGGAGCGGCGTGCGACGACATTCGCAAAAATCAAAATTATTTGATTTTTGCGAGTGCTCTGCAAGAAAATACGCACGAGTGCAAGTCGCAAGAAACTCGCACCAGTGGATCCCTAGCTTTAGCCTATTAGACTTTGGAAGCCGCCATCTTGGTAAGGCCCCCGACTCCAGAGCAAGGCATTCTGGGTAAATTTCTTATCAGTCTCTAGAACAATGCTCAGTGAAAATACTGATAAGCTGCACACTACCCCATATCTTAATCATCCTAATTATCTCTCTATTGTTTCATGTGTGAAAGAAGGTGATAACCCAGATAAGAGACAATTCCCTGATTGGCTTACCTGTGGTGTTAAAGACACATTTCAATGATCTATTGCTCTTTTATTTCAAATATTTAATCCATTTCTAGACCATCTACATAAAGCTGTTGATGTGGAGAATCCACACATGTGATTTATAGAAACATCACATGGATGGTAATTAATTGGCAGGTTGTCAAACTAGCCTATACAAAGAGGCCAAGTGATGATCTAGCCCCCGACTATATGAACCATCTAGCTGAAGCTCTCAGTATTAGCAATGTGTTCGTCCCGTAATTAGCATGATGAATGTATTCGCGGCACTAAAAGGGTTCTTCACATTGGGAGTTAAATAAAAATGAAAGGAATGCCCCCATATCGAACCTCATAATGAGCCATATTCCCCACTTTGTTTTTCTCCCAGTTTTACTTTATGGAATACGCAACGCTCACTAGGCCTAAAAAAAACTTTAATGTCTCAATAAGTGCCAAATATCAGATGTTCCAAACTGCCCCCCAGAAAAGTTAAGGCCAAAAAATTAGGGTCGGTAGCGTTACCTGAACACAACAATTTTGTAGGCCCTATTTTAATGTAGTAAGCTGCTGGTGTATATAAGAGGGGATATCAGTCTGCTATCTGCCCTATTCCGACAGGGGCGTAGGATAAGGGGGGGGGCCAGGGGGGCCTGGGCCCCCCCAATCATGAAGGAGGTGGGGCCTGAGTATGTCTGGGCCCCCCAATATTTTCCAAGAACTCATAAACACAAAGGAAAAGAAGCTAAAACTTTACATCTCAAATTAGATTATTATGGTGATGTCATAGGGAAAATGGGGGTCTGAGCCTAAAGTCAGATCCAAAATTTACCAAAAGTTACTTTTCTGTATGAATTCTATATATGCATTATATAGACGCCATCACGCATCAGCCGACAATTCAAGGTGGTCGCGACGGTGCCCTCGCCGGGCCCCCCAATGAAGATTTGCTTCCTACGCCTCTGTCCGACAACTGGATTGCTGCTTCATCTTATGGTCTAGATTTAACCCCTTATAGGCTGTTTATTTTCATCTTCTTTTTGATTATTTTTTGATATAAAGTAATATGTAGAGTGAGTAACCACATTGCAATAGACTGAAGGTTTAATAAAAGACACATGTCCGGCTCCCCATTGACTTCTCAGGTTCTCGCTGGTAGTTATTGGTTTAAGGGTAAATAAATACAGAAGGGTTGGGCACAATATTGATCAAGTAGAAACCGATCAGACTGTATGAGACAGGAAGGACGAGGTTGAGATCTATAACTACATGTCTAATGTGGACCATACATCTCCATAATAGACATCCCCTGTCATCCGGGACACTAAATGGAGGAACTCTCCTGTCTAGGAGACCAGTAAATAGAGGCGGGAATCATAACTCCCAGCCTTCATCATGGAGTCATGTGATTATCAAACTGACCAATGGGCAGCCACGATAGCCCACATGCTAAAAGCTGCGTTCCCGTACAGCCCTTAGTGTAGCCCCCATAGATTACACATAAAAGACGCAGCATTCTGAAGCACTGTTCTGGACAGAATGGGGTCTGTCTTGGATCAATGGCCAGTCCTCAAAACGTCTTCCTATTTAGGGTGATATAGAACTCAGTCGTCTTATAAAGCTAGGCTATCAGAGAGATATTCCTCTATGTGCCATGAAGCATGTATGATTGTTCTACAGATATGACACTGCACGTAAAAGGGTCAAAGTCTCTCTTGTAACGTGTCTTTTATATCATAGACGTATATCAGAAATGGGCCCAAGCAACCAGTGGCGGGAAAACAGAAACCACTGGGTTGGAAAGTGGACAAGGCCTGATCAGTGGCACTAGGGAAGGATTATTTGGGTGGTTGGTGGAATGAGAGGGGGGGGGGTGGTTGTGGAGACAGATCAGTCTGCCAAGAGGAGTAATTTGTTTGTGAAGTGGTCATTTTTCTAAAAACAGGAATGATGGAAGGTTATTAGGCCACATCAAGTAAAAAATTTGGTCTATGGATTTTCTGTTTTAGAAAAAGAGGTGGAGGGCGGAATTTTTATTTTATTTTTCTAGGAAAATTTATTTGTCTATGGATTTCGCATAGCCAAAATGTGGAAAGGGCGATTTTTTTTTGGATTTTTTTTTGTGGCAGGGGGTCCCTTGCTGAAAATGTTCTTTTTTTTCCTAAGTGCAGAATAGGCCTATATAATGAAACCGATGACATCTTTACCTATCCAATAAGTGGTCTGCCATTTCTGTACTTTTATTGATCGATCCTGTAAGCTCTTTGAAAGTAAAATAATTGTGATTTCCCAGAAAATGATGTGGGCCGAATCCATAGACCAATAAATGTTCTTAAAAAATTAAAATTTGTATTTTGGAAAATATTGTGCGGGAAATCCATAGACCAATATTTTAATTTGGTGTGGCCTCATGCAGATTTTTTTTTTTGCCTCTTCCCCTAAGGAGTTTGAAATCGTGTTTGCAACCTGTCACCCTGTCTTTTGGCTAAAGATTTGTGTAATGTTTTTTAGACTCTCCACTACTTACCCTCAGATCTACTAATATATCTCTATCCCTCATTATTATAGAAAGAAAGTGTCAATTCCCTTAACAACCCACCTATTTTACAAACAAAACAGCTTGTGAATGAAAAGGTTGTAAACAAGTGTAAGTACAACTAAAAATTCCTTCAACGCATATCGAAAGATCCATCAGTTGTAAGAAATACCAGATAGATTACTTTTCTCTTCCCCTCGCTGAGCTGGGCAATTACTCACTTTTGTCCAATTTAAATACGATGAATTTCTTCCAGCCGACTATTCTTCCTCTCATTTCTGGCCATTCATCAGACAAAATTACAATTGACTGCAGCCAAAAGATGAATTATTGTGCTGTAAGAGTTTAATCTTCTACTAATGAGCTCTCCAAGCATAGACGGTGGTCGTCTTGCTGATTAACGTAAAACCTCTGGGGTGCTACCTCGCCTTCGCCTATAAGTCACTTGTTAAATCCAGGATGACTCTGTAAGCCACTATTGTTTTATGGTACTTTCTCCACCAAAGATAAGTAGATTGGACCAGAAAAAATTGTATCTATGCAACATCTAAACGAATGATAAATATACAAATATCCAAAATGAATAAATAAATAAATAAGAAATGAAAATAAAGAAATAAAGAAGGAAAAAAAAAAAAAAAAAAAATCATCCCCCTTTCATTCTGCCCCTATGTCAGCCCTCCACAGACCACCCCTGCCCTCTGCCGACAGACGGGTGTACTACTAATGGGGTTGTCACAATGTTGTGTCAGGAGTTGAGATGAGTGGTGCCTTAACTTAAAGGCGCACACTACTGGCCTGTCCTCTCTCCAACACCAATAGTTGACACTCGTCTAGGTCATCCACACACTCCCTTCAGAAGGTGGAGAGTTTATTCGAGAGTTTGTCAATTGTGTGTACACTATCAGGTATGGGTACGTACTGTTTACAGCGCCACCCTCTACTGGAGTCCGTTCAATGACTGAATGAGAACGTGAGCTGTTATTAGAGTGGTATGGGCAGCCTTAACATAAGGGAGTGGTCAGGGTGAGAGGGGGACATAGACACTTTTGACCTCTCTCGAGGGAGAGGGCATACGAAAGTTTAGCCTCTTTATATCAAAGAGGGGCGTGAAAACTTGCATCTAACAAAAAGATTTTGGCCACCGTTAGGGTGGGGGGAGTAAATACTTTTTGCAAGGCTGCTTGAAAACTCACCACCCCCAACCACCTGTTGATAAATAATGACTACTCCCTACACTGTAGGAGCCAGGAGGAGGAGCCTGGCCCTCCCCCTCTCCTCCCATCTCTTAGGGTACATTTGTGAACAGGGTACTCGACACTCAACTGGAAAAATAAAGTGTTTTCTTAACTCCACCCCCTACTGTACTCTTAAATGATGTTAGTCTAATAAGTGAGATTAAAGTTGAGATATTCTGTTGGCCCTCCAATCCCATGTCTTTTTTATTTGTCTGTGTACATTGACAACAAATCAACAACTTCAGTCTTCAGCATTGACCTACCTGAATGTGGTGTGGTCATTTAAATCTTAACCCCTTAAGGGCCGCTGGTGCATTCATGCATCATGCCCATTGGTCATCATGATGCACCAATGAAGTGCTGGCGAGACTTTTCACCAGCACTTCATTGGTGCATCATGGCGAGCCTCTGGGACTTTCTATATCAAACCCTGTAGGGTCATCATGATGCATGAATGTAGCCCTGACGAGTTCCTGCATTCATGCATCATGACGACCAATGGGCATAATGCATTAAATGCATCAGCGGCCCTTAAAGTGTAAACCGAGTCGTGACAATTATGCATTGAAAGATTTAGCATTTCTATTTGTATCCTACTCTATGATTGTAGTGGTATCAAGTGTACTAAATCTCGTTTTCCCTCTTTCTAGGTGAGGCCCTTGAATTTAACACCATGACCTTGGTTTTACCAAGTATCAGATAAGTACAAAAGACAAAAAGGTAGACTTTATCAGGTCTTGATAAGTTTTTATCCGTTTTTAAAGCCATAATTACGGTGTGGTTACTATTATACACCCACAGTGCCCTGATTATGAGATGGCCAGATAAAGATAGTGGTTTCTGACGTTAATATAGTAGTAAATGCTTACTAAGCTGAGCATTAGATAATTATTAGATAATTTGATACATATTATCTGACCCCTGAGTCTATCAAATGAACACCAGGGAAGCATAACAACAAACAATACTCAGGGACGTAAGTCTTCAGGTTTTATCAGGATTTCCTGATTTCTGAAAATTTTGAATGACATGTATTTTCCTTATATGAGTGGTAAGGAGGGCTGTTTAGAAAAGTAGAAAGCTTTTATATCAAGTAAATATATGGCTTCCTGATTTTTGCCCATGCCTGACTTACATCCCTGAATACTACAATCATATGTGTCATATAGTTATAGGTACATGACTATCTTAATCCTTCTTATGCTCTTTACACTTGATAGAATGTTTTGCTATGTCCCTTTGAATTTTCTAAAAGTCCTCTGTTAATTTCCTGAATATCAATAATGTTTGATAAAATCATGAAGGTACATACTTCCCAGGTAAAACGCATGGAAATGTGAACACTGGAAATGTAAAAACCCGATTCATTTACTCAGCATGTATAAAGTTGATGTAGCTATTCTCACCGTCTCAGATCTCAGTTACAATTACTGTCGGGCAAACATTTTTGGTTGCATATACCTCTTTGATGATGTATTGAATTACCGGCCCATTTCTGATATACGCCTATGATATAACAGCACTAAAAGGACAAGTTACTGGAGAGACTTTGACCTTATTACTTGTAGCAACACATCTGTAGAACAATCATACATGCTTAATGGCACATAGATGGACGTTTCTCTGATAGCCCGGCACCATATACCGGATGATATTTTGAGGACAGCCTGATTTGATCATTGATCCAAGACTGACCCCATTCTGGCCAGGACAGTGCATGTCTCAGAACGCTGCGTTTTCATCTATAATCTATGGGGGCTACACTATTGGTCAGTTTGATATCACATGACTCCATGATGGAGGCTGGTACAGTAATCTCCCGCGTATAAGGCGTGTCTTATAGGCCAAACAAAATGCTGCTGGGTCTTATACGTGGGAGGTAAATTGCCTTGAGTTTGGGGTGCGCCTTATAGGGGGGTATCTTTTACTATAGAACAGTACTAAACTAACAAAAATCTGCCCTCAGAGGTGCGCCTTATACATGAAACAGGCCTCCCTGAGTTGGGGTGCCCCTTATAGGCGAGCTGTGCCTTATACATGAGAGATTACGGTAGTTATCATTCCTGCCTCTATTTACTGGTTTCCTAGACAGGAGAGTTCCCGGTTCTATTGTCCTGGATGACAGGGGATGTTTATTATGGAGATGTATGGAGGGAGTATGAATTCTCTTCACATTAGTCAGACATAGATCTCTTCCTCTCCATTCCTGTCTCATACTTTCTGATCTGATTCACCCTGATCAATATTGTGCCCAACCCTTCTGTATTGATTTAGCCAAGAATTAGCAATGTAAGTGTTTAGGATTCTCGGGGATATACGAGGGTTTACGGTAGATGCCGACAGGTGGGCACCGGGCCGTGACCTAGATCTACCTCTCCTTCACCTGGACTGAAGCCAGGTACACCCCCCCCCACACACACACACCTGACATTCATTGCTTTGATCTCTCCAGTAACCCTTTAAGGACCGCTAATGCATCATGCCCATTGGTCGTCATGATGCATGAATGCAGTCCTGACATGTTACATTCATACATCATGCCGGCCCTACAGGATTGATGCGCTCCCGGAGGCTCGGCCTGATGCACCAATGAAGTGCTGGCGAGCAGCCTTGCCAGCACTTCATTGGTGCATCATGCCGACCAATGGGCATGATGTATTAGTGCTTTCATGTCTACCATTAATGACTCCAGTTCAGTGAAGTTAGGCCACGCCTAATTAAACCATGTTAAAATGTGTAACGTCCTGTGTAGTAAAAATATCAATTTGTGTCAGTTTGAGTGAATTTCTGCTCCGTCTTCAGGGTCTGTCTCTGCGCCTTTTCACCCAGTGGCGGACCAGGATGAAGAAAGGCAAGGGTCGAAGCCCAAAAGAAGGGGGGGGGGGCTTCCTACTTCTGTCTACTGGGTTACAAATCTCTCTATTTTTCTTAAACTTAATTGGCTGCATTTTTTCAACATATCCTCAGTTTTAAAAAGTCCTGTTTATTTTTGATTTTTCTGCTAATTTTTTCTTCTAACCTTTAAATGATTTTGTGATTTTTAGTAATGTCTCTCTCATACTCTATGGCCCAGAAGTTTAGAGCCCCACTGTCCCTGCCTGCATCACCCTCCCGGCTGGGGAGGTTTCAAAAACGACTGACTACTGACTGTATATATCGTGGCATACTGCTATGCCTTAGTCCCCTCTGCCTTTCTGTATACAATGTGCTTTTTGCAGCTACGGGCAATCTAAGCAGGAGGCCTTTGTTATAATTTCCTTTAAGATACATAAAAATGTGGTGATTGGCAGCTCAGAAGTACACGTCATGTATCTATATAATCTCATAGCATTCAGGTGGAAATGACTAATTGCAGTTTATAAGATTAGATAATTGATCTTTGTTTTATAGTTCATGTCACCCTCACATGACAGTTCGTTGTCATGACATGCAGTCATTAGTTGCATGGTAATATTACATACCCAGTAAAAGCAGCAACCGGAAAAAGTGTGTGTGTGTGTGGGGGGGGGTGAGCCGTGGAACTTCTGGTGAGTTTTGATATGAGCTATGCATATTCAAAGCTAAAAAGGTTAATTGAGGATGGATGCATCCCCCATGGCGAAGTCGTTGCTACTGAGCATTTGAAGTTAATTAAGTATTATGGTGGCTTTTTACTGCGTTTATACAGTTACGGTTGTAGCAGAAGCACCCTGATAAAGAGATGATACCCATCTCTATACGTGACACCTAAATACAATACACTGACAAGGCAAAGAAAAAAATAATTGTTTGTTTCAGAAACTCCATCCTACAAAGAATAGAATGGTTCGACCCTACAACATTTCTTTTTCTATTCTAAAGCAAATATAGGGTTTTTTGGGTGAGATTAAGTCAATTTTCTCGTCCACAAGTCACAGAAAAGAGTCATTGTTGTAGTTAAAAAGATTTTACAAAGTAGAGAAGAAAAATGTCCGACCTACCCTACCTATTCTTTTTCCAACATATTACCTAAAACACAACTTTTTTTTTTGCCTAATACAAACACATAATAGAGTGAGACCTGAGTGTGACACGTGCATTATGTACCTGCATAGCCACTACTGAATGCTGTATTGAATTCTGGTGATAAATTCACCTGTACAAGCTAGAACGTGTGGGATGGCATATCCAAAGGTCCCTCTTTCTAAAACCTACCTGAGAGGTTCTACAACTATGAAGAATGGCAGACCTATAAATTTGGACCTACATGCAGAGACAAAAAAACAACAACGTATAAGCCACACTTGGTAGGGTAGGGGGGCCTACTTTTATAAGTTTAAAGCTTTGGCAAGTAGAAAGCGTCATCCATGTATCCTACATTAATGCCCCTTTTCTCGTGCCTGCTCACATATTATAATAGAAGCTGCGGCTTATAAACATATTTTTTACTGTTTTCCTTCACAAAAAAAACTCCTAGAGCTGACCTCTGGGTGAGTGGTGTGTAAAGGCTAGGAGTAATCTGGACTGTAGGTCTATTTACCAACAATGATTTATTTACCTCCAGCTGTTTTATCAGTCTCACCTATCACACACCCACCCACCCACTGTATACCCATGACACTCAGTCCTCTACCTGTCCTACTTTTGGTCACCTATGGACCCTCTACCTGGTATTTGAGTACCACACAACCCTATATACACTGATCAATAAGAGTTGTATATAATCAGCATAAGCCATTTCCACTACCATTGGTTAATCTCTGGAAGATTCCCACGCGACATTGAATGTTAGTGAACAAGTAACCAATGGATAACTCATGACGAGTGGGTGTTATCGACGAATAATGACACGAGGCCGTAGGCCGAGTGTCATTATCGTCGATGACACCCACGAGTGTCTACTTATTTTATACCACGAAACCAATAAATAATCAATATTATACCAATAAATTCAAGTTGAAAACAAAAATTATTCCCCCTCCCCGGGACTCGATGCCAGCCATTGTGTGTACATGATCAGTACATACACCTCCTCGCCCGGCAGCGGACAGCGACAGCGCACACGGCGAAAAAATATGCACCCGGACCGGGGCGCGATCCATGTACCTTTGACGGCTGAGCGCAACGTGCTAACCGCTAGGCCACCGCGTCTCCTCCTTCTGCGCGTCTCGCTGTTATGTTTGTGTATAATACACCTCGTCGCCCGGCAGCGGACAGCGACAGCGCTCACGGCTTTGTATCATATCCAGATTTGGTTCGAACCAAGCTTTTCTCGTCGGTCTCTGTGGCGCAATGCATAGGGTGTTAGACTACGGACCTGAGATTGCAGGTTCGACCCCTACCATGGCAATGAAAATTCTGTTGGTTTTAACATGTAACATATGACATGTAAGGACATGAGAGGCGTGCTGTTATCCTGGATAACAGCACGCCTTACATGGATAACAGCACGCCTTACAAAATTGATGTTACAGGCTATAGGTTGTGCAATATCGACAGATATGTGGATGGGAATAGACCCCAAAAAGCACTGTGTAAGCCAGAAATCGTGGTATAAGGATATATAAGGTTGTCAGGGAACGCCATGAAAATTGGAAAACTATATAATATGTTATAGCAAGATCCTCAATTATGATTTTAACCCTCGATTGCAGAAACTTTCCTGAGGCTCACACCTCGATAACCTTTATAAAAATAAAAGAATATAAATGAAATATATAATGAGAATTAAATGATTAAAAAAACAATGACCACGATAGAAAAACCCTAGGTAAGTCAGGAAAACTTTTATTTTTGTAATGGAAAGTCATGAAATTTCAGTGAGAGTTTTGTGAAACAACTACCAGTCACAAACCAATAATCACTCCACAGTAAATAAATAAGGCACCAGCCCATTGACTCAGTGATTGTACCAGATTTGAGCACCCACATGACCAGCAGACCACCAACAATGTGTTGTATTGATTAATAACCATAATTGTAATAACAGAAATCGTGTGTGCTCAGAGGAGGAGGAGGGGGGGGGGTACACATTGTGAATTATACATAGGCTTCATGTGCACCGACAATTGGCCCTTTAAACCTTTAAGGGTCGCTAATGCATTTGTACAACATGCCCATTGGTCGTCATGATGCACCAATGAAGTGCTGGTGAGCATTCTCGCAAGCACTTCATTGGAGCATCATGCCGACCCTCCGGGAGTTTGTGTATCAACCCCTTAGGGTCGGTATGATGCATGAATGTAGCCCTGGTGAGTAACTTGCCAGGACTGCATTCATGCATCATGACGACCAATGGGCATGATGCATGGATGCATCAGTGCATGGCCTTTAAAGTGTTAAAGGCTGCATCATGTCTATCGGTCGTCATGATGCATGAATGCAGCCCCATCAAGTTAGTGTTCATTCATCATGCCGACCTTACAAAGTGCGTGCGGTCGCCATGATGCACCAATGAAGACCTTTATCGTCCATTGATGCATTGGTGGTCCTTACAGTGTTAACCGTGTAATCGTGTTGATTTGTTGTCATGCATTCACTGAATCTCAACGTAAACGGCGCAAATAAGCCGCACCCGTGTATAAGCTTCACCTTGACTTTAGGAGAATGCAGTAAGCTGCAGCACTATGGTACCCATCAGGGGTGTAGGAAAAGGGGGGGGGGGCCCAAAATTTACCAAGAATTCATAATGCATCGAACAAGGAGCTAAAACTTTGCACCTAAAATTAGATTGATATAGCAATGGGATAGGGAAGATGGGGCCCTGAACCTCAAATCAGATCTAAAATTCATCAAAAATCACTTTTCTATACAAATTCTATATAGGAATGTATAGGCGCTATTACACTTAAGCCGACAATTCAAGCTGGTCAAGGTGGGTCCCCCCCACTGGGCCCCCCCAAATGAAGATTTGCTTCCTACGCCTCTGCCCATTCTTGAGTAATGTCTTTATGTATGGAAACCCCTTCAAGTTCATATAAGCCTCACTTTCAGCTCAGGGTTAACCTATAAGCCGCACCAAGGGTTTGCAATGGTCTAGTTTGGGCGAATTTGCTCTACTGCCGGTGTTTTCAGCGCCATGCCGTGTAGTGAGGGACGTGAGAACTGCACTGCGTGTATTAGTGTGAGGTGATTGGTGGTGTTTGCGTGTTCAGGCCATATCTCACAGTCACTGCACAGGTAAATTAATCAACAACCAACTAATGAGCCTCCAGCGTCTGGTCACTGGCACCATGACGTTATATGTCACGACTGACGTCACAGAGACGTGTCTAGGGCACTTTTTTTTTCTCACTGGGTATTACCGCTCTACTCGTTTTGTAATAATTTGACGTTTTCGAGTCATTTCTCAACTCACCTGAACTTCGTGAACAAATTGATAGAAGGGTAAATTAACCTAAAACATCCACATACCTTGAGACGCCCACCCAACAAAATAGCAGTTTCTGTGGGTTTTGCTGCTAGACAACATTACCAGCTGGTTGATTCAATGCTCATCAACGATTTAGCAATGACGATACAGCTCGTGATGGTCATTTTATGGGGTGGACGTCTCAAGGTATGTGGACGTCTTTAGGTTAATCTTCGCGGATACCTTATATAATGCATTGCAAGACTCCTGGCCTAACGGGGCTATCGGGGCAGCATGAGAAGTCACTATCCATGTACAGACCTCAACTTCAGCATGGTTTATGTTGCCATAGAAACAATTAATAGCATAAAAAAGTGGTGGAGTACAGATGACATTATGTGGCAGGGATTTGTAGGGTGAGTCAGGGGTCTGACCTGGGAGGCTGGATCTATGCCAAGAGATGACCACAGATTAGATAGATAATAGACCTTTTTGGCCACCATTCAACCATCGCCGTCCCAACTCTAATTTACTATGCTTGACTGACTACAAGGTGCTGGCTACAGAACCTTTAAGGATGGGGGTGTGGGGGTGAGGTGGGGGGTAGGAATGTCAAGCTGGTTTAACTCTCATTCACTCATTTGTAAGTACCATGGAATGGTATCATATAAAAAATTATGGTTGAATTGTGAACATAATAATATTTATCTCAATATCAGAGACTTCAGCAAGTCCAAATGCCACCGTCTCAATATCACCCCTGTCCATACTCTAGGTCACACGTCTAAAATCAGATTAAAGAAAATGTATAGGAAACTCACTGACTTGGGCCTACTTTGCCTTTTTAAATAGATGTCACGTCCAATGTCCTCATTGATATGTCAGGATACTGTGCGGGTCTGTTGTTGAATATATGTTTGGCCTTTTGATTACCAGTATATATGGAGAATATAAAAACAATAGAAAATACGAGAAAAACAGGCTACCGTAATCTCCCGCGTATAAGGCGCGTCTTGTAAGCCCTACTTCACCTTATAAAAGCTCCCCAAGGAGGGGGTGCGTCTTACAGGCGGGGCACTTTTACTATAGAACAGTACTAAACCCTCAAAAATCAAGCCCCAGGTGGGCCTTAAAGCTTTCTCCTCAACTCAGGGTGCGCCTTATATGCGGGTTGCACCTTATACGCAGGGGATTACAGTAGTGACTGGTTAAAAAAAAGTCTTATAAGAAAATCTATACCTTGGTGGTGGACGAGGAGGCTGTTTTTTCCCCCAACACTCATGGTGCCCACTTATAATATTTGTAAAATATATATTTGCAACCTGTTGGCATACAATCAGGAGTATAGGAAAATAAAAGCTAGAAAACTACCTTTTTGTGCAAGACTTGTCCAGTATCAGTGCCCGAGCACAATAAGGTTTGATTTAGGACAGGGCTGTTGGTATATGTCCATCTACCCACACATTATTGAGAATGGTACATATACCGTAGTTATATCTTAAAACAATAACGGATACTAAGAAAACCCCTGTACCTAATTTGGTAGACATAATGCACCCCCTGTGCATTTGGCTACTGGATAACACATGTTGACGTTCATGTTAACCCTTCGAGGGCCGGATAATGTATTGATACATCCTTTTATTTATTTCATGCGTCATGCTGACTCTACAAAGTGATTCCACCCCTAGAGGTGGGAATGGTCATGGCTCACTAAATGTCATTGTTAAAGTAGCCATAAATCGAGGATCTATCACGCCGCTTCAAAGCAGTAACTCGAAAGGTTTATGTACAGGGATGAAAGTCTTCAGGGAATTCCCTGATTTCAGGGATTTTGAAGTTCCAGGGCCCTATACAGTCATATAGAAACCCAGGTTTTTAGGGCGAATATTGGACCATTTCAGGGATTTTCGTGCTCTGTGACTTTCATCCCTGTATGTAGTGAGTGAGTGAGTAATAGGTGTTTAACGCCATTTCGACAGCTAAGGTCATATTCATGGCGAGAACGACATTACACAATTTCACAGAGGAATGTGCCGGTGCCCGCGCATATGTGCACCACACACATCCGAGGGGATAGGAAAGAGGAGAAATAGACCCTTTTAAGTGGGCTAGGGAAGCCCTCCCTGTATGTAATCTATCGGTATGTACGTATATGACTGAAAGGGGACTGTACCACAGCTCATGCTTTTCTGTCATTATATCCCCCCCCCCCCAATAAACTCTAGTCCTAGATTCGCCGTTGGAATTATGGCCAGGTTGGAATTATGGCCAGATCACAGAGATTATCAATATACAAGAAGATATATGAGAAAAAACAATAAGGGGTTGTTCAGAACATAAAGAAGGAAATAGGCTATATCATTATTTCCTCTTTTTCTTTAACAAAGCTCCATACTCTCACATATTGGGCACTAAAATAATTATTGAGACAAAAACTAACACACACAGTCTACAGATGGATTCCTCAATGCCCTCCTTGCCCGCCTGTTGGATTATGGGATTGCTTCCCTGACTTCCTGTCCAGACGACCTTGACCTTGGCAGTAGGAGCAGCCCTTATCTGCTCTTGTAGCCTTGGTCTGGGTGATATCTGTTGAACCTTGACATCAGGAAAGTGGTCTGTCAGAGTGTCTTACAGCCAACAGATCTAGATATGTCAGCGAGGTCGGGAATGTGTGTGTGTGTGTGTTGGGGGGGGGGTGCTGATTGGATGCTCCAAGCTGCGGTTCACTTACTTATGCTGTATCTCTGCCACAATATGACTTTTGATATAAAAGAACTTCATAATTGTAAGGCCCTAGGCTTAGGGAGTGGTCATTATTTATGAACAGAGGTGGAGGTTTTCGCGCGGACCCGTGAAAAAATTTTACGCCCCTGCTCGATCCTAGTCAAATTCTTTTGGGGAGAATTTACGCACCCCTCTTTGATCTATAGTAGTGCACTTGCTTTTTTGCCAAAAAGGGTAATTTTTTTACGCCCCACCCCCCAAAAGAGAGACCAAAATTCTTTAAGCCCCAGCCCCCTGTTGATAAATCATGACCACTCCCGTATTAAGGATGTGTCTAATGGAGACATGGTACATGCTTAAAGAAAAACTACTAGTATTTTCTTAAAAATCCCTGGATACTCCTGTACCACCTCATATATAAGATGCACCGAGCATATAAGGCGCACCCTGATGTTATAGCCAGGTCTATTTATAATGCTTATCTGAAATCATATTTCCGTCAATTTAACATAGCACCGTTCTATGGTTTTGAGTCCTTCAGATGCACCCCAAACTTAAAGTTGAAATCTTGAGACGCACTAGTGCATTGCATATAGAAATTTATAAGCTTTACTTCTATTTGGGGCAGACAAAAGGTTGAGGCCCTTTTAATGGAGGTCACAAGCATGTATTCAATGGGAAATGTTTGACTCGAGTGCACATTCTCAGTGGGGCAGAGGAACTCCAGATCAGAGTTACTTGTTGTAGAGTGCATATCGATATTGTATGTGGAGTGCCCTCAGGGTATAACCATCTACAGGACATGACCAGCACTGACCAGGCCGAGGGCACCACCCTGACAACATGCCCTTCACCTTCTCACAGGAGAATTATCACAGGAGAACCCCCCCCCCCGACCCCCACCAGGACAATAACCTTCTATGGCAGCTGATGCTGGAGTCAAGATGCCCCAATATAGTGCTAGAAATTCTGCTGCATCATGACGACCCTCCAAGGATGTAGTGTCAGAAAATAAATGCATGAATATAGTCCCTGTGAGGCTGTAAGTGGAGGGTTGTATCTATGTATTGCGACGACCCATGGGACTTGACATGAATATAGTCCCTGTGAGGCTGTAAGTGGAGGGTTGTATCTATGTATTGCGACGACCCATGGGACTTGGCATGAATATAGTCCCTGTGAGGCTGTAAGTGGAGGGTTGTATCTATTTATTGTGACGACCCATGGGACTTGGCATGAATATAGTCCCTGTGAGGCTGTAAGTGGAGGGTTGTATCTATGTATTGCGACGACCCATGGGACTTGGCATGAATATAGTCCCTGTGAGGCTGTAAGTGGAGGGTTGTATCTATGTATTGGGAAGACCCATGGGACTTGGCATGAATATAGTCCCTGTGAGGCTGTAAGTGGAGGTTTGTATCTATTTATTGCGACGACCCATGGGTGTGATGCGTCATTTCGGGCCTATTGACCTTTAAAGGGTTAACGACCGAGCTCATGACCTTCAGGGCATTGAAAGGGTTAACGACCGAGCTCATGACCTTCAGGGCATTGAAAGGGTAAACGACCCAGCTCATGACCTTCAGGGCATTGAAAGGGTTAACGACCCAGCTCATGACCTTCAGGGCATTGAAAGGGTTAACGACCCAGCTCATGACCTTCAGGGCATTGAAAGGGTTAACGACCCAGCTCATGACCTTCAGGGCATTGAAAGGGTTAACGACCCAGCTCATGACCTTCAGGGCATTGAAAGGGTTAACGACCCAGCTCATGACCTTCAGGGCATTGAAAGGGTTAACGACCCAGCTCATGACCTTCAGGGCATTGAAAGGGTTAACGACCCAGCTCATGACCTTCAGGGCATTGCTGTGTGCTTTGGTGACAGATATGGCACGTATGTTACTAACTTTGTTAGAATAACGGAACAACAAAAAGGGCGGGAAGGGAAGTGGAGAAACAGATCACCCAACTCAACTTAACTGAAGACCCTCGGGTTGGTGGGAATTTTTAAGGTCAATGTCCACTTGTAACTTATGCGTCTTGAGGGTCGACAAGATGTATCGGTGTATTACTGATGGGGAGGTTAATAAATGCCAAAGCAAATATTATAGGTAAATGGATATCAATTACAACCAGAAGAAAAAAGGAAAAGAAGGAATAATTTGGACTTGTCATTGTGCTCCACTACATAAATGTTCAATGTGACCTAGAAAAACAATACTGTCTGTTAATTGAAAAGTGGCAGCACTGACAGGCCTTGACTTGCACTAGGCTATGTAATGAAAAGTACTTGCTCACCTACCCACTCAACAACTCACCCACTCACTCCCTCACTGTCACTCACTCACACACTCACTCACTCGCTCACTCACTGTCACTCACTCACACACTCACTCACTCTATCACTTACTCACTCACTCAGCACTCACTCACTCTATCACTCACTCTATCACTCACTCGCTCACTCAACACTCAGTCTATCACTCACTCACTCACTCTTATCACTCACCCACTCACTCATCCATTTGCTTCTGTCTCACTCACTCATTTGTAACTCACTTTCCCAACTCACTCACGCATCCATTCACCTCACTCACTCACTCACTCACTCACTCACTCACTCACTCACTCACTCACTCACTTACCCACTCACTCACTCATACAATAACTCTCGCTTGCTCTATCGTTTATTCACACTAACTCCCATTTACTCACTGAAGTCTTTAAGCCCATTTCGGCTACCGTAGTCTCCCTGTGCATTTTAAATTAGTAAATTCCATGAATGTCATCTTGTCACATTTTATATGAGCTCTCTAGTATAGACAACCCGTATCAACATGTCATCCATGTACGTGGATGAGTAGTAATCCATCCCTCCCTGCCCGGGTCTCTACAGAGGAACCCTCCTCATAGATTCGGTCATTCATCTCATAGATTCGGTCATTCATAGATTCGGTCACTGCTGTGTCGGGCAAGCAGCAAAAAGAAAAGAAAGGACTTAATGTCCGAGAACCCTTGAATGTCTGAGTTCCTCGATGGCCCCCGGACGTAAAACTAAGCAAACAAATGGGTCTAGACCCCTAAATTCGACAGGGTGACATGGCCATTTCTTAAAATCGACATGTGACATGGAGCTTAGTGACAAGGACATGGAGAATGAAAAAGTTAGTGACATGAGACATGACCTTTCCTTATAATCAACATGTGACATGGAGCTTAGTGACAGACATGCGGAAATAGAAATTTAGTGACATGTGACATGGCCTTTTCTTAAGATCGACATGTGACATAGGGACCCCCCATCTAGACCCCCAAACAAACAAACATTTCATACAACACCTCATTCCCTGAAACCCTTCACTATAGGCAGATCTGCATAACCCCAATTTTATTTGTTGCGCTGATACAACCCTGTAGCCCCGGTGAGAGTAACTCGCCAATGCTTCATTCACGCACCAGGCTGATGTCATAGACAGTGTTATAACACTACAGAAGGCTCTGCATGATGCTCCAAAGGGACCGGCGAGTTACTCATGAGCACTGTGTTGGTGAATCATGAAGGCTAATAAACATGAACTCAATAAGCCTAACCCAGCCATAGCCATATATAATACTATATATAGACGACCAGCTGTTTATTTCCCTCCTCGGTGTCCGTCGGTCCTCACCACAGGGGGCATTCTGTGGTTTGACCACCCCCTTCACCCTCCTCCCAGGTACAAACATCACAAGCAGCCATGTACCCTGACCATAGGGTTACTATTGAGCTGCTCATTGATATGGTGACATTGATGCCCATTTCACGCTAAAATAGACATTCATGACAAGTTATTGAAATCCCTGATACCTGTGGCGTATCAAGAACTTATTCCACGATGCAAATGTGCAGAAATTTGTGATGACACAGGATTAGCACCAGTTAGTATATAGGCATCTGTATCCGGCCTCTGTAGCTTGCCACTAGTCTAATACTGAAATTGTTGTGTTTCCTTGACTTTTTCACATTAGATTCATGGTATAACTTCTTGATATACACATGTCACAGTGTCCATAGATGGGTGGATCTCAAAAAGGTGTTGTGAAAGTATTTTAGTGTGAAATGTGCATCAATGTCACCATATCAATGAGCAGCTCAGTAGTAACCCTATGGTCCGGGTACAAGGACCTGGTAGTGTTTGTACCCGGTGCTGTCTCACACAGCTCACCCAGCGGCCACTGAAGGAGGTGGACACCAGCTGGTGCCAATTAACGTGGAGGCAGACTCTATATATAGTTCAGCCGGGTTTCCCCAATTTAAGGCATCGTGTGGCACATATACAACACGGCTCCTCTAGGTGCCCACATTGTACATGTTGCAGTGTTTTAAATAATACAAGGACATTCAGTCTGAGAGCCCACCAGGTGGCGCGTTGCAGGAACATAGAGGCCCGGATGTAGGTCATTGTTGATGCCCTACGAAGCCACCAGACGGCAGTGCAAGTAGTATATGGACGTTGTCTTTTACCTCAGGTTAATGTATAGGGCTTGCAGTGTGCATCCAAGACCTTTAAACACCGTCTGCAGGTTGCAATGATGCAAAAATGAAGTACAGGCATGCAGCCAATACTTCGTGAGTGCATCATGCTGATCAATGGGCATGATACACACTACATGTAGCATTAGTGACTCCAGTACTACAACTTAATGCCATGATCCGGGGGACGGCCTGACTCTGTGTAGGTCACCCTCAACTGCCGCGCTACCGCCCTATCTCCCAGAGATCTAGGAATTTGACTGCCCTACTTGACTGATAAGCTGGACTATAGCTGGACATAGTCTGACCCCCTTTTTCCACAATCCCAAATATTGACTGGTCGCACCCCCTTCAAGCCACCAAGCTGCCTATTGTACTCATGTATTTGTATGGATCAGAATTTTTCATTGTCCAGCACTGTGTTTTTTATCACTTTCATGCCCTCATATGTATGGTGTATAAATGATACACCATTTTTGAGATCGAATGGAATTCCACCGCCTTGCTATTAGAGATCTGATGGGAATCCACCGCATGGGCATGGAAAGCAGGGGGGACATGTCCCCCCCCCCCACTTTTGGCCAACTCCTCAAAAGGTAAAAAAAATAAAAGGTCAAGCAAAGGAAGGTCAAAGATTGCAGAAACCCCCCCTGGTCCCACCCACTCTGAAACTGCTTCCCACGCCCCTGCACCGCCCCTGTTAAGATGCTGCCCCAGTATTACTACCGTAAATCCCCGGTCATAAGCCGGATTTTTTTTCTATTTTGGGCCCAAACCGGCTTCTAAATTTTTCCCAAAGTCCCCCCGGCTTATGACCGTTTTTTTTTACTATAGAATAAAGAGAAAATGGTAAAAATTTGACCCAAAAACCGGCTTTTATTTTTTTTCCTGAACTCACCCCCCGGCTTATGACCGGGGCCGGCTTGTGACCGGGGATTTACGGTACACACCATGACATGTTAAGATGCTGCCCCAGTATTACTACACACCATGCCATGTTAAGATGCTGCCCCAGTATTACTACACATCATGACATGTTAAGATGCTGCCCCAGTATTACTACACACCATGCCATGTTAAGATGCTGCCCCAGTATTACGACACACCATGCCATGTTAAGATGCTGCCCCAGTATTACTACACACCATGCCATGTTAAGATGCTGCCCCAGTATTACGACACACCATGACATGTTAAGATGCTGCCCCAGTATTACTACACACCATGCCATGTTAAGATGCTGCCCTAGTATTACTACACACCATGCCATGTTAAGATGCTGCCCCAGTATTACTACACACCATGCCATGTTAAGATGCTGCCCCAGTATTACTACACACCATGCCATGTTAAGATGCTGCCCCAGTATTACTACACACCATGCCATGTTAAGATGCTGCCCTAGTTGCCGTTCATTCTTAAGAATGAACGGCTATAGGAGGGGACCCATTCTTAAATACAAGCTCTCATAGTGGTGCTTCCTCGCTCTCCATGTATAATCCTGTCATAGGTACAGTATTGAGTATGCCTATACCTGGATTAAAATCTGCAAATCAGTCAAGCATAGAAGTGGTGGCAGTGGTGGTGTTGGTGGACCTGTTATTGTAGACCCTAGGGACAGTGGTGGTAGCCCTGGACACCAGGCAGAGCCATGGTATATAGTATATAGAGCCCCCCCCCACCCACCTCTGAATGGTGGTGGTGGCTGTGCTCCTGGGGTGGCCCCATACCTGCCTGGCACCACCTCCCCCAGCACCATGTGGTTCTCTTCTGCTGGTGGTGCGTTTCTCAGCACCACTGACTATTAACCCACTAAAGGCCACCTACATGTATATTTATGTATACATGTACACATAAGTATGATGCACTTTTTTAGGAGTTTTAAGTGGCATGATGAATTGATGCACATTTAAACCTTTATGGATGGCATGATGCATTGATGCACACTTAGACCTTTATGGATAGCATGATGTATTGATGCACACTTAACCCTTTATAGATGGCATGATGCATTGATGCACACTTAACCCTTTAGGGATAGCATGATACATTGATGCACACTTAACCCCTTAGGGATGTATTGATGCACACTTAACCCTTTATAGATGGCATGATGCATTGATGCACACTTAACCTTTAGGGATAGCATGATGCATTGATGCACAATTAAACCTTTATGGATGGCATGATGCATTGGTGCACACTTAGACCTTTATGGATAGCATGATGCATTGATTCACACTTAACCCTTTATAGATGGCATGATGCATTGATGCACACTTAACCCTTTATGAATGGCATGATGCATTGATACACACTGGCATGATGCATTGATACACATTGGCCCCATACCTGCCTGGCACCACCTCCCCCAGCACCATGTGGTTCTCTTCTGCTGGTGGTGCGTTTCTCAGCACCACTGACTATTAACCCACTAAAGGCCACCTACATATATATTTATGTATACATGTACACATAAGTATGATGCACTTTTTTAGGAGTTTTAAGTGGCATGATGAATTGATGCACATTTAAACCTTTATGGATGGCATGATGCATTGATGCACACTTAGACCTTTATGGATAGCATGATGTATTGATGCACACTTAACCCCTTAGGGATGTATTGATGCACACTTAACCCTTTATAGATGGCATGATGCATTGATGCACACTTAACCCTTTAGGGATGTATTGATGCACACTTAACCCTTTATAGATGGCATGATGCATTGATGCACACTTAACCCTTTAGGGATAGCATGATACATTGATTCACACTTAACCCCTTAGGGATGTATTGATGCACACTTAACCCTTTATAGATGGCATGATGCATTGATGCACAATTAAACCTTTATGGATAGCATGATGCATTGGTGCACACTTAGACCTTTATGGATAGCATGATGCATTGATTCACACTTAACCCTTTATAGATGGCATGATGCATTGATGCACACTTAACCCTTTATGAATGGCATGATGCATTGATGCACACTTAACCCTTTATAGATGTATTGATGCACACTTAACCCTTTGTAGATTGCATGATGCATCGATGCACTCTTAACCCTTTATGGATGTATTGATGCACACTTAACCCTTTGTAGATTGCATGATGCATTGATGCACACTTAACCTTTAGGGATAGCATGATGCATTGATTTACACTTAACCCTTTGTAGATTGCATGATGCATTGATGCACACTTAACCCTTTATGGATATCATGATGCATTGGTGCACACTTAGACCTTTATGGATAGCATGATGTATTGATGCACACTTAACCCTGTTAGGGATAGCATGATGCATTGATGCACACTTAACCCTTTATAGATGGCATGATACATTGATGCACACTTAACCCTTTATGGATATCATGATGCATTGGTGCACACTTAGACCTTTATGGATAGCATGATGTATTGATGCACACTTAACCCTGTTAGGGATAGCATGATGCATTGATGCACACTTAACCCTTTATAGATGGCATGATGCATTGATGCACACTTAACCCTTCATGGATAGCATGATGCATTGATGCACACTTAACCCTTTAGGGATGTATTGATGCACACTTAACCCTTTATAGATGGCATGATGCATTGATGCACACTTAACCCTTGAGGGATGGCATGATGCATTGATGCACACTTAACCCTTGAGGGATGGCATGATGCATTGATGCACATTTAACCCTTCATGGGTGGCATGATGCATTGATGTACACTTAACGCTTTCGGGATGGCATGATGCATTGATGCACACTTAACCCTTTATAGATGGCATGATACATTGATGTACACTTAACCCTTTAGGGATGGCATGATGCATTGGAGCACACTTAACCCTTTATGGATGGCATGATGCATTGATGCACAATTAACCCTTTATGGGTGACCTGCTACATTGATGCACACTTTAAGCATTATAATTAACCATGACAAAATAAATCACCATGGCTATGCCGTGCTTAACTGATTTCCTTAATCCATCAAATACACGCCTCCTAGTTGTTTTCCATGTGTGTCGGCCATCTTTGTTTTAGGAAACACAGGGATCCAGCTCATATATTGTCAATTTTAATCTTCAAAAGTTATCAGATGGATGTTAGTGACCATTGGGACACCTCAACTAGCTAATTTTATTGTTCTCACTATATATCGGCCATCTTTGTTTTAGGAAACACAGGGATCCAGGCCATATATGGTCAACTTCGATCTTCAAAAGTTATCAGATGGATGTTAGTGACCATTGGGACACCTCAAGTACCTAATTTTATTGTTTTCCATGTGTATCGGCCATCTTGGTTTTCGGAAACACAGGGATCCAGGTCATATGTGGTCAATTTTGATCTTCAAAAGTTATCAGATGGATGTTAGTGACCATTGGGAGACCTCAACTGCCCAATTTTGTTGTTTTCCATGTGTGTCGGCCATCTTTGTTTTAGGAAACACAGGGATCCAGGTCATACATGGTCAATTTTGATCTTAAAAAAAAAGTTATAGATGGATGTTAGTGACCATTGGGACACCTCAACTACCCAATTTTATTGTTTTCCATGTGTGTCGGCCATCTTTGTTTTAGGAAACACAGGGATCCAGGTCATATGTGGTCAATTTTGATCTTCAAAAGTTATCAGATGGATGTTAGTGACCATTTGGAGACCTCAACTACCCAATTTTGTTCTTTTCCATGTGTGTCGGCCATCTTTGTTTTAGGAAACACAGGGATCCAGGTCATACATGGTCAATTTTGATCTTAAAAAAAAAGTTATAGATGGATGTTAGTGACCATTGGGACACCTCCACTACCCAATTTTATTGTTTTCCATGTGTGTCGGCCATCTTTGTTTTAGGAAACACAGGGATCCAGGTCATATGTGGTCAATTTTGATCTTCAAAAGTTATCAGATGGATGTTAGTGACCATTGAAAGACCTCAACTACCTAATTCTATTTTTTTTCAATATGTGTCAGCCATCTTTGTTTTAGAAAACACAGGGATCCAGGCCATATATGGTCAACTTTGATCTTCAAAAATTATCAGATGGATGTTAGTGACCATTGGGAGACCTCAACTACCCAATTTTATTGTTTTCCATGTGTGTCGGCCATCTTGGTTTTAGGAAAAACAGGGATCTAGGTCATATGTGGTCAATTTTGATCTTCAAAAGATATCAGATGGATGTTAGTGGCCATTGGGACACCTCAACTACCTAATTCTATTGTTTTCCTTGTGTGTCTGCCATCTTGGTTTTAGGAAACACAGGGATCCAGGTCATATGTGGTCAATTTTGATCTTCAAAAGATATCAGATGGATGTTAGTGACCATTGGGACACCTCAACTACCTAATTCTATTGTTTTCCTTGTGTGTCGGCCATCTTGGTTTTAGGAAACACAGGGATCCAGGTCATATGTGGTCAATTTCGATCTTCAAATGTTATCAGATGGATGTTAGTGACCATTGAAAGACCTCAACTGCCTAATTCTATTGTTCTCCATATGTGTCGGCCATCTTTGTTTTAGGAAACACAGGGGTCCAGTTCATATATGGTCAACTTCGATCTTCAAAAGTTATCAGATGGATGTTAGTGACCATTGGAAGACCTCAACTACCTAATTCTTTTGTTTTCCTTGTGTGTCGGCCATCTTGGTTTCAGGATCACAGGGATCCAGGTCATATGTGGTCAATTTTGATCTTCAAAAGTTATGAGATGGATGTTAGTGACCATTGAAAGACCTCAACTACCTAATTCTATTGTTTTTCATATGTGTTGGCCATCTTGGTTTTAGAAAACACAGGGATCTAGCTCAAATATGGTCAATTTTGATCTTTCAAAGTTATGAGGTGGATGTTAGTAGTCATTGGGAGACCTCAACTACCCAATTTGATTGTTTTCCATGTGTGTCTGCCATCTTGGTTTTAGGAAACACAGGGATCCAGGTCATATGTGGTCAATTTTGATCTTCAAAAGTTATCAGATGGATGTTAGTGACCATTGGGACACCTCAACTACCTAATTCTTTTGTTTTCCTTGTGTGTCGGCCATCTTTGTTTCAGGAATCACAGGGAGCCAGGTCATATGTGGTCAATTTTGATCTTCAAAAGTTATCAGATGGATGTTAGTGACCATTGGGACACCTCAACTACCTAATTCTTTTGTTTTCCTTGTGTGTCGGCCATCTTGGTTTCAGGAATCACAGGGATCCAGGTCATATGTGGTCAATTTTGATCTTCAAAAGTTATCAGATGGATGTTAGTGACCATTGTGACACCACCACCACCAATACCACCACCACACTACTCCCAACCCTCACACACATTCCTTATTTGCATATTTTAATCCAGGCATAGGTTTACTCCATACTATAGCAATGGGACAGGATTTTACATGGAGAGCGAGGAAGCACCACAATCAGAGCATATATTTAAGTATAGGTCCATTCCAAAGGCCATAGAGTTCATATATAATGATCTTTTTTCCTTGGATCATAATAGGAATATGCACGGCATTACAGCATTGCTGTGTTTACTTTCCTGAAAATATGTTATAGATTAATAAATTGCAAAACACACAACATATGAAGGGCTTTTATATTCCGTATTAAAATAATATTTGTTCTGAAAATTTTGATCTAAGATCATATTAAAAATGTTGTAAATCAATTCTATACTTCTTAGAACATGATATGAATATGCACGGCATTACAGCTTTGCTGTGTTTACTTTGCCGAAAATATGGGATAAATTTCTAATCCGGGAAACGCACTGCAATTTAACTGCTTTTAGAATTGATATTAAACTCAGAATTGATCGTCAAATTTAAATATGAAATCCTAATATCTTGATCATAGATGACAGATCCTAAATTCAATCCTCTCAATTGCATCCTTAACACGGGCCTCTTGATCATAGATCTTAGATCCTAAATTTTCAATTGAATCCTTAACATAATCTCCTAACCATTGACCCCTTGTATTACTACACACCATGCCATGTTAAGATGCTGCCCCAGTATTACTATACGTCATGACATGTTAAGATGCTGCCCCAGTATTACTACACATCATGACATGTTAAGATGCTGCCCCAGTATTACTACACATGACATGTTAAGATGCTGCCCTAGTATTACGACACACCATGCCATGTTAAGATGCTGCCCCAGTATTACTACACACCATGCCATGTTAAGATGCTGCCCCAGTATTACTACACACCATGCCATGTTAAGATGCTGCCCCAGTATTACTACACACCATGCCATGTTAAGATGCTGCCCCAGTATTACGACACACCATGACATGTTAAGATGCTGCCCCAGTATTACTACACACCATGCCATGTTAAGATGCTGCCCTAGTATTACTACACACCATGCCATGTTAAGATGCTGCCCCAGTATTACTACACACCATGCCATGTTAAGATGCTGCCCCAGTATTACTACACACCATGCCATGTTAAGATGCTGCCCCAGTATTACTACACATGACATGTTAAGATGCTGCCCTAGTATTACGACACACCATGCCATGTTAAGATGCTGCCCCAGTATTACTACACACCATGCCATGTTAAGATGCTGCCCCAGTATTACTACACACCATGCCATGTTAAGATGCTGCCCCAGTATTACTACACACCATGCCATGTTAAGATGCTGCCCTAGTATTACTACACACCATGCCATGTTAAGATGCTGCCCCAGTATTACTATACGTCATGACATGTTAAGATGCTGCCCCAGTATTACTACACATCATGACATGTTAAGATGCTGCCCCAGTATTACTACACACCATGCCATGTTAAGATGCTGCCCCAGTATTACGACACACCATGACATGTTAAGATGCTGCCCCAGTATTACGACACACCATGCCATGTTAAGATGCTGCCCCAGTATTACTATACGTCATGCCATGTTAAGATGCTGCCCCAGTATTACTACACACCATGCCATGTTAAGATGCTGCCCCAGTATTACTACACACCATGCCATGTTAAGATGCTGCCCCAGTATTACTACACACCATGCCATGTTAAGATGCTAGCTAAACCCCTTTGTTACTCCCAGGCAGTTCAAAACTCTCAACACAATTTTAAGAAATAATATGGACAAACTGCGTTGTTACTAAACCAATCCCATTACTGGGAAAATACATTGTACATACTGACTGTTTGCGTACTGCAATATCGAATTAACCTGGAGATATAACATTGGACAAAAATGTAAAAAGGAAAATCATGCATGAATAAAAGCGGATGACTTTTTAATAAAAAAAAGAAAAAAAAAAAATGCTGCCCCAGTATTACTACACATCATGACATGTTAAGATGCTGCCCCAGTATTACTACACACCATGCCATGTTAAGATGCTGCCCCAGTATTACTACACACCATGCCATGTTAAGATGCTGCCCCAGTATTACTACACACCATGACATGTTAAGATGCTGCCCCAGTATTACGACACACCATGCCATGTTAAGATGCTGCCCCAGTATTACTACACATGACATGTTAAGATGCTGCCCTAGTATTATGACACACCATGCCATGTTAAGATGCTGCCCTAGTATTACTACACACCATGCCATGTTAAGATGCTGCCCCAGTATTACTACACACCATGCCATGTTAAGATGCTGCCCCAGTATTACTACACACCATGCCATGTTAAGATGCTGCCCCAGTATTACTACACATGACATGTTAAGATGCTGCCCCAGTATTACTACACACCATGACATGTTAAGATGCTGCCCCAGTATTACTACACACCATGACATGTTAAGATGCTGCCCCAGTATTACTACACACCATGCCATGTTAAGATGCTGCCCCAGTATTACGACACACCATGACATGTTAAGATGCTGCCCCAGTATTACTACACACCATGCCATGTTAAGATGCCTGAGCATGCGCGGTACATGTTGAAACAGGGACCCTGTATGCTTGTCAAACGCGAGCTTTATTTGGTTAATTTTCAGCTCGATTATTTCACAAACGTCCTCAGGCTATTCACATGCCTGGCTGTCGGCTTCACTGAGATGTTCATTAGCTCTTTACCCTTGAGAGGCCGCTGGTGAAGGAGTGCATCATGCCCATTGCTCGGCATGATGCACCAATGAAGTACTGACGAGTCTGCTGATACATACAGTGATGAGAAGACTTACCAGCACTGCATTGATGGATTATGACTACTAAGGAACATGAACCCAAAGCTACCTTACAGTGTCTGTCCATTCCCTGTTATCCCTTTACCATAGCTTCCCCACACCAGATGGAGTAGCTATTGGTCACTAGCTGGTCTGTAGCTGGTTCCGGCAACACACTGATAAGAATTGATCAGATGCCAGCATGTTCCTGGAAGTAGGTGTTAACCAAGGACAAGGTACCCATTATGGTATGTGTTATCAGTGGGTTTTACCTCAACCAGCGAAATTGAAAATGGCGGCTCCACTAGGCCTCCATACTGAGTCCTTATAGGATACTGTACAAGTCCTCAGTGTCACACACGCCTGTTATATCTGTGGCTGCTTGCTGCAGGCAGTGTTTGACCCTTAGGGGCCGCTAATGCTGGATTGCATCATGCCCATAGGTCGTCATGATGCACTAATGAAGTGCTGGCGAGACTGCTTGCCAGCACTTCATTGGAGCACTTTCACCGACCCCCCCCCCCCCCCCGCCCTGTTGTTAAAAAATGACCACTCCCTAAACAGGTCAAAATGAAGCCACATGTTCAACTTATAGGCTGCTATAAAAGTCAGAGTGCGCCTTGTACATAGCCATTTTACTCTCTGGGGTAAGACTAGACCATAACACTATCCAGTCGTCAGCTATACTGAACACCCCTATCCCAATGTCTACTTAAATGTATACATATACTGTATATCCTAAAACCTCGTGTATATGCCACACCTGCATACAGGATACACCTTGAATTTGGGAAAATTCTACAAGCCGCAAAAGTTTGCCATTCCTGACTCTACACTTTTTCCACGATAGCAGGTTGTCCCATGGGCGCAGCCATTGCTGGAGCTTGTTTCCAGCGATTTCTACTTATAAGACCTATCAGATGGGTACTAGTTGGCCCCCAAGAGGACCGCAGTGAAGAGTTGGGATCATCTCATTGGCTAATAATTAATCCTGCTAAGTCCGTATAGTCTATACGTACAAAACCCCGCGTATAAGCCACACCCTGAGTTCAGGGAAAAGCCTATGAGCATGCGTCAATCGCCTGGTAGCCGCGGCTTATATGCACGGTTTTACAGTGGTCATATAGACCTACACAATGCATAGTGTTTGGCTTGACAAATGTCTATATCCCATGCCAGTATACACCCATACAATATAACACTTCCCCTGCCCACCGCTTGGGGGCAGCACTTTGTATGGGGGGCATGTATACAAACCCAATCACACGTGACTTCCGGTGCCTGTGACGACTGACATCCTGTGCACAGGCGCATTAAGCAGTCGATTGTTGAGTACCACGCGAGGTTTTAGTAGTATAGGACATAAATCATTTGTAGATATAGGGGCTTTGGTATAGGTATGAAGTGAGGGTACGGTGGCAGTATACCACCGTAAAACCTCACGTATATGCGCCACCGGTACCTAAGCCGAGTTGGTGACATTGCTATAAGCCTCACAATGGGTCTAAAATGATAAAAAGTGAAACCCATTGTATGAAACGCACCCTTAGTTCAGGAAGATGCTTTAGGTGGCAATAGGACCCTAAAATGTTCTGAAAGTGATGGGTTTCACGCTACTTTTGACCATCAGTCATAAAAAGATTCTTACAAATGAAAAAGAAGCTTTAATACCTATCCTTAATTCTTTCACAACTTTTATTTTATCATATTCTAGGCCTTAAGGGCCCTCACTGGAGTTAAAGTAATGCCATATCCATATCTTATACCAACATTGGGCTGTACAATAAATGTAAAAATTTGAACACTGGAGTAGCTCTGAATAAGATTCAGTCTGATAGTGTAGTTTTATAGGGCATGTTTATGGGGCATATAGAAAGCCCTACAACAGCCATATAGCAGAAAGATAAGGCACACTAACAGCACAATACATGTTGATATAAATCTGCGTAGCTCTATTGGCAGGTGCAGATACTGGTAACACCCATTTGGCTATTGAACATTTTGTGTATCGTTGCTGCATGGAAACAAATTGTGGACTAATGGGTACTTGTAGTAACCAGGGTTCTCCACACAGGAAGCACACAGGCGGGCCGCCCGCCTGCTTTTGCATACCGCCCGTGTGCTTTAGCTGGAAAGTGGCCGCCCGTGTGCTTCCAGCTCTCTGTGAGCATTCGGTGGTTTTTTGAATTTTGTAAATCGGTCCATTAGAAAAAAAAGTTATCCAAAATTTCAAGCAATGTTCAATAAAACCCCTTAGAAAGCACCACTTTGCATCTAAATTTTCAAAAAAAAATTTTGGCTTTACTTCACTAGTGACAATGTGTTTTGTTCGCATTGCTGCGCTGCGCTTGGCTGGGCATTTGTCCGATTATAAATGACCTGTGTGCTTTTTCATCCTGTGGAGAACCCTGGTAACTTTACTTCTTTGATGTATAATCATTTTGAAATGATAATGAAACATTGTAAAATCTTTTGAAATACCGGGGTATTAAGCAGATATTGTCAGGGGAATACACCAGCTCCCATCATGCAGTATGTAGAATGCGAGCTACTGTAATACTAGAGATTTAATAACCTGCGTATAGGGCTCAGTGTGGAGGCCTAGTGGATCGGCCATTGCTTGATCTGGCACCTGGCGATAAGCACTGATATCAACCAGCATGATGGGTACCAGGTGTTACAAAGTGTTCCCAAAAAGATCTGCAGTGAATACCGGGAATTATCTGATTGGTTAATAATGGATCCCGGGTCAGCCCTATACGGCACATGGCTATTGTATTATTGACCAATGGGAGGCATCCCTGGTATATACTGTGGAGTCGGGGGCTGAAGGTGTTAGTCATAGTGCCACCAGGGTCTATTGGCGGCCCCCAGCTGATAATGGCTATGTGAGCTATAGGCGTGGCTTATACGCAATTATACAGGGGGGGGGGGGTCCAGCACCAGCACCAGCAAAAGGTAGGGGTGTGCCTTATAGACGATACGGGCACTATAGGGAGTTAAAATGTAGTCAAAATGAAGTCCTAGTTTCACCCTCTAACTCTCCTTTCAACTCCTTAGGGAGTGGTCATTATTTATCAACGGGGGGGGGGGGTGGTGGGTTTTCACGCGGACGCGCGGAAATTTTTTACACCCCTCCCTCGACGGCAGTCAAAATTCTTTGTGCCCCTCTTTGATCTATAGTAGCGCGCAGGCTTTTTTGCTAAAAAGAGGGTGAATATTTTTAGCCCCCCCCTCGGGAGGGGTCTGAAAATTTTACGCCCCCCCCTCAAACCCACCCTCCCCCCCTGTTGATAAATAATGACCACTCCCTTATTTGCGGGGTGCGGCTCATAAATACGTGAGGTAAAATAGTATGTCATATTGCAAATTCAACTCTGTCCATTCAACGAAAGAACTTTACAGGTAGACAATACGATTCAACCATTTCATCATCATATTGTAAAACGACGATACCTTGTCATACTAAAGGCACCATGCCAATTTGTGTGACCTTGTGCCATTCATAAATGACCTCTGGTGACCTATATATCATTATTCCGCCATTAGGCCACACTTTTTTATTGTGTGGGATAAGGGCCCGCCCGACTGCAAAAGTCAAAAACCAGAATAGAAATAAAAGTTGAAAAATCAACTTTTTTTATTCCCTCCTTTGTGCCAAATGACCGAATGTAGCTATGTTTGGTATCAAATTGAAGCTACGGTAATGTAAATGATGTCAGAAATAGTTAAAATGTGGTGTTTATTGTATTGGGGCTACATTAAAACACCCTACCGTAATCTCCCGCGTATAAGGCGTGTCTTATACGGGGGGTTAGTTCTCATTGCATCCACAAGGGGGACTCCAAGACCTTTTTTTATATGTTACATGCCCCCTTAGCCATAATAGGATATATGGGGGCCGAGGGGGTCCATGGGGCCCAAGTTACACATAGGTCTTTGAATTTTGAAAATTCATTCAGTAGAACCAAAGTTATGAATTTTTCATTTTTTTGAGAATTTTCCAAAACTCTAGGTGCGCCTTATACGCGGACTGTGCCTTATACGCGGCAGATTACTATGTGCCCACAGTCAGAGTCATAAAAGTCAGGGATGTCTATATGCATGGTTTTTATTTCTTCCTCCGTCCTGGGGTTTTTGTTTTGAGTGCCAGTAACCCAAAGATTAAACAAAGTGTGGCCTTATGACCTTGAGGTGCTGTCAGTGACCAAGGCAAGGTCAAAGCTATATCATTGTGTCAGGATCGATGTGTAGGCATCTTGCCAGACTCATAGACCTGACTAGAGCCCCCCCCCCCCACCTCACATCAACATAGATAGAATACAGGAAACAGAGGTGCCAAGTGTTACGATTTTTTTCGTAATTGTTACGATTTTTCACCCATGTTACGACCATTACGATTTTAGGTGCCAAAATTACGATTTTTTGGATCCTCCAGCTATATTAATTTTTGTATGGGAAAGGTTGTTATAATTGATAGAAATGCCAGTAGAAGTAATAATTACTGTTCAATAGCGGGCCTCCCTAGCCCACTTAAAAGGGTCTATTTCTCCTCTTTCCTATCCCCTCAGGATGTGTGTGGTGCACATATACGCGGGCACTGACACATTCCTCTGTGAAATTGTGTAATGTAGTTCTCGCCATGAATATGACCTTAGCTGTCGAAATGGCATTAAACCTCTATTACTCACTCACTCACTCACTCACTGTTCAATAGCATTGATACTCGCCTATGAAGAGAAACAAGGTTCTATATTGGTAGATATGTCGCGCCTTATACGTGAGCCTGAGGTGCAACAGTATTAGTCCTATAGACAAGTCGTGTGCAGATTGAAGTTAGGGGCAATTTTCACCGGTATTTATAAATCATTTGTTCTCTCACATTCCTACCATCCTATAATTCCTACTAACTTAATTAAAAACACAAAAACAAAGTCGTTACCATGGTTATAAAGGCGGTTGTCATGGTTACCACTTCCCGCCTGCACCCCAGCATCTCCCAGTGTCATTTAAAGATAACAGAAAAAGTTAATCTTTACCAAACAAAGAGGAGTTAGTAATTTAAAATATTGTTTTCTTTTTGAATCCTCTCATTGTCTTCTGGTTTAATACCTCCAAAGCCCCCTCCCTCCCTCCACATTTAGCACTTTAACGGCTGCTCATGTCGGGGTGCGTAATGCACATTGGTCGGCATGATGCAGCAATGAAGTGCTGGCGAGTCTGCTCACCAACAATTCATTGATGCATCATGCTGACTCTTCAGGGAGTGTATCAACCCTGTAGGGTTGGCATGATGCATGAATGCAGCTCTGGCGAGTTACTCGTCAGGGCTGCATTCATGTGTCATACTAGCCAATAAGTACAGTAAATTCATGCATTACCGGCCTTGATTTTTGCTCACCAGCACTTGATCGGTGCATCATGCCGACCCTCTAGGAGGATATCAAGTATGATGCATAAATGCAGATCTGGCGGGTGTATATGTATTAAACCAGGGAGGCCTGCGCGGCGTCCGCCTTGAGGTCTTGTACATTCTATGATGCATGAATGTACATATCGACCTGTAAAGGGTTTGGTGTGTATGGCTCCATTTATTTGTTGGATTGTGACGTCACTGGGGGTTGTGTTATCGTGGCAGGCCAGCAGGTGGCGTTAATGGAAGCGGTGAAGATGGATTCTGATTGGTATAAAAAAGGTGTTGGTGTTGGTTGTGGAAGATACTGAAAGGAGCTGTGTGAGTGCCTTAAATGTAAAGGCAACCAGCCTCCAGAGGAGGGGGGGGGTCATTTCCACTATAGTTTACTGTCCCCACTTTTCAGGGACATCTCTAATATCCAGTAATATCCAGTGATGCATTTATGCATCATGGCAACTACCGTAATCTCTCGCGTCTAAGGCGCAGCTCGCCTATAAGGCGCACCCCCAACTCAGGGAGGTCTATTTCATGTACAAGGCACACCTCTAAGGGCAGATTTTTGTTAGTTTAGTACTGTTCTATAGTAAAAATACCCCCTGCTATAAGGCGCACCCCAAACTCAAGGCAATGTCCCTCCCACATATAAGACTCAGCATCATTTTGTTTGGCGTATAAGACGCGCCTTATATGCAAGAGATAACGGTATGGTCACTGGAACCTACATTGCTGTATCATGCCCACAATTCACCCTTTAATGCTGAGGCATTAATGTATCATTCCCATAGGTCATCATGATGCATGAATGCAGCATTGGCAGGTAACTTGTCAGGGCTACATGCATGCATCATGCCGACCCTACAGGGTTAATTTACTCGTGCACCAGCGTCTAAGGTCTTGATTATATTCTCGACCTCTGATGGATTTAGCTCTGAATTCATTTTGGCACCAATCTCTTACCCATCTTCAAAACAGGCCCCAATGTCATCTGGGTCTCGGGCTTCCCTAGCCCACTTAAAAGGGTCTATTTCTCCTCTTTCCTATCCCCTCGGGATGTGTGTTGTGCACATATGCGCGGGCACTGACACATTCCCCTGTGAAATTGTGTAATGTAGTTCTCGCCATGAATATGACCTTAGTTGTCGAAATGGCGTTAAACATCTATTACTCACTCACTCACTCATCTGGGTCTCTAGTATTAGTTGGAAAGGAAAGACAGAATTATCAAGAGGATAAACTGGGGAATATACCGCCAGGAATATGATGCTTGATGCAGTATGCATCGGCCACAGGTAGTTGCTCAAGCTCAAATGTGATATACCTACTGCATCACATGTACTAAATGCAACATTCAATATGTTGGCCAAACCCTCGGTCCCCTCAAAACACGGATGGGGGTCCATTTTGGACGGATCAAGAAAAATGACCTGGATCATGAAATAGCAAGACATTTCAATATAGCAGGACCCTAAAACCCTACCAGTAGAGTTACACATGTTAGATTTTGTTTTTGCACCCCCCCCCCCCCCCCCAGGGCAAAAAATCAAAATACCTCAGGGATCTGATCGAGATGAACTGGATCCATCGAGATGAACTGGATCCATCGCCTTCACACAATCTCACCGGTTGGGTTGAATGTGATGGATGGGCCAAGGTTTCACTAGACATCCCCAGCTCAGGCAGGGGGTGACTTTGCTTGTCTTAGTCACGTTGAGCAAAAATTTATATTTTTTAACGACTTAGTCACCCTGACTATAGAAATATAAGTCAAAACAAGTCCGGCTCTCAGCCCCATTTGTACCCCCTCTGTTGGTATCAAACACCGGCTTTTGGTGGCCCCGCATCCCTTTTTTTGAAAAATATCATATATTTTCCCTCTAAAAATCTTGGACACCGACAGAACCACCCTGGAAATTTCTCCTGATTTTTTCCGCCCGAGACAACATGTTTTGACAAGGTTCTGTGGTCAAATCAATAAATTAGGTCTATAAAATCAATTTTTATTTTTAATTATCTCCATCCATGACCTAATTAGCCCTTAATCTGCCCTTATTTGGACAGATTTATGTAAGCCCCCACCCCTCTATTGGGTTAGGGCATCGCTAGTTATTTACCAAAGTGGGTGCCACTAGGCCCCATCAAGGTACCGTAATCTCCCGCGTATAAGGCGCACCTCGCGTATAAGGTGCACCTAGAGTTGAAGAATATTGTCAAAAAAATCAAAAAATCATAACTTTGGTTCTACTGAATGGATTTTCAAAATTCAAAAAACTATGTGTAGCTAGGGTCCCCCGCACTCCCTTGAAACCCCCTCTGTCATTTTTTGGAGGTAAGGGGAGTGTAACATATCAAAAGAAAGCTCTTGGTGTCCCCCTTTCGGATCCAGGAAGTACTAAAACCTCGCGTATAAGACGCGCCTTATACGCGGGAGATTACGGTATTTTACTCCATACAGCCTGAGGATTCACATTATAAAACCGCTTCCCTCACCAAACTAGTGCCTAAGCATTCAGTTTCCAACCTGTCCCTTGTTGATTAACAATTTTGTTGACAACCACAGGTATCCATGCAATATGGTAACCATGTTACCATGTGACATCACGTAACCAAGCAAAAGAGGGGGTTGACTATAAAAGGGCACTTTCTGATTGGTTCTCTTCAGAGCGGTAGCTGTTTTTGAGTAGGGTACATCGACGAGCAACGTTTTCGCCCATTGATGCAGTTAGTATGATGCATCACTGCAGCCCTGGCGAGTTACTCGCTAGGGCTCGAGGACTGCATCATGACAACCAAGGTCCTAACATTGCCTTTATAACAGCCCGTGGAGGTGTAATGTCCAGTTGAAGGGTAACTGGACACCTCGGAAGCAGAGACACCTCGGAAGCAGAGACACCTCGGAAGCAGATGCCTCGGAAGCAGGGACACCTCGGAAGCAGAGACACCTCGGAAGCAGAGACACCTCGGAAGCAGAGACACCTCGGAAGCAGACGCCTCGGAAGCAGGGACACCTCGGAAGCAGAGACACCTCGGAAGCAGAGACACCTCGGAAGCAGACGCCTCGGAAGCAGGGACACCTCGGAAGCAGAGACACCTCGGAAGCAGGGACACCTCGGAAGCAGAGACACCTCGGAAGCAGGGACACTTCGGAAGCAGACATAAAATAATTATTTTCACGATTCTAAAACAGATTTCTGCCATTCCACGAGTCTACAGCGTAGGGGCAGTATCACTAGGGTTGTAGTTTTTCAAATTCTCTAAGAAGAGATGGATAATATTATCATGGGTTTGTCTACTTCCGAGATGTCACTGCTTCCGAGGTCTCCTTATGTCTGCTTCCGAGATGTCTGCTTCTGAGGTGTCTCTGTTTCCGAGGTGTCCAGTATTCAGTTGAAGTGGCCAATTTGTTAGTACTACTTTCTTCTCTACCATCACTCCAGGTTCTTGTCTACTTAGGGAGTGAGAGGGGTGGTGGTGGTGGAGGGGGGGGGCAGATGACCATCTCTGTAACGTCATACTCTCATATAGCCCTGTGAATAATATATAACGTACAGGTGGGGACATGAAAGATATGATTGTTCCCTGGTCTGGCCTCGTCCATCAAAGACCCCGAATCTGGTGACTGGGTGATAAAACGCACTCCCCACCCACACAAAAAAAGGGGGGAGGGGATGTGTTTTAAAGTGACCCAGCTGGTCTATGAATTTTTGCTCACTGTGGGTCCCTCTCTGTACTTCTCTCCATACACCAGTCATTATTTAATACAGTGAGTCACATTGCATGTGCAGACACGGTGAGATTTGAATTAATTATTACTTGTTACAGGAGTAGTGCCTACTTAACATCCATATTGATCACGTGCCCACTCGGCATGCATGCACACAGGTTAATTCACATCGATCTAAGTGTAAGAAAATCGACTTCAGAGGTAACCCAGAGAGCACTCTTAGTAGGGTAAATCTGCAAGCTTGGTGATAGGCTTCTGGTGTAACTGGAAGAGCAGTAATTTAAAGCTGGTGCCAGAGTACGTTAGTCTGAATGCTGCATGTATGCTTCAGCCATGTCTCAAATGTACAGGTAGGATTCAAGCTGGTTCTCAACATCCAAAAAGGTCGGAATCACGGGCTAAGATTCCCTATACATGAACCTTGGAGGTTGTGGGCGAGCAGGGAATGTGGTGGCAACGTTTGAATAAGAAGAGGAAAGAAAAAAAATATCTCCTCATGAAGAGGCACATGTCAGTGATAGTAGGCGTTGTATGTGTATTTTGTTTAGGATGGTGGCGGTAAGCTAACTTGACGGACAGCTGCAACTGACTTGGCACCCATTCTGACTGCTGTACAGAGGCGTAGGAAGCAAATCGTCATTGGGGGGGGGGGGGGTAACATGGGCCCAGCACAACCACACTAAACGGTTGGCACAAACGCGGTGACGTCTGTATATACCCATATAGAAGTTGTAAAGAAAAGTATTTTTGGTTGAATTCTATATCTGATTTGAGGCTGAGGCCCATATTTCCTATTCCTTTACTATATTCATCTAATTTGAGATGCAAAGTTTTAGCTTCTTTTCAAATCTATTATGAATTCTTGGCAATTTGTTTTTTTTTTTGGGGGGGGGGGGCAGACATACTCAGCCCCCCCTTCTTAATGATTGAGGGGGCCCAGGCCCCCCTGCCCCCCCTTTCCTACGTCCCTGCTGTACCACGCAACAGGTAGTAAGTGCACTAGAGGGAGGCTAACATAAATAACACATTAAGGGCCGCTGATGCATTAAAGCATCATGCCCATTGGTCGTCATGATGCACCAATAAAGTGCTGGTGAGTTGGTTGCCAGCACTTCATTGTGCATCATGCTGACTCTCCGTACCAGGCCCGTAAGGTCATCATGATGCATCAATGTAGTCTTGGCGAGTTACCAACAAGGGCTGCTTTCATATATCCATAATATTATGAATTTATAACACCGGAGGAATCCTTAATACATGTACATGGACACGACTGGGACTAAACAGAAAATCCACCTGATGGCCATCCAATGGATTGCCATTAGGTGAATTTTGTATTAAACGTGCCCATAACGGTGAGGTAGGCTTTGCAAGTTGGCAGTGCGGGGGAGGTTTAGGGGGTAGGATGAGTGAGAGACATGACGAGGGATCTGCTGTGAGAGGGGTTGTTCCAAAGGTCACTAGGTGAGGAGAGACTGTCAGTACGTGGGTACTGTTAGATCCCTGTGTTACCAAGACAACCAAACCACGCCCACTCTAACCCCTGCACCATGTCAGGTACATATATAGATAGAACTAAACGACCGTGGTGTACGAGGTGGTCGATCCACCACGAGGGAGTCGTCTCCCCCGAGGGGTGGATCGGCCAGCGAGGACACCAGGGGAGGTTAGTTCTATATTTATTTTATGTTTTTAGAGGGTTTAAATAAGGAAAAATTATCAAAATCCGTTACCGTAGTTCCCCGTACAATCAGCGGTCCGCCATTTTGAATGTTTACATGCTGCCAGATCGAGGCTGCAGTACTGGATCGGCCGCTGTGGTGGATCGAGACACGTTACGCCACTGGGGGTGTGGCGATCAGCTCCACAATGCTATCTCTACGGGAAGAAGTTATTCACATAAAATAAACTATAGGGCTGTAGGGGTTTAATGGGTTATTTATGGAATAATGCACAGGGCATGGCCCCTTAACGTCTCAATACAGTCTAGAGCACTCCCACAGCATGTCCAAGTGCATTATGCCCGTTACAACACAGAAAAATCACCCATCAGCCACCTAACAACACATGAATATCAATTGTGAAGTCTAAAAGTGAGATGAAGTTAACCTCCCTTATCGGGAGTGCATTATCCATCTAGATAATGCACAGTGAATCAGCCAATCAGAATACAGCATTAAGGATAAATGCACTATGGCTTTGCCCAGCCGTGTTATAACACCATCACGCGTGCCAACATGAGTCAGTCTCCATACAGGGTTTGTGGAGAGAATGCTAGAAAAGTGTCAGTCACTAGTTCCATGTCTGCTTTGAGCCCATAGGGTTTGCATTGTGTCTGCTGTGTTCCATGTCTGCTTCGAGCCTACTGTCAAGCAGTCTGTACCAATATGATGGCTCCAACTTCCAAGAGTGACCTACCCTATACTTTATATAGCTTCATTCTCCTACCCGATTTCTAGATCCAGTTCTGGCCCTTGAACACCACATAGTGAATTAACCTTTTAACACCCGCTGCCTGACCTATATCTGCCTCCTACATTAGTGGATCATGCTGTCCCTCCAGGAGGGTAGCAATCCTGTCAGGGCGGCATGATGCTTGAATGCCACTGGCGACTAGACTATAGTGATCACCAGACCTTTAAGTGTTAAAATACAATGTGACCTTTTGCCATCAAATTGCATTGAGTGCGAGCAAGTTTCCTGAAACATGCGACTGTGCGGCAGGAACGTCTTTTACCCCCGGCTTTTTCCCCTATTTGAGTGATGGGATGCGAGGGACAGGAGGCAAAATGGCGGCGTCCAATGGCTAAACCCATTATAACGTTATACAGTATAGATCAGAGGCATGTTTGTGTCCAATAGGCATGTCTAAGGTCACGACCCTCAAGGTCAGCCTATGATCAGGTGTGAAGGTCATCCACGTGACCTTCATGTAGGGGTGGGTAGGACCTGGTAGGGCAGACATGGTCTCTTTGTATGTCAGCATTGTTATACAAACAATGTCAAGTTTAACCTTTTAAGGACTGAAAATGTATAAATGCATCATTGCCGACCCTACAGGGTTGATACACTCCCGAAGGGTCGGCATGATGCTCAAATGAAGTGCTGGTGATGAGATTTACCAGTACTCCATTGCATTGGTGCATCATGGCGACCAATGAGCATGATGCCTTCCTCAAAAAATAGTCCTTAAACTGTCAATGTCCCCTATTATGTCTCCATCTCAATTTGCAAGATCTGTCATATCACTTATTTTATTTGAAAAAATAGTTGCAACTACCGGTAAAAAAAATACAATGACAATAGCCATGACATTTACTGGTATTTCATGTTTGCATAGTGATGTGTGTAACTCAAAACATGAAGGTCAAAATCTGAGACAGAGGTGAAATGAAGAATGATAATTGAATACTCAGTTCTGGTTGTCTATATGGTAGATAGAATGTCAGACAATAACAAGGTAGCTCTGGCAGGAGAGGGAAGGCCACTCACATCGTCTTAAGAAAGAATGTCAGATATAAACGTACATGGCACACGTTCTTCCTTTTAAATCTACTCTGTTAGCTACTTGATAGGAAGATAGATTACGCCCACGTGTCTAGGTCACAAGTCTAGGTCAACAGTACCAAGGGCATATTTGTCTGCACATTGCAGAGATTACATTATTTTTATATCTGCTAGTACAATGGACCCAATCACTCCTTTTTTTATAACCAGTGAATCACAGTGCCCTTTGAGGGCCCAATACTTGGGGCTTTGTTGATATTTGTCATTTTAATCCAAGAAAATAGTTGTGGTGAGTAAGTCTCAAGCACTCACTTCTGATTGTGAATCCTACCAAACTTGAAGCAGTATAGATTTGGCATTTTGCTTGCATGAACGCTGTGTTGGTGAGTTACCCGCTGGTGAGTTATTGGTGCATCATGTGCTGGCTACTCCCTAAGACTCCATTTAATTTGTGCATCATACCATGGACCTAAATAGACCGTGATCACACCAAACATTTGGGAGTACTATGCCCGGACCAAAATGCAGTAGAAATGCAGCACTAAAGCAGCTGGGAAACAGTGTGGTGTGACAGTAGTGATTCAGTGTGAAAGCAGCATCAGAAACAGTATTGCATCAGCATCTACTGTCATTCTACTGCTCAGCACCACGAAACTTGCAGCAGTGGTACAGTAGTAGCACAGTAGTATTAGCAGCATGCAAGCAGTATTGAATCAGTTGTCCCAATTATGTAAATGAGATGGCAGCATTTAAACAGTATCTACTTATTTAATGCTGCATGACCATATATGGGGTTGGGCAGTGTTCAATCAGCACTACTGCATGGCTGCTGCTATAGCAGTAGTTGAGCAGTAGATCATACTGAAAACTACTGCTGGGGGCAGGTAGAAGCATAAAAGAAGCAGCCGCTGTTCTAGTACTGGCACTACCAATGCCTCTCTAGGTGGTCCTTGCTGGATTTGAACTTGGGATCTTCTGATTACTCTTCCAACGCATTAGCCCCCTGAGCCACGGCCCCATCAGCTATGTGGAGCGGTTACTACTTCCTAGTAGTGCATGCAAATCATGTATGAGGGGGCTAGGGCAGTATTGGTTCAGTAGTATTGGGTAACTCTTACCATAGTGAAAGGGTAAGAGTAGACATATCTATAGAGTGCTGCTATAGTATAATGCCTTTCAGTTTACTGATGTTAAGGTGATGAGACAAGCACTTTGTAATTATCAATGATACATGGATACTATGTAAAAAAAAATGTCATGATAGGGACCAAAAGAATACTTGATGATCCAGTACATTTGTACCTTATATAAAGTCAGTGAGTAATTCCTCACTTTCATACACCCCAACATCCATGTGTATCCATTACTGGCACTGAATAAGATAATATGCAAAGGGGTGAAGTATGTTTGTCTCCACAAACACTGGATAGTTTCATTATTCCATTACTGAATCTTTTGATTGCTGTTCACAACCATACTGACATTCACACTATGGACTGTCTTAGAAGCATCAGGTAAATAATCTGTGAATGGACAGAGTCATACCAGTAGACGGTCAGTAGACTACTGCATCTATGCTGCTGCACAGAGTGTATAATTTCTGGAATCTATTAACTTTCAGTTGAGAGTCAGTAGACTACTGATTCTAGCCTGAAATGCAGTGCATATTCAGTTGATAGTCAGTACACTACTGAGTCTAGACTCAAAATGCAGTGTGGAGTCAGCTGTTTTGGAAGTATTTCAGCAGTACCTACTGCAATATGCAGTTGTTGATCAGCATATTATCAGTAGCCACTGATAGGAGAAGTAGATACTGCCTTCTGGTCCGGGTATATACACAGGGTGCCCTCTTCCTGATTTACCACAAATTCCTGGCTTTCGTTTGATAGTCATGAATTGAAATTGATCAGTTTTCCTCAAAATGTGTCCAAAATTGTAAGTTTTCTTAGCAGCCTCCTAGTAACATCTCTGCCTTTAGATACCAATCCCATAGGGTCGACAGGGTGCAAGATTGTAGCCCAGGCGATAAGCTGCCCCATGACTGCATCCATGCACAATGACGACCAATGGGTATCACCCATTTCTGCATTGGCGTCCCTTAGAGGGTTAATATACCCAGAAGTACCCTATATACACGTGTGGAAGAGCCTGCTGAGTGCCTCTCCTTATCTCTGTTATCTTTGTCTTTCAGTCCACCACCAAGGGCCAGGTGATCCTTAACAAGGTGTACGAACACCTGAACCTGATAGAGAGGGAGTCCTTATCTCTGTTATCTTTGTCTTTCAGTCCACCACCAAGGGCCAGGTGATCCTTAACAAGGTGTACGAACACCTTAACCTGATAGAGAGGGAGTCCTTATCTCTGTTATCTTTGTCTTTCAGTCCACCACCAAGGGCCAGGTGATCCTTAACAAGGTGTACGAACACCTTAACCTGATAGAGAGGGAGTCCTTATCTCTGTTATCTTTGTCTTTCAGTCCACCACCAAGGGCCAGGTGATCCTTAACAAGGTGTACGAACACCTTAACCTGATAGAGAGGGAGTCCTTATCTCTGTTATCTTTGTCTTTCAGTCCACCACCAAGGGCCAGGTGATCCTTAACAAGGTGTACGAACACCTGAACCTGATAGAGAGGGAGTACTTCGGTCTCCGGTACCTCGACCAGACCAACCAAACGGTGAGCTCACAATACATGTACTACCGTATCGTCGTGTTTAAGCGCCGGGATTTGAATAAGCGCCTGTCTTAAATAAGCGCCGGAGGTACAGGGGTCATGAAATCTTTCTTAAGCCCTAAAACTGCATTCTGAATGAGTGCCTGTCTTGTATCAGCACCGGGGGAAATAGGGCCGACAAATCAAAGACCGCCGGGGCGCTTGAACACGACGATACGGTATGTCCTATTTGGGGGGGGGGGGGTTGTGTGTTTCAAGTATTATGCTGGGGGGGGAAAGTTAGGGTAGATCAATGACCTGGTGACTGACAGTGACTCGCAAACGATTAAATTGACTAAATAATTGCAACTAAAATGTGATTCTTTTCGAAGAGAAAAAAGTTTGGGTTTACCTGAAACACAATTTCTGTAGCGCTTGTTCATGTCGTATCCATTCACATCTATCTTTTTTTCATGTTTAGTCCAATCTCTGACATAGTGTTAGCACCCTGTTGTCAAAGTTCTGGCAGAACTTGTGAGAATTGAATGGTTGCTGATCGTTTAATTGATAAGTCAGATTGATTTCAAATAGACTGATAACATAGAAGTGTTAGGTACAGAATTTGTTCAGACATGTCAGTGGATGAATTGGCTGTTGCTGAGATACCCACGGAGCCAGAGAATACTTAAGTCATGATCAAAGATAACTACACTCTTTGTGTCGGTTCATAACTATTACTTCATAGGTCCATACTACCATCATAACCCGTTAATGGCCGCTGATGCAGTAAAGCATCATGCCCATTGGTCGTCATGATGCACCAATGAAGTGCTGGCGAGACTGCTCGCCAGCACTTCATTGGAGTATCATGCCGACCCTCCGGGAGTGTTTCAGCCCTGTAGGGTCTGCATGATGTATGAATGCAGCCCTGGCGAGTAAGATTGATGCATCAAGACGACCATTGGGCATGATGCCTTCCTGCACCAGCCCTTACAAACACTTCAATGCCCAGTACTAGAATTCCCAATGAAAGGTCAAACCTATACTGCATTTTTTTCCAGCACTGGTTGGACCCACTCAAGTCATTAGGATCACAACTATTAAAAAGTAAGTATACCCTTTGATAATATGAATAATTTGTACCGTAATGAGTATTCTGTCTGATATTTCTATAGATAGAATACAAATGTATGTCAAAGAGTTGTCCTCGGATCCGTCCACAAAGTGTAAAAAGAATCAGGACGACAAAAAAATAAAAATTGAAATAAAAAGTACAACAAAAAAAGAACTGTGATATGAAATAAGGTTTTCACTTTGTGGTAAACACTAAAATGTCACGATCTTCTGACTTAATTCTACCTTTACACTTTACTTAAGATGATATCACTTTATACTTTATACCTGAGTAATCTGTAAGATAATACCCTTTATGTTCCTTTATACCATGTTTCAGATGGCCACCACCAGCACACGTTGTACTTTGGTGTCAAGTTTTATGCAGCAGACCCGTGTAAACTACATGAAGAAATCACAAGGTAGGTGCACGTAGGATTGACAAAAAGCTCACCCACCACCCGCCTGCCCACAGAAAATATCTTGTGATATTTGCCAGGGGCGTGGGAAGCAGTTTCAGAGTGGGTGGGACCAGGGGGGGTTTTATGCAATTTTTGACCTCCCTTTGCTTGACCTTTTAGTTTTGACCTTTTGAGGAGTTGGCCAAAAGTGGGTGGGGGGGACATGTCCCCCCTGCTTTCCAGGCCCATGCTTGCCTTGTGACCATTTCACATCACAAAGTATCAGGTCAAGTAAAAAGTAAAAATCAGAATAAATACCGGTGAATTAAATCAAGGCAATACCATAGAGTAAGATGGGAAAATTTAGAAAGGTTGTTGGGTGGTGGAATGAGTATATCCATAATGGCTTCAAGAGTCGGGATGACCTTGGCGTTTAAAGTTCAGTGTTAGAAGGTATGGTGTTAGTATGGTGTGTTGTGTAGGTTAAGGGTGCACGGTCCACACAAAATTAAATATCCATGATTTAAATCAGTTGTTTTGCTTTAATCGCCTACTGCATGTTATAACTACATAACATCGATTTTGCCAGAAACTAGAGCAGACAAATCTCAGAGCTGCTCGTGTATTTAGACGTGGACTGGTGTCTCCAGGGCTATGTTCCATGTTGTCAGCATAATATACCAACGCAGTGCTGGCGAGTCTGGGTTTGATGATTTTAGTACCTAACCTCAGTCCTTCTGCTGTAGTGGATGTGTGGGGGGGGGGGGGGGGTAAAGTAGGTAAAGAGAGCCGCGGGGAAAGGGGATTTAGAGAGACATTAAGGTGATTAATATATGGTGTTCTATTGATTGATTGATTTGTGTTTTACAGCACTTTAGCGGCACTAAGTGGCTATCCCGTGCTTCACAGGTTGATAATTTAACAGAGGAATGTGTCAGTGCCCTCGCATATGTGCACCACACACATCCTGAGGGGATAGGAAAGAGGAGATATAGACCCTTTTAAGTGGGCTAGGGAAGCCCGATATGGTGTTCTAGAGGGTATACAACACATGTATATAACTCTAAGATCTATGGATATTTGGGTATGCTGGATTCACCAGAATACGCGAACTCAGATCTTGCCCCTCCCCTTCCCCTCCCCCCTCCCACCTCCCCTCTGGTTCTTGGATCCAATCTGCCGCTGAACTTCCTCCAACCATATGCTTGCCTCCTACCCACTACCCCACGACTCACCAGGGTTCCCACTGGTCAGTTAAAAGTCAGTTAAACCCATTTTTCTTTAAAGGTCAGTTAAAAGTCAGTTAAGAAGATATTTTTGGGGAAAGTCAGTTAAAAATGAAATTTTGACATTTTTAAGGGGGTGATTGTCAATATTTCATGTGAATTTGCAAAATTTCTTCAATGTCGTCGCTTCAGGGCCTATGAATTTTTTCGTGAACCCTGTGAATTATCCAATATTTGGTCAGGTAAAAGTCGATAAATGTCAGGTAAAAGTCAGTTAAAACCATAATCTGTAAATGGTGGGAACCCTGCTCACCCATATGCAGGTACATGTAATACTGATAGATCCCACATGTGTTTACACATCATGACGCCAGGTGGCCCCACCACCTGGGCGCTTGTTCCTGTTGTATACGCTCTGTTGAAGCTTACCGTAGCTGCTTGTTTAAGCGTCCTGGTGCTTAACGACTTCAATACCCTTGTTCCCCTGGCCCTTATTTGAGACCACCGCTTAATTGAGTCTTCATGGCTTGATATTGATTTCAACACCTCTGATTGATTTAGACACCCCTCTACCCCATGGACATTGGCACTTATTTGAGACAGGCGCTTATTCGACACCTTGGCGGTTACACAAGCCAATGCAATACGGTAAGCTTGAGACAAGTAAAGTGAGACATTGCGGTATGAGGTAAATCCAGGAAGCCTGTTTTAACCCTTTAAGTTCCATGTTCCTCATGATGCACTGATAGAGCAGTGCCTCATGACGTCACTGATGGAGCACTGTCTCATGACGTCACTGATGGAGCAGTGCCTCATGATGTCACTGAAGGAGCACTGCCTCATGGCATCACTGATGGAGCACTGCCTCATGATGTCACCGATGGAGCACTGCATCATGACGTCACTGATGGAGCAGTGCCTCATGACGTCACTGGTGGAGCTTTGCCTCATGACGTCACTGATGGAGCACTGCCTCATGACATCACCGATGGAGCACTGCCTCATGACGTCACTGATGGAGCACTGCCTCATGACGACCCTTGAGGGTATCAAGCCATAGGAATCAGGATAATGCTTGAATGTATTTCTGCTGAATTGAATCAGGTGGATATTGTGGTCATACTTCACCATAGCATCATCCAGCTTTTCAAGGGTTACTCCTTTAAAGACAAATTGGTCGTCATGATGCACAATTTTAGCCATGGTGACTATACTTACCAAGACTAGATTTGTGCATCTTTTGTGGAACTTTTGGGGGTGATACGTTCCTAGAAAGTCAACATGATGCACCAATGAAGTGCAAGCAAGCAGATGCACCAGCACTTCATTGAACCATGATGCCCTTACGTTCCTAGAAAGTCAACATGATGCACCAATGAAGTGCAAGCAAGCAGATGCACCAGCACTTCATTGAACCATGATGCCCTTACGTTTTATTGGCATTTAAAGGGTTAAAGCTCAGTGACCCTAGACCCCAAGGTCATTCCCTACTCAGGTGGCAGTAGAAGGCAGTAATACACTCCCCATGTTGAAGGTCAAAGTTAGCAGCGTCAGTTTTATTACATACACAAACCTCTAATCCCTTACAAATGGTACCAGAATGGTGCAAATACAGAAATATGGCAATGATACTATAGTACCTCGCGTATATTGCGCATCCCATGTACCTTTAGTTTATGTTAGAGCCATAAAGCTGATCAAGGATCACATTTTGATACTGATTTATAGCTGTAAATCCACGCATATAAGGCGCAGCCCCTAACTTTAGGTTATTCTATTAGGCGCATAGTCTAGGGATCCATTCTGACTAAAAAGCCACGCCTCACATGTGGGGTATAACGGTACATTAAGTCCATTGGTTATCATTGCAGAAAGGGGAACGACAGAGAGATGGAATTGAAGATATTGAGGAACTGTTGGAAGGCTGCCTAGGCATAGCCTGTGTTTTACTCCCAGTAACGTATCAATATCAACCAATACATGGCACCAACACTGGCCCTACAAACAATGTAAACCTCCTACCTATAACCATGAGCTCACACTACCTTTCACCCATCAGCATTACCCAGTTTTGTGTCGGGCAGTGATAACGGGCCCAATGGGTACCAGCCCTCCTTGCCGCACTAAAAGCCTTCCCCTGCTCCACACGCCGGAACCAGCAAAGACGTTTGTCTCACTCCCCACAGAGTTACGTCCTTCATTGAATAAGGAGAGGGAATAAATAAGCAAATGTCAACGATCAGTGAATAATTTAGACTCGTATTCCCAGAGGTGCTTCTGCCTGTATTCAACGAGGCCTTATAGGGCCTCGTTGAATACGGGCAGAAGCACCTCTGGGAAATCTTATTTTAATAGATTTCTCTATCAAGTTATGTTAAATTCCTGGAAAATTGTGTCCGAAGTCCAGTTTTCCTGTTTTTTGTTGTTTTTTTTTTGTCGGGCAGTGAGTGACATCTCTGCATTATTAGGTTCTGCATGATTCTTGAATGCAGCCAGGGCGCATAGATTGGCCAGAGCTGCATTCATAATGCATCATTATGACCAGTGGGTATGATGCGTCAATGCCTCACATATATACATGCATCAGCCTCCAGGGATCGGCCTTTAAGGCCACACCAAAAAAATAAGTTGGTCTACGGATTTTCGTTTTGAAAAAAATGGTTCAAGGGAGCGAAATCTTTTTTCTAATTTTTTGTTGTCCAATGGATAACCTCCTTGAAAAACGAGGCGCGAGCAAAATTTTAATTTTTTAAAAATTTTGTCGAACACTACCAAGAGAAAACTCTCAGAAAGTGAGGCGAGTGAAATTCGTAGACATGATTTTTTTCAAAGAAAAAAAAAATTGCATTCTTGAAATATGAAGAGGGAAACCGTAGACCAACTTGTTTTTTTGGTGTGGCTTAAGGGTGAGTCTACCTCTTAAATATCACAGGGGCGTAGGAAAATCACAGAGGAGGTGGGGCCTGAATATGTCTGCCCCCCCCCCCCCAAAAAAAAAAAAAATAGTGTCAATCCCCACTATAAAATGTTCCAGATTCCCACAGATGACTATCATGGAATAACCTTTTATATAAATCCAACACAGTGATGCATCAACACCAGCACGCTCAAAAAACTGATAATTCATGGTGGCTGAGGTCCCCCTTCACATGAAGATTTCCTTCCTACGCCTCTGTATCACGCTACATTCATTACTGCACCTATACTCTTGGCCTAATAGGGCTGTACCCATGCATCAACATCAAGATGATCATATTGGGGTAAACCCTGCAGGGTCGTCATGATGCACCAATCAGGGCATGACAAATCCCTGTGGCCAATGCCCGTGGCGCAAAAAAATATCACTGGGCACAAAATATTTTTTTAAGTTGGGCCCAATGGGCACAGCTGTCCAAAAGCTACTTAAGACATCAGCACAAGGCAATGCTGGTGAGATTACCTGGGTGTGCTGGACTCTGAGATAAAATCGTTTTATTTATATTAAAACTATGTGTGTTCTAAATATCTAATTCTGAGTGTAGAAACCAAAGGTCCTGGGCACAGAGCTTGCCTGCTGGGCACAACCTCTTTTGGCCCTTGTGCCCAGCGGCCACACAGTCTCTGAACTGATTTGACCAATGCAGTGCTGGTGAGTTACCCTCCAGCACTACATTGGTGCATCATGACGGCAGAGGAACACGTACCTGTAGGTATCACGCAGCATTAAAAGGGCCATAGTGCTGATATTGTCTGGTGTCCTGAGGTGGAGTGAGTAGAGGAATTAGTAGAGGAAGGAGACGGCAGTTTTATACATGACAGCTTCTAATAAAGCACACCACCGGACGTCTCTACCATGACGAACACCTTCCTTATAACCCTTTAAGGGTCATGCGCTGCTGTAATCTCCCGTGTATAAGGCACGTCTTATACGTGGGGTTTAATTTTCCCTGGATCCACAAGGGGGACACCAAGACCTTTTCTTTGATATGGTACACTCCCCCTAAGTCATGATAGGACATAGGGTGTCCAGGGGGTCCAAACAACATATAGCTTTTTGAATTTTTAAAATTGATTCAGTAGAACAAATGGTATGTTTTTTTTTGTATTTTTCTGACGATATTCTTAAACTTAAGGTGCGTCTTAAACGCAGGATGCGCCTTATACGCATGAGGTGTCCTTTGGTCCTCATGGTATAAGAAAGCAGCTGTGGCGATTTACTCGCTAGTCTCCTCCATACTTGGAATCATGCTAACATGACGTGGTAGATATAAAGCAGACAGCTCAGATGCTCCATATCCTTGGAATGATTCCAATAACAGTTTTGCAATTTCACATAATGACTAAAATGAGCAAATTTCTTTTTGTTTCGTTTGTGGCGCTAAATGGGTTAAAGTGTTAAGAGTTTAACTGAAGAAGGGCCAGTGTATGGGAGGGATGAGTCTGAATTGAGCTATGGTGAGCTTGAATAGCGCGAGGATGGAATTTTGATTGGGCAAGCTGGGATTCAGCGCCCTGGAATTCTATAAATGTCGGCACCCAATCATTTAAATGGTGTTCCTGACATGTGGAGATGGCGAGAACTATAAAAGTTAAAGAAAAGGGATGCAAAATGTAATGGTCCTTTGCTGATTAAATTCAGAAGGAACGATGAGACTAGAATCGAACTAGAATTTGTCTCACTGAAAATTATTTTTATGATATTTAAATATCATAAACAAAATTGAAAAAGTAGTACTCCAGTACTAAATTCTCCATTTGAAACAGGTTATTTGAATGGCGTCACTTCAATCCGGGAATGTAGAAATTGCCTCTTTCTGAGATTTAAATCGTGAAAATTGCATTATTTACCATTCCCTCTTCAAGACATGCTATTAAAATGACATCATAACAATACATTACCAGAAGGCGCTGAGGTAGTAACGCCCAGTTTGAAGTACCGGTATGCCAATACGTCACGGCGTCTTTCACGTCATGAGTTGAGGGAGGAGTTAACGTCCCGTCATTCTGAATAACTCATACTAATAGCCCTATAAATTGTCTGGTAAAGTTTGTCAGATTAATGCTTCTTTCACATTCAATTAAAGATGATGCGTCCCTAATGCCCACATAGCTCTTAGTTCTCCTGAATCTTTTAACATCTCAAAAAATGCTAATTTAAGTCTTTAAGAGACGCCAGCCGGAGTGCATCATGCCCCATCGGTAGGCATGAGACACCAATCAAGTGCTGGCGATTCTGCTCGTGTTTTTGCTGAAAACAGGTAAATTATTTTACAACCCTCCCCCGACAAATGGCTGGAAAATGTTTCGCCCCCACCTTTGGACCCCCTGTTGTTAAAAGATGGTCACTCACTCACTAAAGTTCACCGTCCATCAATGCATCAATAAGGTGTCTCAAAGGTCTCTTTCACAAAGAAATTTACAGACACTGAATATGTTTCCATTAGTCTACTGCCTGGCTTGATATTCCCCTAGAGTGGTATAATGTGATATATAATGAAGTTGGGTAGGCCTCTGTGTTTGAGTTTAAATCGCCATTATGTGTTTGTTAAAAGAAACACTTTGGTTGATCCCAATCGTATAAGCCCGGGTTATTGATTATATACCATAATCTGCCGCGTATAAGGCACAGCCCACGTATAAGGCGCACCTAGAGTTTTGGAAAATTCTCAAAAAAATGAAAAATTCATAACTTTGGTTCTACTGAATGAATTTTCAAAATTCAAAAATCTATGTGTAATTTGGGCCACCCTGGACCCTCCTGGGCCCCCTTATGTCCTAATATGACCAAGGGGGCATGTAATATATCAAAAGAAATGTCTTGGTGTCCCCCTTGTGGATCCAATGAGAACTAAAACCCCTGTATAAGACGTGCCTTATACGCAGGAGATTACGGTAGGTAGAAATACACAGAAGTACACTTGTTTGAAATATCCCGTAGAAAAATCCTTTGGCACCAGGTGGAACTGTCAAAGATTCCTTTACAAAACGTATATTCAAGGATATTCGATCAAGCATTTCAGGGATTTTCATGCTTAGAGACATTTATCCCAGTATATATCTGCATGGCTGATAATAGATTGCATCGATGTGTGTCGGTGGGAGGAAAGTATACACATGTTATGTATTATAGGAGTGAGGGATAGAGGGGGGATCATCCTCTGGGTTTATCTTCCGATGGAGCTAATAGTTACCCAGGAATAAGATTACCTTTATCCTCTCCCATACACTGTATACATGTACAGATGGCACATGTGCACGTATCAGAGCTCTAATAACATGGCATGTACTATAGGTAATAAAAGGTTTGTAACATATTGTGCACATATTGAGGGATTTTTTGTATAACCAAAGAATCTCTATCTCTATGGTGTAACATTATACCGTTCACATGTATACATTGTATACATTTGGGGGGGGGGGTTAGCCATATCCACCTTGAGGAAGAAAAATCCTCCGCTACCAATAGACCACAGAATTGACTTCATTTCCTACACATAGCACTTGACGTTTGTACATGAATACAATTTGTATGTGGAACTAAGTAATGGATATAATATAGCCTTGACAGAGACCCTATCTAGTGGCTGTAAACAGGGGCTGCATTTATCCCTGCAAGAGCTATCCCTCTAAAGTATGATAGTCCGCTGATATGCTTTATTAGAACTTAGTTGTAGTGCATAAAACTCTCTGGCTTCCCTAGCCCACTTAAAAGGGTCTATATCTCCTCTTTCCTATCCCCTCGGATGTATGTGGTGCACATATGTGCGGGCACTGATACATTTCTCTGTGAAATTGTGTAATGTAGTTCTCGCCATGAATATGACCTCAGCTGTCGAAATGGCGTTAAACATCTATTACTCACTCATAAAACTCTCCTTCCACTACTTAATCGGATCCTCTACTCACTCCAAGGAAGGAATCTTTAACCCTTTAAAGACCGCTAATGCATTAATTAATGCATCATGCCCATTGGTCGGCATGATGCATTAATGCAGCCCTGGCGAGTAACTCACAAGGAATACATTCATGCATCATACTGTCCCTATGGGATTGGTACACTCCCGGATGGTCGGCATGATCATAAATATACAGTATACAACCTTTTGTGATATAGGGGCCTTTTGGCTTTTAGTCCTTTAGGACAAAAAAGGCCTTATATTGAGTATAACTATTAGACAAAAGAGGCCTTATATTGAGTATAATTATTAGACAAAAGAGGCCTTACATTGAGTATAACTATTAGACAAAAGAGGCCTTATATTAAGTAATTATTAGACAAAAAAGGCCTTATATTGAGTATAATTATTAGACAAAAGAGGCCTTACATTGAGTATAATTATTAGACAAAAGAGGCCTTATATTGAGTATAATTATTAGACAAAAGAGGCCGTATTTTGAGTGTAAGTATTAGACAAAAGAGGCCTTATATTGAGTATGATTATTAGGGGATTTTCTGCTCACTTTCATCCATTCTACCCTGAAGGCCCGAAGTAGAATTCTCTGATGGAACGGGAGAGTGAGATGTTACCACTGACATGTGTGACATGTGACATATGACATGGGACCTGTCATGCTATGAGGTGTATGTTGATAGAGTCAACAGTGCATGTTACCGTTAGCCATCATTGGGTGACACTGTCCAGCTGTTTCCTCTCCTCACCATACACCGACAACGGGACTCCGTCCTCTGTGGCATCACATATATACTGCAACTGAAAACCATGTATTTGGAAATTAAAGCAATAGTAAGAATTGAATTGAAAACACATTGATAGTGCAAAAGCATTGATAGTGCAACTTGCCTAGATATGGGGTTGGTGAACTCTCAGGGAGAAAGTCGGTATGATAGCCCAATGTGCTTGATGCACGGATACATCAGCGCCCCTCTAGGTTTAAGGACTTCAAGATTTCACAGTGGTGTATCGTGACCTTGGAACCTCACTGTGCTGCATGCATGTTGAGAGGTTGGTATTTAGGCTGTGGTACAGCCCCAAAGGGGTTGTCCTGATGCACTAATGCAGGAATTTGGAACAGACGCCTTAGCACTGCATTGGTGCATCATCAGGGGCGTGGGAAGCAGTTTCAGAGTGGGTGGGACCAGGGGGGGGGGTTCTGCAATTTTTGACCTCCCTTTGCTTGACCTTTTAGTTTTGACCTTTTGAGGAGTTGGCCAAAAGTAGGGGGGGCATGCCCCCCTGTCCCCCCTGCTTGCCACGCCCATGATCATGGCAACATAGGAACTTGTAGTCATTGAACGCCCCATACATAGAGGGAACATAATGGGAAAATGTTGGTGACTGACAGTTCATGAGAGCATGTTCCCCAGAAAAGTAAATTATTAACATCAGAAACATTGGACCTGAATTCAATATCCATCTTTTGCTTAAGGTGGCTTTAGAAGCCGGTTTTAGTAGACACTATCTGAGTGGTATATGTATACCATGACCAATGGGATCTTTGATACGTCACAGTAGCATAGGCCACTTTGTACTTACGTCACAGCGTCTGAAGTGACGTCATGACGTAACCACATAAGACATGGTAAGAGGTGCCCAGGAACTCTTGACAGCCTCTCAACATAAATGGAATATTTCCAGTTAGCCTTGCTCAAGTCTCTGAGATTCAGAGGTCTATATTTTCTAAATAAGCAGATTCATCTATCCGAAAGTTTTGTTTGAATTCACATGTTGTTTTAATTGAAATTTCCTGTTCCATAGAATTATTTAGAAGGAAGATTTTACATTTTGTTTAGAATTGGCAGATACATTTCTTGAGAAAAGACTGATAGTATATAGATTAGATTCAAGGTCTATATTTTGGGCATCACCCCTTCTAGATACATGAACAGGAAAAGTGACATTCGTCTCAGGTTTTGGGACTGTATGGTCCAGTCTATAACGTGTATCATGTATTAGGGTCCTTTATTCTTGTGTGAAGCACATGCAGCACTTAAAAGGGTCAATATCTCCTCTTTCCTATCCCCTCAGATGTGTGTGGTGCACATATGCCCGGGCACTGACACATTCCTCTGTAAAAATTGTGTAATGTAGTTCTCGCCATGAATATGACCTTAGCTGTCGAAATGGCGTTAAACATCTATTACTCAATCACTCACATGCAGCTACTTAAATACACCACTCCCCTTATACACACAATCAAAGGTAGACTTGTACAAGTCTACACTTTGGTATCCTTATAACTGTGTTCAAGCCCCAAGGTTCAAACCGTGAAGAAACCAGCAGGGGCGGCGGAACACGGGGGGGGGGGGCATGTGCCCCTCCAACTTTCATGTGGGGGGGGGGGCAAGATTATGTTTTTGCCCCCCCCCCCCCAATTTTTCCAGAAATAGATTGACATTTAGGATGTTATTTCTGTAACATTCAAAGGGTTTCAATTTAGATCCAATAGAACATTCAGACATGTCCTTCGTACTCACTAAAATTAGACGAATCACTTCTAAAATTTCTAAAATTTTCTACCAGGAGAGGGCATGTGGGTTTTATATTCATATAAATTGGACATTCATTATTCTTAGTTTCGCATACTCCCCAATATCTCTACTCTTACTGGTAAAAAGAATTTATTGATCAGGCTACAGGATTATCCTCACATGCTTTGAAGTTTAAACTCCAGGCAAACTTATAAATTGTGGATTTTGTGGAAGATACAATGAATGTATTCTGACACCTTTCATATTTGTAAGTGTAATCTCACAAGTATAAGGCCGCCCTAAACTTTAGAAATGTCATGGATGCTTCATCTGGCTGTAGTATAGCCCTCAGGTTGTATTGGGCGATAAATGGGGTTAAGTGGCTGTATGAGACCCACGTGCCGGACAACGACCACCAGATGGTGCCACATGTGAAGGTGTGGGGGCAGCCAACTTCCTGCATCTCTCATGTATAGGCCGATATCTGCACAAAGTTAAGAGTGGATGTTGGCAGGAATTACAGCAGAGATACATGCATAGACACTCTTACAGCTTCATGGAGAGTGGGTCTGGGGAGGGGTTAAAGCAGAGATACATGTATAAACTGTGGCACTCCCAAAAAAGCTTCACAGAGAGTGGGTCTGGACAGGGGTTACAGCAGAGATACATGTATAGACTATGGCATTTAAACAGCTTCACAGAGAGTGGGTTAGGGGAGGGGTTACAGCAGAGATACATGTATAGACTATGGCATTTAAACAGCTTCATGGAGAGTGGGTCTGGGAAGGGGTTACAGCAGAGATACATTTATAATCTATGGCATTTAAACAGCTTTATGGAGAGTGGGTCTGGGGAGGGGTTACAGCAGAGATACATTTATAAACTATGGCATTTAAACAGCTTCATGGAGAGTGGGTCTGGGGAGGGGTTACAGCAGAGATACATGTATAAACTATGGCATTTAAACAGCTTCATGGAGAGTGGGTCTGGGGAGGGGTTAAAGCAAAGATACATTTATAGACTATGGCATTTAAACAGCTTCATGGAGAGTGGGTCTGGGGAGGGGTTACAGCAGAGATACATGTATAAACTATGGCATTTAAACAGCTTCATGGACAGTGCGTCTGGGGAGGGGTTAAAGCAGAGATACATGTATAGACTATGGCATTTAAACAGCTTCATGGAGAGTGGGTCTGGGGAGGGGTTAAGCAGAGATACATGTATAGACTATGGCATTTAAACAGCTTCATGGAGAGTGGGTCTGGGGAGGGGTTAAAGCAGAGATACATGTATAGACTATGGCATTTAAACAGCTTCATGGAGAGTGGGTCTGGGGAGGGGTTACAGCAGAGATACATGTATAAACTGCAGCATTGTATCAAGAAATTAGCTATGGCCCAAGTCAATTTTAACAAAAGGTCCATGACAGTTGTAAGAAAAGCCCACGTCCATGTCGAAATTAGTAAATGTCCCAGTCCCCAGGTTCAATTAAATGGTACAGAACCATCCTCAACAAAGGGAAGGTCCCCTAAATGAAAGTATTGCCTCATATGCCTCTGTAGAGACTGGAGTTGTACCATATGTTAGGGTAAGGCTGATTGCCTACCGTCACTATGTGGGACAGATATGACCGCACACAGATTTAGGCAAAGGCAGAATTTGGGCCTTTTCCCTAAAAGTGATTGCTTTCTACTATAATTACACCATATTTCACTTATGGCTTAATATCAAGGTTCTAGGGATCAAAATATATTACAAAATACCAAATGGGAAGCTAGTATGCGGTTTATAATATATTTATTAATGTTACTCACTATCTCAGGAGATATCCATCAAAAGGTCACAATATTCTCAATAGTAGTTCATATTATCAAATATCCAGTACCAGTCTCACAGTACATAGCCATACACAGTTCACAATATAATAAAGTTCAGGTTCCAGAGCTTAACAAAATACAACATAAAAACAGGCAGAGGGTTCTAAATAAAGTCACAGTACCTTTAGGGTTATAATGCTACAGGTTTCCTGGTAGCATATATAACCCACCCCTAGAGTCCTAGCAGTCCCTGGCTATATCTGCTCCCATAGCCACTCCACACTGGGAACTGCTGCTCCTAGGCTCCTAGCTCCTTGCTCTCTGGACTCCTACTGACTGTCTCTAACCTTTCCAACTCTATTTAACCTCATCAGTGTTAGCCTGCTATAACCATATTTGGACATTGAACAAGCCCTAACTAGTGTGTGGCTTGGTTGTCACACCCTGAGTGGTGGAGGGGGGGGGGGCTGGTGGCACTGAACCTAAGTGGGAGTACCAGCTTTAGCACCTCCACCTCCACCCTGGAGCTGACAGCCCACACAGTTGCACTCTAATACCCATCATATTTCTAACCAAATATATATCAAAATGCCTTTGCAACATTAATATACCAATATATGACAATTGATAAGATTCCAATATTATATGTTATATAACATTGCATCATAATACCAAAGCTCCGCACATATAGCCCTACATTACACCTCGGGAACTAAAACGTTTTGTACCACTCAAAACTAATCATAATCACCTGAGAATTCACCGCTTTTATGGGTATTTTCATTTTTTTTTTTATTTTTTTTTTTTTTTTACATAAGTTACTTTACTTAAATGGAATAATGCATGAAAAAAATTCTTATTTTGTACACACAAATAGTATAACCAAACATCTAACTGGTCCTTTTAAAACTCACAATTCTTGAATATAACACACTGTCCATAAGACTACCATATATCTTTGTTACTGATTATATTTATCAACCGGGATCTTATTCAAGATCCTATCTTATCACTGACAAAAACAAATAATTATTCATCAAAATTATAAATGTGAATTATATCACAGCATAGAAATAACTAACTGATTGTGCATCAACCAGGATCTTATTCAAGACCTTCACATACATATAAAAATTTCAACATTAAGTTTGAAACATTTACATTGTTGAAAATAATCAATACAAAATATTTTCTTTTCCAGTTACAATAATTTTCACCTATACATCATCATATGATCATCATACACATCAAATCTTCTTAAACCTTCCAATAGATAACAAAACTTGATGGGGACTCAAGTAAAGTAACTTCTTGGTTGGCTGACACATAATGGGCTCGTCCCTGTGCCGAGAGACAAAACCCAACATGTAATATCTCTGTCAATCATGTGCTCATGCCTTTGTATTGTACTTGGATCCGAAAGGTATGACTTGTGACCAGTCCACCCTTTAACACCAGTCATTATCTCGCAGCTCTACTGCTACCATTGATATCATCAGCCATCTGTTCCAACCAGGCACCTAGCCTACATAAACTCAGCATCTGATTATCAAAGAAAAGTGAGATAAACACAATCAAAACCTTACACGCATGACACTCATCTCAACCATGGCATGGGTAACAATGTAAGTCTCATACTTTCTACAACCAATAATACTCAGTTCAGAATCTCTTCACGTAGCACCTTAAACTTAATTCCACTTACCTTTAGGGAACAGCTTCCTGGCTCGATCTAAACATCCTAAACTAATTCTCTGTTATTATCCTTAGACTTACTTTATACAATTATAGACTTACCTTTAATCTGCCAGCTATTTTCTCAAATCTGTAACAATGAGTGGTATTTAAACTGAGACACATATCTCAAAGCTAACTCAGATAGGTGGCTGGGAAATCACATTCAAAGCTTGCCTCTACTCAGCCATACCACACATCAGGTCAATGGCTCCTACACACCGTCTTACGCTGCCTGACTTGGCACATTAGACATTTATTGGATGCAGCTATTTCCTCTGGGCCCCTGCATCTCAAGCTTACTCTTATGTGTCCCCTGTGCTCTTGCAACACTCCATGCAACTTATGCCCCTACGTGTCACAACACACCACCTACAGACCCAAATACCTCTGGCATCTGCTCCAGTCACATTCTCAGTACCACACATTGAATTTTAAAGTCAAATCCAGGTTGTTTTTGTCCAATGAGGTTGATCTAGGTACATAATGCTGGTCTTTTTGGAACCAAATACTCGTGTTGGTATGGAACCTTACCAAAGCACTGCCTAATCACCCCTCTATTCGGGTTAAATCGTAAAGAAAATATAAAATCATGATGCTAATAGGAACTGAACAGAAACATTAGCTTTTTTTTTCAGTCCTCCATGAGGTGAAACATAGCAATGAACCTTAGTCTGCTCCTTTCACAGCTTATCACAATGATACACCTGTCCCTTCGATTTGATAGCTTGAAGTAATTGGGCTTGCTACCACATAGATAGACTTTGTGTCTGAAATGGTCTTTGTTAGGTTTTATATAACTTCTGTACACCTGGTTCGGCATATAGATGTGATACTCAACCCCTTTCTCTCAATTGGGTTCCCAGAGCTCTACTTTATACACCATGAGCTGGCTTGCCCTTTGGTGGTTGAGCTCAAATGAGAAAAATATGTGTACATCACCAGTAGTCTAAGAGGCTGGGTTGCCTGCTTAGGACACTACATGTACTAATTACAAGGTTAAAAATCTGGTTCTATCTTACAAACATCTATGCAAACCTATAGCTCTCCTGTCGCGAAAAGAAAAGCATGTAAACATAGTGTTAAGACTGTAAGTTCATCCCCAGTACATCACACATCTGGATAATGCATGATATGAAACAGTGAAATAGAAAGATAGTTATTACTCTAGAAATGGTATGGTATTCAGTTACAGATTTCACACGGTATAAGCACCACAAGTGTAACACGCTGCGCAACGCGTACACCTAAAAATATAAGCACCATCATCTATAAACTAGAATACTTTCCATTTAGAATTTTATTTACACATTTACCGAGATCTTAATCTCGGCACATCTCTGACTCTATTTGTGAGATCTGTTGTCACAAATTTACTCTTGGCCAGTGCATCAAGCTGGTCAATAGATAACCACAAAGTATCTCCATCCTTAAAGTGGACTAAATATTTCACACCCTCTCCTCTTGGTTTGCACACATCACTAATCTTAGTTATTTCATGATATGTGGGTAGGCCATCGATGGGTATCGACTTTGCTGCCCTGGGCACAAGTCTGTGACTCACTGGAATCAGTGCTGGAGGATCAGTTGGAGGTGGTTCTGTGGGCACTGTCTCTGGCTCACTTGTCTGTCCATCCTCCATATCTTCCTCATCCTCTCCCTTCGGGATATCTTCCAGCACCTGATCGTCATCTGGCTCCTCTATTCTCGGTTCTAGTGTGAAACTGTCCACCGGGAGATCACCCTCATCTAGATCTTCTGGATCTTGGATATTTGGTTCATCAGCCATAGGTTTGGCCCATCTCTTTTCTACCTCTTCCCTTGACAATCCCTTCTTTAGTCTCATAATTGTCACTGGTCTGTTCATAAATTTCCCACTCTTGGCATGTCTCAGAAACACTGTTGTTTCAGTATGGTATCTCACCAACAGATATGGTCCATGGAATATCTTGGCCAACTTCAATTTTGTCTTTGGGTCCTTGATTCTTGGCCAGTATAACCAGCATATATCTCCCTCCTTCAATTTTGGATCATATGCTCCACGATCATACCGCTTTTTCATCTGTTCTTGGACATGCTTCATGTGCCTTCCTGCACATTCTGCAGCTATCTCCTGGGACTTGAGAATATCTGCAAGATGTTCATTCACAGTTTTAACCTCTTCTGAATCAAATTTGAGTTGATTCTCAGTTGGAAATAGAGGTTCTACTCCATGACTCATCATAAAGGCTGTATGCCCTGTGGCATACGCTGGTGTAGAATTCAAGCTGAACTCTACTGCCTCCAGATGCTTGTCCCAGTCTTTTTGATTCTCACTCACATAATTCCTGATCACTCCTAATATTGAGCGATTTGTTCTCTCAACAAGACCTGAGGCCTGAGGATGCAACACAGAATTGAATTGTTGTTGGATGTTGTAGGTAGCACACACTGACTCAAATACTTTACTTGCAAAGGACTTGCCATTGTCCATAACCAACCGTCTTGGTGTTCCAAACCTACAAATCATCTTATTGTAGAATGCCCTGGACACTGTGCCTGCTGTCAGATCTTTTACTGCAAAGCAAACAACAAACCTGGAATAATAGTCAACAAGAACTAATATATGTTCATTGAAATTGAGTGTCGGAGGCAATCTTTCGAGGGCATCTAGGTTCCATGTGTCGAAGGGCCTTGGACATGGGTCTCTTAAGATTAGAGGAGGTTTAATTGGCCTTGTCATTCTCTTTGTTTGAGCACAGTCTTCACAAGAGGCACAATAATCAGTGACATCCTGTGACATCTTAGGCCAAAAATACCTGGATCTCATTGCACCCAACATTTTGTTGACACCAAGATGACCTCCCATTGGGTCATCATGGTGTGCCATCAAAATCTTCAACCTTAGCCCTTGGGGCACAACAATCAGTGCTGTAACCTCAGCCTTTGGTCCAATCGAGACATCCATGAAGTACAATATTCTGTCCACTATAGTGTAATGAGCTTCTCTCAACACCAAAGCCCTAGCTTGCTTTACATCTAGTGGCAACCTATCATTAACTAGATAGTCCCTCACACTATGACAGAAGTCATCACCCTCCTGCTCTTCCCACATCTCATCTTTAGAAATACCAACAAGTGGGAAGTGCTCTTTTGACTGCCGCTTGACCTCAGCTGTGTACTTCTTTCTTTTAAACTCTCGATGTGGTGCGTTCTCAGCTCTTAGCACTGCTAGATCCATTAAATCTGGACCAAACCACATATGCTCCTCCTGTTGAATCAAATCATGTTGTGGGCTAATCTTATCACTGAAAGTAACCCTTTTCTTAGGATGATCTGATTTCTTCATGATCTTTTTCTTATACCTTCTCTCTGCTCTGACTCTCCTTCTCTCCCTCTTTGGAATCCTGACCTTTGAGGCAGGATTGAAAGACATAAGAGACTGCATCTCACTAGTACTGATGGAACTCAGCATAGGAAATGATTCCATCATCTCCTCAATGTCATCCTGCTCATACGGCTTACCTTCCAGCCTACTCAGAGAGTCGGGAACAACATTCTCCTTGCCCTTAACATGCTCTACTTTAAATGTGAACTGTCTCAAATCAGCTGCCCATCTGATTTGCCTAGGTGACAGCTTGCTCCTTGGATTTAATATATATTGAAGGGGTGCATGATCTGTTCTTATCAAGAACCTTTTACCCTCCAAATACACATGCCAATGAAGACAAGCATAAACAATACCTGCTAACTCTCTATCTAAAGTTGAGTAGTTTCTTTGGGCTGGGCTGAACAACTTTGCTGTATAGGCCACTGGTCTCAGATTGTCATCCTTATCATATTGGCTCAAGGTTGCACCGATGCCATAGTCTGAGGCATCTGTTGTCACAATGAACTCCTTTCTGAAGTCAGGATATAAGAGCAGATTATCGGATACCAGAGCCCTCTTGAGATCTTCAAAAGCCTCTGTGTGTTCTTCAGTCCACTCCCACTCCTTTCCCTTCCTTGTGAGATCATACAGACATCGTGCTCTTGTGGCATAGTTGGGTATGAACTTCCTATAAAAGCCACTCATACCCAAGAACCTCCTGACATTGGTAGGATTCTTTGGTGTTTTGATATCCTTGATAGCTTGTATCTTCTCCGGATTTGGTCTGATCCCTTCCTTATTCAGGACATGGCCTAGAAACGGGACCTCAGGTGCTGCAATAATGCACTTGGCTGGCTTAAATTTGAGCCCTGCCTTCTGGATTCTTTTCAGAACCTCACCCAAGTCTTCCAGATGTTGTTCAAATGTGTTTGAAAATACGAGAATGTCATCTATGTAACAGATACAGTTTTTAAACTGTAACCCTTTCAAGACAAGGTCAACCACCATCTGGCAACTACGAGAGGAATTCATTAATCCCATACTCATCCTTTTGTACCTGAACTTACCAAATGGAGTTAAGAACCCTGTCTTATCTCTGCTCTTCTCTGTGATGGGAATTTGATGGAACGCCATCTGCAAATCGAGAGCTGAAATGAAATTGGGCTGCATCTGACCCACAGCATCAATAGCATCCTCTATCTTTGGAATAGCCAGATACTGTGGCACTGTAACTGCGTTCAGATTTCGATAATCACAAACGAGCCGATGCCCTCCGCTTTTCTTTGACACAAGAAAGGCAGGGCTAGACCAGCCCCCATCGTAGCTGGGTTCCAAGATTCCCAATCTTACTTGTTCATCAATATGTGCCTTCAATTGTTCTCTTCTTTTGGGTGATATCCTGAAAGGCATCTGCTGTACAGGCTTAGCCCCAGGAATCAGTTCTATCTCATGTTCTATCCAATCGGTACAACCCACCATACCATCTGGTCCTACAAAGGCTCCACAGTTCTCTCTTAGAAGGGCATCCATCCGTGCTCTCTGCTCCTTCGTCAACTTTGACCTAGAATAATCGACCGCTGGAATGAAACTGGGTTGTCCCTCCTGCTTCTGTGCCCTGCCTTCAACCTGTGGCTCAAACATTTCCATTGAAGATACCTGTATCACCTCAACGTCTCTGGACAAACTCAACGTCCCTAAAGCCGTTCCTGGCTTCACCTCAATTTCCTGGTCTGAAAGGTTAACAAATCTCACAGGTACAGTGCCCTCATGCACTCTCACACAGCACCTAGCTGTCCACAATCCTGTCTGTTTTGCTACCTTAAAACCTACATAAGTCAGAAACATACCTTCTTTGAAAATGTCATCCACAGGGAGGCTGCACAGCATCTCAGTATGTGCTGGCACTACCAACTTACCATGTGCCCTCACAATACTCTGGCTATTGTCCTCTTGGTCTACTTCTTTGGGTTGGTCATATACTATGCTCATACCATACTGTTTTAGGAAATCTCTGCCCAGAACTATGTCTAGTCTGAGGCCTGGGATAACATGAAATGTGACTTCATAAGGAATGCCATCAATCTTAATAACACCCCTCATGTCACAATGAGCATCTCTGACCTGACCCCCTGCAAATGTCACACATGCACGTGAAGAGAATTCCTCTATTTTACCACCATTTGCTTTTATCTTGTTGTAATAGTCAAGACTTACACAGCTACGGTCTGCTCCAGTATCAACAAGTGCCCGTGCACAAGTTTGACCAATGCATACCTCAACACAATTCCTCTCTGACAACAGATGTGATGCCATGTAGGCCTTACCCTCTTGGTGCTGTCGGTCTTGGCGTTCACAGATAGATGAAATCATATCCCTAGTGCATGGGCTACGAGATCCCTTGACGCCCGTCGGCTCTCTCCTGGACTGGTCATGTCTCCCCTTTGGATCCTCATACGGCATATTGCCCATGGCACACTCCTGACTGAAATATAAATCATTATCATTAGAACAGCTTGTACAACGGTTGTCTACCTCAGGGTGTTCATCATCCTTATATGTCAGAATATCTGTGTCATAATCTTTCTTATACAAGAAACTATACTTCCTGTTTGAATCTAACTCAACTGCATCCTTGACTTTTACACAAGATGTCTCATTACATTTACTGGTAATATTTACCACATTTTCTTTAAAATCTGTACTCTTACTTTTAGAACTTCTATTATTCCTTCTGTTACCTCTTTTTCCTGACAAACTCGATGCTTGCTTGTCAGACATACACTCTACCTTACCAGAACCTTCCCCCTCTCTTTCCCCACAGGGAGGAGGAGATTCTAGTTTTCCGACTGGTTGGCAGATGACTTATTCTCCATCTTCGCCTCCAAGCTCTGAACTTTGCTCATCAGCTCAGCACAGAACCTTTTGTAGAATCCCTCATCACTGCCACCGCTGTTGCTATTACTGCCCGAGCTCCTGCCGCTGTTTTTCTCAGTTCTGGTACCTTGATTGTTGCCCCTGCCACCATTCCTCTGATTCTTCGGAGTATAGGGTCGCTTAGGTAAAGGGCACTCCCTGAAGAAATGCCCTACCCCACGGCAATTGAAGCACCTCTGAGTGGAATCCATAGTGGCAACTGTGGTGATGTTGCGTGCCTCAACCATCTTCCTCAGCTCTGCCATCTCACGCCTGAGCCTGTCACTTTCAGACTCCATTGGTGAAATGGATTGGACCGCACTAATTGAAGAGTTCTGACTATCAAATCTTGCTACACCAGAGGCATACTGCTGTTTCAGCAATTTTATCTCTTGTGACTGCTGCTTAGTGATGTCAGCACTCTGCTTAAGAATAGCCTGAATTTCTCTCTGATTAGCAAGGATAGACTGGTCCTTATTCATGTCAAAGTCTTCTTCAGCCTCTTTACAAATGTCTATAGCCTCTTGGAAAGTGGCTGGATTGCTTTTCCGGAGTTTCTTTCTATAAGGACTAGTCACTCCCCTGATGAACGAGAAAATCATATCGGACTCACTCAGACCCATTCGCCGGTAGGCATAGGAAGCCTGAACTATAAAGTCTTCCAACTCTTGATCTGGCCTCATGGATAACCTAGACAACCTTTCAAACTCAGCATTAGTCACTTTGGTGAAATTGTCTAGAAAGGCTTTCCTCACCTCAGCCCATGTGGCTTTGTCCTTCACCTTGCTGACTATGTACCAGTCTCTAGCTGGGCCCTCAAGATAGGTAGGAAAAATCCTAAGAAGCTCAGCATCAATATTCATAAGACCTGGCACCTTTACATAGCGTTCAAAATCTTCCATCCATATTGATGGATCCATATTAGCACTGTTCTTGAAATTACTGGGTGGTTTGGCATATGCTGACCTGCTCCCTAAATGATAGACATCCAGTCTATCACCCTTGTCTTGACCTTGACCTTGGCCCTGACCTTGACCTTGGCCCTGGCCCAAAGCATTGATCTCCCCCCTCTGCCTCTCAAACAATTGTTCTATTTGTTGCTCTGTTCTTTGCTCCAAAGTTTGAACATTGTGTTCAAACATCTGAGCTATGGCTTGATATAGACCTTGGATATTGGCATCTTCAAGATTTTGACCAAAGATCCTGCCAGATCTTAATTCTCTATCTTGTGACATTTTGAATTTGTGAGTAACCTATTTGGGATAATCCACCAGTCGCAATGTTAGGGTAAGGCTGATTGCCTACCGTCACTATGTGGGACAGATATGACCGCACACAGATTTAGGCAAAGGCAGAATTTGGGCCTTTTCCCTAAAAGTGATTGCTTTCTACTATAATTACACCATATTTCACTTATGGCTTAATATCAAGGTTCTAGGGATCAAAATATATTACAAAATACCAAATGGGAAGCTAGTATGCGGTTTATAATATATTTATTAATGTTACTCACTATCTCAGGAGATATCCATCAAAAGGTCACAATATTCTCAATAGTAGTTCATATTATCAAATATCCAGTACCAGTCTCACAGTACATAGCCATACACAGTTCACAATATAATAAAGTTCAGGTTCCAGAGCTTAACAAAATACAACATAAAAACAGGCAGAGGGTTCTAAATAAAGTCACAGTACCTTTAGGGTTATAATGCTACAGGTTTCCTGGTAGCATATATAACCCACCCCTAGAGTCCTAGCAGTCCCTGGCTATATCTGCTCCCATAGCCACTCCACACTGGGAACTGCTGCTCCTAGGCTCCTAGCTCCTTGCTCTCTGGACTCCTACTGACTGTCTCTAACCTTTCCAACTCTATTTAACCTCATCAGTGTTAGCCTGCTATAACCATATTTGGACATTGAACAAGCCCTAACTAGTGTGTGGCTTGGTTGTCACACCCTGAGTGGTGGAGGGGGGGGGGGCTGGTGGCACTGAACCTAAGTGGGAGTACCAGCTTTAGCACCTCCACCTCCACCCTGGAGCTGACAGCCCACACAGTTGCACTCTAATACCCATCATATTTCTAACCAAATATATATCAAAATGCCTTTGCAACATTAATATACCAATATATGACAATTGATAAGATTCCAATATTATATGTTATATAACATTGCATCATAATACCAAAGCTCCGCACATATAGCCCTACACATATGTGTGTGAGGTAGTATTGTGTGTTTGCACAGATTGTACCGAGTACAAGTACAAATACACACCACCACCTACTCTCTAACACATCACTATACAACTCCATCACTCACTGACACAACCTGCCAATGGGGCAAAGTTAGAGCCCTGCATAGAGAGGTCCCCATGCCATGTCATGCCACTTATCTTTTGCCTCAAGTCACTAAGGGAGTGATCATTTTTTACCAACGGGGGGGGGGGGGGGGCTGATGGGTTTGCGTGTGGACACACGAAAAATATTTCGACCCCTCCCTTCTCAAGGGGGTAAAAATTTTTCAACCCCACTCCATAAGGGACAAAAATCATGCGCGAACATCCCCTTTTAGCCTATAGTAACACGCAGGGTTTTCCACTGAAAACAGGTGAAATTATTTTAACCCCCCCCCCCATCAGAGGTGTTGAAAAAATTCTGACCCCCCCCCCTCAAATCCACCAGCCCCCCCCCCCCCCCGTTGTTATCATCACTCCCTAAGGTTCATATCACATGTTGAGTTTAAGAAAAGCCCTGTCACCACGTAGAATTAATGGTCCACACCAATAAAGCTACCAGGTTTTTTTAAAGTTAAAGATTATGCAATCTGTGTACAGAAATTGGCAATATAAGTAGAATGCAAAAATCGTCCTATGCAGGGGCGTAGGAAAAGGGGGGCGCAGGGGGCCTTGCCCCCCCCCAATCATAAAGGAAGTGGGGCCTAAGTATGTCTGGGCCCCCCCAAAAAAAAATTTTCCAAGAATTCACAATGAATTGAACCAGAAGCTAACACTTTGCATCTCAAAATAGATTGATATAGTAATGGGATAGGGAAGATAGGGGCCTGGGCCTCAATACTGATCTAATATTCATCAAAAATTACTTTTCTATACAAATTTTATGTAGGTATGTATAGGCGGTACTGCGCTTGAGCTGACAATTCAATGTGGTTGAGGTGGGGCTCCCGTGCCCCCCCCCCCCCTCTGGGCCCCCCCCCCCCAATGAAGATTTGCTTCCTACGCCTCTGCTATGATTAGAATCTCAAATAGAATACTTCACTCAAAATAATTCCACATGCCTTCTATTTCTATAATGGATATATGTGAGTATTTGGGAAGGGGATTTAGATGTCTGTCAAGATTTGTATTAAATCAAATACAGATGATCACTATCACGACAAGAAAAAAAAATCACTTGAACACAATGGGTGCAAAAAGACCCCTTACCACCCCTAGCTAAAAGCTTACAGTTAAGGCTTAGTGTCCTCACTACTACAGTCTATTGATTGCCCCCTCACTTCATCCCCATCCTAAAGCCACCAGGCCTGGCCTCCAGCACAGAGACATCCGTTTGTACTTTATAATCGGCTTTATAATCCTATAGCAGGTCTCTGCAGTATACACATTATATAGATAGTATATACACAAGTCAGCTACAAATCAGGTACTTAAATAAGGCGCTTACTGTTAACCCTTTGTAGGGTTCACACACTGCATTAACGCATCATTCTGACCCCAATGAGTTAATATAGGTACCACCAAAGGGTCGGTTTGATGTATTAACGTATGCACAGAGATGCCACTTCTGCTAACTTTTCTCGGAAATTATGTTTATCTAGTTTTTGTTTTAATACCGGTACTGTATTTTCCATAGACATTTCCTGTCAAATATTAAGAAAATAAGGACATTTTCTGAGTTTTCTGTAATGAGTAAGAGGCATTTCTGGAGACATCATACAGCTCTGAAAAATCATTTAAAGGCCGCTGATGCGGGAGTGCATCATGCCCAATGGTCGTCATGATGCACCAATGAAGTGCTGGCGAGGAGACTCACCAGCACTTCATTAGTGCATCATGACCACCAATGGGCATGATGCATTAATGCATCAGCGGCCCTGAAATGGTTCATGGTGTCTATGTACTGTGTATGGAGAGCACTAGACGTCCACCACGTGCGTCCTTAATCTGCTACATCTGGTAACAATGTGTCAGGCTGGGCTCTCTCAGCATTATAGGACAACTAGCACCATAGCCCTATGTAACAGTGTAAGGGAGTGACCATTTTTTAACAACAGGGGGGGGCCGGTGGGTTTGAGGGGGGGGGGGGGTCAGAATTTTTTCAACCCTTTGACCGGGGGGGTCAGAATTTTTTCAATACCTCTGATGGGGGGGGGGTCAAAATAATTTCACCTGTTTTCAGTGGAAAACCCCGCGCATTACTATAGGCTAAAAGGGGACGTTCGCGCGCGATTTTTGTCCCTTATGGGGGGCGAAAAAAAATTTACCCCCTCGAGAAAGGGGGTTGAGATTTTTTTCGCGCGTCCACGCGCAAACCCACTAGTTCCCCCCCCCCCCATTGTTAAAAAGTGGTCACTCCCTAAGACAATTACTTTTATGGGGAAAAAATAGCAGTATTTATGGCGAAAAAAAAATCATTTTTGTTAGTATCAAAGCCACTGAAATTTCTCTTCACATTGGGAGATATTTGTGAGGAGGAACAAGAAACTGATTTTTTTTCTCCTACTGTATTCAACAATCAATACCATAGAAATAGATGAAGGTTGGAGCTGGATAAGAAAATTCTAGTTTGAAGCCTTGAACAAGGGGGGATCCATTAATTATGTACGCATACTTTCTCAAAAAATAGACCCTCTCACCCCCCTTGTTGCATTGTGTATGCATTGGGACACCCCCCCCCCCCCCTTGCGTACATACTTTTCTATCAGACCCCAACCCACCATTGCAAGGGAAGGTGTTAGGGTTCTCCCCTGTAGAAACAAATGAAATGACCAAATGAACCTAATTTACACTTGTTATTATTAGGGACCAATACACAAAATATAACCCTCAATTGCTATTTCCCTACAGGGTCTACTTAAAAAGAAAATAACTGACCTTTGCCAAGATTGCTAATGCATATTCATGGCTCTGCAGGGCTATTTCTATACACCTTATGCGTACACAATGAGTATGCTAAAATGGCCCTGGATCCCCTCCCTCCCCCTGTACGCATTTGGCCTGACCCCTCCCCCTCTTGATGCGTACATAATTAATGGAAGCCCCCCAAACAGCCTGAAATTACATCATTTAGACGTTGTATGTAGAAGGTGGAGAATACTTTAACAGGTTTGTACAAGATCCCTGTGTAAGACTAGCAAAGCCTTCAAGCCACACATACATGTACTAAATCACAATAGACAAATTATTGTTCACCAACATAGGGATCGGTCTCTGAGTTTACTGAGGTTTTAATATTGCTCCAGGCTTCACCTCGCGACATGGATAAAAACATTGGGCCCTCTGAAATTTTATTTCCTATGGCATGTAATTTATTTAAACCACATTAGAGAAAAAAAGCTGTTACCAAATATCAATCAGAAATAGGATATAGATAGCGGTAGTTATCAGAAAATACACCAGATGGCGCCAACTTACAGGCCTTTATAGCTGTCCCTCCAGGCATTAGGAGTTTGTAGAGAGTGCTAAAGACAAAGTGACTGCACCAGGATGTATGTACCCTACTCACCTAGGCCATTGTCATGAATTTGACCAAAGTTTAACGCACAAAAAAGGCTTGCAGTATACTTTAGGCTGTAAAAGGTCTTTATCGCAGATCCAGGGGGGGGGGGGGGGCAATGGGCCTCCCCTCCTTCCCCTTAGAAAAAAAAAACCTAGAGAGGTAAAGGAGAGGAAGGCTTTTAGATGTGGTGTTTAAGAAGTTAGATACAGCGCTGACACTTAGTATTCATTTTGCCAAAATGCAGCAGAATACACAATCCTTAGTCTAAAACATCAAAATCTTGTCTTGATCTTGCCCCCCCCCCAACACACACACACAATCCTGGAGCCGCCACTGGCCTTGGCTATAGGGCATACTCCTACTTTAAGAGAAGCCTATTATTAGGCTCACTTGGGGAGGGGAGAGGGTGCTTTTTGATAATTTAGTACATTATAATGTTCGTTAAATCACATGGTCTTTAAAGGTTTAAGTCTGGAGGGGGTGGCAGACAGAAGACTTATGATGTACAGTGATTGGATTGTGCACAAGTTACACCCCTGGGGGTGTTAGAAGAGGCTATTGTATCATTGTGTCCAGGGGTCAGGAGGAAGGTGAGAGTATAATAGAACCTGACCCAGCCTACAGCTACTGTCTGGTCTACATGGGCTACCGTAAAACCTCCGCATGGACATTTTGTGTCCCTTGGCTAAAACGTAGCATTACACCTCTCCCCCTGTGCTGCCAAAAAGGTGCCCTAAAATAGAAGCATAAAATCAAGAATTTTGTCAAAATTGAAGAAAAGATGCTAAACTCCTGTCTTTTTCCCCCTGTTGCAGGTACCAGTTCTTCCAGCAGGTGAAGCGGGACATCCTCCAGGGTCGACTTCCTGTGTCGTTTGACACGGCCGCTGAACTCTGCAGTTATGTCGTCCAATGTAAGTTTAACATGAACTATTTCTAACTGTAACTGTTTTATTGGAAGAGGCTCTAGCCTCTTCCATTGCATTCACATGGGAGGTCGATTGCACACAGAATCAGACAGTCCAACTACCCCTGAATCGATCATTGCTCTTGTAGCATTAAATAGTACTGAATAGCACTGTATAACTGCTGATATATGGTCGAGTTATGGCAGTTTACCCTGCCTGTACACTGTCCAGTCCGCATGCACCAATCCAACCCGCCCTCCCCACTCAGAACTTGCCTAGAGCTGCGTAATGATAGCCTGTACACTGACCAGTCACATGCACCAATCCAACCCGCCTTCCCCACTCAGAACTCGCCTAGAGCTACGTGATGATAGCTTGTACACTGTCCAGTCCGCATGCACCAATCCAACCTGCCCTCCCCACTCAGAACTCGCCTAGAGCTGCGTAATGATAGCCTGTGCACTGTCCATTCAACATGCATCAATCCAGCCCGCTCTCCCCACTCAGAACTCGCCTAGAGCTGCGTAATGATAGCCTGTACACTGACCAGTCAACATGCACCAATTCAACCCGCCCTCCCCACTCAGAACTCGCCTAGAGCTACGTGATGATAGCCTGTACACTGTCCATTCAACATGCATCAATTTAACCCGCCCTCCCCACTCAGAACTCGCCTAGAGCTGAGTAATGATAGCCTGTACACTGCCCAGTCAACATGCACCAATCCAACCCGCCCTCCCCACTCAGAACTCGCCTAGAGCTACGTGATGATAGCCTGTACACTGTCCATTCAACATGCATCAATTCAACCCGCCCTCCCCACTCAGAACTCGCCTAGAGCTGAGTAATGATAGCCTGTACACTGCCCAGTCGACATGCACCAATCCAACCCGCCCTCCCCACTCAGAACTCGCCTAGAGCTGCGTAATGATAGCCTGTACACTGTCCATTCAACATGCACCAATTCAACCCGCCCTCCCCACTCAGAACTCGCCTAGAGCTGAGTAATGATAGCCTGTACACTGTCCAGTCAACATGCACCAATCCAACCCGCCCTCCCCACTCAGAACTCGCCTAGAGCTGCGTAATGATAGCCTGTACACTGCCCAGTCAACATGCACCAATCCAACCCGCCCTGTTCACTCAGAACGTTAACTCGCCTAGAGCTACGTGATGATAGCCTGTACACTGCCAAGTCAACATGCACTAATCCAACCTGCCCTCTTCACTCAGAACTCGCCTAGAGCTGCGTAATGATAGCCTGTCACTGTCCATTCAACATACATCAATCCAGCCCGCCCTCCCCACTCAGAACTCGCCTAGAGATGCGTAATGATAGCCTGTACACTGTCCATTCAACATGCATCAATCCAGCCCGCTATCCCCAATCAAGAACTCGCCTAGAGCTACGTGATGATAGCCTGTACACTGTCCAGTTAACATGCACCAATTCAACCCGCCCTCCCCACTCAGAACTAGCCTAGAGCTACGTGATGATAGCCTGTACACTGTTCATTCAACATGCATCAATTCAACCTGCCCTCACCTCTGTAATAGATATGTCAGCAATTAGTTAATATATGTTAGTAATTATTCACTATTTGTCAGCAATTAGTCAATACATGATAGTAGTTACTTACATTTTATCAGCATTTAGTCAATATATGTTAGTATTTGCTCACTATTGACTAATATCTGACAAATTGTGAGTAATTACTGACATATATGGACTAAGTGTTGTTTTATAATGACTTAAGTACTGGCATATATTGACTGATTGCGGACAAATAGTGAGTAATTACTGACATATATTGACTAATTGCTGACGAATAATGAGTAATTACTAACATATATTGACTGATTGCTGACAAATAGTGAGTAATTACTAACATATATTGACTAATTGCTGACAAATAGTCCATACACAGTGACATATTTTGAAAAAAAAGTGTCACAGGTGAAGGACTCAGTCCTAAAGAACAGGCCTCAATTTCATGTCAAATGACACATTTTCTAGGGTGGACCGACAAATATACCGGTATATATATTGACTAATTGCTGACAAAGAGTGAGTAATTATTGACATATATTGACGAATTTCTGATAAATAGTGAGTAATTACTGACATATATTGACTAATTGCTGTTATATAGTGACTAAGTACTAACATATATTGATATATTTTGACTAATCACTGACAAATTAGTCAAAATATATCAGTTATTACTCACTATTTGTCAGCAATTAGTCCATATATGTCAGTAATTACTCACTATATATCAGTAATTAGTCAATACATGTCAGTATTTACTCAGAATTCATCAGCAATTAATCAATATATCTCAGTATTTACTCACATTTTAATGAATAAATGTTAGTAATTAACCACTAGCAATTGGTCAATATATGTTAGTAATTTCTCACTATGTGTCAGCAATTAGTCAATATATGTTACTACTTAGTCACTATATAACAGCAATTAGTCAATATACATCAGTAATTACTCACTTTGTCAGCAATTAGTCAATATATGTCAGTAATTACTCACTATTTATCAGAAATTAGTCAATATATGTCAATAATTACTCACTCTTTGTCAGCAATTAGTCATAATATGTCATTAATTAGTCACTATTTGTCAGCACTTAGTCAAAACATGTCAGTACTTAGTCACTATTTGTCAGCAATTAGCCAAAATATATCAATACTTAGTCACTATTTGTTAGTAAATAGTCAAAATATATCAGTAGCTCCATACTATCAATGACCACTTGTCAATTGACAGTTGACATTTGACATTGAAGCCTCTTCCTTAGGACTGAGTCCTTCACCTGTGACATTTTCTGTAGGATGTTTCAATATATTAGGTCTATGCCATGTAATTACAGTTTATTATTATGTTGATGTAGTATTTTGAATATGTAGGACAAGTGACTGGACCCTTCCTCTGACACTTAAAAAAAGAATTAAAAAGATATGGTGGGTACACATGTATATTGGCCTGGGAGAGAAGTGATGTAAAATAGCAGCGGATTTTGAACAACAGGATTTCTTTTTAAAAACCATTATTTTACATTTGACGGCTCTTGGTATATAAGGTGACAAAATTCCTGTTGACACTTTTAAACTCCATTGGGATGTAATCAATTATTGATTATGATCTGTATATGACAAGTCTTGATCATCTTCCTTACTTTACAGCGGAGGTTGGGGACTATGACCCAAAGCGGCACTCGTACGGCTATGTATCAGAATTCCGCTTTGTACCCAACCAAACAGAGGAGCTGGAAACCCGCATTATGCACATACATAAACAGATGCCGTGAGTAGAGTTGTTTTTTTTTCAATGAGATAAAATAATGTACTTATTACAGGGAAATTGGATTTCAGAATTTTGTCTGATTTTAGGATTTTTAATGTTGGACCTGCCTAAATATTTATCCAAATTTCCTTTCTTGAATCGAAGTTTTGTTTATTTTACAATGAATTCTGAATTGTATGTGCTTATATCTTAAGAATTCTTCATATAGCCTGACTTACCCGGTACATCCCTGTTTGATAACAGTGGTGTCAAAATTATGTTGGCATGTCGGCTTTTACCAATGTAGAATCCTGATTGTCGATGTTGGGCCTTTAGATGCAGCTAGACAATAATTACAGTTTTCTTATGATGGAAGTTTTTTTTTTTTAATTGAGTGGCATTTCTAATATACTAATTAAGAATTCTCTATGTTTCAGTAACCTGGTACCGTCCGTAGCGGAGTACAAGTTCCTAGACCGTGTAAAGTGGTTGGAGATGTATGGCGTGGACTTACACCCGGTACAAGGAGAGGGTAGCATGGAGTACTTTGTAGGTCTAACACCAACCGGTATAGTCGTATACCGCAACAAGTCTAAAGTAGGAAACTACTTCTGGTAAGTTACTCAAAGTTGTTGTTAATAACTTTCAAAAAGTTTAAAGGAAATGTGTTTATGAACTTGTCCTTAAATCAGATGTATTTCTGGCACTTTTTTCTCAAGGAATAGTCTACCTACTTTTTCCCTAGGATTTCAGCTTTGAAACAAACTAGTACATTTATCTCATAGTTAGTAGAAAATCCCACATGAGAAGATCTTATACATTTTGTCGGCTCTCCACCTTGAATTCCTTGGTTTAGAGAAGTAGCACTGAGGTACTGTACCCAAGTAGGCTGGAAATCTGCCTATAGGTCACATCATAGAGTATAGAGAAGGTCTCTATATTCTATGGTCACATGGAACTAATTCCAATTTTAAATAAGGGAGCGATATGTACAGCAAGTGCCATTCTACCCTATTTTGGGCCTCAAAAACCTCCATTGGCCAGATTAACATTTGCAGGCCTGATAAAATCCCCAAACCATGGCATAATATAAAAACTCATCTACTGTTCCTTTTAGGAACTATTTGGGGTCACTTGTGATTTTTTTCATGATTTTGCCAATATTTCTTGCATATGATTTCTAAGCCAATCGGCACTCAGATCACCTTCAGTGCAGGCCTGAATACCATATGACTTACGAGAGGGCAGCATTTACGTCCATGTAACCTGTAATATCACAATCCGCAGAGGACCAGCATAGTATCAAAGTCACCTACAGTATTTCCACTGTTGATTTCATAGGTTTTGAATACATCAATGCCTTTCAAAGATTAAGTCAAGACTTTTATGTCCTCAGGCCGCGAATCGCCAAAGTTACGTTCAAGGGCAAAATGTTCATGTTACGGGTAAAGGATAAAAATGTAAGTATCATAAAACAATATAAGATTGTAAACTTTGATATATCATTGGGTAAGCTGTTTCAGACATTTGTAATGTCATGCACATTGTCTTGTATGGGGAATAGAAAATCAAGGAGCAATAGGGATATATGAAGGAATTCATATCAGTTTATAATGAGATAAATAATTTGGATATCTGAAAATGTTTAAGAAAATTTCCCTTTTTTCGCAGAATGAGGAGAATAGTTACGCGTTTGAATGTTGTACGAAGCAGGCATGTAAACACTTGTGGAAGTGTTGTATAGAACACCACTCGTTCTTCAGGTAGGTTAACTAAACACTAGATACAACTCATCTACACATTGTATTGCAGAGAGTAATCTTTTAAGAGCTGCTGGCGCTGTCGTGCATCATGCCCATTGGTTCTAAACATGAAGTGCGTCTTGCCCATTGGTTAGCATGAAGTGCGTCTTGCCCATTGGTTAGCATGAAGTGCATCGTGCCCATTGGTTAGCATGAAGTGCGTCGTGCCCATTGGTTAGCATGAAGTGCATCGTGCCCATTGGTTAGCATGAAGTGCGTCGTGCCCATTGGTTAGCATGAAGTGCATCGTGCCCATTGGTTAGCATGAAGTGCGTCGTGCCCATTGGTTAGCATGAAGTGCGTCGTGCCCATTGGTTAGCATGAAGTGCGTCGTGCCCATTGGTTAGCATGAAGTGCGTCGTGCCCATTGGTTAGCATGAAGTGCATCATGCCCATTGGTTAGCATGAAGTGCGTCGTGCCCATTGGTTAGCATGAAGTGCGTCGTGCCCATTGGTTAGCATGAAGTGCGTCGTGCCCATTGGTTAGCATGAAGTGCGTCATGCCCATTGGTTAGCATGAAGTGCGTCTTGCCCATTGGTTAGCATGAAGTGCGTCATGCCCATTGGTTAGCATGAAGTGCGTCGTGCCCATTGGTTAGCATGAAGTGCGTCGTGCCCATTGGTTAGCATGAAGTGAGTTGTGCCCATTGGTTAGCATGGCGTACGTCATGCCCATTGGTTAGCATGGCCTACGTCGTGCCCATTGGTTAGCATGAAGTGCGTGATGCCCATTGGTTAGCATGAAGTGCGTGATGCCCATTGGTTAGCATGAAGTGCGTCATGCCCATTGGTTAGCATGAAGTGCATCGTGCCCATTGGTTAGCATGAAGTGCATCGTGCCCATTGGTTAGCATGAAGTGCATCATGCCCATTGGTTAGCATGAAGTGCAGCGTGCCCATTGGTTAGCATGGCGTGCCCATTGGTTAGCATGAAGTGCGTGATGCCCATTGGTTAGCATGAAGTACGTCGTGCCCATTGGTTAGCATGAAGTGCGTGATGCCCATTGGTTAGCATGAAGTGCGTCATGCCCATTGGTTAGCATGGCGTGCCCATTGGTTAGCATGAAGTGCGTCATGCCCATTGGTTAGCATGAAGTATGTCGTGCCCATTGGTTAGCATGGCGTGCCCATTGGTTAGCATGAAGTGCGTCATGCCCATTGGTTAGCATGGCGTGCCCATTGGTTAGCATGAAGTGCGTCATGCCCATTGGTTAGCATGAAGTACGTCGTGCCCATTGGTTAGCATGAAGTGCGTCATGCCCATTGGTTAGCATGAAGTACGTCGTGCCCATTGGTTAGCATGGCGTGCCCATTGGTTAGCATGAAGTGCGTCATGCCCATTGGTTAGCATGAAGTGCATCGTGCCCATTGGTTAGCATGAAGTGCATCATACCCATTGGTTAGCATGGCGTGCCCATTGGTTAGCATGAAGTGCATCGTGCCCATTGGTTAGCATGAAGTGCGTGATGCCCATTGGTTAGCATGGCGTGCCCATTGGTTAGCATGAAGTGCGTCGTGCCCATTGGTTAGCATGAAGTGCATCGTGCCCATTGGTTAGCATGAAGTGCATCGTGCCCATTGGTTAGCATGAAGTGCGTCGTGTCCATTGGTTAGCATGAAGTGCGTCGTGCCCATTGGTTAGCATGAAGTGCTGGCAAACTGCTCACCAGCACGTCTGTCATCATCAGCACAATATGCTAACCGTCCGAGTGTGCCAGAAACAACCCTGTAAGATCGACATTTTGCATGAATGCAGCCCTGGTGAGTAAGTCACCCGGGCTGCTGACATTTGCTATCCGTAATGGGCATGATCCATGAATTAGATATCGGCCTTCAAGAAACTTTGGACTGAGATTATTTCTCAGCTGTCTTACTGTTTCTCTCTCAGTGCAGTGAGGCAAGTTTGGTGAATGTTTGATACAATGTAATGACTTGATGTTGTTCTTGACGATTTTTAACGCAGCAGAGCCGCGTTTCTGGTACACAGCCCAAAATAACTTTTAATTTCCGAAATTCATTTTCTTAATGAAATTATATCTGGCGGATAAATCACGTTTTCAGAAGATATTGTCACATGTAACATTACTTTGGAAGAATTTCCTGGTGTCGGTAAATTCTAAGAAGAATTGACTTAGGTCTTAAAGTTTTTTTCTTCATTTGATTTTATGAAAATGATTCATATTGGCTACCATAGAAGGTGTTACTTCAAACGAAGAAAAAAAATTGCATTTTGAGAACCATGCTTAGCGCCTTTAGCCTTTAGAGGCTGCTAATGCAGCGTGTCCATTGATCGTCATGGTGTATGAATATAGCCGTGGCGAGCAACTCACCAGGGCTGTATTCATGCATCATGACGACCCTGCATAAACGCAGCGCCAGGGGGCGGGGGGGGGTTGTTACCAGGTCCGCACTGTTGCATCATGATCTGTGATTGGCATGATGCATCAACAAACTGGTGCATCATGCTAATCCTCTGAGAGTGCATCAACCCTCTAGGGCTGAGATTATGCATGTGGCCAACCTTAAAAATATGTTCGTTTCCTGTCCAGATGCCTGGTGGATATTTTTGTGAGAATGGGAAATTTTTTTCCTGAGTTCTGAAAAAAAGATGTTTTTTTCCATCTATTAGCACAAGAATCTAGGCTTCCAATCACTAAATCTTAGAATGTGATGGCAAATTCATGCCGTCCGTGCTTACGATGTTCATGACAAATAAAAATATTTGCCTAAAAAAATATTTTCCCTCCCTCCCTCATGGGCCTGAAAAATCCCGCCCTCTGGACAGGAAACGAACATATTTTTAAGGGTGGCCTGCATGTTGCCATGTATCATGAGGATCAATGCGCATTATACAAGTTTGCCTTATCAACCTTTGTCACATTAAAGGCTTAAGGCCAGAGCTTGTTCTATGATTCAAAGTTCCAGTAGTAACATGTACCATATAGTTAGATATATATTTATCTAAATGCATCCCTAAGTTAGTTTATCCATACTAAGTAAAACTATAGCTCCTTGTACCCATATACTCACTGCATCCATGTACCTCTACTTACACAGCTACAACCTTTCAGTGGCTGTATAGTGCCTCAACAATCATGTTCCTTTGTTGCCATGATGCACCAATGTAGTGCTGGAATGTCTACTCGACAGCACTTCATTGGTGCATTATGCCGACCCTTCAAGGTTGCATCAGTCCCACAAGATGGGAAGGATCTTCTCAGGGCTGCAGCAATGCCTGATGGAGAAATGGGTATAATGCATTAAGGATTTATGTAACCCCTAACAGGGCTGCTGATGAACTAGTGCATCACACGCATTAATTATTTATCATAATCCATGAACGTAGCATCCGCAAATTACCGTAATCTCCTGCGTAGAAGACGCGTTGCGCGTATAAGACGCACCCCTAACTTGTCAATGGTTGTTTCGCGTATAAGACGGACCTCTTAGGTACCATTTTTGTAAATTCAGTACTGTTCTATAGTAAAATTACCCCTCGTATAAGACGCACACCCAACTTGAGAGAAAGCTATAAGACGCCCCAGCATTTTGTTTGGCGTAGAGGACGCGTCTTATACGCGGGAGTTTACGGTAGTTGCTAGGGCTACATTCATGCGATTCGACAAGTATGGATACAAATATGAAGGGTAGGCACGATGCAGCAATTCATCGCTGGCTAAAAGACTCACCAGTACTGCGCTGTTACATCATGCTGACCAAGGAACTTTGAGGCACCATGCGGCCACATAAAGGGTTCAAGTTATAAAATGATAGTTATACTGCGCTGTAACCAGCATCTGCTTCACCTTTGTGCTACTCACTGCATTTTGTCTTATCCCTTTAAAGGCCGCTGATGCACTGATGCATTAATGCATCATGCCCATTGGTCATCATGATGCACCAATGAAGTGCTGGTGAGACTGCTCACCAGCACCTAATTAGAGCATCATGCCGACCCCCCCTCCTTTGGAGTATATGTGTCAACCCTGTAGGGTCGTCATGATGCTCCAATGAAGTGCTGGCGAGACTGCTCACCAGCACTTTATTAGAGCATCATGCCGACCAATGGGCAGGATGCACTCCTGCATCAGCAGCCTTTATAGGGTTATTGTATCCACTACTCACTGTGGTCCTTGGACTCTTTCACTATATCAAAGCAGATCTTCACATTCCCATACCCACCCATTCCCCTCATGTCAATTTAACATTTTTAGTGTCACTAATGTATTGGTGCATCAAGCCGATCCGCTGGGAGTGTATCAACGCCATAGGGTTGACATGATACATGAGTCCAGTCCTGCCGAGTGACTCAGCAGGGTCGATACAGTCAGCACAATGCGGCCCTTTACTCGCCATGGCTACAGTAATAATGCATCGTGATACTCAATGGAGCCTTGGCATTAACTCACCAGGGCTGCATTTATGCATCATGACGTGTTTGGACCCATGACGTGATGCATTAATGCACTTTTAGCATTTAAAGGGTTAACCCTTTAAGGGTTACAATTGCAGCAGTGCATCATGCTCATTGGTTGGCATGATGCACCAATGAATTGGAGCATACGTAATAAAAACCAAACCTCCGGGAGTGTATCAATCCTGTCAGGTCAGCACGATGCCTTCTTGTCAACAGCCCTTAAAGGGTTAAAAAGATTTTTTTTTTAAACAAATAAAAAAACAACCCTCCACATGAGCTGCTCACAGACACTTCCCCCTGTGCTTACCAGTCCTGAGCTGCTCACCTCTCACCTGTTCTTTACAGATCTGCACCTCTCAGGATAGACAGCTACATAGAGTCCTCCAGGTGTGTCTTACTTAGTGCATGTCATGTTGTGGTCCTGGTGGTGGTACTAATAACTACTGTTCCCCAAGGTAGCGTGTTTGGACCCACCTACCATTACTGTTAGAGCCCCCCCCCCCCACCAAGGTATAAGGTTTGGACCCAATTATCAATACTTTTGAACTGTCCCCTAAGCTAGTATATTTGGACCCACCTACCACTAATGTAAGGTATCTCCTAAGGTAGCGTGTTTGGACCCACCTACCATTACTGTCAAGTGTCCCCCAAGGTAGCGTGTGTGAGCCCACCTACCATTAACACCAAGTGTCCCCCCCAGGGTAGCGTGTTTGGGCCCACCTACCATTAACACCAAGTGTCCCCCAAGGTAGAGTGCTTTGGACCCACCTACCATTAACACCAAGTGTCCCCCAAGGTAGAGTGCTTTGGACCCACCTACCATTAACACCAAGTGTTACCTGAGGTAGTGTGTTTGGGCCCACCTACCATTAACACCAAGTGTCCCCCCGAGGTAGCGTGTTTGGGCCCACCTACCATTAACACCAAGTGTCCCCCAAGGTAGAGCGCTTTGGACCCACCTACCATTAACACCAAGTGTCACCTGAGGTAGTGTGTTTGGGCCCACCTACCATTAACACCAAGTGTCCCCCCGAGGTAGCATGTTTGGGCCCACCTACCATTAACACCAAGTGTCCCCCAAGGTAGAGCGCTTTGGACCCACCTACCATTAACACCAAGTGTTACCTGAGGTAGTGTGTTTCGGCCCACCTACCATTAACACCAAGTGTCCCCCCGAGGTAGCTTGTTTGGGCCCACCTACCATTAACACCAAGTGTCCCCCCCCAAGGTAGGGTGTTTGGGCCCACCTACCATTAACACCAAGTGTCCCCCCCAGGGTAGCGTGTTTGGGCCCACCTACCATTAACACCAAGTGTCCCCCAAGGTAGAGCGCTTTGGACCCACCTACCATTAACCCCAAGTGTCCCCCCGAGGTAGCGTGTTTGGGCCCACCTACCAATAACACCAAGTGTCCCCCCGAGGTAGGGTGTTTGGGCCCACCTACCATTAACACGAAGTGTCCCCCCCCCCAAAGGTAGGGTGTTTGGGCCCACCTACCATTAACACCAAGTCACCCCCAAAGTAGCGTGTTTGGACCCTCCTACCATGATTATAAAGTATCCACCAAGGTAGTGTGTTTGGACCCACCTATTGTGACTGTCGGTTGTCCCCCAAGGTAGCATGTTTGGACCCACCAAACAATCCCGCAAGGGGTGCCCCAATGTAGCGTGTTTGGGCCCACCTAATGTTACTGTTAGTTGTCCCCCAAAGTAGCATGTTTGGGCCCATGTACCATTAATGCCAAGTGTCCCCCAAGTTAGCATGTTTGGACCCAACTACCATTATTTGAAAAAAGGCTGAAGCAAGGGTTCTGTTCTAAGGTTTGTCCAAGTCTCTCTAGGCTAGATTGGGTACCTTATAACACATATTTCTTTTTGCCTGAGAATAATAGTTATTTCCAAATCCTTTGTGCTTTGCTTTGATATTTTAATACCTGCATGTTTTCTCAATTTGCATTTCTCTTTTAATAAAATACACTCTAATACTGTTTTCTCTTTCAGAAGAGCTGTGTTTTTTTTTCTATAATTACCCGCTGAATTAAGACCTGGGTCACAAAGCGTATTGATGCATCATGCTACCCTGTAGTGTCGATATGTTCCCAAAGATCGGCATGATGCACCAATGCAGTGCGAGCGAGTATTGCTTTGGTGCATTAACCCGTTCAGCGCCACTAATATATTAAATTCATCATGGCCATTTCTTGTCCTGATGTATGAATGTAGCCCTGGTGTGTAACTCGCCAGGGCTACATTCATCAGGAATTATACTGAACCTACATAAGTGGTAGAGGTATTCCTGGGGGATAGTCATGATGCATGAATGCAGCCCTAGCAAGTCTACTCACCTAGGCTGCATTCATGCATCATGACGACCAACGGGCATGATGCAGTTAATGTATTATCAGCTTTTGAGTGTCTAAGCATTATACAAATCTTAAATTAAAGAAAAATAAATAAAAAAATATATATTTGTCTGTGTGTTCTCTTGAAGGCTAACTATGATGAATCTGGTGTATGTGATTTAATATTTTAGATAATAATCCGATAGCCTATACTGTATATATAAGTCAGAATGTGCCAAGTTTCAACTACTGCCTATTGTACGCCTAAATTCCCTAGAAGAGTATAGAAGTCGACTGTCCAGGGGCGTAGGAAAAGGGGGGGTCAGGGGGGCCTGGGCCCCCCCAATGATGAGGAGATTCCCTATATAAGCCTATGTAAAAATATAGCCGGCCCCCCAACTGAGACCCCCGGGCCCCCCCAATAAAAAATTGTTTCCTACGCCCCTGCTGTCTCTGTATATTATTGTGATTAGATACCCTTTACCCCCCGTCCCTATGTATTCCCATTGCTATTCCCGCACGCACTGTGCATGGTACAGCCAAAGCTACAACCTCCCCTTAAACTGACCCTGACCCATATCTGATTGCCAAATGCCCCTTTGTAAATGCTTGGTCAGAGATGCACTTTTTTGCTTACTTTACTCCCCAAGTTCCCCTTCTCTCCCAAAATTTATGATGAAAATTTACATGAAATAAGTATGGAAATTTGATCAAAGTCAGAATTTTTTCTAGAATTTTCTTTGTTGACAAAGGAAATGCATCTCTGATGTGATAGATTGTTCAAAATTGAAACGTAGATAAATATATTTGGGGGAAGACTGAAGATATTGAAATGTACTTCTGTTGGGACTGCACTGTGGTGTTTGAATAAAGTGTAGAACCCTCCACACTGCCTTCTCCCCTCCCTCCCTATGGTGTAAGCGTAGAACCCTCCACACTGCCTTCACCCCTCCCTCCCTATGGTGTAAGCGTAGAACCCTCCACACTGCCTTCACCCCTCCCTCCCTATGGTGTAAGCGTAGAACCCTCCACACTGCCTTCACCCCTCCCTCCCTATGGTGTAAGCGTAGAACCCTCCATACTGCCTTCACCCCTCCCTCCCTATGGTGTAAGCGTAGAAGCCTCCACACTGCCTTCACCCCTCCCTCCCTATGGTGTAAGCGTAGAAGCCTCCACACTGCCTTCACCCCTCCCTCCCTATGGTGTAAGCGAAGAACCCTCCACACTGCCTACACCCCTCCCTCCCTATGGTGTAAGCGTAGAAGCCTCCACACTGCCTTCACCCCTCCCTCCCTATGGTGTAAGCGTAGAACCCTCCACACTGCCTTCACCCCTCCCTCCCTATGGTGTAAGCGTAGAACCCTCCACACTGCCTTCACCCCTCCCTCCCTATGGTGTAAGCGTAGAACCCTCCACACTGCCTACACCCCTCCCTCCCTATGGTGTAAGCGTAGAACCCTCCACACTGCCTTCACCCCTCCCTCCCTATGGTGTAAGCGTAGAACCCTCCACACTGCCTTCACCCCTCCCTCCCTCCCTATGGTGTAAGCGTAGAACCCTCCACACTGCCTTCACCCCTCCCTCCCTCCCTATGGTGTAAGCGTAGAACCCTCCACACTGCCTTCACCCCTCCCTCCCTATGGTGTAAGCGTAGAACCCTCCACACTGCCTTCACCCCTCCCTCCCTCCCTATGGTGTAAGCGTAGAACCCTCCACACTGCCTACACCCCTCCCTCCCTATGGTGTAAGCGTAGAACCCTCCACACTGCCTTCACCCCTCCCTCCCTCCCTATGGTGTAAGCGTAGAACCCTCCACACTGCCTTCACCCCTCCCTCCCTCCCTATGGTGTAAGCGTAGAACCCTCCACACTGCCTTCACCCCTCCCTCCCTCCCTATGGTGTAAGCGTAGAACCCTCCACACTGCCTTCACCCCTCCCTCCCTCCCTATGGTGTAAGCGTAGAACCCTCCACACTGCCTTCACCCCTCCCTCCCTATGGTGTAAGCGTAGAACCCTCCACACTGCCTTCACCCCTCCCTCCCTCCCTATGGTGTAAGCGTAGAACCCTCCACACTGCCTTCACCCCTCCCTCCCTATGGTGTAAGCGTAGAACCCTCCACACTGCCTTCACCCCTCCCTCCCTATGGTGTAAGCGTAGAACCCTCCACACTGCCTTCACCCCTCCCTCCCTATGGTGTAAGATTAACCTGCTGTATTATATATATATAACCTTGTAAGTGTGATTTATCTTACCATGTACATACACCTTGCTGATTCTTTTCAGTTTTTGCCTGATGGGTCATAACCCTATTTACAACAGCCCCCTGCCAACTATTTCAAGGATAAATATTGGGATGAAAAACATGAACTGTAAGAATTCACACCCAGCTAAAAATTTCCTTGTTTCTTTTTTGTTTTGTTGTGAATCTGAGAGCGTATTTTCTCACGAAAATGTTGACTTGAAGGGATTTGGCACTTTTCACAATCAACTTAAAATTTGTATAAGATGTATTCGGGCTTTTGGGGTAAATGTAGGAAGACAGTCAAGGCAATAGGTTGGAAAATCAAAAAAAAAAGTTTTCAAATAGTCAAAGAGATGATAGAGTTGGGGGCTGTTGTTGAGTTGTGACCCTGCGGCGGCTGTGATCATTAACCCCTGATGTGTCGCCTTCACTAACAGAATAACTTGTCCTTGTTTTAGGCTAAGCCAGGCCCAGCACAGTGGCGCTGGCGCCAGTAAAATATTTAGTTTGGGCTCGAAGCATCGATATAGGTAAGCCGGATTGTGGCCGCGTTGCCACAGGGCACGCTTCTTCATTAACCTGAAATATTAATTTTCACATTGTATTAAAATACCCATTTTTAACCTAAAACACATCAAAATAAACCAATGCAAATTCCTACCCTACTCACATATTCTTCCTCCCCATATGCAACACCAAACCTTAGTGCACATATCTCATTATAAAAGTCATGTCCCTCGGTGATGGGTTGTATGGATTTACATCACCCCCCCCCCTCAGTCTAACTTTAGAAATAATTTGCAGAAATAATTTCCCTTGTGATGATTCTTTTGAATACTGAGAAAACATGGAAAATTTTAGTGCCATGCATGTCAACCCAGAAAGTTTCTGTTACAAATTTAGTGAAATGCATGGGTCAGGAGAAAAGGTGCAAAACTCATTATGTCAGCTTAGATAAACATTGGATTAGAAACTCCATTCTCTTATGGTATATAGATTGTTAGGTATAGGTAGTGAGTGCATGATTAATCATTGTAAGATAAGTCAGTTAGTGTTTAAGATAAGTCTAGAAATTTCATCTAGAAAAAAAATGATTTTCAAATCTAATTTTTAATTCTTTCGTAGTAACAATAAAATTTATATTTCACAAGAGAATTGATAAATCAAATTAAAAAAAAATAATAATAATAATCATCTTGTATCTTTCCAATCAATCATATTTTCATTAATAATTGATGAACTTTCAACGTGATCAACACTGATTTGCTAAAATACTCTGAAATTTCTTATAAAAGCTCAAGATTTATTAACCAATTAATCCCTGCAACTCCATATTCAGACCATTTCTACTCAACTTGTCACTGGTTGAGTACATTCCTAGTTTGAACTGTTCTAACCATGTTATATTGTATGTTAGTGGTAGGACAGAGCGACAGGCTCTCGCCGACGCCCTGAATCGGCCCGCCCCACAAGTAGTACGGACCCCAAGTAAACGACACCACCGCCGCGCATCACTTGACAATGGACAGTTAGCAGGTAAGGGTGTAGCAGAAGCACAGCTTTGATCACAATATCAGGTTTGAGTGCCAGGATTTAACATTCTTTAGGGTCCAACTCCATAATATAACCCAAGAGGACATCTAATCAAGACAATACGATTTTGCTTGTTGAGAAATTTTAAGAAATTGCTCATTTCATAAGATTACAAGTGGGAGTTATTGATTTGAAATAAATTTCCTAGAGACTGAGTATGAAGGCATTCACAAGGCATTGTCTCAATAGAAACGAAATTATAAGTGTTTTCTCTTTGCTTCCAGCGGGCTACCCTGCAATCGCAGCAGCTGGTAAAATAGACGGACCTGTCACTACCATTGTCACACCGGAACCTGTAAAAACGTAAGTTGCACTCTCAGATAACCAATTTCTTCGAAATAATGTCAATGAGGTAGATTTAGTACTTAATGGACAATAAAATAAAATAATGACTGATTATCACTTCTAAATTTAACACCCTGAAAATGGCTGGTTTTGATCAAATCTTCTGTCACTGAACTATGAATGAACGGTGTATTTTAGGTCAAGCCCTTGCCCTCAGACGATGCTCTTGTTGCCCAAATCATACCCCTTTAAATGCTGTTCTCACTGTGATAATGGACTATTAATGGACTAAAGGTTGCTTTCACTTTACCAGTCCCTCAGAGCAGCGTAAGACAATGCCCGTCCCTGACTCACCCCGCAGTACCCGGTCAGCGCCGTGGGAGAGCGGACACCATAGGAAAGGGTAAGGTTGTTTAAGTCTTATACTTGAGTTCACCTGCCCAGTCTATTGGACTGATTGCAACCCTTGAAAGGCCACTTATGCATTAGCGCATCATGCCCGTTGATGGTATGATGCATCGGTGAAGTGCTTGCAGCATTTCATCAGTGTATCAAACCGACCATATGGGATGTTAGTACATCAGTGCATTTTTGGATCAGCCTGGCAGGAAAACCTAACCTATCATTTACTCTAGGAAATGCTATAACAGAATTCAAAGGCCAATGCTTTGCACCTAAACCTACAACTGAACAGTAATAAATGTTTTCTATGTTTTAATGTTAACAGGGGCCTATATACGTCTGGGCGGGACTCGCCAATGTCATGTCGGAGTGAGAAGATGCTCTTCCCGAAACACTCACGGGCTCAGTCCGGGAGTGAAAGTGAGAGTGGAGGACATGGGCACGGACACCGGCACCGACGGAGGGACTCAGACAACGAGAGTGAAGTTTCAGCTAAACGACACAGACGACGAAGGTAGGAACATTGATACCAGACTCTTTGACAATTTTCATCTTCATTTTTTCATAAAGAAAAAAATATGAAATAAACAGATAAAAATCAAAAGAATCACTACTTGATAGAGGATAGATAAAGGTCTGACCGTACGCAGGTGTACGTATCAAAGTCCATACCTCCACTATATAGTGAAGTCTAAGTAAGGAAAAAGGAATTAAAGAAGATCTTAGAGCAGTCACCTGTGGTTCAACATTTTTTTGGCCTGGGGGATTCATTTTCCATAAAACTCACATAGATTGCCGCACGTGTACATGTAAGCCGCACCCCTACTTTGTTGGTAAACTATGAGCTTCACATAGAGAATATTGTATAAACCACAGTAGGCCTCTGATTAGCATATGAGAGTTTACAGTAAAAGAAATTACACTATGTATGCAGGGAGCGTGGTGGGGCGGCCAGTGAGGGTGAGTTGGAGGTGGCGTCAGACCGAGAGGCGCGGCGAGCTGCTCGACATGCGAGGCGTTCAGCAGAGAACATCCCTCAGACTGAGGAGAGGTGGAACGACATCCAGAGACGGATACGTGATGGCACTTATGGAACGTGAGTATCAATTTAGCTCGTTTTTTCAAAGGGTTTCCTAAGGAATTTTTTATTTTAATTAGTCCCAAGAACTTAAATGTTTACTTTTCCGCCATTTTCATTGCAAAATCAAGACATTGTTATTTCTGCAATAATACTTGACAAGTGCATAGTCCACCACAACAGTTTTACTGAAAGGACTATAGCACTCTTCTTTTTCTTAGGAATTGTTTACATACTGTTGTACCGCTGATAATTGTTGTCAAACTGTTTCCTTACCTAAGAAATAAAGATTCCATCTGTTCTCAAAAAAATTACATGCAGTGCAATTACAGGCTTGTGTGTGTTTAGTTGGTGGTTTATATTTTTGAAAGTATGTTAAAACTCCTTTTAAACCCAAGAAATAGACCGGCATGAGGATTGATCAAACACATTGAATGCTAAATGCCACATATCTTATTGTAGACCGTATGATACAGGTCGGGAACTGAGACCAAATGGGTGAGTTCACTTAAGCAAGTTTTACACTTTCATTTTACTGAATCTCTGATATCACATGTGATAAAAATACATGTATGTAAACTTGAAAATATGTGGTAATGATTACCGTATTCATTCTAATAGGCGCACATGCTCTAATGAGCGCACACCCCTCCTTTTTGAGTCCCACCCTTGTGTGAAATCAGTCAACTGATGTGTAAAAATAAAGATTTTTAGGGCAAAAACAACGATTTTAGGCTCTTGGGGGTGCGCTTATTAGAATTATTTTTCTTATAAGGTTTTAGGCACCTAAAATTTAATTTTCCTCACATGTGCGCTTACTAGAATGAATACGGTCCTGGTTGTTTGACAAACATCTGAGTTCTTAACAATATTACCTTTCACTTTGACAGGTCTGTAAACTCTATGCCGGGGTCGGAAGCGAACCGAGCACAGCAGCGCAGGCGGAGGTAAGTTAGGCCACACCAAATAAAAAAATTGGTCTATGGATTTTCATTTTGAGAATATGGTACGGGAGGGCGAAATTTTTATTTTTATTTTCTAGAAATTAATTATTGTCTATGGATTCTGAACATCATAAATATGGAGAGGGCGATTTTTTTATTTATTTTTTTTTATTTTTTTTTTTTGCCATTGCATATTTATGCCTATCCAATGAGGGGTCTGCCATTCCTGTACCTTTATTATTAATCATATATTTATTGCTTGATCAAAAAAAAAATTTAAAAAAAATGAAAATCCCTGCAAATGAGGCGGGCGGGATCCATAGACATGTTATTTTTCAAATAAAAATAAAATTTTAATTTCTGAAAAACAGGGGCGGGAAATCCATAGACCAATCTTTTAATTTGGTGTGGCCTTAGCGGGGTTTTTATATAGAGATATTGTGAACATCATCCTGCCACTTGATTTTATGAATAATTCATCCTCTAAGGGCCGCCTATAATGATCCTAGGGGTGCGTTAATGAGAGGTTTCCTGTTTTGGGATAGAGGATTTTGTATTGAATAATGTGGGTTTTAGAGTCCAAAAATTGTAGTAAAAAATCCTCTTTTTTTTTTGTTACAGAAGAAGCAGATCACCCGGGAACAAGCGACCACCAGAGGAATTAGCACAACACTTCCGGTAAGTACTGGTCTAAAATGGAAGCTATTTGTTGACAAAACCTGTACAGAGAAGTTTATAAGATAGTTTCACCCCTGTTCATCCTTAGTTTTGGAAGGGGGGTAAAAGAAATTCTGCATATTGTGAAAATCCAGCCCCTGGTTAAGCACATGTAATGACCACACTCTAATCCAACAGCTTGTCTTGATGTTTGAAAGGAGAGAAAAGAAAATGAAAATGTAGACAAAAAGGCCCCTGATTAACAAGTGGATATTTTGATATTGAAGCAAATCTCAGGTGTTATCCCGCGCGGACATAGACAGAGTGAAATCATATCACATGGCCCCATGTGATATGGACAACCTTGGTTAAACTTATAGGATTGTCGTATTCACCATGAAATAAATTTGACCTTTCAGCTATGTGGAAGCGGACCCAGGTTTAACAGAGGAACAGCTCCGTGATATCCCCTACACCAAAGTAGAGTGAGTAGTTTTTATAGAACATGCAATATAGCTTATCATCTATAACAGAAACTCACAAAAAAATTCACATTTGATATTAATGACTCAAGTGTGCACATTAACAAAAGGTCTATTGTAATTAGTGTTTTTTTTTTTTCATGACATTTACACAAGCACATATATTGTGCATTCCCTCTTTGTGCTTTCCCTGTCTGCTCGCTAGGATGAATGTTTCTGCACTGATCTTTATCTTCCACTTTGAAGAACCCTTGATCTCTTTAAACGCGCACATGATACCTTGTGTAGCTTCATGCCCCTTGGTCGTTATGATACACACCAGTGCAGTGCTAGTGAGGTTAACCAGAATTGCATCAGAGCATCATGCCATCAGCTTAGTGCAAGAAGGTTGTACATCAGAGCATCATGCCATCAGCTTAGTGCAAGAAGGTTGTACATCAGAGCATCATGCCATCAGCTTAGTGCAAGAAGGTTGTACATCAGAGCATCATGCCATCAGCTTAGTGCAAGAAGGTTGTACATCAGAGCATCATGCCATCAGCTTAGTGCAAGAAGGTTGTACATCAGAGCATCATGCCATCAGCTTGGTGCAAGAAGGTTGTACATCAGAGCGTCATGCCATCAGCTTAGTGCAAGAAGGTTGTACATCAGAGCATCATGCCATCAGCTTAGTGCAAGAAGGTTGTACATCAGAGCATCATGCCATCAGCTTAGTGCAAGAAGGTTCTTATTACTGTATCTGGGTCAAGGTAAAAGGTAAGTGAGTAATAGATGTTTAACGCCATTTTGACAGCTAAGGTCATGTTCATGGCAAGAACTACATTACACAATTTCACAGAGGAATGTGTCGGTGCCCACGCATATGTGCACCACACATCCTGAGGGGATGGTAAAGAGGAGATATAGACCCTTTTAAGTGGGCTAGGGAAGCCCGAAGGTAAAAGGTACCTCCATAAGGGGCCACATTGAGGTAACTTCTTACTTTGTTGACCCAGATGCAGTTACAACCTTCTTGCACTAAGACTATGATGCTAAGTTCGGGGGCTGTAACAGCTCTGTGGTGTCACCATATAATATGAATGTAAGCTGCTGAATGCTGACTCAAGCAGACTACATTCCAACGTCAAGCTACCCAAAGGGCCTATTGCATTGACCCTTTAAGGGCTGCTGATGCATTAATGCATCATGCCCATTGGTCGTCATGATGCATGAATGCAGCCCTGGTGAGCATTCAAGCATCATGCCGACACTACGGGGCTGAAGCAGGCCCGGAGGGTCGGCGAGCAGACTTGCCAGCACTTCATTTTTGCAGACTAATGGACATGATGCACTCCTGTATTAGCGGCCATTGAAGGGTAAGAGGCAGTATGTGACAGTGACAATGACACATACTGCCTCTAACAGTGACAGTGACACATGCTGCCTCTAACAGTGACAGTGACACATGCTGCCTCTAACAGTGACAGTGACACATACTGCCTCTAACAGTGACAGTGACACATGCTGCCTCCAACAGTGACAGTGACACATACTGCCTCTAACAGTGACAGTGACACATACTGCCTCTAACAGTGACAGTGACACATACTGCCTCTAACAGTGACAGTGACACATGCTGCCTCTAACAGTGACAGTGACACATGCTGCCTCTAACAGTGACAGTGACACATGCTGCCTCCAACAGTCACAGTGACACATACTGTACCAATTACACCTTTATGCACGTTTCACACTGCCTGACACCACACATTAAACCCACTATAACAACTCTCTTTATACTCGTCATAAAACAAAAGGTTGCCACAACACAAAGGAATAAGGTATTGTCACAATTTCCATACAGAATGCACTAAATCTCCTTCCTATACAAAGAAAAAATTCTGTCTATACAGGATTGTTCTTAGGGAGTGATCATTTTTTAACAACAGGGGGGGTCTGGTGGGTTTGTGCTCGGATGCGCCAAAAAAAATATCGCCCCCCCCCCTCTTGATGGTTCAAACATTTTTTTACCCCCCCCCCCCCCATCAGGGGCCGAAAATCGTGTGCGAACACGCCCTTTTAACCTATAGAAACGCGCGGGCTTTTTCACTGAAAACAGGTGAAATTATTTTGACCCCCCTGGTCAAGGGGTCGAAAAAATTCTGACCCCCCCTCAAACCCACCAGCCCCCCCTGTTGTTAAAAAATGATCACTCCCTTATCATATTTCTTTAGAAATATATTCTTTTCCTTCTTTACTTGTAATACTGTTTGTAAGGTGGTGCCCTGAGGTTGCATGCAGACCTATTCGTTGTGTTTATGTGACCTTTTTCTTTATAGAATTTAATTTCTGAAGAATGGTCCCCTTGAATCATATATTTTTGAAGATAAGCATAGACTGATAAAGTATTTTAGTATTGGGGGTTAGACGATGTGTCATGTTCCGCTTTTTTCACCACGCTGGGGCATTTTAATGAAAGGGATTGAGCACACGCTATCCCAATAAAATGCCAACAGTAATCAGTACATGTAAAGGTAGAATCAAGAATCAATCATGATACAGCATTGTAGAAATACGCTTACCTTATGGGATTAGATGGACTCACCATGCGCCAAACTTAAGCTGTCGTAAAAATTGTCTTTCCTGTGTAAGTTGGATTAAGATCTACCGGTATTAATTTAAGGAGTAAAATATCTACATGTATTTGGATTTAGAATTTCAGAGAATGCTTCTTCAAATTGACAACTTCCCCTTGTGCCCTTTAATGTATAAGTTCATATGATGTTTTCATCAACGCCCCATGTTTTTTATACTGAAAAAATATCAAGGCACGGTCTTTATCAGTTCAGTAAGAAAAACAGATTATGGTATCGTGATTCCTTTTGTAAATGACATTTTAAGCTCGATGATTAAAATTTAAGTCCAAGGCATGGTGTTTAGTGGTGATCGGTTTGTTTTGCATGAGTATTATCTATGTTGTACATGTTGTATATAATGTAGGGTGGTAGGGTTTTAGTCTATTTGTGGGAAGGATTACTTACTGAAAATCAAAAACAACGATTCAAAATGTGCACTCATCATACTTTTTAAAAGTGAACAAAGTTCTGGTGCTCATCTATTTTGTGAATGTGATTTATAACATTCACAAAATTTGTTTGAATTACCCTAGTATTAACATAGTGTTTAAAGAAAAATGGGAACAGTAGTAAACTGGATATCTCGAAGGAATGCGGCTTCAAAATTCTGCCAACTTGACATGTCCTAATTTGCAAAGGTGTGATTGCATATTATGTGGGTTTTATCATGGAAATAGGGTCTTTGCTTCTGCTAAATCTCCACTCTGCTATCTCATATATACCTGTGATACATTTCCCCCAACCTACCTATTCCATGCATTATCATTTATAATCCTACGCCCCGTATTTCAGGACTACTGCTGATGCACCCCGAGTACGACACTCTCCCCACGCCTCTCGACACAGACATCGCTCTCCTAACAGACGGAAAAGTTATGGGTAAGTCGAGAAAGTACTTTAATAAACTGATGATGTATATGTGAAAGGAGCAGAGGAGCTGGATTTGTGAAGAGATTTCAATATCTAATCATGTTCATTTCATGAGAAAAGGTGTCCAAAATCACACAGATTCCTTATCTTGTTCACCACCAGTGAGTGGCATCTTTCAAGGAGTTAAAGCAGTTTGCATTAGAACTAAATGAAAAATATTGGAAATAAAGATAAAAGATATAAATGAACACCTTAAACTCTAGGGTTATAACCTTGCCCTTTAAATGAAGATAAAAGTACCGTAATCTCCCGCGTAGAAGGCGCAGCTCCCGTAGAAGGCGCACCCCCAACTCAGAGAAGGCTGGTTCACCTAGAAGGCGCACTCATAAAGGCTGAATTTAGTAAGATTAGTACTTTCCTATAATAAAAAAAAAAACGCATATAAGGCGCACCCCCAACTCAAGGCAATTTTAGTCCCACGTATAAGGCACACTGCTAATCTGATTCGCGTATAAGACCCGCCTTCTACGCGCGAGATTACAGTAGATGAAAACTTTGTCCACTACAGACCATGCAAATATATGTGCTACCTCATTGACGTATGTTTCCTCTGTTGTTTGATAGAGAGGAGAGTCATGCCAGTCACCGTAGTGCCCCTGGTCAAATACCTCATGAAGAGCCACCACCGCCATACTCCGGGCCGCAAGGCGCCACCGCCCCCTACCATCAACACCCTCAACTACACCACCACCACCATCATCAACCACAACAACAATCACATCTACAACAACAACAATCACTACAACAACAACATTACCAACAACATCAACAACAACTCCAGCATTACCAACAACATCAACAGCAGCAACATCAACACCACAACTACCAACCTCAACAACAGTACAACAGTATGTACAGGTAAGGACTTCTATTGATTTAAAAAAAAAAAAAAAAAAAAATTGGCAAAAATCAGATTCCATCTTTTTGCAAACTTTGTGCCGCTATATAAGCCTTTTGCCGAACCACTAATAGACACAATTATTACTGGTGAATTAAGTGCTAACAATATCCAGCATGATGGGTACCAGTGCACCCTAAAATTTCAGCAGTGAAAACAAAACAGGGAATCATTTTATTGGTTGATAATGGAACTTGCCAGGTGTCTATTTTCATTATGACCCGTGTTTTATCATAAAAGATTATAGTAAAAGACTGGTCGTCTTGTACATTGATTGACACCAAAAAGGGCTTTGAAACATTGAAGTTAAACTGATTAGCCCACTGTCGTAATGATTACCATTGATAATACACAAATTATCAGCCTCGCGTCGCTGGCCATATTTCTAAGTTGTCAAATATTTGTATATTTGATTATTTCACCAGGCCGGAAGGTGAGGACGGGGTGCGACCTCCAGTTTCGGTCTACAGGAACGAAGCACATACGGCGCCCATTGTTAAAACAAAGGTAAGTGCTCACTGAACCCTTAACGACCCTTTATGAACCCTCTAGGACCTAATGAATTAATGCAACCATATGAGGTTGGCTGATATGTCCCCCGAGGGTCGGCATGATGCTCCAATGAAGTGTTGGCGAGCAGTCTCACCAGCACTTCATTGGTGCATCGTGACGACCAATGGTCATGATGCCCTAATGACTTGTCTTCATAGGTGCAGTGGAGGCATGATACACCAATGAAGTAGCTTCATTAGTGTATCATGTAGTGGAGACATGATGCCTTGCTCAAAGCCTTAAAGCATGAATGTTCAGATAGGACAAAGGTGTAGGGATCATGTACCGTAATCTCATGCGTATAAGACGCAATGTGCATATAAGACACACCCCTAACTTGCCAATGGCTGTTTCGCGTATAAGACGCACCTCTTAAGGCTGAATTTTGTAAGATTAGTACATTTCTATAATAAAAAAATCTTGCGTATAAGACGCACCCTCAACTTGAGAAATTCCTATAAGACGCACCAGGCATTTGTTTGGCGTAGAAGAGGCATCTTATACGCGAGAGATTACAAAGTCCAACACTAAATATATTTATATATAAAGTCTAACACCAAATATATCATTAGAAGTATACAGTCACTTAACTCACCTTAGTCTGATTCACATCAAGATATTTTGATTCACTATTCCTTGTCCCTAGAATTAGGCTTTTACTATTGAAATAGTTTGCAATGTTTCCCACAGTATTTTCTTTTCATAGATACAATATATAAACTGGTAGTATAATTGATAGCACACACACCCAAGAAAGCAATCCCAATTGTACCAATTATACCCCAAAAATTGCTTGTTTTTAGTCAAATATTAGTCATAGCTTCAACATTCTGTATGCCACATATTCTTGGATAGACCTTGTAAAGATAATTGCCTGTTTTCCCCCCTCATTGATTTACCTTTTCCTGTGTTCACGAACGCCGCAGATTGTTAAGGTAGATCTCACTTAAGCGCTTATCGGTTTGAGTTTTGTTTGTCAAGTTTCGAAAATGATGTTTTCTTTCTTGTCACGCTTACGCTTCAGTCAGGAAAGTTTATGTCATCAATGACAACAAAAGAAAGGAAAGTAAAAATGGCTGCAGGAACACTGGTGAAGCCAGAAAGTCATGGCAATAAACATGTTCATTGTTATTAGTGATAACAACAAAAAAAAATCCATATTACATTCATCTGTTTTGACAGGCTCTCAGGAAAAAAAAGGAGAAAAGAGATTATCAGGAGGTCAAAGAGTTTATGGCCCCGGTCTATTTGTAGGAAAAATATCATTTGTTTCAGAAATTAGAGTCTGAAGGCAAACCTTAATGTGTGCATATTAGTCAGCTGCCATCATATATTTTGGCTAATTTGACCAGAGTTGGGAGTTTATACAAATTTTAAGGATTTCAGAATAGCTTTGCGCATGCATGCCCACCGTCTCATCATATTACATTATTCTTTGTCAATTTTCTTTTCCCACTTGATATCTTAAATTAGAGGCTTAAGTTTGATGCACCCAGTCACGTATAGGGGGCAGCACTGTCTCATGCTGAGATAAAAGGGCCGCTAATACACATGTACATCATGTCCATAGGTTTTCATGATGCAGTCCTGGTGAGTAACTCGCCAGGGCTGCATTCATGCATCATGCCGACCCTACAAGTAGACTGGCTAGAGCTGCCATCATGCAATATGACGACCAATGGACACGATACATTATACCTTAGCGGCTTTTAAAGCATGAAAGGGTTACCTTGGATGTTGATGCCTTAGTTCAAGAAGGTTGCAGCTGGTACCCCGGGGGTCTGGTACCTTTTACCCTGCTGCCCCAGATGCAGTTACAACCTTGTTGCACTAAGACAACAATATGTACATCACCATTGTCACATTTTGTACATACACCATATACACACAGAGTCCACACTTTTACTACTAACCTAGTCAGGTGTGCAGAGAAGGCACATTCAAAGAAGAAGAATTGAGAGACTGGGCTCTCATCTTCTAAGGGGTTCATGTCACCAGCCTGATTTGTATTGGTGTTGCTATCTATGCTACAATGTATATGCTGGCTTAAGCATCGTGTCTGCTTTTTGTGTATTGGTTATTGAGCAAGATACAAAGATACATGTGTATGGTAATCACTGGCAAAAGAGTGTAAATCAAGCTAATGTTATTTTGTCCATGGGAGGTTACCAATTACATGTTCTGAAAAAAAATATAACTCTTTGCGATTCAAAAAGTCATAGATTTTGTCGGTAAAAGCCAATGTCCAACAAGTTTTCGTATTGACTCATAGAGTCATATTTCTGTACTCTGCTGTCTAATAGTCCAGTACATAGATTATGATATGGATGTAGTTTTCTGTGAGCAGAATTGCCAAGCAGAGATGTTGGACGCAGTGTAATTTTTTGAGGGGGTGGGGTCCAAATTATCTGAGCATGACATGTTGCTGATTCTAAGAATTGCAAGTGAAGCACTTTGAATGTTTTATGGGATTTGGGGGGTATGCCCCCAAGCTAAATTTTGAAGATTTAGACATTTGTCCCCCTGCTATTTTAGGTGAATTTGTGAATGAAGTTCGCTGTAAAAGTGTATAATACTTTCGAATTTTTGGGGACCAAAATATATCCTGGGCCCCTCCCTCCTCATGTCTTCGATTGAGGAATCATGGCTGTTTCTTGAAATTGACAAGAAGGCAAGGCTATTAAATTTTGTTTAAAATGGACCCGCGACATGAAACCCCCTTGTGTGAGGCCCTAACATGGCTCACTGTTTGTTATTGTGGACTACAGGCGCGTCTCTATAAACCGGCCATCTTGGTTTGGGATAAAATTAGACTGGATGTTGAATCGGCTGGTTCTTTGAATCATAATTACTATAGAGTTCAGTGGCTGTAATAAAATCTATAAGGACTGATAGGTGGCTGGTAAGTGAATCAACCGACTTATTGAAGACCGATATATCGAGACTTGACCGTATAGCACACACTGCTTTGTGTTTTAGCCTGTAGCAGTATACGGAGGACCAGGAGGAGGCGGGCCCCACCCCTTCACCCAGCTACCTCAACACACACAACATGTACAAGTAGGTAGCACCCAGTATTGCAGAAAAAAGTGCATCTTATTCGACATAATAGCTACATAGTGCTACATTCATACACCATGTCGACCCTACAGGGTGGATACAGTTCCAGACCGTGGGTATGACACACCTATAGAGTCTTCACCGGTTGCAAATCTCGGGCCATATCCTTAGGACTGCCACTGCTTTCTGTCAGTGGTCAACCAAAACGTATTAATGTGGGTAGTAAAAGTGGGGGTCCAAAATACCAGTACTTTCTGTCAATGCACAACCAAAACGTACTAATGTGGGTAGTAAAAGTCGGACTCCAAAATACCAGTACTTTCTGTCAGTGGACAACCAAAATGTATTATGTGTAATGGATTTTTCAAGTTTTGTAGAACCATACAGTAATAATGCGTATTCAAGATGGGATTTCTCTCTATTTTCAATGTAATTTTCCCAGATTAATACACATTAACCTGAGTTAGTAGTTCCAGTGATGGGGACAATACACATCTAAACGTTTTGGCAAGTCTACTTGAACTAAATCATCATCTAAAGTAAAACCTTTTGAAACGTTTTGGCTGAAGGCACTCAGATGTAGCCTCTGAATGCCAAAACGTATTCAGGTATAATGAAATGGTACTAGCTTCAAAGTAAAACGTTTTGAAACGTTTTAGCAAGCTCAATTGCAGACTGGTCTAATCATGCCAAAACATATCAATGTGTTCTGCAGAGGACATGCCATTACAGCAAAACGTTCTAAAACGTTTTGGCAAGGATTCACATGGTAAATATATTGTAAATGACACATATAGACCTGTAGATACACTACATAAATTGTATGTATAACCTACACACCGGTAGATAATGTTACGTGTATTGTACACCTAAAAACCTGTAAATACACTGCATGTATCATACATGGCTCCTACACACCTGTAGATATACTACATGTATCATACATACCACCTACATACCTGTAGATACACTACATGTATCATACATGGCACCTACACACCTGTACATACAACACATGTATCATACATGACATATACACACCTGTAGATACACTACATGTATCGTACATGGTACCTACACACCTGTAAATACAATACATGTATCGTACATGGCACCTACACACCTGTAGATACAATACATGTATCATACATGACACATACACACCTGTAGATATACAACATGTATCGTACATGGCACCTGCATACCTTTAGATATACTACATGTATCATACATAGCACCAACAGAGCAGTAGATATACTACATGTATCATACATCACACCTACACACCTGTAGATACAAAAGATGTATCATACTTAGCACCTACACACCTATAGATACAATATATGTGTCATACATGGCACCTACACACCTGTAGATACACTACATGTATCATACATGGCACCTACACACCTGTAGATACACTACATGTATTGTACATGGCACCTACACACCTGTAGATACAAAACATGCATCATACTTAGCACCTACACACCTGTAGATACAATACATGTATCGTACATGGCACCTACACACCTGGAGATACAATACATGTATCATACATGGCACCTACACACCTGTAGATACAATACATGTATCATACATGACATATACACACCTGTAGATACACTACATGTATCGTACATGGTACCTACACACCTGTAAATACAATACATGTATCGTACATGGCACCTACACACCTGTAGATACAATACATGTATCATACATGGCACCTACACACCTGTACATACAATACATGTATCATACATGACATATACACACCTGTAGATACACTACATGTATCGTACATGGTACCTACACACCTGTAAATACAATACATGTATCGTACATGGCACCTACACACCTGTAGAAACAATACATGTATCATACATGACACATACACACCTGTAGATATACAACATGTATCATACATGGCACCTGCACACCTGTAGATATACTACATGTATCATACATGGCACCTACACACCTGTAGATACAATACATGTATTATACATGGCACCTACACACCTGTAGATACAATACATGTATCATACATGACACATACACACCTGTAAATACAAAACATGTATCGTGCATGGCACCTACACACCTGTAGATATACTACATGTATCATACATGACACATATACACCTGTAGATACAATACATGTATCATACATGACACATACACACCTGTAGATACAAAACATATATCGTACATGGCACCTACACACCTGTAGATACAATACATGTATCATACATGGCACCTACACACCTGTAGATACAATACATGTATCGTACATGGCACCTACACACCTGTCCCACTTGGCCAAAAACGTGTTTATAACGTTTGCAAACGTTTTTATTTGGTTTGGGTAAAAACGTTTTAAAAAAACGTTATTTTGACGTTGAAAAAACGTTTTTAAATGTTTTTCAACCAATTTTCAACCAAATAGAAACGTTTGCTTTTTCAACCAATTTTCAACCAAATAAAAACGTTTTTTATTTACGTTTCTTTTACGTTACAAAAACGTTTTTTTAACCTGATATAAAAACGTTTTTATAAAAACGTCAAAATAACGTTTTTTTTGAGTACATGTAAAAACGTTATTTTGACGTTTAAAAAAAAACGTTTTGCAAACTTAGGAACCAAAAGAAAACGTTTTTTTTTACGTCAAAAAAACGTTTTTCTGTCAAGTGGGGTAGATACAATACATGTATCGTACATGGCACCTACACACCTGTAGATACAATACATGTATCGTACATGGCATCTACCCACCAGTAGATACAATACATGTATCGTACATGGCACCTACGCACCTGTAGATACAATACCTGTATCGTACATGGCACCTACACACCTGTGGATACAATACATGTATCGTACATGGCACCTACGCACCTGTAGATACAATACCTGTATCGTACATGGCACCTACACACCTGTGGATACAATACATGTATCGTACATGGCACCTACACACCTGTAGATACAATACATGTATCGTACATGGCACCCACACACCTGTAGATACAATATGTGTATCGCACATACCACCTACACACCTGTAGATATACTACATGTATCATACATGGCACCTACACACCTGTAGATACAATACATGTATCATACATGGCACCTACACATCTGTAGATACAATACATGTATCGTACATGGCACCTATACACCTGTAGATACAATACATGTATCATACATGACACCTACACACCTGTAGATACAATACATGTATCATACATGGCACCTACACACCTGTAGATACAATACATGTATCGTACATGGCACCTACACACCTGTAGATACAATACCTGTATCGTACATGGCACCTACACACCTGTAGATACAATACATGTATCATACATGGCACCTACACACCTGTAGATACAATACATGTATCATACATGGCACCTACACACCTGTAGATACAATACCTGTATCGTACATGGCACCTACACACCTGTGGATACATGTATCGTACATGGCACCTACACACCTTTAGATACAATACATGTATCATACATCACAGTACACGTCATATTGTGATGTACGGTACCAGTGCATGTCATATTGTGTTCTATGGTACCAGTACACGTCATATTGTTATGTATGGTACCACTACCCATCATATTGTGCTGTACGGTACCAGCAAACATCATATTGTGACACATATTACCAGTACACATCATATTGTGACACATGATACCAGTACACAGCATATATTGTGATGTATGGTACCTGTACACGTCATATTGTATTGTATGGTACCAGTACACATCATATATATATTGTGATGTATGGTACTAGTCTACGTCATATTGTATTGTATGGTACCAGTACACGTCATATTGTCAGGTATGGTACCAGTACACATCATAGCTGAGTTTAATATTCTTTGATATCGGGCACAAGTCATGAATTATCCATTAATTACTCACTTACCATGGAGCCAGTATGCATTGTAATTGTGTGAATAATGGCTATTTCTGCATTATACCACGATTTCGGCACTTCCGGTGGGTTTATATGCAGTTTAGCCGTGCATTATTCTGCATATACCACCCATGTGCATTTTTGAAATTTTTGGTATATACCTTTTCGGGGTCAAGTTGGACTTAGAATATTTTTGGAAATGTGTGGCAGATATACAAATTCAATCTGGCCATCTTCCATTGTGAAAAAACGTCCCAACTCGTATGAGGATCGAACCCCGGAGTGGTGGTAGGCGAAGGCCTTAGCCATAGCGCCACACTGAACGGTGATGAAACACAATGCGAAAATAAATAAATTCTAACCTGAGGTCCTAGTGGTACGTTTCCATTCAGTTTTCGTATTGATTCCAAGCTTGTCATGTTATAATATTAAAATCCCAAGAAGTATTCCATCCATAGACGAGGAATGCATGCTAATTTTCTCCATTCTCTTCGATATAAATAAGAATCCATTGATTTTGGCATCGTACGCGAGTCGCAGCCCGTGGCCGCTCTTCGCGAAGCCATTGTTTTTGTTCCTTGCCAGGAGAGGTACCGCTGTGTTCACACTTTTTTTTCGTATGGAATCCAACCATGACAAGTCTTCAAAATAAAACATACATATCCTTAGATAGTCTAGATGAGTACTCCATGCTTGATATGTCCGATATATTCAAAATAAATAAGAATCCATTGATTTTCCAAACGGGTCCGAAATTTTCGGCGTCTTTCTTGTACGGCGAGCAGTTGACCTATATCTACATCCGGGCCACTGACACACTTTCGCCGGACAAGGAGGCGGGTGGGAATGGCCGGACTGCGACTCGCTTACGATGGAAAAATCAATGGATTCTCCTTTATTTTGAATATATTGGACATAATACATATGGAGGGATCATCTAGGATGTCTAAGGATATGTATGTTTTATTTTGAAGACTTGTCATGATTGGATTCGATTCGAAATGTGTGTGTAAACACGGTGGTACCTGTCCCGGCAAGGAACAAAAACAATGGCTTCACACAGAGCGCACACGGGCCGTATCGCTTGCACTTACAAAATATCTTCTCCTGGCTATATTCTGTGGATATCAGGTAAGAAATTAATACAAATTGGAGGAAATGGTGGTATAAACCTATTAGGTGATGGATATCGGGGCCCCACGGGCTGTATATGCTGTATATACCCTCGCCGCTTCGCGGCTCAGGTATATACAGCATATACAGCCCTAGGGCCCCGATATCCATCATCTATTAGCTTATTGAAGGATATCCTTAATACTGCCAGTACTTTCTGTCAGTGGACAACCAAAACATACTAATGTGGGTACATGGATACCAGTACAGAACACACTCTAATGCAACATAGGCACTGTAATCCTTGTACCAAAATGTTTTTCAATGATGGGAATTTTAATTCATTACACATTAATACATTATGGACAATATAGAAAGCCTCAGGCCAATACGCTCTAAAATGTTTTACAATGATGGGAGTTCTAATCCATTACACATTAATACATTATGGCCACTGTAGAAAGCCTCAGCCAAAATGCTCTATAATGATGGGAACTCCTCTTCATTACACATTAATATGTTATGGCACACAGCTTCTTTGGGAATTCTCCTTGTATCAAACTCAGCACAGAAGAGCCAAAACCTGCTAAAACGTATTCAGCATAAATTAACAATTAATCAATTAATTAGCTAAAAACATGAGAAATTGGGTAATTTTGAGGTTGCTCACAATTCTTCAAGTATTACTCCATCTAATGAAGGCCTCATTGACAAACATGATCAAAGACATCACCACATTACCTGGCCATGAATATGACATGATTCTTCATTTTTGAAATTATTAGCCAATTACCCTATTTCAAGACAAATTAATGAGTACATGCACATAATTGATAGAGATAATTTTTTGATAACATAAAGAGAAAGTAGGTTACATCTTAGATATAAAAGTGTTTTCTTCTTAAACTATCCCCTTTTACAGATATACTATGCTAAAATCTATTAAATAAGCAAGCATATGTGGCATTTTGGGGTGCCCTAGCCTCCAGATTACTGGTATTTTGAGGGGCCCTTTTTACTACCCACATCAATACGTTTTGGTTGTCCACCAACAGAAAGCACTGGTATTTTGGAGGCCCACTTTTACTACCCCCATCAATACGTTTTGGAGGCCCACTGACAGAAAGTACTGGTAATTTGGAGCCCCACTTTTACTACCCACATCAATACGCTATGGTTGTGCTAAGGTTATCTCGCACTTTCACGCAGCTCTCAGTCAGGTTCCATGCATTTTCTCCTCTTTGTGATGTTTAATTCTATGGTAACTGGAAAATAACCCATACATTTCTCAATTTATATCTTCATATATTTCGATGTAGGATGACATCTCTTCTGACATTTATATTAGAGAACATTGAAGTTTTAATGCCCATTGAGCAAGATGAGTTGAAAGTAAACATCAAAAAGTGGGCAGCGTGAATTCACGAGATAAGGCCCGAGATTTGCAACCGCTGGAGAGTCTATGAAGTGCTGAATGCTCGCCAGCACTTCATTGGTGTAGTACAATGAAAAACGTTGGCGACTTCCTATCAGATTGATTTTTTTTTGCGCTCATTTAAAATATAAACATTTTGCTCATTTCACTCAATTTCAGTCGCCAAGTCAGAGAAACGTACAACATTCGCGAGATGACTCCGGCCTAGGCATTGACCAGCCTGACATGAGGTTTGTACAGCTTTCTTCTACGTGTTTAGATATATACCGAGTATGCAGAATCAGGAATTCAAATGAACATGTGCAAAATGTTTCCCAGAGACTGATGTCGATAATGTGATAAAAGTTTGATCATGAAAGGAATCCTGGCTGCAATTCGGAGACCATACTCATGAAGAATCCCAAATGTAATGTGGTACACATTTGACCTGATGTTAGTTTGTGTTTTATCACATGGATTATGCTCAGCATAGATGCACTTGTAAACCAGCGAACCACTGATAATAGAATATACATTTAGTGCACCTACCAGAATACCTTGTATATAAGCTGCTACCAATGCCAATCATCCCCAAGGATGTGCCCTAAGGCAGGGTAAAATTACTACATTTATGTCATGGCTGATACGAACGTCACTATAGAACAGTACTGGACATGCCGTATTCAATGGGGGGGATGGAATACAATGTGGTTGTATTCAATGGGTGTCTGCCATCTTGGATTTTGAACAGATCTGAGCCATTTTTCTTTATTTAAAAGCAAAATAACCCCTTAGGCCATGACATAAATGCAAATGTCAACTCCCCATGGGATATTTTAACATCACATTCAACTCGGTGAGGCCCATGGTCGTTGATATTTGCCTATGTACGCAATGGATACACACCTTTTCACAGGAAGCGTATAGGTTATCACATACTCCATCACAAACACTGCTATATATTCTAACTGAATCACACCTCTCCCCTCTAACATGTGAGCTTTATTACCTTCACTCTGCACTCCTCCACACATCACTAACTGCCTCACACACTGCTGTCTGCTCTCTGCTTGTCACTACCTCTATACAGGTTTTACCACCTGCGGACTCGGTCTGCGGTCACACTATGGGACACTGCACACACCATGTACTATGGTGCTCTACCACGACGTGTCAACTACATGCGTAATATCAGGTACTATACCTGCATGACCGTGCTCGTGCTCCTCAGGGAGCGCTAATGTTGTTCTTTTTACCCCTTTGATAACAGTGTTGTTATCGTCTCAATGTTTGTTATCGAGGGACTGGTTTGGTATGCTGTCATGGTTTAAGCGCCCGGACTCTTGTTATCCCCATTTGAGACCACGGCGCTTAAACCAGCCATTATGTAATGTTGGTGACTACCATCATTCTGCATGATCTCTTTTTATGGGCATAAATTTTGCAATTTACCCCTGCTTTCCCTGGATACAAATTGTTGTTGTATATGTAGTACAGTAGTGCCGATTGTGGCATTAGCTGTTACCATGGTACCCCCCTTAGTAACGTGAACACAATTTGGTTACATTGTTACCATAGTATAGTAGTTGGTAACCAAAAACAGCATGTACGTAAACAGAGACTGTTTCCGTAGTAACCTGGGCGACCCCACATGCATGTTTAGGGGAACCTTTCTCAGACATCCCTTTGATTACATTTTGCTACTATTGATAGAACTATGATTTAATAAATGACCAGATTCTATTTTGTGTAGAATGTAAATAGGCCCAGGGTATCCCCTGGGCTATTGGAGCCGGGTTTTCAGTCAGATCCACAAATTTGTAATCACCAACTTCAGGGTGTAATCATTCAGTGATATACTGTTAGTTTACACATTTTTCAAAAGCCAAAGGAAAGTTTCAAATCTCATCTATCAGACAATATTTTGTCCTTTATGGTGAGTGATGTCTTTCTCTACGAAAAAAAGCTGCTGTACTTACGTCATGTTTTTGGGAGTTATACTGACTACAAGTTCTTTAACCATTGGGTCTAAGGGTCAGATAGATTTTGGCGATGAAATTAGCACATGGAGTCCTATGGGTAATCACCAAGTGAGACACTTTTTTTTCAGCAGGCAATGTGTACAGTGTCCAAGCTATACACATAACACATTTGGGACTGAGCGATAAACTAAGCATGCTAAGGATAAAGTTTTCTGTGGGGGCTAGGTGTCCAGGGGGCCAGGTGTCCAGGGGCTAGGTCTCCAGGGGGCCAGGTGTCCAGGGGCCAAGTGTCCAGGGGCCAAGTGTCCGGGGGCCAGCACACCAGGGGGCCAGTGGTCCAAGGGGTTTAGTAAGAGAAGATTATGCCAGACTGGTGTCAGTACATGGAAGTAATATATGATGAATAGACTTGCACTCGTTGGCTTCAGGGGGTGATATAAGCATGAGCCAAAGGCGAATGCTTATATGAAACCCATGAAGCCAACGAGTGCAAGTCTATTCATGATATATTGCGCTTATAACACGGTTTCCACCATTGATTCTAAGTATTTACCTTTAAAATAGATAGAATCCATTGATTTCTTTTGCGAGTAGACAAGACGGCCCTCCGCCATCTTGGTTTCATGTTAACGTATGGTTAAGCTGGCGACCTCCTGCATCTCCCATTCTCATAGGCCTACTAGTGCGAACACGTTGAGACAGAGCTGCGCCAGTATAAAATCTAATCCATTCTGTACACACCAGGCGGTGGCACCTGTAGTGTTGACAGAATGGCGAAGACGCATGGCCAGTCGCTCGCTTTGAAAGTTTACTATTTTTTTATGTTAAATTCAGCCTTAATATCAAGTAATCTACCTGACAGGGAGTTAGAATGAGGTTTCAACTATGTTATGTCCAAAGCATTTCGCTAGATTTGGTACATAAGCTTCAAAAATTGAGGATTTACTTTCGTGTCAACTCGTTGTCAAGGTAGGATTCAATATGTCCGCTCTGCTGCGCGTCCGCTGTCAATTTTGGGTTCTTATATCGCTAGATATCAGAACTCATATTATCCATTTTTGGCACTGAAAACTCCCTAACCGTGTTATAAGTATAGATAATAGTCTCTATTTGTAAGTTATCAGTCAATATTTCGCAAGTGCTGATTCCTGTGACCCTACAGGCCTTCTGTGCTTCAATGCACAACGCCCAATTTTTATATTGGGGGGGAGGGTAGTAGACCCTGGGCCATATGTGATATATATCACACGTTAAATCTTTCAATCTTGAGATCTCGATTGCATGTTAGGCAGCAAAGTGATCTTTGTGACTATCTCCATTTGAAAACCAATTAAGTAAATATTTTGACTTATAAAAAGGTCAGCTAAAAAGATCTTTTGTCTAATTTAGGGGATTGACTTGAATGATATGATATGTGGCATTTTCCATGAATGCGCCAATTGCTCTATTTACATCCAGGTCCATGAGTCCCCACAAATTATTTGATTATTTGTCAGATAAAAGTCACTTAAAACTGTGAGTGAAATACAGAGTCAACCATGAATACTGTCCCTCTGTTTTTTCCCGTAGGACTCTCTTCCTACCATTCAACGGCCTTCCCTAGCCCACTTAAAAGGGTCTATTTCTCCTCTTTCCTATACTCACGAATGTGTGTGGTGCACATATGCGTGGGCACTGACACATTCCTCTGTGAAAATGTGTAATGTAGTTCTCGCCACGAATATGACCTTAGCTGTCGAAATGGCGTAAAACATCCATTACTCACTCCTACCATTCAAATCTTAACCATATTTCCCATATTCCCTATATTTAACTGCTGCTTTTTAAGTTGGCGTAATAATCTGCTGTCGCTACCGCTAACAAAAACCATCCTCTTTCAGCCACCCGGACAGACACTTCAAACGAAGTTCTGCTTTCGAACCACTCAGCGGTGGGACTAACGCTGGTTTCCATAGCAACCTGACCAATTACCATGACACGCGCTCCCTAACCTCCCTAAAGAGTGACCCTTACCGCTTCTACTACACAATAGACCGGAGGTTTGGACAACGCGTGTTTCCGTGTCGTGTCAGTCTACTAGTAGCCACAGTGTGTCAATGTGTTTGCATTTGTTTAGGTTTATTTGTAATTTCTTGTATATATATATCGCATCCTTTTGAAGCACCATTAAGGATCTTTGCTGTTCTCAACTATCTCATCGGTCCATATGAGCTTGTCCAAAATTTGACTGATACATGTAATTAGAGAGTTTGTGTGTGCACGATTTTACTTTAATGGTTTCTATCAAATTTTGGTGAAACTTTTTGTTCCATAACGTGTGTTTCTTGTGATTGTTTTAGGCATTCAGTTTCTTAACTGTTGAGTTTCTCATATTTCTTGTTTCTGTATTAGGGTTATTTTAGATTCTTCTTTTTCTTTCATCCACCTCCTGATGACTGTCTCACAGGTTTGCTGACACGTGTTCATATTTACAGTCTGCATATTGTTTGTATTTTAGGAAAGATAACTTTTCTTACTTTATCTTTGTGATGTGTTCTGACAGTCTTTATAGTGCAAATCTTCATTTACATTCAGGAGCTGTGGACAATAGAGAGTTCTAAGTCACCCAAAAACTGTCTTCCCTATGCATTGCTGCAACGTGTTTGAATGTCTTGATAAAATCAGTGTAGCAAAAACAGAAGATCCTGATTAGGTGATACATGTAATGTTAAGGAAGTGATTACAGTTCTACCACACTTGACATCCACATCTTTTCTACCCTACTTCTTTTTGTTCCTTACATGAATGCATTCACTTGTGTTACATGAATGTGTTAGCTGTTGTGTTGCACTTTGATTAAATAGGAAATGAAGTGGACACATTTCATTTTCATTATAGGAACCTTTCAACTTCATTTGTTCGCTTTCATTAAATTGTGTAAAACATTATGCTTTTAAAATGTCTTCTGTGGTTTTAAGGGTATTCAAATAATTTCATCTAACTTCTCCGATATTTCTCTCTTGAAAAACAGACTACCGGACATATATCGTAATACCTCATATAAATCAATCATTAACTTGCCTATCAGTCTGTGATTAAAAACATCACACTTCGCCTGTTTCTTGAATGATACACACATCTGGGACACACATATACCACATTTTTATGAATAGTCAGTCTACTTTTTATCTGTTAACAAATGAGTTTTTTGATAAAATTACTATTTATGTTATCAAATTTTTTCAGTCGTGCCCCGAGCAGTCACAGCCTAGCAAGCAGTACGAATCACTCACTAAACACTCACCAGATGGCAGGGCATACAGGATACCCTTCTCCGGGCGTTCAGTCGCCAGTTCGCCAACCGCCCGGGTTTAAGGTTCCTCCAAAACCTATGTATGTCGAACAGGTAGGAGTCACTTCTAATAATTATATCTATTACCAATACTTCTGAATGATGTAGAACAGCCCTGTCTATCTTGTGTGTAGCAATATTATGATTTAATAAGTTAAGTAAATTCCCTGTTTGAACCCTCTTAATTTCTCCCCCAATGTAGATGTTGCTTACTATCGTGTATAATTAAGAAAATATTTGCAACACCGATGCATAATATACGTTACCCTTAGTATGAGTTCTTGATTGAAGAGTGCAAATTTTGAAAGTTTTTTTTGTGTGATATATGCAATTTTTGCACAGTATTTTTTTTTAAAAAACGAAAATAAGATAAAGAATCCTACTTGGGCGATAGGTGAACTCCAAGGTAAAACTGAGTACATGTCTATTCCTGGAGTGATAAAGATAGGTAATAAGATATCATTGCAAATCAAAGCCTTAAAAAGTAAATTAACTAAACGGGGGCATTACAGGGTGACTCGTGGGAGGCACCACGGGACCCTGAGCGGGGCTTCGTCCCCATCGTCAACTCAACTGCCGTCTGAGCGCCTCACTCTGAGCAGCTCATAATCAGGTGGGTGGAGCCTAGCGCCAGGCCGCTTGTCTATCAAGGCACCGCTCCCTACTTGCCCCGCCCACTTGTTACTATATATACATTCTGCCACTGCTTCCCGCCGGGGCACCACGTGATCTGTTGTTTGCACCCATCACGTGATCTATACCACGTGACTGCCTGGTTTTGCTTTTATATCTAAAAATAACCTCTACTTTTATATTGGCATAAATGGATGTAAATATATTATACTCTGGTTCTTTTTGGATTGATTTATTCTCTGGATGACTCCTTTGCTGTTTCGGTGCCGCTGTTTCCATTGTTTGGTTTTGTTCTACTTAATTTGTGTTTTCTAATAATCTATTTGACCTAAGGACTCCTTAACTGATTTTTGCCTTTACCTGAACAAAAAACAACAACACAGAACTATTAATGCAAAGGCTTTTTGGAATTAAACAATCTCTGTAAATGCTATCTAGCCTATTAGAGAGTTGCGTGCCGACCTTAACAAAAAGTGTGGAGAAAAATTATGTAACATCTATCTAAAACTGTTAGGTTGAAAAGATAAGGCTTCAGAAGAGATCGTTATAAGGCTTTAGGCAGAGTCTCCTCTCTACATATATGACTTCAGAGGCGTAGGAAGCAAATCTTCATTGGGGGGGCCCGGCGAGGGCACCATCGCGACCACCTTGAATTGTCGGCTGATGCGTGATGGTGTCTATATAATGCGTATATAGAATTCATATAGAAAAGTAACTTTTGGTAAATTTTGGATCTGACTTTAGGCTCAGACCCCCATTTTCCCTATGACATCACCATAATAATCTAATTCGAGATGTAAAGTTTTGGCTTCTTTGCCATTGTGTTTATGAGTTCTTGGAAAATATTGGGGGGGGGGCCCAGACATACTCAGGCCCCACCTCCTTCATGATTGGGGGGCCCAGGCCCCCCTGGCCCCTCTTTTCCTACGCCCCTGGACTTAAGGCTAAGCCGAAAATAAGATTTTATGGTATTAAGGTAACTTTGACATCTTCATAAGACGGTTAGATTACACCAATCTAAACACTCCGTTGTTAAATGATCCAAGGCCAATATTATACAAAGCAGTTTTAGGTGGGAAAGGAAGGAAAAAAAGCGGTCTGCGTCCAGAGACCGACATGTGTGCATGATAAAAAAAAAACTGATGTCGTATTTGTATTTTTGTTGTGAAACTCTCATTTAAAAAACTTTTGGTCTAAAATATTTTCGCGCGTTGCACATGCACATACCTACACTGCACACATATGGCGCAGAACTTTTCTCATTTCTTATAACTCATTTTGCTCATGAAATGGAATATGTTTTCTATTATTTATTCATTTATTTATTTATTTATCTTCATTAAATGGGCAATATTTCAGGAACAAAGACGACGATCGGTTTACAAAATGACCGATGTCTTACTTGTGTGAAAATGTGTAAGTCAGTAATATAACATATTTGTGCATTAAGGTATCAGATAGATAAAAAGTAGGTGGATAATACATGGTCAAATGGTTGATGATATTTCTCATTGTTGTGAATTGAATTAGACTTAAGAATCTGCCTCTGTGCTTATTCCTCAGTTAAAAAACTTGTAACTTTTCTCAGTACCAAATCTTCAAGCTTTTCTCAGACTTCCAAATTTCCCAAACTATCAGCCTTCTTCCCCCCCCCCCATCAAACCTATTTTCAAAGCTTACTTGCCTACTTTGATAAGTGAGCATACTTATATCTCCCTCACGTTCATTGGTGCATCATGAAGATAAATGATACTGCTCATGCATAAGTGCATCATGCCCATGGGACCAATGAAGTGCTGGCGAGTCAGACTGCTCACTAGCACTTCCTTGGAGCATCATGCCGACCCTTCAGGTGTGGTTCAATCTGTTAGTGTCGGCATGATGCATGAATGCAGCCATGGTGAGTTACTCACCACCAGGGCTGCATTCATGCATCATGACGACCAATGGGCATGATGCATTGATGCACTATCGGCCCTCTAAGGTATAAAAAGGAATCAAAGAGCAACAGTGAGAAACCATGAAACTTAATCATATTAATAAACCGCCTGTGGAGATGAGGCTATCGGTCAGTGGTGTTCAGTTTGACAAAATGAAAGGTGCGACGTTTAATGAACTGTGGCATGAAATGGAATGCCTTGGGGAAGATGATCAACTTGGTCAAATCCTGTTTCGCCAAGTCCACCAACAACAGAGCGACCTCTTATGGACATTGTAGGAAAAAAAGAGTGAAAACGATTGAATTAAAAAGATTCATTTCAGGCGCGAAACTGTCACACTTTTAAAAGAATGGCTCTTGTTGTTTGGATGAGCTTGGCTCATTGGCGGTCTAATGGGAAGGGAATGACCATGCTTGGACAGGGGGAGATTGTGCATGGGATACTATTTATAAGTGGTCCTTAGGCCACACCAAATTAAAAGATTGGTCTATGGATTTCCCGCCCGTTTTTCAGAAATTAAAATTTTATTTTTATTTGATAAATAACATGTCTATGGATCCCGCTCGCCTCATTTGCAGGGATTTTCATTTTTATTTTTTTTATTTATTTATTTTTTTTGATCAAGCAATAAATATATGATTAATAATAAAGGTACAGGAATGGCAGACCCCTCATTGGATAGGCATAAATATGCAATGGCAAAAAAAAAAAAAAAATCGCCCTCTCCATATTTATGATGTTCAGAATCCATAGACAATAATTAATTTCTAGAAAATAAAAATAAAAGTTTCGCCCTCCCGCACCATATTCTCAAAATGAAAATCCATAGACCAATTTTTTTATTTGGTGTGGCCTATAATATGGTGAATATTGGAGGTCTTGATGACACATGTATATCTACTGGTATTAAGGGCATGATCATCTTTAACAATGGCAGGGGGGTCACGCTGATGTATGAAAAAAATTGCCCCCTCTCCTCAGTAGGAGCTAAAATGCGCTCGAATCATGTGCTCCTATGACCTAACATATAATAACATACTGACTTTTTTTCCCTGAAAACATCTATAATTATTTCGCTCCCTCCTCCCACCCCTCAAAGGGGCCATAGAAATTTTAACACCCCGCTGTGAAGGGGTCGAAAAATTTTGCCCCACCCCCTGTTGTTAGAAAATGATCACTCCCAAATAGTTATTACCAGGATGTGCGTGGTCTTAATGGTATGTTCTCATTGACCTTGCTCCAGTATTTTGGTGAGTATAGACCACGATTTATGCCTGTGTATTCTGCAGTTCATCTTAATTAAGGCGTTTTCTCTAACTTCATCATTTACATGTCCCCCTAGTCTGTATTTCTGCTAGATTTTACTTCTTTAAAAGCTGCTGATGCAGGACTGCATCGTGCCCATTGGTCGGCATGATACACCAATGAAGTGCTGGCGAGCCTACTTGCCAGCATTTCATTGGAGGATCATACCAACCTTCCGGGAGTCTGTCAACCCTTTGATATCCCGCGTGGGTTACTCACCAGGGCTGCATTCATGCATCGTGACGACCGATGGGCACGATGCATTAGTTAATGCATTAGTGGCCTTAAAAGTATTACCTGTAATTGTGAAAAAAGGAAGAAATATACCGTAATCTCCCGCATATAAGGCGCGTATTGTACGTGAATCAAAGGCCTACTGCACCTTATGGAACCTCTCAGAGAAGGGGATGCGTCTTATAGGCGGGGTATGTTTACTATAGAACAGTACTGAACCCTCAGAAATACAGCTCCAGGGGCACATCATAGCATTCTCTTGAACTCAGGGTGCGCCTTATACGTGAGGTGCGCCTTATACGCGGGAGATTACGGTAGTGATTATTCTCGTTACTGAGGATGTACATGTATATACTTAGTACATTTGTATGGTTTTTGCATCAGTATACAGTATTACTTAATGCCAGGTGAGTGTAGTCTACCCTCCTGATATCGTGACAGTGCTACTATACATCTACTCAGCAACATTGAAGGGGCGTGTTAGGATTGTATTAATTGAAGAGTTACAATTTTAGGGGGACAAAAAAGGAGTGGCGACCTTATTGTAGGCTTCTGCAGTATTTAAATGGCAGTTACATGTACAGGGAAACTTTTTGTAAAAGGCCCTCACCCACGTATAAGCCGCACCCTGAGATTCTACATTTCTACCTTGTGTCTGAAAAGTTGGTATTGCATACTGTAGTCTACATATCTAAAACCATGCATACAAGTAACACTCTTAGTTAGTTCCTGGAGGTCCCTATAAGTGCTATAAGACACTGTAACCTTGAATGGGTCTACAAGCCGCGGCTTGCCGGCAACGTGCCACCAATGGCACCATGTCTAGGCCTACACAGAGGGTGACTGGGAAGGACCCCCCATCTAGACCCCCACCTCTAGTTTGATTATTAGAGGGTAATTCTTTCTCATTTTTTTATGTATCAAATGTTGGGTGAGACCAATCCTGATTGGTCTATGTATTGATACGGTCAGTACCACTACTACCCACCCACCTGCTACTCCTACACACACACACACACACACACACTGCTACTGCTCCCTGAACATACCTGTGGGCAGTGACCCACTACTCCACCCTGCCAGCCTAAGGGCACACACACATGGGACTCCTCCACTGCTCCAATTTTTTGTTTTTTTTATGCATCATGGTGGTTTGTTTGGTATGTCAGCAGTCATACCATGGCAACAAAAAGCACTGCCCCAATTGTGGGGTTCTAAACCACAAACTCACGGAGGAGACCAGGAGTAATGCAGTTTTTCATGAGGAAGAAGGGGGAGACCAAGGAGCTTCCAATATGGCCACCCCCTTGGGAGAGAGAAGACAGAGTAATACACAACCCCCAAAGTCACCAGAAGCTATTCTCCAGGAGAAGATTGCTATAGCAGAAGAAAAGGCAGGACTACTCAGAAAAAAAGGTGACCTCTTAGCATTAGAAGAAAGGCTAGCCTCAATTGACTTAGAGAATGCAGAACTGGAGGAAGATTACAAAAAATCTCTCAAAGACATACAGCAGAAGCAACAGAGTGCTGCACACAAGAGGAGGGGTGCATTCGTAAATTTTCATGATTTGACTGCACCTAATAGCAGCTATTACCAGGGAGAAGCGTTTACGAACGCATCCAGGAGCAGCAGCAGATACGCCGACGACCGAGCGGAGTACACAACATTTACGAACGCAGCCAGCAGCGCCAAAGCCGAAGACGGCCGGACCTTGCCGAGCGCCTCCGAAGGCATATCCGACCCGAACACGGCCGGACACATACGGAGATACCCGAACGCCGCCGAAAACGGGCTCGGAGAGAGTCGGGGACGATCGGCAGCTGCACGGAGAATACCGAACGCCACTTCGGGTTTCTTCGGCGACGTAAACTCCTACAGCGGATTGAAAAAGAACGGTCAAGGCTTGGATTACGATATGTACCAGAGAGCAAACGCAAGCGGCATATTAACCAACGAGGAGACGCCGAGCACTGCCGACAGCCTAGGTCGGAAACTTTCGGATTACGTCGGCTCGGGAAAGTTCGGCAATGTTCGTGAACGCTCGGGAGTGCAAGATGGCGTTCCTTCCGCTTTCGCCGAGGGAGACAATTTACAGCAGGAGTTTATGCAATTTTTGGCTGGAAAACAGCAAAAATTGCTCAATCAGGCCAAGCAGAACCCAGTAGGCAGTGCTCCAGTCCCAACCACAGCAGCACAGGAGGTACCACAGCTGTATTACTTGGATGGGACACCCTACACTGGGTCTTTGCCTGACACACAACATCAACAACACAGGATCACACCACCCAAGCTTCCCCCCTCTGCTACCATCCAGGCTGGATTATCAACTGCAGGCCTGACAGCTGAGAATATGGGCGTGGAGGGGGACCTCGCCGGCTACCTGGATGCAAAGGACCAAGGTGACTTGTTATCCACTTTATTTAAGATAGGTGAAGCTTCTAAGAAAAAGAGGTCACAACACTGGTTAAGGCCAGATTACCACATTCCCACTGACAAAGTCTACTCTGATATGACATACAGAGAGCTAATATATGGTATGACATGTGTCCAGGAGAAGTTAGCTATTGCTAATTTACCACAGTGGTCTGCAAAAAGTTATGGTGACCATATGAGATTCGTAGCTAGGAAGGGCCTCAATGCCACTTATACCTCGAGTGCACTAGCTAAATATGAGCATGATCTCACTACTAGAGTGATTTCAGGGGAGTTACCCGGATTTCAGACAGCTGAGCACGCATCAGTCTCTGATAATTTGGGCTCCGATAACCTACAGGTGGTACAGGATTTGAAGGCTGAATTAGCCAGATTAAAAGCAGGTAACAAACAAGGCATTAAAGGTAAAGGCCCCTCTACTCAAAACAGAATCCATTGCCCTACGGATGTTTGTGCTTTGTTCAATTTCACTAGATGTTGGTATAACCCATGTAACAGGCAACACGTATGCGCGGTGTGCAAGGGCCCCCACCCAGCAAAAGGGGGGTGCAAAAATCAACCAACAACCACAAGCAGTGGAGCAAACAATAATGCGGGAGGGGGGTCAGCCTTTTTCGCACCACCGATCCACTCCCGCGTATCTTGATGTACAAATAATATTGACGGTGCCCATGATATTCCGGATTCCTACGGTCCCGTGGTCAATGTAACAACCGACAATTTACCAGACATTTATTGTGATAGAGACTCGCTTGTGTGTACTTCGGACATATCAGAATTATTGTCAATTTATGTAAGCTATGCTCCATTGTGGGATATTAACTCCACCCATATCCTAAAAGGGGTCAGATCTCAAATGAAACCCGCAGGCTGGTTATCAATGCTTAGTGGAGGCCCTAATTCAGTTTATGGTACAAATGGTTGGGATTATGACGCCGCATTCCTAATGGACGGCATAATGCACGGGTTTAAAGTAGTGGACCCAAACACACATATTAGTGAGTATAGCACTAAGAACTATGTACCCCAAGAAGCAAGGAACTTCATTGATAACCTGCTAAAGACAGAAGTAGACCAAGGCAAATTGTCTATAGTCACAGCAGCGCCTACTTGCATCCACGCCTTAGGTGCGGTTGAGAAAAGAGATGGCGGTTATAGACCGGTAACGGACGCCAGTAGACCAGAAGGTCTATCTATTAATTCACATATGAACGAGACATTCCACCACTTTAGTTACACTAGCATCGATGATGTGACCAAGGTGCTCCGACCCGGTATGTTCATGGCAGTCACAGACATTTCCGCAGCATACCGCTCTATTATGATTAGGCCAAGCGATAGGCAATTCCAGGGCCTACAGTGGACATTCGACTCACAGAAAGTGTATTTAGTGGACAACTTCGTGTCATTCGGCACTAGAATGGCTGCATTCCTCTTTAATAGGATTACTGACAGCATAGCTCGTTATATGAGAGCTAACGGTTATTATTGCTTTAATTATCTCGATGACTTACTTACTATGGGTAACTCATATGCGGAGTGCCAAAAAGCACAGTTGTTTCTACATAGCACACTCCACTCGTTGGGCTTTTTCTTATCCTATAAGAAGGTCCTTTCACCTGCACAAGTTCAAATTTATCTAGGGATAGAAATTGACTCACTAGAAATGTGCCTCAGACTACCGGAGAGCAAGATCAATAAATTGCACAGTGAGCTACGTTTCTTTGTAGGTCGCCGAAGGGCAACCAAGAAACAGCTGCGCCGTTTATGCGGGATCTTAGCACACTGCTCTACTTTAGTCAGGGGGGGCAGGACATTCTCTCACAGAGTCATAGGCATGTTATCTGCGTTCACGAGCTCTAAAAGGTACATAACCCTCTCTACCGGGTTCTTCAAGGACCTAGACTGGTGGCTAAGATTCGCAAAGTGGTTTAATGGCGAAGCAAAAATTGTCAGTACTCTACCGTCCACAAAAAGTGACTTATACATGGACGCATCAGACAGGGGTTACGGTGTCAGGTACGGCAAGGACTGGATATGTGCAGGTTGGGGATGCAGGATCAGTATGAACATAGACAGTCATGGACACTGCCTCCCGCCACCTAGTCAATTCGTGCCTGAAAACATAAACATCAGGGAGCTATACCCCATCTTAATGGCGATTAATAGGTGGGGACCTTTGTGGCGCAATAGGAAAATTGTCTGTTACACGGATAACACCCATGTAGTAAGCGCACTGAATAAGGGCAAAAGTACAAATACAAGAGCGATGGACTTCCTGAGAGAACTGTTTTGGCTTACAGCTCTTTATAACTGCCATATTGTAGCATTACATATCCCAGGACGACTTAATGTCCTTGCAGATGCTTTGTCAAGAGTGTTATATTACCCGCATAACCTTCCTATGTATCTATGTTGTAGCGGCGGCTAAGCTATGCGAAGATTTGGACATGAAAGCGGCAATAGCGAGAGCGCATGCTTGGAGCGTTTCCACCTGGAAAACTAAATGCAGCCAATGGAAAAGATTTATTGTGTTCTGTACCATCTCTGCCTCTACAGTCGTACCCACTTCGGTTCAGACCATGTGTCGATATTCAGTGTACCTGTCTTCGGACTTGAAGTATAGCACTATAGACAATTACGTGAGTGCAGTGATAAGTTTAAATGCACATTATGGCTACGACGTAGCTTGGATAAGGACAAATTTTATGTTTAAGTGTACTATGTCAGGTCTGCGCAGGATCCTCGGTGACCCTATACCCACTAGAGTCACACTGTCAGTTTCGCAACTCTTGGACATGTCTACAAAGGTGAACCTAGCAGTACCTGACCATTTAGCTATGTGGGCATGCATCGTTACTAGCTTCAGGACCCTTCTCAGGAAGAGCAACCTAGTAGTAGACAACGCAGCAAAAGCATCACCACACTTTCTAAGAAGAAAGTCTGTATCATTCACTAGCTGGGGTATGATTGTCACGGTTTCAAGCTCAAAAACAATCCAATTTGGACAGAGAGTCCACCACATCCCGGTCGTAGGAGTCCCTAACTCACCACTTTGTGCAGTATCTTTACTCAAGAGACACTTTGACAGTACCCCCACGACAGACCCTGAAGCACCCGCCTTCCTAGTGCGCAAAGGGAATTCGCTGGTCCCATTACAATACTCAGCACTACTTAAGTTCCTGAAACACCTACTAAGTACTATTGGGATAGATACAAACAGGGCCGGAATACATTCTCTGAGACGTTCAGGCGCTGCCTTTATGCACCTGTGCGGTATCCCACTAGAGGACATCAGATACACCGGTGACTGGACAAGCTTGTCTGCTCTTTTGTACTTAGCCAAACCACTTGGTACCAGGATAGATATAGACAATATAGTCGCCACGGCACTGAAAGCTACTTTTTAGACATACTAATGTGTAGAGTATCAGGACTATATCATTGTTCTGGTGTTGCCGGGTCATTTGGACTCAGTTTAGCCCAGACCGCAGCTACTCGTCCTTCATTACTGTTCCAGAATCAATGGGTGAGACCAATCCTGATTGGTCTATGTATTGATACGGTCAGTACCACTACTACCCACCCACCTGCTACTCCTACACACACACACACACACACACACTGCTACTGCTCCCTGAACATACCTGTGGGCAGTGACCCACTACTCCACCCTGCCAGCCTAAGGGCACACACACATGGGACTCCTCCACTGCTCCAATTTTTTTTTTATGTAATTTCTCTGTATTAATATGTTATTACTTGTTAATAAATAGGGCCGGGTCATTTGGACTCAGTTTAGCCCAGACCGCAGCTACTCGTCCTTCATTACTGTTCCAGAATCAATAAATTTTGTGTTTAATTTTGGCAGATCCTTCAGATAAATAGATTATGAAATGTGCCAAGTTGGTTAATGTAGACCCCCATCCCAAGATAATTCCAGGTTTTTTAGTTGTGCTATTTGACACCAGATGGAACACCTGCTGTGCCGCTGCCCTGACCACTCGGCTGGTGGGGGGGGGGGGGTCAGTCACGTGATCTGGGAACTGGGACAGGGTGACCCAATTCCCAGTGGCTGTCTGTGTGCGATATGCCTCAGGCAGTGCTGCACACGGGAATAAAATCCACCTCTAAGCCCTGCCAGGTAGGCAAAAGACTCCGTGGCGCAACGGTAGCGCGTCTGACTCCAGATCAGAAGGTTGCGTGTTCAAATCACGTCGGGGTCACATGGTTTTTATCTGAAAACAGCTGGTATAACTACCTCATACCTGGTCTCTGTGATAAACATGATAGGGCACATTAGCAGCCAATACATTGACTATACAAACGACGGGCTTTGGTTTTGAGTATATTGGAACACAAAAACAAGGTTATATATTAATTAGAAAGGTAGGCCTCCATGGGGTAGATTTTATCTAGAGACTAGATGCCTCTGGTTTCTATGTGGAGGAACTGCCTGTTGCCATCTGTTGTGTTGGTTGACATCTAAAAAGGGGGTGTGGCATCTTAGACTTAGTTAGGCACTTACCTAGTTTTTCAAAACTTTATATTATCTATTCTATCTGCATACTATTGGATAGATCTCAAGAAAAGAAGTGGATTTGCTTTTTGAATGAAGTCTCTATCTTAATTCAAAGTGATATTATGACCATCCAAAGACCACAAAATGACCCCAATATTCTGCCACAATAACCCATACTTAAGAGTTTAATCAGGGTTCAAATTTTGTGATCATGCTAGTTTTGGTCAGAAATGCCTGGAACACTTAAATAACTGTTTCTTAGAAGATATTAACATTAGGAACTTGAAATAAAAACTTGAGAAAAGGTCATTAAGGGGTTGTTCCAATGACCTATGGCCTGGCCTTGATCTAGGTCAGGTCAAGGTCATTTTAATGTCAAAGGTCAAATTTATTGATTTTTATTTTGTTTGTAAATGAGTAAACATTTGTTAATAATTAGCTAGATGAATGATAGAATCAATGATCAGCTGACTCTTTTTCAATATTTGACCAAGAAGGTCAAGTTGACCTAAAGGTCAAGGTGAAGGGACATTTTGTGATCCTGCTTGTTGTGGCCAGAAATGCTTGGAACACTTAAATCGCTGTTTCTCAGAAGATATTGACACTAGGAACTTGAAATTAAAAATTAGAGTAAAGTTTATTAAGGAGTTATTACAATGACCTATGGCCTGACCTTGATCTAGGTCAAGGTCATTTTAAGGTCAAAGGTCAAATTTATTGTGTTTTTTTTTTTAATGAGTTAACATTTGTTGCGATTTAGCAAGATGAATGACAGAATCAATGAATTGTTTCAATATTTCATCAAGAAGGTCAAGTTGACCTATATAAGGTCAAGGTCAAATGGACATGATATAACCAACATTTTGACAGTCCACATAAAACCATAACAATCAACCATAATTTCTTGCAAAAATATTGAGATAGGAAACTCAAAGTAAGAATAGAGATCATTTGATATGTGGTCTAGCATTTGACCTTGATATGACCTTAACCAGGGTTAAGGTCATAATAAATAAGAGAGGTCAAAGTTCTCAACAATTTTCAATGTTTTGAAGTAATGTTAGTGTGAACCCAAAAGTTAAAAGTAAAGATCACATGACATGTCAAAATGTGTGGGTTGCCATTTCACCTTAAAATGACACTATTGACTGATGTTCATACTTCAAAGTATAGCCCTACTAGTCAGTCAGAGAAGTCCTGGTAGTCAGCCCTCCAGTAGGGGCCACCTCCAGGTGGCCCCTCCAGTGGTGGCTATAGGTGTGCTGCAGTGGGGGAGGTGTTAGAGCTAATCTCTCACTCCCCCTCACATAGTTAATAGGTCATGATTTTGTAGTTGCTTAAAAAACATACTGCTGCCTATTAGAAAGAAGAAAACTAGACATTTTCTAGACCGTATTTAACCAGGGAATATGTGAGTGCCATTTTTAACTATGTGAGATGTATACTTCATACCATAAAATACTCCTGAACTTAAGTTTTGAGTTCACCTTGGAGAAACATGATTTTTTTCTCTTCAATTTATTTAACAAATACATGTATATTAAAGCCCTCTTCAAGCCCGTTAAAATGATACCCTAATTGTCCAAATCCACCTGTAAACAGCTTCAGAATCAATTTGTAAAAACATGTCAACTTCAGCTGCTCCATTTTTGCTAAATCACACTTTTAGCCTCTGCGCACGGCAGACCCGCGCACGGCAGTTATGTCAGTGCCTAACTTAGTGCAAGTCAATAAGAATATCAACTTACCATCTATTCCCACTTGTCTATTGATAGGATAGGCATCATAGGGGTACATTTTTTTTTTTTGTATTTCCCTTCTCTATTCAAAACTAAAAGGAGAAGATGGTGTGAGTTATTGTTAGTCTGTCATCTAACTAAGGGAGTGGTCATTTAACAACAGAGAAGGGGGTGGAATAAATGACCACTTACTCATTGACAGAAGGAGAAACTTTAAAAAAGCACAAACAGTTGTACATGCATGGTATGTTTCAATCCATATTTTGCATCTTTTATATATCCAGGGTTTTTATATTACACTATATATATGTTGTGTTGTGCTCTTGAAATAAACCTTGACCTAATGTTTTTTGACTGGCATAAACTATTAAAGGAGACCCCGACTCCAAATGGACACTCTTGATGTTTTCGTAGCTAAAGGTTGTTTTTTTTTTTATCTGATCACTGTCTAACTGTGGTGTACAGACTCAGGTAGTGGTAGACATCTTGATTTTTGTCAGATAGTTGTTTCAATTCCCTTTCCTGGGAGTCTCTAAATTTGTGAAAAATATGTATCTTCCCAACTCATATACATGAAAATTGAAAAGAAAATAGGTGGTGTTACAAATTGATAAAAGTTTGGAGTGACACAAGGGTTTTAAAGATTGCCAATAGTGACAGGGATCTTAATGATCGACAGATAACTTAAGACAGTTTTTATTCTGTCCATACATTCTACAATGTGGAAAAAAAAGACAGAATGGCAGCCTCAAAGATTTACGTTCCCATATGTAGGCACAAGTATAACTGCAAATCTAAAAATCCGTTTGGGTATATCCACATGACAATCAACATAATATATGGACCTCATCTAATCCTTACATCTATTTGTACCATTCCAGGTATCGTCTGATCCCAGGCAGCAACAGAACAGCTTTACGGGATCACCAGCACAAATAGCAAACGGCGGGGCAGGGTTGAAAGGATATGAGCACTACGTGAACCCAATGCTGCCGCCGGGAGTCAAGACCTACTCAGTACCGCCGCAGAACAACGCACAGCACCAGTCTCCGCTCAAACAAGCCTTACGCAACCGCAACCTTATGACTGAGTTGTGAGACTATCTAAGTGGTGTTCAACAATTGTCACTCACTCACTCCGGACAACGAGAAGGTAGAATCGTCTCAAAGGCACATCAGGATATCCGTTATGCTGTGCAGTGTCTGTGATGGGTGCTGTGTTGTGGTACTGTCGCGGCGTCTTGATTTCCAAAATTTCGTCCATCCTCGAAAAAGACTCGGTAACGACTTGGAAGATGATGTAGAAGGTTATGCCACATACAGATTAACTCTGTATAAATCTATGCCAACAGCCTATGTATATAGACGATGGCATTGACACCAGGTTGTGACATTGTGAGTCAGAGATATGTTGGGACTTTTATCAATATAAATGTACCGTATAATTATATAAAACTTTCAGTGAAATGACTGCCAAGTTGATGAACTGATTTGCTTTAAAATGCCAATACTGGGTGAGAAGGGTTCTGGTTGTGGAGAGTCTGAGAGATAATACTCTATATTTCACATGTTCATATTTCATCACTTTCGCTACTGCGTCCTTTCATTGTCCGCCTTGTTGGTATAATCATACCATACGATGCGCGGCACATTACTCACTTCATTGTTTCATTATCAATATTCATGTTATTTGTTACTAACTGCTCATCATAGTTATCATTATCAAAAAGCATGCAGAATGTAGAAGGTAATTTTCAACAGCGGAACTTAACCTGTTTATACTGAAAAAATTACTAGCGATGATTAGGTTTGCAAGGCATTTTATATATGCAGATGTTGGGGCGGTTGTGGTATCGGTCAATACGAATCAATTTTCTGTCGGTCTATGCAGAGATCAAACCTCTGATCCATGCATGCCATGCTCTTATTCAGTCGTGATAAAGCCTGATTAAATTGAGCGATATAAACTCTAAGTAGACCCTGGGTGATAGACCGATGTAGTGCTGACCAATGCTAGGTGCATAATGACGACCAATGGGACTGATACACTGCAGATTTAGTGACCCTTAAAGTGTTAAAGTGATCAAAGCTGTGCCCAACCCACTGGTAAAAATGGTGCTCACATTTATACATCTTAATTGATACCATATTGTCACGGTTAAGTGCCAACGAGCTCAAATAAGCGCCAGTCTTGCATATGGACCTCTTTAGATAGGGTAGAGTGACCTTGAGTCGTCCATTTACCTTGAGTCGGCCACTTTGATGTGTATTAGTGCCATATTGAAATTATCATTGACCAACCGTGAGAATGTTAAACTATGTTCATGGATATAAAATGGGAAGATGCAGCATCTACTGTATAATATCTTTAGGACTTAACATTTAATACCTTTCATAAGCTGTTAATAATAGCACCTTCAGGAATATTCTCATGCAAATAGAGATGGAATTCTGATAGTTTGCAAGCCATTAGACTTGAAGTGCAACTAGTAAATGAGGATAAACTTGCAATAATGTGCCAGATTCAAGGAACATGGTTAAACTGGACTAAAGTTTGTATATGCACTCCATTCCCACCCTGTCAGCTATGAGTAAACTGGAAATCTGCCCTTTCCTTGCAACAAGTGCACAGTGGAAACTCTCCCATACAGTAGTGGTGTCATGGTATGATGTGGCCGACTCAAGGTACTGGTTGCTGACTCATGGTACTGATGAAGAAAAATACACATCACCTGGGTAATGAAAGGTAACTGGGCATGATGGACATGAGTATAAAAGTTGGAACTTCATTCGCTGGAAAGACACACATTTCAGGATATCTATTTTATGGTGTCCCCTGGAGGTTCTCCACTATAGCACAGGTCTTGGAAAAAAAATCAGGGGTTGCACAGAGGTCCAAGTGGACGACTCATGGTCACTTTACCCTAACTCTTAAAATAGATCGAGGGTGTAAATCGACAACTTGTTATCAGTGATATGGTAGGCCATGAATACTGATAAATGGCTCCATTTATTGAGCTTTTCCACTATTAAATCTGAGTTTTCAAAATGAGTGAGAAAAATGCCCAGTACAAGAGATTGATTGAAATACAGGCTGTAAAAGTTAGAAAATGTTCGCTGAGGGATGAATGTGTGCTAAAACGCTCGTAGAATAAAATTTGAGTTACTTTTATTGAGGAGTTATAGGTAAACACACGTGCGGTGAAACTGGTGTAGCAAACTCTGATAACGCTTTGTGATATGTATATGGAGAGAATGAAGGCTGGAGGACCATCGTTTAAGGTGACCCTGCATATGAAACGCAACTGAGTTTAAAGAAATGATATAAGGTGCACCTGGAGCTGGATTTCTGAGGTTTTACTAATCTTTCGTAATCTTCCACGTATAAGGCGCACCCTGAGTTTGAGAATATGGTAAAAAAAATAAAATACATAACTTCTGTTCTTCTGAATGGATTTTAAAAATTCGAAAGGCTATAATTATGTAGCCAAGGTCCCCCCCCCATGTCCTATTAGGACTTAGCTCTTGGTGTCCCCCTTGTGGATCCAGTGAGAACTAAAACCTCTCGCGTATAGGATGCGCCTTATATGCGAGAGATTACGGTAGTATTATTGTGAAAGTACCGTAATCTCCCGCGTAAAAGACGCGCTGCGCGTTTAAGACGCACCCCAAACTCAGCACATGCATTTTCGCGTATAAGACGCACATTTTAATGCTGATATTTGTAAGATTAGTACTGTTCTATAGTAAAATTACCCCTCGTATAAGACGCACCCTGAACTTCAGAAAATCCTATGACTCCCCAGCATGTTGTTTGCCGTAGAGGACGCGTCTTATACGCGGGAGTTTACGGTACCATGCCTATAAGGCACACACTGAGTTCTGGGGCATCCTTAAGACTCATTTTTGGTTAGTTTTATGCATAAGCTGTGTCTTACATGCAAGGTATTGAACTATCTTTACCATAATAATTCTTTAATTGAGAGTCCCCCACTCCAAGTGATATAGCTCCATAAAGCTGGGAGAGGGAGTTCTACAGTTTAAAAGTATAATCTTTGCTGTGCACAGTGATTTTTTTATCGCCCAAATTAAAAGATGATAAAAGATATGGTTACAATTTTTTTCTTTTAAATTTGGAGGGTGGTTTAAAATAGAACCCTGTTCATGTTGGTCACAGCCAGAGAAACAATCAAAATAGAGTGTTTATAAAACTGTTATACTATGGGTGGGTACAAATGTTAGAACAATTTTGTTTTTCCTTTGTTAAAATCTGATTAGATTCCCTCCAACTCTTACTGTAACTTAATTATTGTTACTCAATCATACATTTCCCACTAAGATTCATTTTATGAGAAATACATTTATTGTTAGTTTCACCGTACTCATCAATTTACAACTCTCTGCAACAAATTTTATTGGTTTTCATCGTAAAACTCCAGTTATAACCCGAAGACAGTCTTAAGTAGGGGTTAGGATATTAGAAAATGTCATAATCCGACTTTGAAGGCTAAATGCAAGTGGCGATATTTTACTGTCATAAATCGGCTTATGACTTGTGATTCACGGTACTAATTGAATGCTTCTAGATTATGACATACCGTATTCTCCCGCGTAGAAGACGCGCTGCGCGTAAAGGACGCACCCCAAACTCAGCAGAGGCATTTTCGCGTATAAGACGCACCTCTTAGGCATAATTTTGAAAATTCAGTACTGTTCTATAGTAAAATTACCCCTCGTATAAGACGCACCCCCAACTTGAGCGTAAGCTATAAGACGCCCCAGCATTTTGTTTGGCGTAGAGGACGCGTCTTATACGCGGGAGTTTACGGTATCTTAGTTGAGTTAAATTTGTTGAGTGATGGGCCTGTGTTCATCATGTAGCGTAGAAGTAGAGTTATGCCTTTATGTCGCTCACATCTATCTTAAAATACTGTGATGAAAAATTAATTACCCTCGCAACATGATTCTCAAACTATGCTCATGTTTACTGCAGAGATTTGTAAGACAATTTTTGTTCATATTGCTTTATTTTTGGGGGGGAAATGCAGAATGACAAAATTTAGAAGGCTTTTGTAAGTCCACACCAACAAAATAAGTTGGTCTACGGATTTTTGTTTTGAAAAAATGGTGCGAGCGAGCGTGTTTTTTTTTTTTTTATAAAGAATTTTTTGCCATCCAATGGATTTCTTGCTGGAAAATTTTTATTTAAAAAAAAATTGCCAAACATCACAAAGAAAACTTGTAGAAAGTGAAGCGAGTGAAATCCATAGACGAGATTGTTTTTTTCAAAAAAAAAAATTTGTATTTCCGAAAATATGGAGAGGGAAATCCATAGACCAACTTATTTGTACCAAAAGCTTCACGACCTTTCACATTTATCGGTCCAGGTTTTCATAAATACAATGCACGCCAATGAGATAATTTATTTATTGACTGTCAATTATAAGGTTCATGTTTATGCAATCAAAGAGATGCCCACGCAGTTGAAACTTCACGACAAAAATAAAATACTAACCCCGGTACCATTAAAATTTGGTTCAGTGAATGATGTGTTTCCGGGTGGTCTGGTACCAGTTGTAAGATCGAATATTAATCCCATCGTAAAATATGAAATAAGCCAGAGTTGTTCCTGGCCCAACACCCACCGTGTAGATTCTATTATCTACAACATTATATTGGATAAATGGACGGCGTTTTATGTTTCTCCTAACTCTAAAGTACACTTGCTGATCTGAGAGATATTTTGTAATTCTGAATGAAACAGTTTTATATCAAAGTTATGCAAACACACTCTTGATATCACATTTGCATAATTACTAATAGATTATGGATAAAAAGTTCACTCATTTATCATTTCAACGAGTTTCAAGTCACTCCAATTTATATTGTAAAAAATGAATTTATTACAAATATGATATTTTTGCATGATTTATTGTAATAATTATTCTCTTGTTGGTGTCGGTTTGGACGCCGGGTCTAGATACTGATGTATGGAATTGGGATTAAGGCTGGGCATTTTTTGTATATGTACATATTATTATTATTAATAATACCTCTGTCAAGGCAAACCTTGATAGTCTATGATGAATAAAACTAACATTAAACATACAGTATTGTTTGTTGGAAATATTATTGAGTTTTTCATTGAATATTTGCATACTGCAGTACCAAAAGAAAAGCGTATTTCACATTGCAAATGTCTAGGGAGAATAAGGCGACACCAAATTTTTTTTTTTTTGTTTTTTTTTGCAAAGTCCTTAAAGTGTCAACCAAAAAAGGTACAGCAACAGCAGACCACTCATTGGATAGGTAAAGGTCTCCAGATTTGCAAATTTCATTGTCTATGCTGCATTTAGAAGCCAAAATTTTAGTAGACACAAATTTGAGAAAAGGAGCAAAAAAAAAATCGCCCTCTTCACATCTTTGATATTGAAAATCCAGACAAATAAAATTTCTTAGAAAAATAAAATTAAAATTTCGCCCTCCCGCTCCAGTTTCCAAAAATGAAAATCCATAGACCAATTATTTTATTTGGTGTGCCCCCCTGACAACAATGGCGGACCAGTAGACGTCGTTGATCGGAGCTCCCTACGATAACGGAGACAGATATGAAACTAGGAGTCACAGGGCTTTTATAAAGCTAAGAACCTTGAAATGAAGTTTTAAAGAAGTAATGGAGCAGTGATAATTGGATGTAAATGTTAGTTAGTTGTACTGACAAGAACATCTAATTTCTGCATCGTGACCGCCGACGAAGCAGAGTGGTAGGTCACGTGACACAGACGAGACCCGCCATATTGTTTATCTTGTTGTTGACATCATGGGTGAAAATACTGACCCAGCGACTGTTTTTGAACAATACCTGACTCAGAATATACCAAAGAGGGGGAGAGGACGTCCAAAGGGCAAGAAGAGTACTCCAAAGGTTGGTGGTATGGCTGGAAAAAAATCACAGAAACGGATTCGCAATCCCAGTGACGAATTGTCGCCGAAGACTGGCACGCTGTGCGGACATCGATGTGAGTCAACTGCGTTACCCAAACAGCAATTCAAAAGGAGGGCTACGATAGCTATGGTAAATATGGATGTTGATGACAGCAGTATCTCATCACTACCAGAGGACAATGAAAATGGTGTTGATGAAAATAGTGATAGTGAGACAGAGTGGACATCATGCGGAGAGGGGAGCGATACGGGTAAAGTGAATTACCACATCAACTCAAAGACAGTGAATAAGAAGAAGCCTACTAAAGATGGAATGATGGCAAATGCTTTTGCAGACATGAAGTTGTTTATCGCGGCATCAAACAAGTTAGTTAACGATAAAATAGACAACCTTGATACAAAAATGGGTGACTATAATGATTCGTTAAATAAGCGGATGGATGAACTCGAGGCAACTGCAAATCAGAGACACACTAATACTATGTCTGAGATTGAAAAGGTGAAGGCTATTGCTGAAAAGGCAACGGAAGAGGCTAAGCAGGCACGTGAGACAGCAAATCGTATCCAACAAGAGTGGAATGTGAAAAAAATCAATCCACTATACTCAGAAGCACTCCAACAATCACCAGGGGCTGCCTATAAATCACCTAAACGATTTAATATCGTAGTTACTGGGTTAGCTGAAAATAATAGCGAGGAACCCATTGACCAAGCAATGTTATTGCTTAAAAAAATGGGCATTAGACCTGAGCGCACGGAGTTAAAGCTGGTAAGGAGACTGCCTACTGTAAAACCCAATGGCATAAGACCGTTGTTGATATGTTTTAACACAACATGGCGACGTGACTCCTGTTTGAAGAACAAATCTACTCTACTAGGAGTCACAGGATATGAGGAGGTTTTTATAAACCCTGATGAAGAGCAGAACATTCGACATATAAAAGGTTTCATTCGTAGGATTCATCGTCACTGCAAGGAAACGCTACATATACCATCTACTGTTAGAGGTGTGAGGATCATCATTGATGGCAAAGAATTTGATGGGAGTCGTCCAACTGAAATCCCGTCACGGTTCTTGCCGGGTAATGCAGTTCTGCCCCAAAATAACAGTGAACATAAACATGATGAACGAATTTCTACTCCGAATGTGAGTAAGAGTGACACATGGCGTGGGACTTCACCAAAGGCAGACAAGAACCCATTCCATGCGGCAGTAGTTCATGAAAAAAGGCAGAATTCAAGTTCACCACCTACCCCGATAAATGTCAGACTGCTACGAATGAGTGATAACCAGTACCAAGGCAACTTAACTGTGCTGAAAAAAACCCCGAGTCCAAAATCTAGTAGTGAGTCTTCTAAGAAAAATGATGGTGCTGTAGGAATGGGTGGTAGTAATACTATGAGAGACAGTACTGTAGTTGAAGTCAGGATGCTTGATGAAGTATACCTTTATTAGGTGATGATACTTTGGTTACTGTGATACAATACAACTATACTTATATCAACATGCTTCAGAGTTCATAATCTGAGCCATGTGCTCTGCGGGCCGCCATCGCTAACTGACTTCCGGTCCCGCGATGTCACGTCTCTACCAACATCTCCCTTTTATCAATTTTTTTTTTTTTTTTTTTTTTAAAAAAAGAGAACAAACACATCCCTGCAGACAAGTATAGTCCAACGTCAAGTGTTAAAACAGTCTATGCTGAAAGAAAATACTAATTATATTGAGTCACAAGATAAATCATATGTTTGAACATGGTCTGAACACATGAGTCTCTATGCAAGGATATAGTCATCATATCTTGAAGGTCGTGAGATCTCCCTTGTCCTTGTGCGACGAACCGGAGAGGGGCTCGGGGCAAGGGAGGTACCACCGCCCACAAGAGAGCCACTAGTGGTCCTGGACTGAGATGCAGCAATGTTGCTGCTTGGTGGTGCAGGTGACTTTGGCACTTTCTGTGGGGAACAAGTCTCCTTCGGTTGCACCTCCTGCCGGTTGTCAGCTGGTTCTGGTGAAATGTCGGCTCTGGCTGATGGTGTAACTGGAGCCAAGGGTGTTCTGGGCTGAGTTGACTGCCCATGTCTAATGCCAACTGGGGGAGGAGCAGCTGGCCGCACATGAACCCGGTTGCGGCTAGCCAGTCCCCGATCAGTCTGAACGGTGTATGATCTGGGTCTTCTGCAGTCAACTACCTGCCCGTAGGCCCATGGTTGACCACGCCTGTTAGGGGGCGGCTTCAGGTAAGCATAGTCTCCAACTGAGAGAGGTGGATGGTTTACAGTATTCCTATCATAGAGTGCCTTGGAGGCCACCCTGCGAGTATTGATTTCCTCCTGGACCACCTGACTGTCCGCCACCTGAGAGTCTAACAGCCTGTCTGAAGTTGGGAGAGGAGTGCGTGTCCGACGGGATAGCATACGCTGAGCAGGAGAGTATGAATATCCAGCCTGGGGGGTGTTACGGTGAAGTAACAGGGCGAGTTTGATGTTCATCGATTTCTTTAGCAACCCCTTAGCTACCTTCACTGCTGCCTCTGCTCGACCATTCCCTTTTGGGTAATAAGGTGATGATGTTGTGTGGGTGAACCTGAACCTGGTCACCATGTCTGCATAGTCTTTACTAATAAATTGAGGGCCATTATCTGTGTGTATTCTTGCTGGGGCCCCAAAAGTGGCTAGGTGAACCTCTGTCTTGTCGACTACTGTAGAGGCAAGGGTGTCTCCCAGCTCGTCTATCTCGATCCAATCTGAGTAATGACACACAGTGACTAGGTAGTCCTTCCCCTCATATGCACACAAGTCTTGGCTAAGTAGTTCCCAAGGTCTTGTCGGTATAGGCAGTGACAGCATGGGCTCCTTTTGTGATGATGAACCATATACTGCACAGGTCTCGCAGGCATCACACATGTCCTTTATCGCGGCTCTCATTCCTGGCCAGAATAGTACCTCCTTAGCCATCCTGTAGTTTGATTCAGCTCCAAGGTGATTTGCATGGATCTTGGCCAACATTGCGGCCCGAAGCTGCTGAGGCACTAACACAGTCTCCCCCTTGTATACAGCCTCATTCAGTACAGACAGCTCATCTCTGTATCCCCAAAAAGGCCTGAGATCCTTGGGAACTACAGCACGGTCATCTGGCCAGCCGTCGATAATCATGTCTCGTAAAGCATTGAGTAACTCATCAGCATTAGTCATTTGCACTATCTCCCTCTCAGTCTCTCCAGTCAACCTGGGACTGCGGCTGACCGATTCACACTCCAGTCTGAACACCTCAAATCCCGTTGTGGGTGTATTGACGGGGGTGCGTAAAGCTGCTCTGGATAGGGTGTCTGCTATGAGAAGCGTGGTGCCTTTCCTGTACTCCAATGTAAAACGGTACCGCTGCAAGGTCATCAACATCCTTTGCAGTCTGGCGGGTGCTTTGTGTAATGGTTTTGACATGATAGGTACCAAGGGTTTGTGATCAGTGTGCACCGTAACATCAGCTTTCCCATAAAGCCATTGGTCGAACTTGTGGAGACCATGGCAAATGGCAAGGCACTCTTTTTCCATTTGAGAATACCTCCTTTCTGTGTCACTGAGCCGGCATGAGCTGAAGGCTACTGGCTGTAGCTCTCCCTTTGTGTTTGGTTGCAGAAGTGCGGCTCCTAAACCTGACTCACTTGCATCAACCTGCAATGTCACTGGTTTATCCAGACTGTAGTAGAGGAGTGTAGGTGCTGATGCGATGAGCTTCTTGGCTCTTTGGAATGCGGATTCCTGCACCTTGGACCACATGAAACTGGCACCGTCTTTTGTCAGCATACGTAAGGGCTGTAGAGTCGAGCTCAGATTGTCACAAAACTGTGATAGGTATGTGGCCATGCCTATAAACCGCATCAAACCAGCCTTGTCTGTCGGGGTTGCCATTCCCGTGATTGCCGACACTTTCTCAGGGTCTGGCCGCAAGCCACTATCAGTAATAATGTTCCCCATGAACTTGAGCTCCCGAAGGGCAAACTTGAACTTATCTGGATTGAGTTTGATGTCTTTAGCCACACAACGTTCCATCAATGCCACCAATCTTCTGTCATGGCTGGTCTTTGCTGTTGTGTAGTCCTCACCCTCACCATAAACAAGGATATCATCAGCAATGCAAATTATTCCTTCAAGGTTCTCAAGGGCATCCAAGAGTCTCTTTTGGAACTCCTCTGGCGCACATGATATACCAAAAGGTAGTCGAAGCCAGCGATATCGACCATATGATGTGTGCATGGTGGTGTGCATAGACGACTCTTCATCAAGAGGAATGTGTAGGAATCCCTCCCGAACATCAAGGAGAGAGAAACACTTGGCATTACCCAGCTTGTGTAAATGTTCCTTCAATGTGGGGATTTGGAAGAGAGGTCTTATCAATGCCTTGTTGACAGTCTGACTTGGGTCAATACAGACGCGGAATTTCTTCGGGGTTTCTCTGATGAGTGCGTTTGAACACCAGGGAGTGGGCTCATCCACCTTTGCCATGATCCCCAATGTCACATACCTGTCCAGTGCTTCCTTCTCTTTTCCCCGCTTGGCGATCGGCACCCGGTGATTGGGCATCTGGACTGGCACAATATCTGCCTTCAACTCAAAATGGACAGGTGGGCCCAGACACCCTAGTCCCTGGAAGCTGTCCTTGTATTCACGCAAGACTGCATCTTTAGTCAAGTTGCCTGCTGGAGGCAGGCATCTGGAGCGAGGGATCTGAATAGTCATTGGTGAGGGTTTGGCTTGGTCCAGAGCTGTTGCAGAAACCACATCCGGAGATAGACACAGGACCTCGTCCGCCATAATCTTGATAAGACCCAGATTCTCACTGTCTTCTCCTGAGAGAAGTGCAGGCTTCTCACCGATGTCACTGTCTGCTAGCACCTGGAATACCAAGTCATGATAACGATCCCCCCTGTCACATAAGAGGGTGATCTGACCAATGGGTTTTACTGGAGCAGTGTTTTTGTACGGGAAGAGCTGGTACGGTGAACGGGTCATCTTGATAGACGGAAACACACTCCTGGCCAGGCGTTCTGGCATTGTGTTGATTCCAGCTGCTGAGTCTATTTGTATCTTCATTCTGTTAAACCTGTCACCCTTATCCGACAGAAGAAGCTGTGCAAAGTACTTTCGTCCTTTCCTTGCACCAGCTTGAAAGACAGCTGTGTCTTCCAGGGAGTAACACTGCTCGTCATAGTCTACTTCTGAGTAAGGGTCTTGGGGTACATGAGCTAGGTCTTCATCAGTGTTGACCGCATGGATGCTATGATGACTTCTTCTGTCGTCAGGCGGTAACTTATTCTGAGGCCCATGGTTGACCCCTCTACCCCGCTGATTTTTCCTGGAATGACCCGCACTACGGCTCTGGGTCTGTGGCCGGTGACTGTCTCCTTGAGGTTCAAGACAGACACGGGAGAAGTGATCGTTGCCACCACACTTGCCACACTTCTTTCCATTGGCTGGACACTTCGACCAAGGGTGTGTTCCACGTCTGTCACCGCACCAGTGGCATGTACCGTTCTCACGTTTCAGCTTCATATCTTTGTGAGCCTTCCCTTTTGCCGTCCAATTCACAGCCTCGTCTGTGCCTCTGGTGGCTTCGCCAATAAGCTGATTAGCCCGCTTTGCAACTTCTAACACCTTGGCTTCCGCAACAACATCACTAAGTGTCTTTTTTGTGTTGTCAGCTTTGACATGACATCTTAGAAGCTCTGCCCGAATGTCACTGTTTCGTAAACCAAAAATAAACTTGTCACGGCTCATCTCATCAGTTAAAGTACCATAGTCACACAGGCTGCACTCACGCCGTACATGGGTCTCCCAGTCTTGCACTGACTCATGGGCGCCCTGTGTGGCCATCCAGAAGGTGAATCTGTCTGTCAGCAGCGAGGATGTGGCCGAGCCCGTGTAGTGAGTTCTGAGTCTCTCCAACCAAACCCACGGCTTGCTTTTGTCCCCGGCTGAAATTTGGGGCTCTATGCTGTACCGAATAACCTGCAGTGCCTCATCGGGCATAGATGAACGTAATGCAGCAATTTCCATCAGTGGCTTAGCATAGTACTCAGCCCGATGAGTTTCGGGATTCTTGGACAGGTCTCTATATTCGGACTCGATGCAGTAGTCGTTGAATCTCATTTCAAAATTTTTGAAGTTTTCTGGGATGTTCCCTGTTAGATTTAGTTCTGGCTTCTTGGGTCTAGACATGTTTGAAATTCAAGTCACCACCACCACATTAAGAATGAGAATGTTTGTTGTTGCACTACCTTGTGATTTTGCTTTTGGGTTCCTGACAGCTCCACTTCTGACACCAAGTTGAAGTCAGGATGCTTGATGAAGTATACCTTTATTAGGTGATGATACTTTGGTTACTGTGATACAATACAACTATACTTATATCAACATGCTTCAGAGTTCATAATCTGAGCCATGTGCTCTGCGGGCCGCCATCGCTAACTGACTTCCGGTCCCGCGATGTCACGTCTCTACCAACACTGTTAACCTAAATATGTTCCAACACCTGAATGTGCCTCAAGAAATTATGAGAGAGACTGATACAAGTATCATTTACTCTGAGGCAAATTGTTATTTGAGTAATTTGTACCCAACGCCAATTGAGTATAAGTCTCATAAATTCAATTGTGCAGAGCATATGTACGCTTGGATAATGGCGATGGAGGTGAATAGGTTGGATGTAGCAGACACTGTACTTAAGTGTAAAGATGGGCTGGAGGCGAGACGAGAAGTAGACTCATTGACAAATAGTACGCACTGGAAGAGAAGCCGTGTACCATCGATGAAGCTAGCACATTACCATAAGTTCAGACAGCACAACCGCTACAAGGACATGTTAAGGCGTACTGGGAATCTGCATCTTGTAGCAAGCGGGACCAATGGGTTCTGGACAGCGAATGCTAATTATCATGATAAAAGGCTGGACTCGGACGACTACCAGGGCGAGAATATGAACGGTATCATATTGGGAGAACTGAGATCCAAACTCCAGATAGAGTACCGGTTACATGTGGAAGCAGGTAAACCTCCTCTAAATGGAGCATCTAATGCACCACTGAGTGAGATAGCTCAAGACACAGGGGAAACAGAGGACCCCAGTATATAGGCTGATGCTGTCAGACTTCATAATGTACATATATGGTGTAACGTGTCTATTGTTACTATGTTGGACAGTAAAAGGACATTGAACTTCCTTGAGACACTGGTACTATATATGGAATATGGTTACTAGTGTTATGGATATATATTGACTGTGTATCTGCTGAATGATAATATGAAAGATAAAGCTTTACCCGACAAACTTGAATATAGGGAGCTCATCCATGTATAACATTTAAGGAAACCGCCGTTGATAATTTTCTATTAAATAATACCTGTGTATTATAGTTGGTATGGTTGATTAGAGTAGGGTCGTTAATTAACATTTTTCACCACGTGAGCCAATTAGTTGGATTTTTACGGTTCTGTTATACCGTGTCTGACTGATTTCGGACTCACTGTATAGATTATCCACCTCTAGGGTATTCTTAAACTAGGCCCTAAAATATCTAGCGCTTGGTTTATTTTTTTCTATGCACTGTATTTGTAAAAATATGTTGTTTCATTGTCGGTGTGTGTGTCTGGGGGGGGAGGCGAGTGGTGAGAAGTGGAGCCTTAGAATAGCAAATGGTTTATAAGAGTCCCCAAGACTTAAGAAAAAATAGAGGTCTACGGGTCGTAACTTTAAATGCTCAAAGTCTACGGGATAAACATGAGTACATGAAAAATTATATGTTTGGCTTGGATTACCTAGCTGTTACTGAGACATGGCTAAAACCTTCAATACCAACTGAACATGTACATATACCCGGTATGACAGTGTATAGATTAGACAGAAGGAGAGGCAAGCGAGGAGGGGTGGCCTTTTATGTTAGAGATGTTTATGCCCCATATACAACTGTCATTGAGGAATTTACAGTTGTGAATAGACATATTGAGTGCTTGTGTATTTTCACATGTTATCCAGGTCAAAGAGCTCGGTACATGTTTGTAATCTACAGACCCCCGAGAGGAACCGTACAGGAGTGTTATGATCACATGACTATATGTATGAAGCATAAACTCGTTGAAAATAAAGAGTGCTGGTTCCTTGGGGACTTTAATGTGAACTCTCGTAGTAGAAATAGTGCTAAATTTAGAGTAATGAGTACTTTTCTGAGAGAAACTGGCTTGAAGTATTATAGAACACAACCTACATATATACACCCATATGGTAGATCGACGCTGGATCATGTGTATACTAATTGTAATTGTGTAAGCGAAGTGGGTCTGTTTGATGATATTTGTGGAGACCATATACCTGTGTATGTTGTACGGAAACATAAAACATTGGTAAAGGACAAGCTGGTCATAGTAACATGCCGAGATTGTAGAGGCTTCTCTAAGGAAAACTTCACCCAATATATAACTGGTTGTGAATGGAGTATTGATGTGGGTGGGGATAATGTACAAGTATTGTATGATGAGATCGTGGATAATATTGTGGATTATCTGGATCAACATCATCCAGTGAAAGAGCGACGTGTTAGACTAAATGATGTGTTATATGATGAAACTATTGATAACCTGATAATAAAGAAAAAAAGACTGTTCAGGAAGGCTAGAAGGGCTCGTATCGGTGAAGTGAATCAGCCGTTGATTAAGGCTAAACGTTTGAAGAGGAAAATTGCTGGTAAATTAATTGAGAAGCGTAAACGCATCACTTTATTAAATTTGGAAAAATATAGAAAAGATCCTCGTAGATTTTGGAAGGTTATCAATAATGTTTGGAAAGGCAAGAGTAACCTGCCTAATATATGTCTGAAGAAGCCAAATGGTGAAGATGTTGATCAATCGATGGTAGCGGATTATATAAATGACTATTATATAGGTGTCAGTGAGTTACTGGCAGAGGTATTTGATAATGATGCTGTCTATGTGACAACTTTTGCTGGATGCAATGCAGATATTGAGTTACGAAATGTAACATATGATGACTGTAAAAATGTGATTAAAAAGATTGATATCCATAAAAGCACTTGTATTCGCAACGTTAGAGCCTCATTTATAAAGGATTGTCTAATGACTCGTATCACATTACTAAGGAATCTAGTGAATAGGTCATTTGACATGGGCTTGCTACCAAATGAACTAAAGGTTGGTTATATCACACCACTACCAAAGGATGGTGATTTAAAGGATGTTGCAAATTGGCGTCCAATAACAGTTACCAATGTTTTTTCTAAATTGATTGAAAAGCTGGTTCATAAGCAATTAATGGATCACCTGATGGTAAATAATGTGATTAGTGATTGTCAATATGGCTTTATGCCTGGGCGCTCAACAGTGGATGCCACGTATGGACTAATACAATACTTATTAGAAGCTAGGAATAAAGGAGAGATATCATTGATAATTTTTCTTGATTTAAAAAAGGCGTTTAATACTGTAAATCAGGCTATACTACTGAAAAAACTTGTACATGTAGGTGTCCGAGATAACTTTATAAACTGGATTAAATGTTTCCTGGTTGAACGTTACCAAGTCACTAATGCGAATAAACAACAATCTCATAAAAAACTGTTGGAATGGGGCGTGGCCCAAGGGACCGTATTAGGTCCTTTATTGTTTAACATCTATATAAATGATGTTGTGGGATGTTTTGAACATAGCCAATACTATTTGTATGCGGATGACATAGCCATGGTGGTTAATGGTAAAGATGCTGATACAGGATGATCTTAACCGTGTAGAACGCTGGTGTATAACAAATATGTTGACTATAAATGTTAAAAAGACTAAATACATGTGGTGTCGCAGCATATATCAACATTTTGATAAACCAGTGGTTCAAATGGGAGGAAAAAACCTAGAAATGGTAGATGCTTTCAACTACCTGGGTGTTATAATAGATTGTGCATTGAATTTTAAAAAACAATGTAAGAAAGTAGAATCAATGGCTATGGTAAAGCACAAACAACTTTGTAACATTGTGCGTTTTCTTGATGAAGATACTGCATTACGGATATATAAAGCGATGATATTACCAACGTTTGAGTATTGTAGTTTTGTGCTAGATAGTGGCCCGGATACTATTGTTGATCATCTAGAGGTGTTACAAAATAACTGTCTACGTACATGTAAACGGATCCGAAATGCTCAAGATGTACACGTAGCTGATTTACATAGAGATTGCCTTGTATTACCATTGTGGAGGCGCCGACATAGAAATTTGCTGATGCTCATGTATGATTTATCAAGGGATGAAGATATGGTAGTTGAACATGCACGTGTATTACGTGACCATAATAAATTGAAGTTACGAGTGAGTAGACCAAAGATGGAAATTTATAGACAAAGCCCACTATATCGAGGTAATGCTTTATGGTGTGTATTAAATGCTGAAGTGCAACAAATTGTATCGAGAGAAGAATATAAGAAGAAAATAGAGAACCTTGTCTAAACGGTGATAATTGAATTATATGAAGACGACACTGTTTTGCTATAGAGGTTTCATGGAAACCATTACTCCTACTCTGTTATTGTCCTTCCAAACACATACTCGTATATATATGGATTATGTATAATTGTTATGGCTGATAATGCTGAAAAGCTCCAATATGTAGAGAATGCTTGTTGGCCAATAAACACTTTTGAAAACTCAAACTAAGCTGTCTAAGAGCTGTTGCAGAAATCAAAAGTTGTCGATTTCTGTGAAACTTGTTGGACGACGCTTTTGACACAACAGGTGATCGCCAGTAGACTTAACGGCGGCCAATGGCCAGTACCGGTAGTTTTGAGTGGGCGTTTCTGCATACTGGCAAACTACTCAGTTTTCTCATTTTTTTTCCCTGAAGATCTATCTTGTCCAATCTTGTGATTCATCCAGATCCAATGAGATCTCATCTTATCATGTAAAGGGGAGGGGGGTTATACTTAGAAAATATTGGTAAACTCAGTTTCTACATTTGTCCGGAGTGTGCAGGTGTATGTTTAAACACCATTCCCGGGTGGCTAGTTTGCTTTCACCCACTAGTCTACCACATAAGTTAGAAAAAGCCATCGTTTGAGAATTATTCATTGAAACATCAGAGATAAGTTTCATGTATTTTTGCACCCACTGTTCCTCCTCTAATCAATTATTGTACAGAGGGTGTGTTTTTTTCTTAGGGTTATAAGGATAGTCGCAGTTATCACTGCAGTTGAATTATGATTGGGAAGAAATGTCAATTGCTGATCACTGAAAATTCGGAAATGATCGAACTTTTCGAAAAGTGATACACAGAATTTCTTAGAGAACAACTGGCAAAAATTTGGAATTCCGAAAAAGTGAAGGTGGCACCCCTGCAGTCACAATGGTCCATGAGTAATCTTTCAGAATTTTTTTTTTTTTTTTTTTTATTTCGACATGCCAACCATAGGTTTATTCAAGTGTTCCATAATATAAAGCATTCATTATTTTGATGTGGATATAAAGAATTTCTGATACACCCCATAGGTGGCGGAACCGGGTGGTGGTGGCCCAGAGCCCCCCCCCCCCATGTTAAAAGATGGGAGACGGGGGAGGGGGGGGCAAAGGTGTGTTTTGGTCACTTCAACTTTTTGGACAATTCAGGAAATATATGCCCTAAAATTCAGCAAATCCCTTTTTCTGACAGAAGCCAAAGCCCATTCAGAATATAGGAATTTAATACATGTAGTGACATTTCAAAATTTTTCTGGGGCCTTCGGCACCAACACACCAAATTGTGTCTCTACCAAACTGACAAGCCTAAATATCTGCCCCCCCCTCCCAACTTCACACCCGTTCCGGCACCTATCACCCGGACTGTCTCCCCTGTTAAATTGCTGGACAATTCAGGAAATACATGCCCTAAAATAAGCAAAGATCCGGGGGGGGGGGGCACTCTGAAATTTATGGAAACCATGTGCATACATCACCCTGAGAGGGGTACCCCTTTTAGAGGGGCAAAATTTCATAAAATCACCCCCCTGTGGGCGGGTGTCCCTCAAATGATTGAAATAAATCATACCCCTTTTGGCAGGACTACCCTTTATTTGCAAAAAAATGTACCCCTTTTGATGTAATACCAATTATTAAAAATGACCAAAATATACCCCCCTTTTCACTGAAAATGTTGAAAAATTAGTTCAGTATTTGGGCCTAAAAACCTACCCCTTTTAGCCCAAATTGCCCAAAAAAGTACCCGTTTTAATGGATCCCGCCGGACCCGCCATAAACCCTCAAAAAGTACCCCTTTCCCTCTACTTTTTGTACGCACATGGTTACTATGGATCATATAGGGAGTGCCCCCCCCCCCCCGGGGCAAAGACACAAATCCTTTTTTTCTGACAAGCCAAAGTCCATTCAGAATATAGGAATTTAATACTATAATTCCAAAATTTTCCTTGGGCCTTCGGCACCAACACACCAAATTGTGTCTCTACCAAACTGACAAGCCTAAATATCTGCCCCCCCCCCTCCCAACTTCACACCCGTTCCGGCAACCATCACCCTGACTCGCACCCCTGTTAAATTTAGCGTTGGCTGTTAACTTAACACAGAAATAACTAAACCACAACATCTGTTATAGAAGCGTAATTTTATTTGAACAATCCTGGACGAGGGCTATATACATACAAATACAAACCGTTTTAACATCAATTCTGTAACAATCCATGTTCTTACATGAATAAATTCCTGTCTAAAGTTGAAAACATTAACCCATCTAAAGGAATGCATTGATACATCATACTTATTCGTAGGCATGGTGCACCAATGAAGTGTTGGCTATTCTAATCTGGACCTCTGAGGACCTGACATCTCTGTACTCACCAGCATTCAATTGGTGGATCTCTGGTAGTCAAATCTGTGAGTCGGCGTGATGCATAAACGCAGTCTTGGCGAGTTACTCGCCAGGACTGAATTCATGTATCATGGCGACCCCGTGTGGTGACCACTGGGCATGAAGCAATATTAGTCCCAAAGGGGTTAGTTGTAGTTAACGCGCAAGACCTATTCTGACATGCAACTCGTAACAAATTTAACATCGGTTCAATTCTGATAATTCGGACACGAGCATAATGTATTGGCATGAGAGGCAAAATGTCAGATGTTCCAGTTTATTGCCTCCAGGGGTTTGTATTTATAGTGCAAGCAGCAATAAAACATTTAACAGTACCAGTAACTACAAAATACAATAACTGAGACCATACAAAAACATCCTTTTTTAAATTTAAGCACAATTTGAACCACAAAAATATTTATTTTTAACAGGTTTTAAATTTGTATTCTACTGTAGACTTACACCTTCAAGGACCGCATAATGCTTATAAATAGATTTATTTTTCATGATGTACCAAAGTAGCTCTGGTAAGTAACTCGCCAGTGCTCTATTAGTGTGTCATGCCGATCAAAGGGCTTAGGCCACACCAAAAAAAATAAGTTGGTCCACGGATTTCCCTCTCCATATTTTCGGAAATACAATTTTTTTTTTTTTTTGAAAAAAACTCGTCTACAGATTTCTCTCGCTTCACTTTCTACAAGTTTTCTCTTTGTGATGTTTGGCAAATTCCAGCAAAAAAGACCAACTTATTTTTTTGGTGTGGCCTTACATGTTACCATCAACCGTATAAGGCCCATTGGCCATCATGAAGCATGAATGCCGCCCTGGTGAGTAACTTGATTAGGGCTACATTCGTGCATCTTACCAACCTACAGGGTTGAGACTCCCGAAGGTCTGGTACAATGCTCCAATGAAGTCCTGGCAGTTCTGCTCTACAGCAGTTTATATCTGGCGAGTCTGCTCGCCAGCACTTCATTGGTGCATCATGATGGCCAATGGGCATGATGCAATCCTGCAATAGGGGCCTTTAGAGGGATAAAAGGTGTAAATGGAAGTTACACACCGGGGAGTGAGCAGTACCATAAAAAAAATGGATACAAGCCGCACCTCTTGTGGGATTTCAATAAAAAATCCTCAAACCCTTTTCTCATCAGTTGGTATTCAAAAAGAATGCGTCTGTGTGTATGAGCCACGGCATGTACGCGAGGGTTTACGACAATTCCATGACAGTTTTAGCACCAGAGACATTGCGTTACATAAGGCGTCGTTGAATACAGACAGCCTCACCTCGGTGAATACGATGCAAAAATGTTCCATTGGGAGTGGACATTTGCATATATGTCATAGGCCATATGTCATGGCCTATGGGGTTAATTTGCTTTTAGATAAAGAAAAACAGCTCAGCTCCATTCAAAATACAAGATGGCAGACCCCATTGAATACAAGCATATTGTATTCCATGCCCCCCATGGAATACGGCTGTTCTAGTACTGATCTATAGTAACGATTGTATCTGCCATGACATAAATTATAAAACCCAGTGTCTAAGCTGCAGCCGCATATCAAAAGCCACACCCTCACAGAGCTAGAAGCCGCCTCGGGAGCCTGAACATTGTTGCATTTTAGTACTGATCTACAGTATGAAAACCCGCATATAAGCCGCACCTGAGTTCAGGGAAATATAAACTGTGGGAGTCTTGAATGTTCTGTAGGCCATGGCTTATACTCACATAAGGTTTTAAGGTACCGGTAAATACCGTAGCACCTTACAATCTGAGGCTCCCTGTGCATTATTTATAGAATATGGTAACCCCAAAGACGTTTGTAGGCGGTGTCTTTTACTATGGAACAGTTCTAAAGCCTAAAAAAACAGGCCCCAGATGCACTATAAAGCATTTCCTTCAAGTCAGGGTGCGCCTTATGTGCAGGTTGCGCCTTACAGGCGAGGTATTAAGTTATAACTGTGTTCCACCCCAGACCCATTAGAAGGAAGAGGATGACATGGAGGTGAAAGGTGCAGGTTTCAGATACAAGTATTTGTATATATATACACATCTGTCTTCTTTTTAACTCCAATACATGTAACAGTAACGTCTGAACTCCAACTACGTACATGAACCCGCTAATGAAGGAGTGCACCGTGCCCATGGGTCGTCATGATGCACCAATGAAGTGCTGACGAGGCTGCTCGTCAGCACTTCATTGGAGCATCATGCCAACCCTCCGGGTGTATATCAAACCTGTAAGATCAGCATGATGCATGAATGTAGCCCTGGAAACTATCTGCATTCATGCATCATGGCGATCAATGGGCATGGTACATTAGCGACCTCTGTTTGCTTTACATTTAATATCCCAGAGAACTAGGTGCAAGAATTTTGTTGATTTCTTTTCTTTTTTGATGTGCTACAATTTCATGGATATGTAAGCGATTTGGGAAATTATGTCTACATTTAATTGGATTCGGAATTCATCTCTTTGCATGTGAATCTAAAATTCATGAATCAGGTTAATCAATTACAAATTAATTCAGGATTAATCAAATGGCGATTTATGCAAAGGCAGTAGAATAGCACGCACATAGTATAGGGAAATCCCACAACAAAGAATTCAGATTTTTCTATCTTTTGCAGATTTACCGTAATCTCCCACGTATAAGGCGCAGCCCACATATAAGGCGCACCTAGAGTTTTGGAAAATTCTCAAAAAATGAAAAATTCATAACTTTGGTTCTACTGAATGAATTTTCAAAATTCTAAAAATTATGTGTAGCTTGAGCCATCCCGGACCCTCCTGGCCTCCTTATGTCCTATTATGACCAAGGGGGCATGTAAGATATCAAAAGAAAGGTCTTGGTGTTCCCCTTGTGGATCCAATGAGAACTAAAAAAAAATGTATAAGACGCGCCTTATACGCGGGAGATTACGGTACTTAAGAATCACATTTCAAGAACATAGAAGTAAGCATTTATATTTTCCCATTGTTTTAGGGGTAATAAGCATAACAACTAAAATGTACACTGTCTATTCAAACGACTCAGTCTGCTAGAAAAGCTAGCGGAGCCAGTCGCTTTGATCGGATAAATGCCATTCCATGACTGCGCATGTGGTTTTTCAGGGCAGTTTGGTCCTGATATACACGATAGCAAACGGTGCATTCCAGTGGGTTTTTGTCCGTAGGGCTGGTATCTGCACCACCTGGAGACTTCTTAGTGGGCGTTTTAGTTTTCTCTGCTTCCCTTAACTTAACCCCACTTTTTTCCACATACTCATTAAAGTTCTTGATCTTGTGTACAAGGCGTAGATGGTTCTTGAGCGGCGGCAGGACAGAGAAGCACATACCACAGTCTGGGCATTGGAAGGAGTCGGCGCCACCTTTCTTGTGTTTAGCAATATGCTCCTGGAATTCCTGCCTGTCTTTACACTCAAAATCACACTTAACACAAGCAAACACATCCTCTCCCTCTATCCTGGGCCTTTTAGGGGGTTTCACTTTGGTATCCGTTTCAGTTTTCAGCTTCTCAGCTTCAGACATTTCAGCCTTTCTGTCCATTTCATCCAAACGATCACTATCGATCGCCTTTGAGGCTATTTTGTGGTAGTTCATGAAGTGGCGGACAAGATGTGCACGCTTTGAATAACCCTTGCGTTGACCATTCTCGACACATATCCAGCAGAGGTAGGGATACTCGCGGATCTGCCCCTCATGGGTGGACTTCATGTGGTCGTCTAGTGTGCCCATGGTGTGGAAGGTGACACCACAGAGGAGGCAGGGGAAGCGTGCTTCGATGCCGTGCACGGCTGCTTGGTGCTGCTGCAAGTCCTGGAACGTGGGCGTGCGGTAGTCACAGTCATCGCACTCGAAGCGGAGCAAGTAGTCTGACCTCACTTGAAGCTGCGGTGTTGTTTCATCCAGGAGGTCCTCATCCTGCTTCACCTTCTTGGGCTCCTCCTCCTGCGGGGATTTGTCTCCGCGCATCCGTTTCCGCTTCATCATTCCGTGGTCCGCCTTCTTGTGCCGTACAAGATCTTTACGATTGTTGAATTTCTGTTGGCATATGTGGCATCGCACCTGCTGTGTGCTTTCACCAACTTCCCCTTGTCCGTTTTCATCCAGTTTAGGCACGGACTGATTGTACATGCTCGATGAGCGTTGCAGATTACCATGGTATGCACCTTCCCCGTCCTCACCCAGCTTTTCCTGGTCGCCCCCCACGGCACCGTTACTACTGTCCAAAGGTATTATATCGGCACCTGGTGTTTTTCCACCTGCAGTCGTTTCATTATCACTCCCCTTTTCGTCGATGGATTTTGTAAAGGGGTCAATCAGCATGTTGGCCGGGAAGCTGTTGTGCACATTCCTCTGATGTGCGACGAGGTGTTTAATGGTCGGCCCAGCGTCTACACCACACAAGTCGCACATGTTACCGAGGGCCGTCACCATGTGCTTCTCCTTTAGGTGGTAGCGCATCATGGCATAGTTGTAACATAACTTCTTGCACAGTTGGCAAACAAATGACACTCGCTGGTTGGCGTAGATGTTATTGATGTGCTGTTCGAGGTGATCCAGCTTCATCCGCTGGTCGTGGAAGACGCTATCACATAGCGGACATTTGTAGATGGAGGTAAAGTTGGCACTATCTGTCTTTTCACCTGGATGTTTGTTTGTGTTATGCTCCGAGAAGCTTGCAATCGATTTGAATGCCATTGGACAGAGGTTACATTTCAGGTAGGACTCGCTATGCACTTTACGCACATGGTTCCGCAGCTCGTCGATTTTGGAGAACCATGACTGACAGCGAGGACATGGGAAGACGATGACCGCTGAATGCATGACCCGCTTACAGTTATAAGTGTGTTTTCTAAAGATGGCTAATTCCCCGCGGAAGCACTCCCCACAGTCGCTGCACACGTATGGCCGCTGCTGCTGGTGTGTTCTCATATGGGCGCGCACACAGCACTCAGTCGCAAGGCGGACATTACAACATGGGGGCCGTAGCGGATGAGGCTTGTCTGCATCATTGTAATGTCTCTGTAGCTTCATGTAGGAGGAGAAAGTCATGTTACATTCAGTGCAGAATATGTTACCTCCATCCGTACTCTGCACAGGTGGTGGCAGGGAGGAAGCCTTAGCACCTGGAGAGGTCACATGTGGAATTTGCTGTATGTCGTGATCGGGTCTAGTTTCCCCAGGGGCTATGGGCTTAGTGTCAGATTTTGTGCGTTCTGGCTTGGTTTGTCCGATCTGACTTATGGCCGAGCCCATCTGGGTCAAGTCCACTGTAATTGTCTTAGATTGGACAGGCAGGACTGGAGTCACATGGGGAGGAGGGGCAGCAACTGGTGGCACTATACTCGCTAGCGTCAAAGACGGAGGTTGCGATGATTGAGATTGTGCTATGGTTGCCTTGACCGGGGACGTGAGCGGGGGCACCCCCGGAACATCTTGGTGATCCCCTAGACTGACACTGCTAACACTGGCTATAGTGATACCTAACGATGAACCATTCTCTGCTCCCTCTTGTGGCTCAGTCACTCTGTCAGTGTCTTTCTCAGAATTTGTGTCGAGGCTGAGTGGGCTAGGTTCATGTGATGCGTTGACATCTATTGGACTGTCTACACTTACAATGTCCACATCCTCAACACTCGGTGACATGTCCCGCTGCTGGTTCTTTGTCTTTGATGCTGGATACTGCATGGGTTTGACAGTGATCCTGTCGAGGAGGTTTTTGTGAATGAGTTTGAGTTCTTGTACATGTTTAAGCATGTGGCACCTAAACTGGCACTTATTGGAGAAGGTGAACATGTGCTTACACGGGTCACAGTTGTATGTGATGTACATACTCTGTCGGTTACGGTGATACTCAAGACTAGACTTGTTAACGAAGACATCCCGACAGCCATGGCAGGAGTAGAACTCAAATGAAATATGCCCCAGGCCTGATGTCAGAGATGGGTGGTACTCCTTAATCAGATTACTCTTACTCAATAAGCGTCTCTTTAAGCGCTCCTCCGTCGTCGTCAGGTTCTGCATAAGAGAATCTGCTTCACTCGACCCAGTGTCTTTAGGTGCTATCTTACTTGTTTTACCTGCATACTGTCCCTTTGAGCCTCCAGTCTTACCAGTGCTACTCTGGGACTTGCCTTTACCACTTCCTTGGGTCTTTGGACCTGTATTCTGGCTCTGCTTTGCCTGCTTGGTAGCTGCATTCGCGGGCAAAATCTGCGACACGCTCTTCAGTTCGGGAGTTGAAGGTATGTTGGTGATATTGCCTTTACCTCCTGTTAGGCTTCCTACAGAGCTCAAGGCACCCATACCACCGGAAGTAGTCACACTGTACATAGGGGTTGAGGTACTTGTTATACAATGTATGTTACTCTGGGTGATCGGACTAGCACTACTCGACTGTGATGGAAGAATCAGGACTTTGACAGGGTTGCCTCCAGGTCCGCCCGTGTTCACTAATGTCCCTTGGGGTCCTGCCTGGAGCAACTGTGAGAAGTTATGGGGCAGGGCGTTGGCTGTGGTGACCCCTGCTCCACGGTCCATTAGCACACTGATCATACGCTGTTGATTGGTTTGTATGCCTGCCTGATTTGGACCTGACAGTCTCGCAAATTGCTGCAATGTTTGCGAACCAAGTCGGATGTATGCAGGGCGAGTGCGGGGCCCACCATGTCGCACCAGAACCTGTGGGAGAGACCCGGGTCCAGTCTTTCTGGGCGGCGATTTTAGAATTGTCCGCGAACCGAATTGATATTGCTGTTGGAATGCCTGGTATGCGATATTCATATTGGCCGTGCTCTGGACTGGAAGCACTCCCGCTTGCTGCATGGTGGCAGTAGACAGTGTGGTACCGCCCGTCAGACTCGCCTGGTTTGAGTTTGCGGCAAATGTGACCACCATTGGGGCACTGGACTTTGCTGTCGACTTCTTGACGCTCACACCTCCAGATGCAGGAACATCGGGCTCAAGTTTTATTATACCTGGTTTGAAGTTGATCCGCTCATGGCTGTCTCCAGCATCACCACTACCATCTGGATCTATTACAATGAGATGTTTCTTGGGCTGTTGTTCAGACACGGTGGATTTATTACCCACACCGTCCCCAGAACCTCCATTTGTGTTAGATGAAGGTGGGTTATCTTCTGGCATGGTTGAATTTTTTGCTGTATCACTGGTTTCTGATAGGGCATCATCTGTAGTTTTAGCACTGCCTTGGACTGCAGATATGACCAGATTAAACCCATCATTATCATCTTGTTCATTGTTCTCCTCTTCATCAATCTGGTCCTTATTATTGCTGGACTTATTTTTCACGGATTGTTCATCTGCCTCTACCCCATTTTGTTTTGATGGAGCTTTTGTTTTCTTTGGTGCTATAGCAGCCAAACTTGCGATCTCTTTCTTAGAATTATCAGCCGTGGCTTTTCCTGAGGTGGCGCTGGTTTCCAGGTCGGTGGTCGTAGCTGACGTATCGATTATCAGCCTGTCGCTATCATCACCAGACAGGTTAAGATCGTCAAGTCTGCTCTGACCAGACCTGGTTTCCTTTGCGTGTGATGAGTCGCTTTTCTCGTCGTCCAGTGCGCTGAGAGAGGTGATGCTTTCTATGACGGGTAGACAGGCGGCATCACCCTCAGCCTCCCGGTCATTATCAGGTTGTAGGATCCAGTCCCCGGAGTCGCTCGGCTGCTTGGTCAGCGGGGTGAGCGCTGCGTCGCTTGTAGGTCTCGAGTCAGAATCGCTGCAATCCAGCACCTCCCAACTCATCTCCTCCTGCTGAGAGGAAGCTGAGTCAGAGCTGCTGGAGTCCTGAAGGGGAAACAAATTAAATTGGTCAGTTTTTTCTAAATATTTTATCTTATTTTTTAATTTCATTCGTTTTTATTTCACATATTTCAACTACCGATACTGGAAATTCCATCCATGAGCTGCCATTCTTATCTAAATAGGCTGAATATTTGCTCTTATCAAACTATGGTGTGATCCAGTGTGGTACACGTATACCGTATACCCCCTGATGTCAATTTATGCAAAAGATGTGTAAAAATAAAGACTTTTTAGGTTAAAACAATTTTTAGGCTTTACTGGGTGCACTTATTGGAATTACTTTTTGATTAAAGAAATTGAGCATCTCACAATTAATTTTCCGCACAGGTGCGCTTATTAGAATGAATACGGTATACCATGCTGAGTGAACATTCCTTGTGCTTTCTAACTCTTCTTTGCATTTTTTTTCATACTCGGGGAAGAGTAGGTTTGCTGATATAAATGCATGTATTTTTTTGTCTATTTTTTTTTTTAATCTGGTAACATTATATTTGTGAGAATGCTTACATCGCCTTCAAGGCTTTCTAGGTCCAAGTCGCCATCCATGGCGGAGACGTGAGCTGGGAGGAGGCAGACTTCAGGCTGAAACACACAAGTATACAATGTACAGGGTTACCACAAAATTCTCAGAAAAGACATTTTCCATGACAATACTCAATATTTTCCCGACGTATTTGTATATTGTTGGACATGAGCGGGCAAGGCCTGCTAAGAAAATTTCTTCAGGCGAGGGGAGGAAATTTTTTTGTCAAAGAATTTTGCTAAAGAAATATCCACTTTTCTCATTTTCCATGACTTTCCCTGATATGATGAAATTTCCCAGAATCCCATGACTCTCACAGACAATTTTGTATTCCTTGACGTGTGGAAACACTGTATGTAGCATAGTGCAATAAAACCTAGCCTATACACTGCCTTGGGGTAAAGGTCTACAAGCCGCACCAGAGACTTGAAGGTTGTCAGTTTAAAAGTGTTGCTCTTTATCTTTAAACTGACTTGTTAGCCGCAACCAGCAAACCATTACTGTAATCTCACGCGTATAAGGCGCAGCCCGTGTATAAGGCGCACCCTCAACTAGGGAGGCCTGTTCCACGTATAAGGCGCACCCCTAAGGGCAGATTTTTTGTTAATTTAGTACTGTTCTATAGTAAAAATACCCCCCCTATAAGGCGCACCCCAAACTCAAAGCAATGTCCCTCCCACGTATAAGACTCAGCAGCATTTTGTTTGAAGTATAAGACGCGCCTTATACACGGGAGATTACGGTAATCAATATTTCATTTTTAAATATTTATTTTTTTTATAAATTTACACCTTTTTCATAATGTTCAACGGTTAGCAATATTTAATGACCTTTGAAAATGTTTAATGGGTTTCCAATGTAAAAGAATAGTGTGATGCGGGGTATATAAATCAGTTTAATCAGGACTCATAAACCAAGTGCCCTCAGGGAATATGAACGATATCATATTATTATAAATGTGTAGGAAGTTGAGGGCATGCAATGTGTCACGTAGGCCTATTTAAACAAAAAAAAAAAAACAACACATAACGACCATAATAAGTTGTACCGGTAGCGTCTACATGAGTATTTATCAAGGATAAAAGTTAGTGAGAACAAAAATGCCTGAGATGCTTAATATGAACCCCTCGACTGTAGAGGACTTTGGAACCCTAACATCCCTGAAATCAAAGAAACGGGTGTATATGTTTATCCCTGATTCATAAGCAAATGTGCGTCTTGTTTATAGACTCCTTCAATAGGTGGAGGGCAACTTTATAGACAGGCTAAATTATACATTACGTTACCGGTAGTACTTAACAATAAGGCCACTTAAAAAGTATTATCAGCTTCAAAGATACCGCCCGCACCACTTAAAAAGGGCCGCATCCCTCATTTTTATTGGATATTTCCTAAAAAAAAATGTGTTAAAAAAATCCTAAGTGAGACATGGCACTAGTGGCGTAACTGCTGCTACATCAAGCCCCATCTCCTTAGTCACTGTGCGCGACTCAGTTAAGGACTGAGTTAGGTAAGAGTCAGCGCCCGCCGGACAACATCTCCTCTGTATGCCTCCTATACATGGGTGCTCTAAACCCGGGCTCTAAATCTTCAGGCACCCCCTGTCTGTAGGCTCTAAACACATGTAATTACTCTGACACTTCATATGGGGGCTGGGCCTAAAAAAACAGAAGCTGTCTTTCCGGTAACATGGTCAAAATGTCAGTAGGTCGGATTCCTCCCCCCCCCCCGCCTTTTTATTTTAGTATCCAAGGCCTCGCATAGTCAAACTTTGCTAGGTTTTCACTGGTTATCGTGAGAAATGTTCATTTCCCACATGGGATATGACAAAATGACGGGAAAATATGTATAAATGTCAAACAAACAGTTTGAAAAAGAACCTTTAAAAAAAATCTTTTAAAATTGTCTCCAATGTCGGCCCTATTTTAATTTAGCTGAGGTCAGTCAGGTGACTCTTTCTTTTTGCCCCTGGCAAGGGTCTAAGCAAGGGTCACCTTTTCAACCCAAATCCTACTTTATATCGCAGATCAGTTTTTGATAAAAATTTCTTAAGGGGGCCGCAGACAGGGCTGGCCTATCGTGAGGTCGGGGCGTCTGCAGGGATGTCCAATCCAGTCGGTCAAATATCAAACATGTTTGATGTGCCCGTTCCAATCTGATCGGACATCCTTAGTTACTGATCGAATCTGACCCGTCTGCGATCGCTTTACACACATGATTTTTCATTATTTTTCTGAGGGAGTGATCATTTTTAACAACAGGGGGAGGTGGTGGGTTTGATGGTGAGGTCATTAGCGTGAAGACACTTGTATAATCCGCAGCCTTGTATAAGCCGCACCCTGAGTTTGATAGGAGGCTATAAGCATCATCTGGGGCTTGAAAATTGTGATTATAGTACTGTTTTATAGTGTCAAATACCCTTGTATAAGCCGCACCCCCACTTTGGGCTGATCCTATAAGCCTTTTTTTTTTAGCAATTACTTGGATCCAAAATATGCAATTAAACTCTTAAGTACTGGCAAAAAGGAGGGGGCGCGCACTCCTCTCTTAATCCGCCACTGTATAACCGTGGCTTATATGAGAGAATTTACGGTAGCCTGCATGAGAGGGAAATGGCATGCGTAAGATCCGAAGACACAGGCCATTTTGCCCGGCTTTGATAAAAAGTTTTCGGCAACACTGCCCCTGTCTAAATCCGCCATTGCTACCAGGTACCAGACTGTTAACGTACCTCCTTTCAGCAAATAGTCTTTGCCCTGCTGTACACTCATATCAAAGCGCTGATATATAAATTATGTCACACTTTTTTTAGGCCTTTTGGTCCCCTTGGTCCTTTTACTCTAGAATTGGATAGGAGCATGGACACCCTGCCCCCCACCCCTGAGGGCCCTAGACGGGGGGGGGGGGTCCCATACACCTTGCCCATTTAAAAAAAATACTCTTTTCCCCTTTATTTTTGGCTTATGGATTGCGCTTGTCCCCTTGTAGAATTTAAGAAGAACCCTTGTCCCTTGTCTCTCACCGGGGTCTCTCAATCCTATGTCCCTTGTTGATTTTAAAGGGGGGCTAGCACAGATGAGACATTTATAGCAAGTCACATGACCACCCTCTGACCAATCAGGGCGCTGAAAAATTTCCGCTAGGTCCCGTGAAGTTATGTCCGATTTTAGGGTCAGTACCCATCTTGTTTTTTGCCGTCTGCTAGCCCCCCTCCTTTAAAAAGTGCTCTTATCCCCCGGGGGGGGGGGCACTTGAAAATATATGGAAATCATGTGCATACAAAAAAAATAACAGGAAAGGGGGTATTTTTTTGGCCCAAGGAACGGATCCACCCAGAGTTCGTTTATTTTTCATGCATGGGACTTTTTTTTTTAAATCATTCACTACAACTTTTGATCAAATACCAGGAAAGGGGTACTTTTTGCTTGGAATCTTCTCAAAAATTGGCAGGAAAAGGGGTACTTTTCTCAGAAAATATGGCTGGGAAAGGGGTATATATTTTTTTTTTAAATAATCCATTTTAAGGGTCCCGAAATTGAGAGTTGGTCAAGTAGGTTCTAACAACAGGGAAAGGGGTACTGTTTTGGGACAAATTCCCGTTAATAGGGGTATATTTTCAAGAAAAATTGCCCCTCTAAATGGGTCCAAAATTTGGGGCGATGTACGCACATGGTTACTATAGACTTTTCTCCGGTTGCAAATCTTGTGCCTTATGTCGTTCTTTCATGCCCACTCAGTCAGGTTCCCTGCATTTTCCTCTCTTTGTGATGTTTACTGCTATGGCTTATGACAAAGTACTCATAGTTTTCTCACATTACATCTGCATATCTTTGGATAGAGGATGACTGTGTCTAGTACATATATATCAAAGGATGGTTAGATATGTTTTTCATTGAGCTATAGGAGTGCAAAGTGAACATCACAAAGAGTGAAAAATACATGGAACCTGACTAAGAGGGGCATGAAAGGACGAGATAAGGCCGAGATTTGACAACTAGTGGAGACTCTATAGAAAAGATAGAGTGCCCCCCCCCCGGGTCTTTTCCCTTGTCGATTATACCCATCTGGGGCCCTTTATGGATCAGCCTAAAGAAAATAAGCAGATGAGTCATCTTATGGGCTTTAACTCAAAGCCGGCCTAGCAAATAACACTCAAATAAGTAAATTCATCCTAGATATACCCATTTGACTCTATCTTTGGTCCAAAAGGTACTCCGTCTCTCCTCAAAAGTTCTCTAAAAGGTACCCCTAAATAAAAGGGTGGGGGGGGGGGGGTGGTTGGGCAGTTTGGTCCTGGGGACATAGACCCCAGACTTCCCCACCTAATATTGACGAAGATGGTGAAAAAATGGAACCAGTATCTGCTATGGGTCTACACCCCTAAAATCGACAGTGTGACATGGCCTTTTCTTAAAATCGATAAAGGACATGGAGCTTCAAGGGGCAAGGACATGGGTCAAAAAAGATAGTGACAGGGCCCCGGGAATCGGACTTTTTTTAAAGGGGGCTAGCATGGCAAAATACAATATGGGTACCGACCCAAAGATCGTTGGTAAACTCGCAGGACCCAGTGGAGCGCCCTGATTGGTCAATGGCTGGTCATGTGACCTTTTAATGCGGGCATGCATTTGCCGTGCTAGCCACCCTTTAAAATCGACATCATGTGATATAGAGCTTAGTGACAAGGACAGAGGAAAATACAAATTTAGTGACATTTGACATGGGCTTTTCTTAAAATCGACAAGGGACATGGGGACCCCCCCCATCTAGACCCCCCTCTGCTGTGAAGTGGTCACGTGACTTCTCTTCAGATCAATTGCCTAGGCCTAGGATTTTAGGCCCGGATTTTAGGCCGGCACGTACATGATGAAATGGCCTACCGGTACCTACCGGCGGTTTTGGTACCTTCATACGTTTGGCCAGCTTAGTCCAGCCCAGACCTGCAGATAAATCTACAACAGTATACATGTGACCTATATTCTCATGCCATTGTAATAAAGCATTTACCCCAGCCCCAGCAGGCGAGCAACTTGCAGGCCTTATCACAAATCGACCTTCCATCCATCGTTTTTACAGGCTCTATCAGACTCCAATATTGGTTTGGGCATTGCATAAAGTGTTACAAGTGATGTCCCAATCAATAATATCATACCCCTCAAAATGACGCCCGCAAATTACACCTTCCCCAGACCAGCCACACCGTCATCCCACATAATGGTCTTTGCCATGCGCATGTACGAGAGATCCATACTCAATTTTCAAACCCCTTTTTGAGGTACATACAGTGCATTTCCTGACTCACTTCTATGGTTTCGTTTCTTCTTACTTCACTATTTTGCTACTTACCAATGGTCAGACCATGAAAAGGTGATTTGGCATGATTTTGACCCTCCAGATTCTACCTATTTTTAGTGCTGGTAGCTCCGGTCATGGAGGACGGCTGTACGACCATCAGGTCACGTGACCAGTGTTGTCTTCCCAACATGCACCGCTATTCGGCACTGATGGCGTCCCACACATAAAAATGGCAGGACATTTGAATTGGGCAACTTCCTGTGCTTAATGGGTTAAATCCTGAACGAGAGAAACAAAGGGACTCATCCCAGCAAGGTCCAACCATGAGGGTCGGAAAGAGGAAGGTTAGCTGTCTTTACGATGGAATTCGACTTTTGTTTACATCTGTTGCGGTTGGCCTAGTTATTGCATGTTCGCTCCTTATCGATGGAGTGGCTTCCATGTTGCCATCAGAAAACGGGAATGGACCGAGGGGTCATCTCAAGCCTTTGGGACAACACCGTCCGTCTGAGGGATTTATAACGACGGTGGATGGGTTTCTAGACCCAGAGACATTTTACAAAAATCATGTTTTGGCGAGTAAGCCTGTTCTCTTCAAAGGAGCGGCCCACGACCTTCCTGCCTACCAGCGCTGGAGCGACACCTATATTGAGTGAGTATGCCAATAGTACCGTAATAGTAGCCTAAGTAGGGCCCTAGGCCTATAGTCCGTTCCTCTATATTGGGGACTGGTGCATTTGCAGCATGAGGGCCTTATTTTTTTTGTAATTAATGATAAAATATCCTAGTTTTTTCACAACCCTAGTCTTGTATAGGGTGTTTTGAATATCTATACTGAAAATTATTGGAAATTGGAAGATATTTGATAATTTTTTCAGCTGCCATATTATTACAACAGGGCAAATACTGCCCAATTGCTGCCCATTTGGGGCAAAATAGCTGCATTAATAGCAGGTGGTTGGGTGCAAATTATGGATTTCTCTCTTAATAAAACAACAAAATCTTGATTTAATGGACCAGGGACATCAAATCCAAGTCAGAGATATCATTGACACTTTTCAGAAGTATATAAATCATATTAGTTACCATATATCTTACATTTGTATAAGTAGGTCACTGTCTGACCTTGAATCACAGTTATTGGGGTCAAGGTTGAATTAGGTCACCATGAAGTACCGCAATGGATAATCCCAACAAATGCATGAATATCTAAGCTATCCAGTATATTGAAAGAACTCATAAATGTGATACAAAATCCATGTTTTTTCTTTTTCTTGCTCCATTTTTTCTCATATATAGGGATCATGTTAAATGCTATAGGGAAAAATTGTATCAAAGGACGGGTCAAAATGGCGATTTTAGTTAGTTTTCAAAAAAATACATATCTTTTGGTAGAATTTGAACTATTAGAGGCATATAAAATGTAAAAACATATTTAAAAAGCTTGTTTCTCACTCTAAAAGATGAATTAATGAAAATAGGGGGTCATCACTCACTTTTTCATAGTAATTTTAGCCTAAAGATGAAGAAGTAGGTGTTTTTTCATGGTTTTCGCTTCTGAAACTCACACTTTGATACAAGATAAAATATTTTTAATTTTCACCAAAAACTTAATGAGGTATCTAGAAATAATGCCCTAATTGTGTACTTTTACATGGTGAAAGAATTGTGTAGATCGGCCAACTATGAGAGACACAGCACCATTTTGAAGGTGCAAAAATAGGAAAAACTAAGTTTTTGGTCCCCAATATACGGCAATGAGCTTTAGACTAGAACGGCCAACCCGTGACACAGACGAAACTCAGTCTAAGACAGGGGTGGTCCTGTCCTGGGGGGCCACTCCCTATATGTTCTATTTCTATAGTAACCATGTGCGTACATGGTCCTTGACTTGGTACCCCTTTTAGTTTTAGCGGCATAAAATTCTACATAAACATACCCCTTTGGACGGGAATTAACTTGAAAAAGTACCCCTTTCCCTGCAAGAAGAAAACACTCAATTTTGGCACCCTTTCAACAGGATATATTCATAAAATGATACCAAAATAGGATCTATACCCCTTTCCCGACCATATTTTGAAGAGTTCCTTAAAAAGTTACTCCTTTTCTGGCCAAAATTGTCAGAATTTCCTGGAAAAAGTACCCTTTTCCGGGCCATATTTTGAGGATATGCCTGAAAAAAAGTCGAGATTTGAAGAAAAAAAAAATAGACCTCTTGATATAGATCTAATACTATGGGTCTAGACCCCTAAATTCGACAGGGTGACATGGCCATTTCTTAAAATCGACATGTGACATGGAGCTTAGTGACAAGGACATGGAGAATGGAAAAGTTAGTGACATGAGACATGACCTTTCCTTAAAATCGACATGTGACATGGAGCTTAGTGACAGGGACATGGGGAAATAGAAATTTAGTGACATGTGACATGGCCTTTTCTAAAAATCGACATGTGACATGGGGACCCCCCATCTAGACCCCCAATACTAGCTGAAAAATTCTTGCACCGTTGCAAAGCCCTTAAAAATGTACCCCTGTATAAAAGGGGGCCTAGCACAGACTTTTAACAACATTGGTACCTGCCAAAAGATTGTGTACAAATCTGCGGTTACCAGCGGAATCTTTGCAACAATCTGATTGGTCCATGGGTGATCATGTGACCTTTTAATGCGGGCGTGCATTCGCTGTGCTAGCCCCCTTTTAAAGGGGCCCTGGCACCATAATGCACGCCCGCATTAAAATGTCACGTGACCACTCCTTGACCAATCAGGGCGCCGCGAGTTTTCCGCTGGTTCCCGCGATTTTATGATGGCTGTTTGAATCGGTACCCATGTTGTTAATGTGCGGTGCCAGGGCCCCTTTAAAGGGCGGCTAGCATGGATAAGATGTACCTGCTTTAGCCCGGGGGGGTCACTTCATATGTTGGAGATACACATGTGTGCGGCTGGCAAGGGTACTTTCGTTCTGACATCAGCGCCACATAACGTAGAATGCGTCTCTGACGCCGTGCTTCTCTGGGAAGTCTAAACTGACCAATTACATAGAAGTATGTCAAGTGCCCTGTCAAGGTGTCATGGCCATAATGATGTGGTACTACTTCTGGGGTTGTAAAGCTTGAGGCTGTATATCTAACAAACTAGGCATAATTATGCTACCATACTTTACAATTCCCTTAAGGAAGACTACCGGTATATTTAGAGCCCTGTAACATTCATTTGTACCCAAACACTCTCTATATGCCCAAACCCAGACCAAAACAAACCCATTTCTATCGGCGAGGAAGTTGCCAGAGAATTCACTGACAGTGGAGGTAAAAATTAATATTTCTCCACAAATGCTACTAATGGAATGGAAGGACTCTTTGATTTGCCCTGAACTCTAAACTTATGATGAAATATAAACATATTCAATAGGTTTTATGAGTATTAGGCTGAAAATATGGAGGACTATGTTTTGCAGCAGGACACTGGCCTAACAACTCAGCCGCATCACTTGTGTAATGATATACATACAGATTTACGCCATGGCCGGCACTAAGACAGTGACTACACTCCAGTAGAGGGTGGCACTGTAAACAGTACGGGGTACTTTTTGAGCAAAATCCCTCTAAGCAAGGGTCCCTTTTGGCCAAAAAATCCCTCTAAGCAAGGGTCTGTTTTTGCCAAAAGTCATCATGCATGTCACTTTTTGACAAGATTTACCCACAAGAGGGGCAATTTTTTTACCAAAATCCCTCTAACCAAGGGTGAGTTTTTGAGAAAAATTCTTATGCGTGTGATTTTGAATCAGATTTTCTGCAAAAAGGGGGACTTTCTGACGAAAATCCCTCTAAGCAAGGGTCACTTTTCAAGAAAATCCCTCTAAGCAAGGGTAAGGGATGTCAGAGGCTCAGCCGCACACCTGTGTCAGAAAAAAATTGAGTGCCCCCCAGGGTGCAAGTCACGTGACCACCCATTGACCAATCAGGGTGCTGCAAATTTTCCACTGAGTCCCGTGAAGTTTTGGCCGATTTTTGGGTCGGTATGGTACCCATCTTGTTTTTTGCCATGCGTGCCCCCCTGTAAACCCCAAATTGGGCCCAAAAGGACCCCTTACAACAGGTCCGGGCGGGTCTGCTCCTAGGGTAAAAAAAGTACCCCCTTTCCCACTAGTTTGTGTATGCACATTGTTTCCACATATCCTCAAGTGACCCCCCCGGGGTCCTGTGTCCCTTGTCGATTTTAAGAAATGGGTCGATCTTGTCTCTTGTCACCCAACCCCATGTCCCTTGACCAGTGTTGCCGAAATGACGACGGCGAAAGCCGGCATAGAATCCTTAGGGCCTTTGGACGCAGGCCCGAATGGCCTGGCATGAACTTAGCTTTCTAATGGTGAAATAATTTTTTTAAATCAGACCATTAGAACCAAAGATAGGGCAGATGTTTTATATTTAAGTATTTTCCAATTTCTATTAAGTTATGATAGATACCTTAGGATATTTCAGCATCACTGCTTGACGATTTTAAGAAGTGGCCTTGTCCCCTTGTCGATTTTAAAAAGTGATTTTGTCCCTTGTCACCCAACCCCATGTCCCTTGTCGATTTTAAGAAGTGGACTTTTCCCTTGGTCGATTTTACCCATCTAGGACCCTAATAGGCCCTCCCCCCCCCCTTTTATTCTTTAGGGAGTTGTCATTATTTACCAACAGGGCTGGTGGTGGGTTTGAGGGGGGTGTCAAATTTTCAGACCCCTCCTGGCATAAAAAAATTTTGACCCCTCTTGAGGGGGGGTTAGCAAAAAAGCCTGGACGCTACTATATATAGATCAAAAAGAGGCCCCCCACCCCTCCGGCACAGGGGGAGGGGGGTGCAAAAAAAATTTGACTGCCGTCAAGCTAGGGGGGGGGCGTAAAAAAAAAAAATCGTGCAGCCAACAGACACCATTGTACTATTTGTAGTAAAGGTATATTCAGATATTAAAAGTGCCTGAACCCTGGGACCTGGATATACTCGTACCCACTTTTCACTTCTGGGCAAAGAATCTATTGTCTAGATAGATATCTTCAAAAGTGTACCCCTTTACCTTCAAAATTACATAAAAACCACCCCAATAAGCAAGGACCCTCGAGTGCCCATTTGTTAAATTTGTTAAAATTTGACATTGAGGAGTAAAAAGTTAGTGACATGAGACATGGCCTTATCTTAAAATTGACATGTGACAGAGCTTAGTGACAAGGACAAAGGAAAATAGAAATTTAATTACATGTGACAACACATTTTCTTAAAATCGACAAGTGACATGGGGACTCCCCACATGGTAAGTTATCAAAAATTTGGGGAGTGCCCCCCCCCCACAGCATCTACATGTCTCTACTGCAGGGCAGAGCAGTGGTTGTCATCGCGTTGGTAAGGGGTAAAAAGGGGGCTGTCGATTGGATGACATTTTAAGATTAGAGGTAAAATTCCTGAATATTACCGGTATTGTTAAAGAACTTAAATTTACATGGAAGAGGCTCTGAAAACGGGGGCTATTATCATACCTCTTCAAAAATTGAAGGGCTGTACAAATTGAGCTATGCTTTAAAGGGCTGTGAAATGGCCTAAAAGAGGGCTCTAGTTTTGAAGTTGGTACCACATATCAAAGATTCAGTCCCCCCCCCCCCGGGTGGCGGCGTTGCCAATTCAGAACTCTTTTAAAGGAGCTCTGAGTCAGTGATGTTGCTGCAGGACAAAAGTCGGAAGACTTTGCTCCTCAATTCAGATCACCTTTAAAAGGGGTGAAATTTTTTTTGTCACCCCCTTCCCCCTTCATTAGAAAATGAACACTCCCTTAGGCCTACTTTTGTATGATCAGTAGAGAAATTATGACATGATCAAAAAGAAGAACAAAAAGGAGTATCCTTTAGTCGTAATCAATGCCTCCGTCTTTACAGCGAGAAGTATGGGGGAATCGTGATCGAGGTGGAGCATGGAAAGAAGGAAGACCGTAGCGGACGTGTAAGTCATTTGCCGATAAGTCAGTTTCTGCGGGAGTACAAAGAAAAGGACATCTACATGGTCCAGGATGTGGTCCCTGAAATGATGGGTAGTGTATTTGTATTACAATAGTCTGCGGCAAATTGGGATTTTTTTTTTTCAATTATTCCCTTATCATTTTCTTTTGATAATGATAATAAAATAGGCATCTTTAATAGTTACCTTAACAAGTAGTCCTGTGTACATAGTTGTATTAGATTTCAGGTATAATACCCCTGTGTATAAGCTGTGTCTATTCGGGATTCTGAGGCCTCCTCCCGGGGCCTCCTGTGTCTTATAGAATGAGCCATAAGTCTGCTGTGTCTTGCAGGTGGCGTTCTTTTACTATAGGACTCAGTATGGAGGCCTAGTGGAGCCACCATCTTGAATTTCGCTGGTTGAGCTAAAACCCACTGATAAGACATACCATGATGGGTACCTTGTCCCTGGTTAACACACTCTTCCAGGGACATGCTGGTCCCATCTTATCAGTGTGTGTAGCAGGAACCAGCTCCAGACCAGCTAGTGGCCAATAGAACAGTACCAAACCTTAAAAAAACAAGCACCAGGTACGCCTTATGGCAATTCTTTCAACTCAAGGTTCGCCTTATATCCAAGATGCGCCTTATACAATGGAAATTACAGTACCATGTGAAATTTCTGGATAACGTGTAGTAACATTTACTACTTAGCTATTAATTTAGCCTTTTTAACGACCTTCAACATTGAATGCCCCCAGGGGAATACCTGAACATGCCAACAGTCGTATATAGTATACACTCATTGTGTCCAATGATAAACAACTAGCCAGCAGGGCACACATTTTGTGTTTCATGCACTAGGAAAAGTAGAGTGCGTTAGGTCACGATAATACCGTAAATTCTCTCTTATAAGCTGCAACCAATACCAGAACCCAAACAAAGTGTAGGATTTGAGGAATAGCCCAAAGTCAGGGTGCGGCTTATACTGGGGTGTGGCGAATGCGAAAGAATTTACGGTAGATGCTGTGTGTAGACAAGAATATATGTGGTATTCATCATTGCCCTGGTACAAGATGGTTGTAACTGACACTGTAAAGTACTGTAGTTACAACCTTCTTACACTAAGGCAACAACACATACCCACTTCCCGCGTATAAGCCGCACCTTGAGTTGGGCAGGAGGCTATAAGCCCCACCTGGGACCAGAAACTTGCCACTTAATAGGGTCAAATACTCACATAAGCCACACCCTGGCTTTGGGAATGTATAAACAATGACGGATTTATCGGGGGTAAGGAAGTGGGGAGTGCCCCCTCACTTTTGCCAGTACCGTAATCTCCCGCGTAGAAGCCGCGCTGCGCATATAAGACGCACCCCAAACTTAGCACATGCATTTTCGCGTATAAGACGCACATTTTACTGCTGAAATTCGTAAGATTAATACATTTCTATAGAAAAAATACCCCCGTATAAGACGCACCCCCAACTTGAAGAGAATCCTATAAGACCCCCCAGCATTTTGTTTGGCGTAGAGGACGTTTTTGTTAAGTTAAGTTTATTTGCCTCTCTTGCCCCCCAAATTTAGTCAACAATTTGATATTAAGCAAGGAACGCCTTCTCAAGATCTTTGATCTGCCTCTGATACATGTATACACTGAAGGAGGCCTCTGGTTCACATATAAGGCGCGGGTTATACACTGAAATTTACACTATTCTATCAAACTAATATCTAATGTAGTTCTCTCACAGTGAATATGACCTTAGCTGTAGAATACAATGTATGAATTGGTTTTCAGGAGACTTCATCCTACCGCGTCCGGTGCAGTGTGGTGGTTTCCAGAAGCTGATTCAGACGGCCGTACTGTGGTTTAGTAGCGGAGGCACCAAGTCCGTTTTACACAACGACGACATGGATAATATCAACTGTATACTGGATGGCCACAAGTCACTGGTCATGATCGATAAGGTAGGCTGTTTATTTTTATCAGAAAATTTTACCGAAAAATACCTTGCCTGTTGTGAGAGTGGGTACATCCCATTCCACTCTGACAAGCAAAAATAAAGTAAGAAAACATAAACCTTAAATGTGTACACCACTGCTTTATTCCAGGGGCAATATGCAGCCTTAGAACCTTTCTTAAGGGTGCGGCTTATTAATGGGGATTTTACACTAAAGAACAGTGCTAAAGTATCTTAAACCACTATGACAAAAATAATCGCGACCCCCCCCCCCCCCAAACTAAGAAATGATTTTGCAAAATGCCCCCCCCCCCCCAAAAAAAAAAAAAAATAAATAAATTGGATACACGCGTGGCAAGACGCGTCATGATGGGTATTTGAATTGCCCCCTATATCTAACAAGCCCCCCCCCCCCCCCCCCCCGGCAATAAATGACTCGTCCCTAACTAAGGGAGAGACCAGTGAGAGCAGAACCAGCAAAGTCTATCCCCTGCTATGATGACTAGATGTATATGACCTGGTATTGTTAACTCTGTGAGTGAACATTGACCAGGGGAGGACTACCTAATCTTCTCTCTGAGCAGGTGATTAACTCAAATCTCTAGTTAACCGAACCCAGCATTGAATAATGTCTTCATATCTCAGCCTCAAATAGAAATACATGTATGTGATATAAGAGGATATGTAAAACACAAGAGAAATGATATGAATGTGGTTACAGGCTGCAGCACTGGTAGCGGGAGTTTAGAATAGTGAGGGAATGGCAGATTTATACAGCCATTGGAAGCGGTAGCTTACTGTTTTAAAGTGTATCTACGCATGAGACAATTATGAAATACAATATTGCTAAAAGACTTTTTGCTCACTGTAGGCCAAATTAGCATGCGTCTTGGCATCATACACAGCCATGTTTTCTCTCACAGACGCCATATGAAACCTTACATTTCCTGTTAACTTCCCCTTAGATAGCAGGCCAACTTAAAAAAAAAAAGAGGGCTCTTTAGCTTTTTGTCACCATAATAGACCCTGCTATGATGACTAGATGTATATGACCTGGTATTGTTAACTCTGTGAGTGGACATTGACTAGGGGAGGACTACCTAATCTTCTCTCTGAGCAGGCACTTTAATCTAAAAATTTCCCCAAAATTTGAAGAGACTTTTTTTAGTTGTTTCATTTACCTAGACTGTAGATAAGGGAATAAGATTTATGATTGTTACTGATAGGTAGCTGCGTTCTAAAGACAATAACCTTTAATCTAGTACCAAACGTTACCCATTAACTCTTCTTCACAGTATTATAATTTCCTATAAAAGAAGAGTAAACAACAACAACAACAAAGTAATACCAAACATTACCGTATTGTCTTCGTCAAAGTATGATTTTCTCAAAAACAAAACAAAAAAAACTCAAGTGACACTTTTCTAATACACATGCTGATAAGAAACAATTTTTTTCCTTTCTTTTGAAGAAATACTATCATATTGGCACAAGTCTGGCTACTTTTCTGTCGTTTTGCAAATATAGAAATATCGCTGATGGAAGAATCTTTTTTTTTGTGAAAGAGTCATCCACTTTTATTCATCCATTTTTTTCCCTTTTAGAATTCCTTTTTCCTCAAATCTTGAAAAATGGCAACTTTTCTTGTCATTTTCCTGACACAGAAGTACCAGTCGCTGGTGGAAGACGAGCACTATGTGTTTGAGAAGTCATATAGCCGGGTAGACGTGGAGAAGGTGGACCTTCACAAACACCTGGGGCTCGCCGACATACCATGGTGGGAAGCACACATGGAGAAAGGCGACTGTCTATTTATACCGGTCAGGTCAGTTACAAATATATAAAAAGGGACTAGGGCACTTCCACTTCCCACTTCATGGAACTGCCTTATTAGTTTAGGGGCATTCAGCCCTTTCTTTCTCAGTCTAAACACACTCTGACAGGTATGCTTAAAATAGCTAGAGGTATTTATATGCTGCTTGTCCATCATTTTTCTGGATTTGTCCATCACAGCAGTGACCGCAGAAAAGTAGAAGTATCCTTCTAACTATTTTGTCCAAATCTCCTACTCACTGACAGAACACAACAATATATTTCTCAAAGCGCCCTTGATGACCATTATGGTGAATGATGCATAATATCCAGGCCTGGAACCAAATTAAAGTGATAATGTCAATTCTCTTTGTTTCTAGTTGGTACCATACAGTGGCGTCGTCAGACACGCGTAACCTGGCGGCCAACCTATGGTTAGCGCACCTTGCTTGGTTTAATAATACAGACTGTATCGGGTGCTGCCGCACCAATCCCCTCCTTAGTGATGTACATGTGGGGCAAACAGTAGAAGTCCTCAGGTAAGGGTTTCATTTTATTTAGGTTACTTGTCGAGAGCCATTGCTAATAAAACACATAATGTTGAAGACACATCATGTTATTAATCATAAAGCATTACATTGAGATATATATAATGCTATCTACATCTTTGGTATATGTATACTGTATTGTCGGACGGATTTCTGATATGCACAGGTCTTAAATTAGGTACATGTTGACTGACAATCTGCCTATGTACCGTACATACACTACAGACAGATCTCAGCAGTCCTCCATAAATGACTGGATGCTTAGTAGAACGGATGGGCGATGCTCATTGGTCAATTAGCCTTAGGGTGGGAGTGTTAGTCAGGAGATGCACGTTCGCGCTATGTGTATTATACTAAGAGCTGGGGAGGGGGGAGTCTTCATCTCATCTCATTTCAACACAACTCCCCTGGTAAGTCAACCTTACTTACTGTCTCACTTAGGGTCTCCTTTATTGGTGTACTCTTCATGGGAACCTACCTCATGTTTGGGCTCATGGTGTTGGTGCACGTCGCAGACCTATGTGTGCGTTCCAGTATAATTGTTTCCTTGACTAGGCTCAACATGCCCTGGTGTGTGTGCACTCTAAAAATGTATGGGTTTATTGCCCTGCATTTATTATGTACAGACACCTGTGGTACTGTTGCTAACTAAGTTTCCTATGTCTTGGTCTCTGGTTGGCAGTCTGACCCAGTCTGCACCGACCCATGAGTGTAGCCCCCATGGTTTTGCCCTGGGGGAACCGGGTAGTGGTTTGTAATGGTTGACTGTAAATACCTTGTACTCACCCTGCTACTTGGCAGGTGCTCTTTTTCACCACTAATTACCTCGCTTCCTTCTTATTTTCTCCACCTTTGACAGGTTTTTTTTTTTTTTCGGTGCATTGGTCCACTCCACGACAGCACCTGCCCCTTTCAACGCTTCATGCTTGGGGGGGCTTCAAACCTTTAAAAAAAATAAATAAATAAAAAAAGGGGGGGGTGTGAGAGAGACTCAATACACATCCAAGTAAACGCTCTGCGCTACTGCTCGGGCACCAGGTCAAGGTACATGTGCCTCTGACAAGGGAGTGTTGAAATAGCTCTCAAGCACTAGAAATAGATTTTAATAACCGCCAGTCTTGTATAAGGGCCAGGGGTGAACAGCCCTCCAAAACTATAAGCACTGGATACGGTCATATGTGCTTCACTCTTAGGATTGAGACAAGTACATGTATTGATGCATTGTTAAATGGTGCCAAACTACTTGGCTGGAAACCTACCCCTGAATTCCGCTCCCGCTACTCTCCCACTTCATAAGGGGCAGGTGGAAGCCTTGGCCAACTTGTTGGAAACTGTTGGATGTGCATGAGTGAGCACCAGCAGATGTTATCACTGATAGGTTATCTGAATATGTGGAGGAGAGTGTGAAATGAGGCTGAGACAGACAGAGTGCAGAATAAACATTAATCACCCCCAACTAAGGAATTAGGATAAGAATCTCTTTGATATAACAAGATTATATTTCTGTAATCCTCCCTCTCCCTGTCTGTGACCTGACCTTGACACAGGAGGAAGTAAGGGCAGAGGGGTTGGGGGTGGAGCCCTATGCCTGCGGTAGTTATAAAGACTGCAGATGCCCAGCATACCAAACTACCAGTGTTAGAGGAGACAGGATAATAGTAGCTCTGTCTGACACTATGTGGCGCCACTGCCAGGTGCAGCAATGGTGGAATGTGGTCTCTCAACCAACATGGGGAAACGTGTTAGCGCCAAGTGAGGGGTTCTAGAGCCAAAGTGGAAAGTTTTAGAGCAAATCTGAAAAGATTTAGAGCCAAAGTGAAAAGTTCTAGAACCGAAGGGAAAAGGATTCAGAGCAAAAGTGAAAAGTTCTAGAGCAAAAGTGAAAAGTTTCAAGAGTCAAAGTGAAAAGTTTTAGAACCAAAGTTGATGTGCAGCATCTTTCTCACAATAGCTCAGTCGCATAACCCAGCATTGATAGAAGTCTACTGTTTTAGCATTGATAGAAGTCTACTGTTTTGACAGGTTCATCTTATAACAAGGGAGGCAGACTTATGTGTAATGGTTAATGGTACGGTAGGTCATACAACATTTGAGTCAGAAATGACCACTCAATTATCCAGTTTTTTTCATCTTGTTACATTTGCAGACATGATGTTTTCTCAGCATTTGAGGGGATGAGTTCGGTGGCGTTGGAGGATGCGGTCGCGACATGGAAGGACATCCTCGCACCCATTGCTGTACAGGAGGTCAGTATGATTCTAACTTAACCCTTTAAGGCCCTTGATGCATTAATGCATCATGCCATTGGTCGTCAATGATGCATGGATGGAGCCCTGGCGATTAACTTGGGCTGCATTCATAAACCATGCCCACCCTTTCACTAGTGTCAGGGTTGATACAGCCCCGGAGGATCGGCATGATGCTTCAATGAAGTGCTGGCGAGCAGACTGACCAGTACTTCATTAGAGCATCATGACGGCCAATGTTCATGATTCACTCCAGCATTAGCAGTTCTAAAAAGGGTGAAAACCTGCGGGCATGGGATTCTTTTCCCTGGAATTTCCAGATTTCAGGTACTTTGAAGGTTGAATGGGTCATCCCTGAGATTTGCACATATTTACTGAGAAAATAATTGATATTGGGTTGAGGTCTTAAATTTTGGAAGGCATCCATCCCATAAAACTCATCTAAAATAGCTCCCATAAAAAGTACCATCTTTCTTCTTCAAAATCCAGGTCCATGACTGTACCTACCATCCAAAAGGACACATCAGTGTTAGCAATGGTATCCTCATAGTCATATGATATACCGTAATCTCTTCTTGTATATTAAAAGACGAGCCCCGCCTATAAGACGCACCGAGAGTTTTAGGATTTGTTCAGGAAAATGAAAAATTCATAACTCTTTTTTTTACTGAATGAATTTTCAAAATTCAAAAATCTATGTGTTTCTTGGACCCCTGGACCCCATATGCTGCTGTTTGGGTTACATGGGAGTGTCACATATCAAAAGAAACGTCTTGGTGTCCCCCTTGTGGATCCAGGGAGAACTAAAACCCTGCATATAAGATGCGCCTTATAGGCGGGAGATTACAGTAAATTGATAATGCCCATAACATTTTCTGATCTCACTGTATTTCTGTTTCAGTTGTTTGAGGTGATGGATTTAGATAAAGACCTCGTGCTTTCGTGGGAGGAAATCTTCAAAGTCGATATCGAGGAAACTATACGAGAGTTCCCGGAATTAGTCGGGGGAATTGAAGAAGAACAAACCACACACGATGAGCTCTGACAAACTGTGATGAAATTACGACAACTTCGCAATAATATTATGCAACCTTGGGAATACACTGTGACAAAATGTGTACTGTAAATTTTCACGTACAAGAAGCACCCTGACTTATTAAGGAACACCAAATGAGTATCGTAAATTCTCTCATATAAGCCGCACCCTCGACTTACGAGGAATTATATAAAGCTCTAATGTGTAGCTTGGAAATTGTAGTTTTAATACTGTTATACAGTGCCAAATACCCTCCTATACGTGGCACCCTGACTTTGGGCCGCACCTCGATTTGGGTTCAAGTACTAGTTGTGGCTTATACAAGAGAATTATTGCACCGGAGCTTGTGGGTGAGAATCTATGGTGCACATATACATCAAACTAGCTACAATTGTCCACGTCTGTGTGTAGTTTCTTGATTTAAGTTCAAGACCCAGGGGTTTTTAAACGTGTGTGATTTTAATTTAAAACGTGATGATGTTTGATATTGATACACGCCTACTTGATAAATATGATCAGCATTTTGTAGGATTTTTTTTTTTTTTTTTAATGGGGGACAAAATCTTATAATTGACATTTGTGACAATGAAGTTTTTAACATTCCTGCTTACTTTCATGTATTCTCTCACTTTTGAATAACTTTTCCGTACGTTTTAACTTTGGTATGTTATGATAAGATAGTTACTTAAAGCATGTTATTAGTTTAAGGATTATTATGCCATGCCCCTCTGATATATCGTATAGGATGGGGCTGGGGGCACATGAACTACTGTGATAGGATTGTTGCCAAAAATGTCTTGAGTCAAATTGAAGTGTGCATGCTGATGCCATCTTATAGCTTGTTTAATTGTACCGTCATGAGATCATCATTAGAGTCTTATAATAGTCTAATAATTGTCAAGTCATGATGCATGAATGCAACCCTGGCGAGTTGCACACTGATTCGGCATTTATGCATCATGCCAAATTTGTGAGGTCGATATGATGCACGTTTTAGTGCAAAACCAACTGGTTAGGCCACACCAAAAAAATAAGTTGAACTATGGATTTTGGTTTTGAAGAAATGGTGCAAGCGAGCGAAAAAAAAAATTTAAGAATTTTTTGACATCCAATGGATTCCTTGCTGGAAAAGTGAGGCGAGCGGAAAAAAATTATTTAAAAAAAAAAATTTGCCAAACATCACTAAGAGAAAACTTGTAGAAAGTGAAGCGAGCGAAATCCGTAGACGAGATTTTTTTCAAAGAAAAAAAAATTGCATTTCTGAAAATATGGAGAGGGAAATCCGTAGACCAACTTATTTTTTTGGTGTGGCCTTATCTGCTAGAGTTAGAACACCATGACAATGAATGAGTGACAGGCTACTGTTGTATTTTGCGTATATGGCGCACAAACTTTTATAAGCCCTACCGCTAGAACTGCTTCAGAAGGCATATACGCAGGGGTGTACGTCTTAAGGTTTTATCAGAATTTCCTGTTTTTCGAAATTCCTGAATAACAAGTGATTTTCCATATACATGTACACAAGTGATAAGGAAGCCTCTTTTTTTTCTCAAAAAAAAATAGAAGCCCAATTTTCATATAATATAAACGTAATATGTGGTTAAGTGGTATCTTGGTAATATTTAGGGTAAACCCCTCTCCTTTTACTTTACTTTTTCCAATTAATGAAATGTGATTACTGACTTTTACCCATTCCTGTTATAAGGTGCAACCTGCTTTTAGGCTGATCCTGCAACTCGTAATAATAGATGACGGCAAATCTGTTTTAGATTGACAAATGAGAAAAAAAAGACAAATGAGAACTGTTACTAGATGAAGTACCGTAAATGTCTGCGTATAAGCCGCACCCTGTCTATATAAGCTTATTCCATAAGCTTGTTTTATGGCTTATACGGGGCAATTTGCGGTTTTGCAATTTAACAATGAGATTTATACTAATTTACATAGAATAAAAAAGAATGCTATGCATGTACATTGTGTCAGCCAGCACTTTAGGCCACACCAAACTAAAAAGTTGGTGTATGGATTTTCGTTTTGAAAAAATGGAGAGGGAGGGTGAATTTTTTTTTGTCAATGGATTCTGCACATCACAGATGTGGAGAGATTTCCCAGGTGATATACCTCTTTCACTGTGACAAAGGAATATCTACAATTATCTTTTTAAACCCCAAATAATCGTTACAATCAGAGTATCAGATTGGACAACAGCAAATATCTTTTGAGAGGAGTTGGCCAGTTTTTTAAGCTAGTGTCTGCCATTGGTAGTTCAAAAATTATGGCCCGAAAAAAAAATCTGATTTTTGCAGAAAATCGGATGCAGGTGCGGCCGCAATCCATAGACAAAATAATTTTCAATGAAAAAAAAATTGATATCTGAAAATGTGGTGCGGGAATTCCATAGACCAACTTTTTTTATTTTGGACTGGCCTGAGGTTAAAGTGTTGGACCATAGTACCTTGCGTATAAGGAGCATGCCGTGTGTAACTTAGACGCATCCCGAGCTGAGAGAAATGGTACCAGGTGCACATGGAACCTCTTTTCTGTACGGTTTAGAACTAATCTAATGTTATTTTACCCACCTATAAGGCACAAGCCCTATTTTGGGAAGTTGTTTAAGGCATAGCAAGTCTCAAGATTCGCTGTGGCTTATACACGAGGCAACACGACACTAGACATCCTTAGATCTACATATGTCTGAAGCAGATATCTGCTTTGTTATTGAAAAGTTGTAAATATTCCAGTTTTCTGCTATGAGTGTTGTGAACTAGCCACTCGGTATAAACAGCTGCTATTGATGTATATGGTGCTTCACTTTGCCATAGAATCAGCATTGAACAAGTCGTCGCCTCAGTGCAACAAGTTTGTAAGTGACATTTTGGCAAAATTGCGTTTTCTTCTGTTTTAACATCTATTGACCCTTATTTACCTTCTATAAAAATACTGAAGCTCTATCTATGAAATATGTGTCTACAGGCCCCTTTACAATAAGGTTTTGTCAACTGTGTGCTATAGTAACTGTAACTCTTATTTTGCCTCCTGCAAAACTTGAAATATGCAGATACCACCTTGTTGCACTGAGGCGACGAAGTATAATTACCGATCTGCCAACGGCCTGCTACATTTTGTCTGTAGGTCTTAGGGAGTGGTCATTTTTTGAAACGGGGGTTGCTGAAATTCCTTGCGCATGTGGTGGAAAATCTTTTTTAAAAGATGACCACTCCCTTACTTTCATTTTACTTTAGAATAGGGCATGCAGGATGTTACAAGGGTCTTAACGAGAGACACACTATTTATATGTAAATGAATTGGTTTTATACAATTATGAATACTGTGGGAGATTATATGTACCGTATTGATATTTCAAATATCTAATGCACACTCCCTCGTTATGGTAATATTTTAGGCTAGAAATTGTCCAGTTTTGGAGCCAAATAAACACTTAAACTAACTAGTTGAATTGTTCAGATATTTTGAGCACAACATGTATTAATTATGTCGAATATGGTATATGTGATGGGGCCTTTAGCCCACTATATTATGCAGACCTCGTAGTCATGCTCGGGCCTCCCCAGCCCCAGGCCATCTTTAAAAGGGGTCTATGTCTTGCTTTTCTATCCTCTCTGAGTGTGGGTGGTGTCCATATGCGCGGGCACTGGCACATATTCGTTCCTTGAATCTCCTCTTTCCTGTCCCCTCTTTCTTACATGTGTCTGGTGTCCATATGCACGGGCACAGGCACATGTATTCCTTTGTGACGTGATGTCTAATGTACTTTTTCCGCCATGAATATGACCTTAGCTGTCGGCTTGGCGTTAAACAACCATTACTCACTCACTCGTAGTCATGCTAGGATAATGATTCAAACATATTTAAACAATTAATACAGCTGTAGATTTCTGAAAAAAAAAAATGAATGTCGTGAAGTAAAATTAACCACAGATGATTATGAACAATGATGTAGTTGAATGAACGATACAGATGTAGTTTATATCACAGTTGAAACCAAACCAAATAATAAATTTGCATGTTGCATGAAATCATCAAATACCGTAATCTCCCGCGTATAAGGCGCGTCTTGTATGCCAAACAAAATGCTGCTGAGTCTTATATGTGGGAGGGACATTGCCTTGAGTTTGGGGTGCGCCTTATAGGGGGGGTATTTTTACTAAAGAACAGTACTAAATTAACAAAAAAAATCTGCCCTTAGGGGTGCGCCTTATACGTGGGACATGCCCCCCCTGAGTTGGGGGTGCGCCTTATACGCGGGAGATTACGGTATGTGAGGGTTAACCCTCTAAGGGCCCCACAAGGTATCTCGCCATATTGTCTTCATGGTATATCTAAATGTCTTGGCGAGTAACTCACTGGTGGCATGCTGCACCAATTCAGTACTGTTTTGCCATTGCTTCCCAGTGGTTCTAATCCTGGGCTTCATCGTTGCACAATGTTTTTGTATTGGTGACTGAAAGCAAGTTTGCTACCAAGCCCAAGGTATACATACATACTGGATACCACGAATGCCAACTATATTGATGACATAATAAATTTGAAGGCCAACCATAATGTTCTTACTATGTTGTATATTCTCTTCTTTACAAAAGCACTTCACGATAGGTCCAATAAAGACCCTCAAGAACTTCTCCTGGCTTCCCTATGCATCTACTGATATACCAGAAATGCAGACCTAAAATAAAAGAGAGCTATGATATACCTCATGTAGAAGGGAAAGGTTCATCGTTTCACATCTGTTAGCTCTATAAATTAACTAAATAAAGCATATGCACAACAGACTAGATTTGTGCTACAATAACATCTACTGGGATGGAAGTCTTCAGGGATCTCCTGATTTCAGCGATTTTCAAGTTCAAAGCCCTATACATTCATATACAAAATCAATATTTAGATGGGTTCTTTTTTAATCATTTCAGGGATTTTTGAGCTTGGCGACTTTCATCCCTGATATTTCTAGATCTCTCCCTGCCCAAGGCCCTGTACTCTATCATCTGGGTACTCAGGGGGGGGGGGGGGGGGCAACCAGTGCTTTGGTGCCATCTCGTGGCTACTGTAACATTCATGGTTGCGTGTATGGCTCAGTATGCCTGAGGAAATACCTCAATTCCGCTATATTAACACATGTGTCATATATCCTAGGGTACATTTATATCAAATATACTTCAGTCTATGTAATGGGTCTACTTTAGCTGCATGTCAATGTATCAGTATGGAGAAATCCATCTTGTTTCAGTTGATAATGGGTTGTTCTAAAGGTCAACTTTGAACATTTCATAAAAATAATTGAGCTGAGATCCATTAAATCTATTTGTGAAAATTATTTCAATGTCTAATGTATCAGGGGTTGCAGTAGAGAACATGGGAGCACCACTCCTAGAATCTGAGAAAGATATTTCAATAACCACTAATGTGAGCTCAGTGAAGATGTTTTCCATACTGTTCATGTTTGTTAGTTCCCATGCCACTCACACAATGTATCTACTGTGCCATACTTTGACCATTTCCTTCCCTTCTAGCCCTGTCAGACATGGTCATTTTCTAGTCTGCTATTAGATGGCGCCAAAGCACTGGGCTCTCCCTCCCCTGGCAGGTGCCTGGACGGCCTGCAGGTGCTGACACCATGTGACCAATATGCTAACTAAGGCCAGTTGCTACCTATGACGTCATCAGTAACCACCCAAACATTGACATGGGACGCAGTGAGCGATGATAGAAGAAATTTCCCATGTTGGACAGCTGACAAGAAACTCCAAAAGGGATTTTACTGGTCTGAAAACAAGAACGCTGGTCGATGATATACAAAAGACATGCTATGGTAAAACAGGGTAGGTATAGAAGATTCTCTATGTTCATAATTTGTAGAGTCATGTTCTATATTTCATTGTTAGAGTCTAGTGGAAGGTGAGCCTTGAGGGTATACTGTAGTTGTTGAGCTGTCAAACCATGGGTGGTAAACCCAACACTGTCTAGTATTTTGATGCGTCAGGCATGTTGGGGCAGATCGAACCAGGGCAGGTGTCAACTGGACTAGGTTAGCCTATCCACATAATCATAATAAGTGTGGTGGACCCAATGATCTTCTGTCAGCCACCAACATGTATATATGATAAGACTGATAGGGGACATAAGCTGCACTCTGCCCCTATCTTAATCACCCTAAGTACCTCCCCATTGTTTCAGGTATGAGGAGAGTGGATAAGCTTGATAGGGAGACAATGGCCTGGGTGTACTCAGTGTGGGTGACATGTGGCCTCTTATTGAAATCTAAAAGTTACATTTCTCCTGTACTTGAAGTATTACATTTATACTAAACCTATCTGGGTAAAGTTGACTGTACTTGCTATCCATAGATATAAATTTTACAGAATAGCTATACATAGTAAATGAGGAAGAGGCCATCAAAGTAAACTAAACAAAAAGGAAAACTTTAGGATTAGCCCCCGACTACATGAGCCACCTGGCAGATTTTCTTATCACTAGCAATGTGCTAGTCCCGTATAGTGAAGGGGTCAACTCTATTGACTTATTCAGTAGGCACAGCCATTGCTGAGTCTGGTTCTGACAGTGATAACAGCTATCACAGTGGTAGCCATTTCGCTTGTCTTTCAATATTTTGATCTTTGTATACCAACCACATTAGCTGATATTGTCAATGTAGCGAAAATTATTGTTGATTTTATCATACACGTCTCTATACGTCTTTAGTCACTGAACAATGATGATGTCAAAAATTGTGGGTGCTAACTAAAGTAGATACACAGACATGGTACACAAGAACTCCATAAACAGTATTCCCATGATAAATCACATGGACCAATCCCATTATTAGTAATCAATACCCACAACTTGGATGAATTAGTTCTATGGACTGTTAACCCTTTAAGGGCGTCTTGTGCATTAATGCATATTGTCTATCTCCCGCCTATTAGGCACACCCCGCCTATAAGGCGCACCTAGAGTTTTAGGATTTGGCCAGAAAAATTCATACAGTAATCTCCCGCGTATAAGGCGCAGCCCGCATATAAGGCCCACCCCCCACTCAGGGAGGCCTGTCCCACGTATAAGGCGCACCCCTAAGGGCAGATTTTTTGTTAATTTAGTACTGTTCTATAGTAAAAATACCCCCCTATAAGGCGCACCCCAAACTCAAGGCAATGTCCCTCCCACATATAAGACTCAGCAGCATTTTGTTTGGCGTATAAGACGCGCCTTATACGCGGGAGATTATGGTAACTTCTTTTCTACTGAATGAATTTTCAAAATTTAAAAAGCTGTGTGTTTCTTGGACCCCCTTGACCCCTCTGGACCCCATATGCTGCTAATTGGGTTACATGGGAGCATATAAGACGCGCCTTATACACGGGAGATTACGGTAGTCGTAACCAGCTGGTCTTCATGATGCATGAATGCAGCCCTGGAAAGTAAATGGCCACCCAATCAGCAATGGAGCATTGGACCATGCGTGTCCATGCTTGCCCCAATATAAGCCGACATTGGCCCAATATAAGCCGACATTGGCCCAGAATAAGCCGACATTGCCCCAATATAAGCCGACATTGGCCCAATATAAGCCGACATTGGCCCAATATAAGCCTACTTTGGCCCAATTTAAGCTGACATTGGCCCAATATAAGCCGACATTGGCCCAATATAAGCCGACATTGGCCCAATATAAGCCGACATTGGCCCGATATATGACGACATTGGCCCAATATAAGCCAACATTGGCCCAATTTAAGCCGACATTGGCCCAATGTATCCTTGCTACCTCAACCTGGGCAGCGTTTATTCATCATCCCTATCCTATAGGGGTTATTGCAGTCCCGGGAGAGTCCCCAGCACTTTATGCCATGGCGAATATTGACGACACTATAGATTAGTACTACTTACGCCGTATTCAATGGGGGGGTGGAATACGATCCTCACATATTCCGCGGCACCATTTTGAAATTTATACAGAGCTAATTAGTTTCGTATTTAGGTATGGTTATTAGAAGTTTTACGCAAAAAAAGAATGATTGAACTAGTTAAATAATATGTTATGAATTGTTTAAGGTATATCTATTAGCGACATGTTAAAAAAGAAGATATTGTCCTGCGCAAGGAACATTTATATTGAAACTAAAAGTAGCGGCTAGCTCCGTATCACATGACCAATTTCGTCGAGCAAGGTGTCATGGCGGATCAAAACAAATTGAGACGACACAACGTCTTCAAAATCAGTAAATATCATTGATTTTCTTTATCTAAAAAGCAAATTAACCCTGTAGGGCCATGGCATAAATGCAAATGTCCACTCCCGTGAATAATTTCGCATCGTATTCACAGAGGTGAGGCTGTCTCACCTCTGTGAATACGATTGTTGTTGAAGCCGTTTTATAAGGGTCAAATGTAATAATTACGATGAATGTAATTACTGTCTACATTATCAAACCGTTGTGGTATACCTAGCTTGAATGCATCCTACCCCTTGCAGTGGTGGGTTTAGACAAGGGCATGGGGGCGTACACCCCCTCCTTTAGTAGTTAAGGGTTTGTTTGCTTCTTAGGCCGTTTTATTCTGATAACTTCTTTTTGCATTAAATTGACCCAAAATATGGCATTTCCATGGGCTTTTTTTTTTGCCTCCCAGCAATGGGGTATTCTGGCTATCAAATAGGGGGGTTGTGGACTTTTTTTTTTTACCGATGGACGACCATGCATTTTGCTGAAAAAAAGTCTGTAATCCAAGTTATTATAATTAGATGGCCTTATGAGCCCTAATTTTAGCCAAAAATACAGGCTAAATGATCTTCTACTGCGGTTTAGCATGAGCCATTCTCGAAGCCCACATGGTTGGATTGCATTTAATCCAAAGCAGGCATTCATTACACATATCGACGAAGTGGTATATAAAAATTATAAATTTCTCAGGCTATCTTAAGGTGCACCTAAGGTCATCCCTGCACCTAGGGTGCATCTTATATGCGGGTTACTACGGTATATGGAATTAGAAACTTCTCTCAGGCCATCTTTGCCATCCATAGTATATATGAGTAGTATATGGAAGCAAAAACTTTGACCAGGCTATCTTTGCCATCCATGGAATATGTGAGTAGTATATGAAAAAGTAAGCTTCGACCAGGCTATCTTCGTGAGTAGTATATATAAATGTAAAGTTTGATCAGGCTATCTGTGCCATCTATGCAGTTTGTAGGAAGCTTGTTGCGATTGTGTCACATCATTCAGGAGCACTCCAGTGTCAAATTATTGTTATTGAGAAAGATTTGTAAACTGTAATAGAGTGGTTCAGATAAAGATGGATGGGTGAAAAAGGGTAAATTTTCTGACAAATTTAATGAAATACCAAGGAAATAAGGCAGTATGGTATGTGGTAGTTTAGACTCAAAAGCGATATGGGCATGAGATGTGATTAGACCCTTTTGCGACACACCAAGATATTTAACCCTCTACTTATTGCATCATAAACCTCGCTAATAAGCCAGTGGTAGAGTTGGAGGAAAAGCTATAAGCCCATTTCGGGGACACTCTTTTCAGTGATTTTACTATAATCTATATGCATTTCTTTTTGTCATCATACACCAATTTATAAGAACGACTTACAAATCAGTAGATATGTCACATTCTGTCACATTTCCTATAAATTCATGCACTTTGTTACAGAAACCCAACATCCAGGGTCCGACTCGGACAGGATGACAGGCGACAATTCAGACCATCACCACCACCACCGACACCGGCGGCATCGACGGTCGACTCGGGGTCTGGCACGAGACATTGACAAATACACCAAACAGGGTACAGCCCATATCACTGCTGGTCAGTTACACCCTGCATTAGAGGACTTTGAATTGGCACATAAACGAGCGCTACAGCTTAAAGATGCTTTCCCCATACGGGCATGCGCCTTTAATCTGGGGGCAGTGTACATAGCGACAGGACAACCAGCGAAGGGCCTAGAGATCCTGCACCAAGCATTACCACCTCAGGATCAGCAGGATGAGAAGTCTAATGGAGACCTCTTCTACAACTTTGCTCTGGGGTAACTAGCTTTATGCATTGAATTTTTCACTTTTTTGGTTTTGTTTTGTTCAATATGTGTTAAAGATGAGAGAGATATTCTAAGATTAAGAAAGAGCTATTTGAAAATTTAGAATAAGCACATTTTGTGATGGAGCAAGATATTTATTGATGGACTCTGGATGTCCAATGATTATGTGTGATGTGTGTAGAAGATGTGTTAGAGCTGTCAATCAAAATGAGATATTATCTGATAACACTATAAGTTCTACTTTCCATATTCCCTGGGAAGTATGAGTAATTGATATGCTAGCACTACCTGTGTCTATCCTCAGTGTATGATGTTGTAGAGGCCCTCTTTACTAAACCTTAAAAGGCTGCTAATGCCTCATTGTAAATGCCCATTGTTTGGCATAGTGTACCCGTAGAGTGTTGGCAAGTACTAAAATCATGCATTGTACTGACTGCACAGAACTGTGTCAAACCCATAGGGTCAGCCTCATGCATTACTGAAGTCCTGGAGAGAGTTTTTTTCCTGGGCTGCATTCATGTATCACAAGATCAATGTGCATGATGCATGAATGTACTATCAGCCTTTACAAGATTAAGCTATTTTTTTCCAGATATGAGGCCCTCAATAACCCCACAGAGGCAGTGAGATACCTGGAACTTGCACTGGAGGAGTACCAAAATGAAAAGGACAATTACAAAATGGAGGGTGAGATAACAAACAAGATGGCTGACATTTACTCAAGTCTCCACCAGTGGCTCCCAGCTGCTCGAGCGAATGGTATCGGGTCACGAGCATACGCTATGCTTGGTGACTATGAGAATCAGGCAGTGATGACATGCCATGAAGCGTCATGTCTCTTCCATGGGAACCGGCCGGACTTAGCCCTACAGATAGCAGATGATTGTATGCTGCTATGTCAGAAAGTGCAACAGCAAACTGAATCATTGAGTATGTGTATATCATGTGTATATGTATGATTTTATACTCTATTTTATATTATATAGAATGCATCTATGATTTTAATGTTTAAGTATAAAAACACTAAGGTATAGCAAAGGAGATATTCTGAGATATCTGAAATCTGATGGACAGCTTAAATCAGTAAGCATATGTTTCTTTTTAATAGTAATGATATCTTTACCATGTGTTATTTGAAAAACATGTATGCTATAGATTACTGGAGTATACTTAATAAGGGGTAATGTTGTCTTTCTATTTACTTCATATCAATAATCAATCATTCATGGCCTGTTCTCTTCCCTCAGGTAAACTATATAATGAGTTAGGGTTGACCTATACGCAATGCCATGATTTCGGGAAAGCAGCAACATGCTTCGAACTTGCATTACCCCTAAGTCGTGGTCCAAATGGTGACCCCAAACAATCTGCTGTCATTTTACAAGTAAGTTTTATTCTTGCTATATTAAGATTTTAAACCAGAGTACACAAGTTAGTTCATTTCAATAATTTTTTTAAAAATTGTGTTGTTGGGGTTTAATATATCAGTGCTATGTTTACAGAACTTAGGTGCAGTTTACAATTCCCTCGGTGACTTTCAACGTGCGATCTCCTTCCACGAAGCAGCTGCAAAACAACATGGTAAGTAATAGTATAGAATTTGGTTGTCATAAAATATTGATTGAAGTCAGTGATAACATTTTTTTGCCAAATCCTTCCACACATTTCTCCACAGCACAATAAAGTTATATTCATGTTATCCACCCTATACCTTAGAACTTGTTTCATTACACCATTACATAAAGTGATAGACTCTAAATCATTGGTAATGTTTTCTTTTCTTACAGCTGAGTTAAATAATAGGAGTGCACAAGGCCAATGTTTCACTAACATGGCTTTTGCGTACAGTCAGTTTGGTGATACAGAACGGGCCGGGGAATTTTATTTACATGCTCTGCAGGCAGGCAAGGATACAGGTAAATATAACTTATAAAGATATAGCATACACCTCTGATTTAATCTATCTATGGAATTTTGACAGAATTTAGTGCTATGACTGTGTATGTAGGTTCTTACAAACCTTTACTTTGCCATGAATATGACCTTAGCTGTCGAAACTGCATTAAACATCTATCACTCTCTCAGAAAACTTTACAGTATTTTTCCGAGATTACCCTATGCAGGAATTATATCTTGAATGTATGATGTATTTATCGCACAAAATCATTTTCAAAATACAGTACATTAAAAATTAGATAGATACTCAGTCCTTGTAAGTAAGCCAATAAGGAAATAATAATCCACATCAAGTACTTGTCATTTGGTTTGGCTAATGGTGTTCTTACTTCTAAATCAAAACGTAAGGCATCTCTTTGATTCCCTAATATATGGAAGTTGACTCTTCTATATTTCAGTGGACCAGAGAGCCCAATGGCAGGCCATGGAAGGCCTAGGTGCTGTGGCTTTTAATGAAGGACAATATTCAAAGGCAGTCCGCTACTTCAAAATGGCACTAGCTGTATTGGGAGGCATAGAGCAAAATCTAGTGGCACAAGAACGGATTGTGGCAAAATTGACTGACTCTATTAAATTCATGACTGGGATAGAGGAACCTGAGCGGCTGAGTGGTGAGGTAAATCCTTTTTACGCAATTTGTCTGTACATTCACCATGTGCTAGTTGGGATGTCCCATGTTAAGAAATAATAAAGAGGGAAATCCTTACTATGTTATGCTATTAGATTTGCATATAAGAAAGATGCATTTGACTTAATGTGATTACATAGGAAACAACACTTTGTCTGTAATAGGTGAATATTTTGGTGAATGACCTCCCTCGACCACCGACACGGGATGAGCAGAGACAGATTGAGGAGCTGCGTACAATAAGGTAGGCTTTACCACCATTTTCTTTTTGCCTCCCTAAACAACACAGATATTTGTAAATAAATACATAGTACATATTTTCTTATAACAACATGTGTTATGCAGCTGTATTGTATTTACTAATTTTACTTATATGCTCCAATATGTGACACATGACTTTGACCTGTAACACAATTTCTTTCTGTACCATTCACTTGCATGGAAAAGAAAAACAGTGAAGAAATGAAAATAAACCAATTAATAATGGTGAACACTGCTGAATGAGCAAATCTCTGTAATGCTATATGTATAAACTGAATTGTCTTCCTGTCATTTAATGCCTGTAAACATCCTAACAGGAAGCTACTTTCCTTTCCAATATAACATTGGGTTCTTAGGGAGTACCATTCTTATGTTAATATATAATGTTCTCCTGCATTATAACTAGCCATAGTTCTGTAAGTTTTCACCATTAACTCTTTCATTTGATAAATCAGTCATATTATTTGCTAATAATCCATTCAAAAATAATCCAGACACACATGTTGGATATGGATTTCATAACCTTGTTTTTCCCAATTCAATATAAACTTTGTGGTTGGGTATGTTCTTGCTGTTTGGTTGGGTATGTTCTTACTGTTTTGACCCTGCTCATCTCTGACACAGAGACATTAGTGGACTACCCATTGATTTTGGTCTGATGTGAGTATATGGAGTCTATGGTTCCCCCTCCTATGCACTTAAATGTATAGAATTACACATGCATTTTTATTAACAGCATGTATTTACTTACATCAATATGTTCATAATGCTGAATGGTGATTGGAATGAAAATATAAAGTATTGTGCCCTCATGTGATTGAAGACCTAAAGAAGCGTGAACACAAAATGAATAAGAAAACACATGGCAAGCTTAGATTTAAGTTATTGTGTTTCCTAATGTGACAGCACTGGCAGGTGCTTTGATTCAAATTACTAGTTTGAGTAACTAGTTTTGTGAGAAAATGGTAAGAGAACATGTGCAACAGGCATATGCTATATACCAGTCACATACCCTAGTTACCCCAGGAGAACGCTTCAAAATGACCTGCTTATGCTAAAGAGATATTGATCTGAATGCCCATCTTCATTCCATCAGCCAATTCAATGCCCCCTGTATATTGGAAGAAAGGTCATCTTTGCTGACATAATTCTCATTTAAATTGTATATTCCCTATGTCTATTTTAAACTTGTATCATAATGTTCCATCAGTATTACCGTATTCTCCCGCGTAGAAGACGCGTTGCGTGTATAAGACGCACCCCAAACTCAGCAAAGACATTTTCGCGTATAAGACGCACATTTTAAGGCTAAAATTTGTAAGATTAGTACATTTCTATAGTAAAATTACCCCTCGTATAAGACGCACCCCCAATTACAGTACATCCTATAAGACCCCCCAGCATTTTGTTTGGCGTAGAGGACGCGTCTTATACGCGGGAGATTACGGTATGTGTAGTCCTGATATTCCTTTTCTTGAATATAGTAATTATGCAAAAGTCTATGCTGCTACACTGCTTACAAAAGCTGCTAATAGTCTGTACCCATTTTGCTAAAGGGATGGTGATCATGATATTCCATGTATTCATTTGGAAATGAAGTCTCATTTGTCTATGGCTTGACCATCATATTAAGTTACCACTATAGCTACTAAGATTGATGTTTCATGGAAGCATGGTGGAAGGTGGAATGATCTAGTGTACATGTATTTACATCATAATGAAATCACTTAAGCCCTCTAAAATTCCTCTCAATTAACTACCTTCTCAGTCAATCAAAATGGGAAAATGAAATAGAAATAGAAATAAAAGACATTGAAGTGTACTACCGTAAATCCCCGGTCCTAAGCCGGATTTTTTTTTCTATTTTGGGCCCAAACCGGCTTCTAAATTTTTCCCAAAGTCCCCCCCGGCTTATGACCGTTTTTTTTTACTATAGAATAAAGAGAAAATGGTAAAAATTTGACCCAAAAACCGGCTTTTATTTTTTTCCTGAACTCACCCCCCGGCTTATGACCGGGGCCGGCTTGTGACCGGGGATTTACGGTAGTCACCATATAACATGTAAGATAATTATATGAAATAATTCATGTACATGACTTGAGTGGTTCATTTATTCATTGGTTTTGTCATATTTACACAAGATGTAATCTTTAAGTTGTAGTTCAAAGAGGACATTTATAAGAGTACTGAACATAATGCAGAAGAATTATGTCTGAAATAATATTAAAAAATTTTCCAACTATGTTTAAATGGTATTTTGCAAAACGTTTAAGTATGTTTTATATATTCATCATCATGTACAATTATGATGATTAGATTTATTCCTCCTTCCCTTCATTAAATGTTCATCACTTTTTCTACTATATAACCACTCATATTAGATTAATATATTAAAGCCCTTATATATGACTAAATCCTCATCTTTAACATATTGATTTATTGTGAAGTAAAAATTTCCTTTTAGATTTATGAAATACAGTTCAAATATGTATGATTGTAAATGAAAAAAATGACTGTCTGACATTCATTCAAAATAAAGGACAGCCAGTATTGATTGTAAAGGAATGAAATATTGGGCTGAAAATTATCTCCTACGAAACAGTGCTGAGGGCCTACAAAAGAACTTGTGTTTTGATATTGTAAGTATTTTTGAAAGATATATTGGTTTTAATGGAATAGGATATTGGATGAAAAATCATCTATAATAGTGCATCTTTTTCTTCTTAGGAAAGAGAAGAGGAGATTAAGGAAGAGGCAAAATGACTTTGTTCCCATTGCCCTGGGTGTAACAGACTATGACACAGACAGTGACATATCATTAAAACATGCAAAACGAAAGTCGAGAAGGTCAAAACGCAGCAATAGTCGGTGAGTTGAACATTAGGTTGTGCCCTTACATACCAGATACCTTCCTGTCTTCTAACCATTTTGTAATTGAAAGTCATGGCAATAAATATGTTAAATTACATGCAGATTCAGAAGTTATGCAATGAGAATGTCAACTATTTCTTTACATTGAAATATATTAGTTGTATTGATATTCCTAGTGTCTTACCATAAAAAAACCTATCATTTAGGAAAAGAATATCATGTAAAATTGAACAATATGAAAAATCTGCATAATTTTGTTCCATAGGTTAGAGCGATCATCTTCCCTCTCTAGTTATCGAAGGGAGCCAGAGAAGAGCATATCCACAGATACTGGGAGCCGTCCCTTCCAAAAGTATGTGACCATTTCGAAAGATTAATGGATGATTGTGAAGAGGTGAAAGAGAGTATTAATCAGCTGTTTGTGGTGTAATTCTGTCTTGAAATGTTACCTATTGTGCTGCTAAAAGATACAAATTAATATGTGTATAAATATTTAATAATCCTATATTTTATCTCTCCCCTATGTACACTTTCTTGAAAACCGTTATAGGTGATACCATAACATGTATATTCTTTGGTGTGTTAGTTCATAAAATCCTGCATATGTGTTACACCTGCCTATATGCTGCACCCCTAACATGTTGGTTTAGGACTTTTAGTTTTCTTTACTTATATTCTATAATGGTAATAACCCCACATATGAGCTACATCTAAAGCAATTTTATAAGCTGTTACTCAGATGTGAGTCAGTCTATAAGACACACCTTATGTGTCAGGATTTTCTTTTGATCAAATCTAGTGCTCTCTTCCCTTTGTGTGCTACTGCTACCTGTCTTATATTTTTGAGTTTGTGCACATGTGTTTTTTCACTTGGATAATCATTCAGTGTGCTACATGTAAAACTGCTAAACTGAATTTCCCTACCTTTTCCTACTCAGTTATGCTCACAGTGATGATGGGTAGGTTTTATGGTTGGCTTTCTACTTTTGTATATTTTCATTTCTTACATATTAAGAAATAATTTTTCAATTCTTTTTTTTTACCTTGCATGGGTGTATGGTGATTTTCTGTTGGTAATTCAAAGTTACCACACTTATGGAGAGCAGTGTTGTCAACACATTTATGCCAACACATTTATTCAAATTCTCATATCCAGTGAAGTGAAAAATTTAATTACACTTGGAATGTTCTAGTGAGAGTGTTGTGTTATTTCTCACATATGTTAGGCCTTTTGGAAATTAAAGTATTTATAAAACATAAAAGTTGAATAAAAACAACTCTTGCATTGTCATTTATGGATTCTTTCTATGTTGGCAACACTGTATGCTCTCTGAGATTTAATTGTTGTCAAAGGTAGGGTAAGTTACTTGTTTGTAATTTCTGCCCTTTTTTTCATTTAAAGAGGACACAAGTCATACACTTGAGTTATAATGTTCAAACTTGTAATTTAAGTATATATATCACATAGGAAGAAGTGGTTGAGTTAATTAAGATTCAGTACCTTGTTACCCTAGGGTTTCGGTGCACCGTTTGGGTCGTAAACGGGAATCGTAAGTCATGTTACTCATAGGTTGTCACTACATAGTCTCTTTAGAATACTGCTCCAAGTAGTACTTGACAGATACCCTGCTGTTTTAGAGAGCCCCTACATCATAACTTTCATACCATAATGGCATGAAGAAGCACCTACTCATCAAATAAGCCCCAGGTACAAGCATCCGCTTAAATGAGTATTGGAATTACAAAATATGCAGACGCTATAACATGTCATTATGGTATGACAGTTCAATCAGATGAGAGTGAACATAGCCCTAGTTATTAGACATAGAATTCCACTCCTTCTGCTTTAAATACTTTGTGTGATAAGAGAACAAAAAGTGCTATCAACAAATTCTTAATCATGATATATCTCTGGATAAGGCTTATTTTCAGAGTGTGTAGCCTGAAAATGAAAATATACATTCAAGTATCTCACAGGCATTTATATCCCATCACATCAATTATGCGAAATGTCATCTTAAACTCTCCCCGCATGGCTAATCCCTATATCTGAATAATTTTAAACTATTAACAATCTATTCAAATTAATGTAATCAACTGTCAAATTTACTTAGTTGTTTGTTCCTTGAGATGATAAAGAGCTTTTCCAACTTGAAATTGAATATGAAAAACTTTAAATATCTCCTGAAAAACTGGATCAACTTATCAAATTCACAATGCTAATTCTCTGAAGCTCCAAATTATAAATTTCACACACTAACTGTTTTTTCAATAATTTTATCACATGGTCAGAGACGGTGCCACACCCATCGGTGCAACACCCATCCTTCCAGATAGATTCAAATTATATAAACATAGTAACTTATAACTCTCTTATCTAAGAATCTTCACTAAAACTCAAGATATAGGTAAATGAAATGTTTTCTAATTTCTTTTTATCAGTCTAACAAGACGTTCTAGCTCTGTGCCAAATGATACAGTGGACGGAAGGAGGGGACAGAGGGCACGTCGCAATTTTACTCGCCCACTTCTCCGCACCGACTCATTTGACTCGGATGAAGAGCGTCTGCGAGTTATAAATGAACGTCGTCGAACCAGCTCACGTAAGAACAAAAGACTCCACTTTTCTAATTATGACCCTGCAGTGATAGTGAGAATCTGTTCCCCTGAGAGAATTACTTTGTTAGAAAAATGTAAAGTACCTGGTATTCTGAAAAGAAAAGATGTATTGCAGAAACAATTCTCAGAAAACATGGTAAACATCCATACACATTGCCACTGTCAGACCATTTCTTTTGAGATAAGCTGATCAGCTGTTATTGAAATGCATAAACCATTACATTTCAGGGAATAAAAACCAAATTATAGTGTCTACAGTATCTTCTTTGAAATTTACATGTTTGCAGGTAGAAACATTCTTCAGGAGTGGGAAGAAGAAGATACTAGTGATAGTGATTCAGGTGTCTAAAATAGTAACACAAATAGAACTTAATCGCTTGTTTTGCGATGCATCTTCTGGTTATTATAGTTAATATGCCTCTTTCACTCCACTACTGTTTCATGTTCTCTATCATGATTTATATTGCATCTTAGTTATGAGCATCGCAAAGTATAAAAATCATAATGATTATACAGTGTACCATGTGTCTACATGTGTACATATACACTCTTATGAACACATGCGGTAGCTTTGTCTGAACTTAGCTCTTTTTAAATTCATGCACTTTTAAAAGCATGGTCAATAGTTGGCAGAGAATAATGTGGCTTACATACAAGGCAATACCTCACTGTATGGAATGACCTTGTTACTACTCTTAATTTACTGCTAAAGAGTCCACACCATAATGCTACAGCTTGTTTGATATGTTAACTAATGTGTATGCAATACAATGGATGAAATAGTACATACCTTTGATTATGCTTTAAAGAAGGAAGTGATACTTATGCTCTTTCATGTCTAACCAGTCAATATGACTGTAAAATGCAATGTAGCTATTTTCCATTACCTTACTTTCCCATCTGAAATTAAATTCTAAATAGCGTATCCAATGTAACCACAGTGTGCTTAAATATATATTATAAACTGAATTTCTGGTGTTAATTGGTCTTCAAAAAAATTGAAAATTATGAATATTCTCTTGTCTAAAATGTGACCAAAAAGAGAATGGGTGTACTTAAGTCTTCAAATTCTCATAATGTTATTGTCATTAACAAAGATAAACTCATTATATTAAAAGCAATGAATAATATGCTCGGGTTTTACATATTGCCAAAATGTTATAACAGAATGAAAAGTGAAATCAACATCCAAATTCTTGGCAAGAACATTCTACTACCCGAGAAAAAAAAAACAACTACTGGACTCTCATATGTGATTTTTTTTACCTTCTCAGTTTCAGAATTTGAAGAAAAACAGAAGACAATCCAGAAGATGTATGAAGAACCAGAAGCACGGCCTACAAGACCATCACTGGTGGAAACTACATTATTACACTCAATGAAACAGATGGAAGTGTCTGGTGCTTCCCCAATGGCAAACAGACCAGATTCTGTTACAACTCGCTCATCCACAGAATATCATTCAGTACCAAATACAGAAACGGAAACAGAAGGAGGAGTAACCTATGTGAAACGTGAAACAGTGTCACAAGTTGCCGCTTCTGTAGAGGAGGATCTATTGACTGAAACAGAGAGTGAGACTGACTCTGAAGAGGAAGAGGAGGAGGAGGTTATTAAAGCTGTAGATAAGTAAGATATCAGGAATAATTATTTAACTATGGCTTGACAAATCCAGTGCCCAGAAATCAAATATATTTCTCTGGACACATCCTTTTTTTCCAAGTTGTGCTAAGTGAACACAACTGCCAAATCAGGTCTAGGCATTGAATCAAAGTGCTGGGTCACCACATTCATCCACTGGATACAGCTTTCCTTTGTCTTTTTCTTTAATTTACACACTCAATCCAATCTAATTTGTCAAGACCTGATATACCATTGATAGGTTTGAGTTCTGTATTGTCCTGCAAAATCTTTCTCCTGCTTTATCCATCACCATCTGTTCCATTGTATATGCATTCCAGCTAATGCTGAAAATAATTATAGAAGAAAAGGTTGATAGACATAATGTAATGAGGATAAATGTTTGAACTCCTGGAAATTGCTTTACAAAACAATAACTAACACTTATTATAAAATCAGTCATACCTTGTATAATTGTATTGAAATGCATGTCAATTTTTTTATACGGTTATACCAAAAATAATCCAATCTAAAATGGTATTGTTGCAGTGGAACATTATTACCCCCAGCACCCCCTCTTCCAATCTCTTCTCCAAACTCTACATACCTCCAGCCAGACGCTGAGCAATCTACTTCAAAGGAAGACAACAAAGACGAGGACACAAAACAGGAACAACACCCGGCCCATTGGCTAGGAGGTAATTTTTTCTTGCCAGAAGAGGTGGAGAACCCAGAAGACCGCACTGTTGGGGATTTTAAACAGATTGTAAAGAAGCCCGGTATGTGCCATGGCATATTTTTTTATAAGACAGCCCTAAGATTTATGATAGTAAGGTGTTACATGATTGGCTTACCCCCCTGTGATGTCTTCTGGTGATGAGCACTTTTTCTTCTTCAAAATCTAAATGACTGACTAAAACTGTATAAATTATGCGTTTGACTTTTAATTAGGGAGTGATGATTTTTTAGCAACAGAATGGTGAGGGTAAAATTTGTTGACCCCTCTGGGGCTGGTAATCGTGCACGAATGCGCCCTTTTAACCTATAGTAACATATTGACTTTTTTGCTGAAAACAGGTAAAATTATTTTGCCTCCCCACCCCTGCCCTCAAAGGGGCTAAAGAAATATTGCCCCCCCCAGGTCAAGGGGTCGACAAAAATTCCACCCCCCAGTTCCTAAAGAATTAGCACTACCTTATGATCCAGTTTCATCTTACACCATCTTCATCTGACTGCCTCAAAACCTTGCACATAAGTCGCAGCTTATAGCCCATTTCAGACCCTAGCATTTAGACTGACAATTGACAAGCTTACAGCTTTTAGCTTTCTGGCAATGAGTTATACACTGAAGTGATTTGTACAAGAATAAGGGATATAAACAAGGTTTTAACGTAGTCAGAGAGGAAAATGTGTCCTGTACCTCAGGCCACGCCAAAAAAAATAAGTTGGTCTAAGGATTTTGGTTTTGAAAAAATAGTGTGAGCGCGCAATTTTTTTTTCCTTTTAAAGAATTTTTGGCGTCCAATGGATTCCTTGCTGGAAAAGTGAGGCGAGCGAAAATATTCTATTTTTTTTTTGCCAAACATCACAAGGAGAAAACTTGTGAAAGTGAAGCGAGCGAAATCCGTAGACAAGATTTTTTTCAAAGAAAAAAGAAATTTGCATTTCCGAAAATATGGAGAGGGCGATCCGTAGACCAACTTATTTTTTTGGTGTGGCCTCATGATTAGAACTCACCACAGCCTGTTGCAGTTTCCCCATGATGTGTCCATAACAGTGATTGATCAAAATAAAGGGTATACATACCATTGTTCTGTGATATGAATACAAAGTAGTACATAATCTTGAAATTTCTCTATCATAAAAATTTTGAACATATTTTTACTTGTTGCACTGAAGAAAAATTTCCCAAGAGAAATATTATCATTATCATCCTCAAAATTATAGCCAGTTTCTCACTGCTGATTATATTAAGTATGCATAACTGTTTACAATCGTGGTAGTGGAGATGGTACAAAGGTCAGTATCATAGTAATCAAGATTGGCTTTGGTCCTCAGTTCTACATCTCTATGAACACCTAGTCCCTTCTGTATATAGGGAAACAACCTTCATATACAATCATATTTGAAAATGGAAGGCACTACGTATTGTTTGTTAGGGAGTGGTCATTATTTATCAACAGGGGGGGTGGTGGGTTTTCGCGGGGACGCACAAACATTTTTTACGCCCCCCTCGACGGCAGTCAAAATTTTTTGCGCCCCCCACGCCGGAGGCGCAGAGAGATTTCGCGCCCCTCTTTGATCTATAGTAGAGCGCGGGCTATTTTGCTAAAAATAGGGTGAATTTTTTTAGCCCCCCCCCCTCAAGAGGGGTCAAATTTTTTTTAGCCCCCCTTTGGGAGGGGTCTCAAAATTGTATGCCCCCCCTCAAACCTACCACACCCCCTGTTGATAAATAATGACCACTCCCTTAGATGGTTGGATTTAAAGGTAACAGTTGTGATTTGCTTGTACATAAAATGATTCAGATATGATGTGACATCATGTAATACAACCATAATTACATTCATATTTACACAAATCACATCTGTATTTATACATCATGTGGTTTTGCACCTCATGTTATAGGAAATAAGGAGTACATATGCCTTCCTAGGTCAAATATTACCTTTCATCCCCTATATCATATTTCCTATATGAGACATGAACCTCATTGCAAACAATAACTATCATAGACAATTTATAGAGTATTGATGATGAAATGAGAACATATTAAAAAAAGAATGGACTAACCCTTGAAATGTCTTTATTCCGATAGAGGTGAATACCGACATAGATGGAGATCCCATCTACCAGACTATCAATTCAGTGAAAACAACTCTTCCACTGCCAGATACTGCCAGATCTGGTATGTCAAGTGAACTAGAACAGAGTGACGGTGAGGCACCCCCTCTCCCACCTCGGCCTTCCTTTGAGACAATGACACGAGCTGAAAAGTGAGTCGTTTGAGTGTTGTGAAACCTCTTTTTGTTTGTGTGAGTAAAGGGTATCTTAAGTTGTATAATCAGGAATATTCTCATGATTTCTTAAGAAAAGGTGATTTGTACTAATGTTCAATCAGGCAAAAATTGAAAATTTATAATGTGGGAATTTGAAAACCAGAGAAAATGTGAAAACAACAACAACAAAAAATGAACTGAATTTTTCCTCACTTGATTAAATGTAGCCCAGACAGTGAACCGTAAGTGCTGCATGTTTAGTATGTCATATTAGTGAATTTACCATAGTGTTATTTTTAATGCTACTTACCATAGTCCAGGAAGATGTAGAGCATGGTCTCCAAGGTTGTAAAAGCATACGGCCAGTTGTGTGGCAAATTTTATTTCATGGATTGCCTTTAGTGCAGCAGTACTATTCTGCTTGGCATATATATGTTTTATAGCTTAAACAGCATTAGGATTATAGCATGTCTTCAGTTTTTACAAGGAGATTTTAAGCAATTAATTCAAAATGCTTACATTGCCTACACAAAATTCAGTTTCTAAAAAACACATAAATTGTTCCAAGAAAATTTACCATCTTTTTTTTTTTTATCTTTCTCACAGACTTGGAGAACAGAACAGATGGTATTTTTGTTCCATTTTTAAGTTTACATACTTCCTATTTAGTCCCAATCATTCTAAAGTTGCCTGATGACAATCCCCCCTTATATTTATATTTGCATACAAACATATTTAGTTACTGATTGGTATTGTTAAAAATGCAGCATGGGTTTTCACAATTAGTCATAAGTAGTAGATTAGGCTTTTGAATTAACCTTCAAACATTAATGGTAGTTTGGGCAGACCTCTTGCAAAGGAGTCAATTTAGATGTTGCAATATATATATTATACAGAATTGAATTTTGGAAAAAGTAATTCTACATTAACAGGTGTGTATAAAGTAAGGTGCATGTGTGTTCAAAGGCTATTTTGATCTGTGAATATAATCCTGAAGAGTTTTCATGCATGTAATACTTTATGACAGAAAATTTGGGGATAGAAATTACTCCTGTACTGCATGCTTTAAGGCATCAATGAAACTGACAAAAATAGTCCTGTGATTACAGGGAATTCAAAAGTACCTATTCAGCACTGCAACAACAAAAAATATATGAGCAGGACAACAAAAGCATTTTTACGTTCTTAATCTTTTTCCAAAAAGCATCCTCACACTTTGTGATGACATAGTCAATTTCTATGGAGACTGTATTATCAGGGTTAGCTTGTGACTAGCAACAGTCATTCGGTCAAGGTGGCTTATGCAGTGGAAAAGCAAAATTAATATGTTCCAATGCTTCTTGCTAGTTGGTGCTCCAGCCAAGTTTCTGTGCAGGTCTTTATGTTGAGACACCTGAAATACATATGAAAGTGCATGTGACTTGTTCTACCAGATTAATCAGAGAGCATGAAAAGAATACACAGGTTTTCCTGATATTGTTTGTGATCAATTAGTTGAGAATATATGATGGTTCGAAGGTAGAGCTGAAGAAGTTATTTTTTAACTCGGAAAGCTGAGTTTTAAGAGACAGGTAGGGGCTGGGGACAGGAAGGTGGTTGAGTTTACCCTCAAATTACATCAAAACCATCAAATATAAGATGAAAGGAAACCTGTCATGTGATAGTGCACATGTTCAAGATCATGGAGGTGTAATATTTACCTCTTATAAGATTCTAATCTTTGAAAAATTTAGGTTTGAAAAAAAATACGTCACCTGAAGTCCAACTTAGACGCTTGATGCACTAAATGCTTCTAGGGGGGTGACATTTTGGGTGACAGGTTTCCCTGCCCTTTTCAGCAGGATGGTTTTCTCATTGTTCATTATTTAGTAGGGGGGAACTGAGGTGTTTCCAGCTAAGGGGCAATGGGAGATGAATATGCCATATCATAGTGTTTTCTTCTTGGTTGGTTCCAATTTGAAAGTAGCAGTATATAACTCTGTATAATAGCATTATTCTGACACTCAATATGAAATGAATATAGTAAAAGATATGATTATTCTAAAAGATTTTCTGATACTTGGTCCACCTATGTTAAGTACATCCAGTATCCCCCCTACTAAAAAATATGAGCCAGCTGCAACTGCCTAGTTCACTCATAACTCACCAGGAGGCACCACATCTATAGAACAGTGCTGATGTCACCTACATCCTCTCGCCTACTGCAGATCATTATTTAGCAGGGGAGACTGAGGTGTTTTTCATGAACAGCCACATTTATAACACTCATGTAATTAAAGGGAAATGGGGTGGAGGGACAGACAAGATGCAAGAAGTATTTTTTAGAATCAACAAGGGACATGGGACTCCCCTGTCTAGGATAATAATCATATACCTATGATCAAACACTCCTTTCCGAGTTACCAGCGATAACAATCGCTTCAGCACTCATTAAGGATTAGGAATTATATTTCCTTGGTGAGGAAAATAGTACTGAGAAATATTCATTTCTTATGAGGTGGCAAAAGAATTCAAATTTCCAGTCCTTTTTCGTCCATTGAGAATACTGGTGTAGGTTATATACCCTGGTAATATGCATCCCAAATGTTTCAGTGAATGGAGACTAACTATTCCTATAAACAAAACAATGATGCTGGTGCTTGTATGTTTTCCTATAGTTCTATTTGAGAAAATTCATGACATGAATATAGAAATAGATATAAAGACCTTACAGTTAACATCTCATTTGGCACTTCTTTATTTAAACCAACAACCTTATCACATAGTTATGCATCATTGTTTCAGGGAGGCCTTTTTGTTTGAATACCAAAAGAAGCGAGATGAAAATCTGCAGGAACGACAGAACCGAAGAGACAGTTCAATCTCAGAAGCCGCATTACCAAAGAAAAGTGATAAGGGTTCTAAGATGTGCACTGTAATGTGAACACAGAGGATATAAACTGGGAAATATTATTGAATTATGAAGTTATTTATAATCTTAATTGTTTGAAGAAAAAGATATAAAAAGACAGGAATACCTTATGTATAGGTATTCTCCTAAGACAAAGAGAAAAAAGCTGATTCTACTTGCCATTTCACTCCATCTGTATTATGGAGAATAATGTTGTACACCCACAAAGAGACATACAATGAGCTGGAAGAACAGGATAATTGTCCTCAGGAAATATATACCACATTTATATACTAAGTGTGTTAAAGGTGGGCTCCCATGATGTATCTAGGGGACCTCATTACCAATTGCTGGGCTTCCCTAGCCCACTTAAAAGGGTCTATTTCTCCTCTTTCCTATACTCACGAATGTGTGTGGTGCACATATGCGTGGGCACTGACACATTCCTCTGTGAAATTGTGTAATGTCGTTCTCGCCATGAATATGACCTAAGCTGTCAAAATGGCGTTAAACATCTATTACTCACTCACGCCTTACCAATTGCCTTTATGAACTATGTGCTGATTGTGTATGAATTTTTAATCAAATCTTCTGTAAACTGCTGTAAAATTATGCTGAAATATGAACACCAAACTGAAGCGTATTGTTTAGATAATGTTATGATTTCACTCTATCACAATGTCAGGAAGGCAGTGTGGTGTAATCATGACTATGTTACCATGTACCGTAAATTCCTACAATCAAGCTGTGGCTTGCACATGAATCAGACCCGGGGGATGTTAGGGCATAATGATTAACTCTGACATATACTGCATGTTTTCCCAACCAACAGGGGTCCAGGGGGCCCCTCGGAGCCTACAGGTTTTTGGATTATGAATATCCAAAAATGAGTTAGGCAATTTGAAATATTTTTGATGTATTCACCAACTTGATATGCAGCTTATACGCAGATTCAGCTTAAACGCGGGATTTTTTTGTATTCAGAATATGTGTCATGGGATCAAAGCAGAGAGTATTGTGAAAGCAAAGTCATCTGGTATTGAAATGTGAAATTATTTTGTCAATATGTATTAGTTAGTATTGGACATATATATATATCATTTTATTACTAGTCAGTCATATATTTTGAGCTTTGGCAGCTTTAGTGTCTGTCGCAATTAGTTCCCCCTGCCTAGGTATTATTTATGTGTAAGTTGGTGTTTCTATTTTATATGTTTGTTTTCCTTTTTTCTGTTTTCTCATAGTTAACTTACTCATAGTGCATTTATTCACAAGGCTTCACTTCAATCAGTGTCAATTAAATCATTGGTGTTTTTGTACCATTCTCTATCATTGGAAACATTGTACCTAGTACTTTTTCTGATGAAGCTGTGATGTGATATTTCAAAACTTAATGTGAACCGGGTAGTCGTAATGTTTCTTTGAGAGCTACAATGTGTCATGACTGTGACGGTCTCTTCACAGAATACTGTACTTGCACATTTTTATATGGATATCAATAATGCATGTATATTTGTCTCCTGCTGAATAAAGCACCAGATATCTTAGTTTAGTAATTTGATAATAGTAATGGGCATAGAGGTACATGTGATATACTTTGGCACTTTACTAATGGGGATAAAAATAACATGTTTTGTAATGATTATCTTATAATGTGATATTTCTTTTTGCTGCTTAAATAGTCCAGTTATGTCAGGGGAAAATTACCTCATTTATGAACTCTATTGTAACTATGCAAAAAGAAAATATAAAATATAATAAAAATAAAATATAAAGAAAGTATAATCAGTGGTTTGTTTTCTCTGTCCATAATGTAATCTTGAATCTGAAGTGCTCAAGAAAAGTCAAATTTTTAATACATTTTTTTTTTACCATAGCCGTGATGCCACATTTGCTTAAAAGATTAATAATTTACTAAAGCTGATAACTATTGTGAGGGATATTGTAAAATATCATGTACCTACGGCTCTACTCATTCATCATGATGACTTATAGTATTGTGCAGCCCTTAAAGAGTTAAATCTGTAAGACCTGCATTCATTCATATACCAATGTTTACCACTATACATATGATAAAGGACTAAGTGTGTATCAGTGCATCATGCCATTTCTAAAGGGATAAGTGTGTATCAGTGCATCATGCCATCTCTAAAGGGTTAAGTATGTAACAGTGCATCATGCCATCCCTAAAGGGTTAAGTGTGTATAAGTGCATCGTGCCATCTCTAAAGGGATCAGTGTGTATCAATGCATCATGCCATCTCTCAAGAGTTAAGTGTGTAACAGTGCATCATGCCATCTCTAAAGGGTTAAGTGTGTATCACTGTATATGCCATCTCTAAAGAATTAAGTGGGCATCAATGCATCGTGCCATCTGTAAAGGGTTAAGTGTGTAACAGTGCATCATGCCATCTCTAAAGGGTTAAGTGTGTATCAGTGCATCATGCCATCTCTAAAGTGTTAAGTGTGTATCAGTGCATCATGCCATCTCTAAAGGGTTAAGTGTGTATCAGTGCATCATGCCATCTCTAAAGGGTTAAGTGGGTATCAGTGCATCATGCCATCTCTAAAGGGTTAAGTATGTAACAGTGCATCATGTCATCTCTAAAGGGTTAAGTGTGTATCAGTGCATCGTGCCATCTCTAAAGGGTTAAGTGTGTATCAGTGCATTATGCCATCTCTTAAGGGTTAAGTGTGTATCAGTGCATCGTGCCATCTCTAAAGGGTTAAGTGTGTATCAGTGCATCGTGCCATCTCTAAAGGGTTAAGTGTGTATCAGTGCATCATGCCATCCCTAAAGGGTTAAGTGTGTATAAGTGCATCATGCCATCTCTAAAGGGTTAGGTGTGTATCAGTGCATCATGCCATCTCTAAAGGGTTAAGTGTGTATCGGTGCATCGTGCCATCTCTAAAGGGTTAAGTGTGTATCAGTGCATTATGCCATCTCTTAAGGGTTAACTGTGTATCAGTGCATCGTGCCATCTCTAAAGGGTTAAGTGTGTATCAGTGCATCATGCCATCCCTAAAGGGTTAAGTGTGTATAAGTGCATCATGCCATCTCTAAAGGGTTAAGTGTGTATCAGTGCATCATGCCATCTCTAAAGGGTTAAGTGTGTATCACTGTATCTGCCATCTCTAAAGGGTTAAATGTGTATCAGTGCATCATTCCATCTCTAAAGGGTTAAGTGTGTATCAGTGCATCATGCCATCTCTAAAGGGTTAAGTGTGTATCAGTGCATCATGCCATCCCTAAAGGATTAATTGTGTAACAGTACATCATGCCATATCTAAAGGGTTAAGTGTGTCTCAGTGCATCATGCCATCTCTAAAGGGTTAAGTGTGTATCAGTGCATCATACCATCACTAAAGGGTTAAGTGTGTATCAATGCATCATGCCATCTCTAAAGGATTAAGTGGGCATCAGTGCATCATGCCATCTCTAAAGGGATAAGTGTGTATCACTGTATATGCCATCTCTAAAGGGGTTAATTGTGTATCAGTGCATCGTGGCATCTCTAGCTACTACTTCCACGGCGGTCGCTGTAAGAATGATAGAGAGGCGTAGGAAGCAAATCTTCATTGGAGGGGCCCAGTGGGGGCCCTACCACAACCGCCCTGAATTGTCGGCTTAAGCGTGATGACACCTATACATACATAGACAGGATTTTACAGAATAGTAATTTTGGGGAATTTTAGACATGATTTGAGGCTCAGGCCCCCATTTTCACTATTCCATTACCATATTAATATTATTTGAGATGCAAAATTTTAGCTGCTTATCCAATCTATTATGAATTCTTGGCAAATTTTGGGAGGCCCAGACATACTCAGGCCCCCCTTCCTTTGTAATTGGGGGGCCCGCCCCCCCCTTTTCCTGCGCCCCTGTTATAACATGCAAGCAAGGTCCTAATAAGCATAGCTACCCCTATGGCTTAATGTCACAGCTCTTAGGAATAATTAATATTAGACAAATTAGGTTTAATGTAAGACTGTTAACTAACCATTAATAGGATTAGCAGTCTGCTATTGTTAATAGCAGTTCTACATTCATGTATCATGATGACAATAATCAGTGTGTGATTCTGTTCTTGAAGGGTTAATAGCAGTTCTACATTCATGTATCATGATGACAATAACCAGAGTGTGTACATGATCCTGTTCTTAAAGGGTTAATAATAGTGCTGCAATCGTGCATCATGATGACAATAATCCCTGGGGATGATGTCCCTATCCCTAGTACTATAATGATAATAGAATGGAGGGGATGAAGCCTAGCTCCTACCTCTACGGCAGCTGCTGTAGGAATGGTAACATGCAAGCAAGGTCCATACTGTAGCTACCCCTAACACTAAATGTCATAGCTCTTAGGAATGATTCATATTAAACAAGTTATGTTTTATATTAGACTTGTCAACCACCCATTAAGAGGATTAACAGTCTACTACTACACTAAGATGTCAGGGACTTAGACCATTGTTAAAAACATGAATATTACAAGGGTTAAAGACCTATGCAAGTCAGAAAATGGGCTAGAATTGTGGCTACCTGCCTATATTGATGTAATGATGCCACGATGGCCTAAAGTCATGTGGCAATAAAATGTGAATCAACTCAAATACAGGATATACATGTACAACTTTTATTTGACATCAACATTTCTGCGCTTTTATTCAAAAGTACAGTGACCTACATAACGTTTATACAAGTGAAAAACAAGTTAATACTGAAATAAAATATCTAAGTATTTGAGGTGAATTTCACATAAGTAAAAGATTATACCTATTATTTCAATTCCCTCCTTCACAATAAATTAATGCCATTCATACATACCTCCTCATACCTAATCTTTTTTTTTTTTCATTATGTACATCATACACGTGCAATATCATTTTATAGATCTTGGGCATTCCAACGGCAACTTATTTGGATGGACAAAGTGAATATTACCACGGTATCACTTAATCATAAATTTTCTTCATATGAAAATACATTGGGTTTCTATCTCTTAAAAAAAGGGCCTTCATATACAAGGAAAATTTCTGTTATTCAGAAATCTCGAAAAACAGCAAATCCTGATAAAACCTTAAGACTTACATCCCTGTGGACTGTTTCCACATTACTGACTTCTAGCCATGAATTTGAATTAACCGTTTTCAACATTACCCTCACCCTGGACACTGTGAAAACTAAGAGAGGTGGCGTTTTACTACTCAAATATATTCACCCTATTCAAATTTGTGAAATATCTTTTCTTTTGTCTAAACAATACTCCAAAAAGCTAGATGGGGATGGGGATCATTTCGTGTGCAGGACTAAAGGAGAAAACCTGTATAAAGATCCTGATAACTCTCCAAACAGGTCTCACTGGTTGTATGTATGTACAGAATTGCCTATAAAAATACATTTACACAACATTGTATGTTTACACAGTTAATATACTCTTTACCCTCCCTTTTTCATTTCTAAAACGATCAAATACTTCAAACTAGGGTCAAAAAGTGCAGATATACAGTAGTAACTACCGGGTATCTCAATCTTTTGATTTTGTTAGTGATATTAAAGCTTAAAAGATTATCAATTATAAATAATTTTGTTAGTCTTATACCTTTACAATGTATCAATTCTAACCCATTAGTAGAACTTTTCTGGTGGCTTTAAAATGTTATATTCCTATCAAATGCGATTCTAGTCTTTGTTCATTCCAATACAATGTACCTTCTTTCAAATTGTTGAACAATTCTGATGAAATGGGATCTGAATTCACTTTGTTTTAAAAGTTATTGGCGAAACTGGTCAGAGGTTGAGTTCATCCCGGACGCACTACGTCTCTCCATGCTATCGCAAGGTGTCCTGTTTATAGGTATGCCTGGCCATGAGGCCTGCCTTTTTGGAAAATTATGTATGCAGGTAGCCAGCTTGGCATGTCAGAGGGACACGAGATTCCAAGATTGGAACTGATGGATTTTGCGTGTTAAGCTGAACTGCACTAATGTTTCGTAAACACAGCATTTGCCACACCCACAGTCCAGTTTGTCTTTATATGCTGACCTGCGAGGCCCAGTATGCACGGCCATAACAGTTGAGTGCCCATCCCGTGTGACAGTTGCCTATGTGATACTTCGGTATTGTTGACATTGCGGGAAACCAGCTGCAGTGCGAGATCAGAACACTAAGTCACCTCAGAAGCAGTCAGATTCTGACAGATAGTTATACACCCGCAGCTATCTGTTTATTCACCTTCTCCATGAGAAGGCGGTCTAACGTCTTTTGTCTCAGGTGTACAAGGCTGTAGGTACCTAATCCTATCACTGCTGTCACAGTCTCAAATACCCAGAAGTTACGCTCCTCGATCCACCGCATCTTTGGACAACTGAAATGCAAGTTTTTTTTTATGCAATTATATATTTGGTACAGGAGGATATTGATAATAAAGGGGTCATCACTAAAAAATAATGGTATACTGTACTGTATGATGCAATAAACATTGCAACCTTAGATATTTGCTTGCCCTTTTTCTAGTTATCATCACAGTAATTTCACGGTGGAATATACATCATACTTTTATTTCATATTATGATATATTCAGTGAATAAATTTTAGTTGATATTTGTGTGATCACATTACAATTGCATGTTAACTCAAGGGTTGTTTTCAGGATTTGAAGGGCAAAAGTGCTGAGCCTATAGCGCTTTATTGGGACCGGACTTGTTCCCGGGAGCACCATGTGCAGGCTGACATCAGCAATAGCCGGCTCTGGTCTCGCATTACCGCTGGTTTCAGGAAATTCTTGCTTTCTTTGTGCCTGGTCTCTACTTATTCTCGTGAGAAATTCCGAGATTAGAACTATAATGGCTGCGCGCACATAATAAACAAGAAACCTTGCTATAGGATTGATGTATTCCCGGAGGGTTGGCATAATGCACCAATAAAGTGCGGACTCGCGTCATGCCAAGTAGCATGATGCATTCCTGCGTTAGCGCCCCTTTGATAAAGGTTTGACCTTTGCTATACGTACCTCCTGTAAGTTTCTACTTCTGCACCAGAACACTTTATTAACTGTAGATACCCCGACACACGGCATTTAGGCTGCACTTTCTGTAACATCATGTGCATTTTTATGTTATTGTAAGGTGCAAACACTCCTGGTTTAACGACTATTTTATATCTAAAAAATTGTTTTGTTTTTATCTTTTTTTTTTCAAATTTTCAAGAGGAATCAGGATGTAGATTGTCACTTCTCATACACCACTGGTACACGTAGAGTCTACATACACCAAATGTCTCATATATAAGCCAATTTCTAGTATACCCTTTAACAAAGCTACCGTAATCTCCCGCGTAGAAGATGCGTTGTGCGTATAGGACGCACCCCAAACTCAGCACATGCATTTTCGCGTATAAGACGCACATTTTAATGCTGATATTTGTAAATTCAATACATTTCTATAGTAAAATTACCCCTCGTATAAGACGCACCCCCAATTTCAATACATCCTATAAGACTCCCCAGCATTTTGTTTGGCGTAGAGGACGCGTCTTATACGCGGGAGATTACGGTACCGGTATTTTCAAGTTGTGGCTTAGCTGTGAGGTTTTAGAGCATAAAGCTGCTTAGTATAATTTACCTTTTCCAGACTTGTACAGGCCCGGCACTCCTGTAGTACGGTTAGCTCCTGTCCAGCTCCACACAGCTGTGATTCATTATCTGAGAACATGGGTCAATAGCACATGTGTTTTGGATCATATCACTCAACTAGGGGACAGAGGAGGGAGGGGGTCTAGATTGTAGCCTATTTAAGTTGACAATTTCCTATCGTTCTTGACTGGGGCCCCTAGGATTTTAAGTGTCCCTGCAATCTAGCAACATTCCCTGCGTTACAATGATCATTCGTTTTGTCACAAAGAGTAAAACAATAACACTTAAAACATATTAGCAATAAATCATCAGGAGAGACTTTTAATTTTAGTGGTGTTTTTTTATTTATTTTTACTTTATTTCCTTATACCTTTGTAAAGGTTACAAAAACCTTCTTAGCCATGTTAATATATGTGTTCTGTAATTGTTAATTGTCTACCTGGATGTGCGTCTTTCATGTCGTGATCCATAGACATGTTGTTTTCCACCACAAGGACAATAACCGAAACGCTGAAACATACGAATAAGTATGATTAATGTACATGTAAGTTATGATCTATGAATGTCCAGTCCTTGTATGGAGGTATGCATGTGAAAATTCCCTTCATTCACTGCAGAATTCTTAGGGTGCATTACATAGCAATTTGACCCCACAGTGCAAGCTGTTATCAGTGATTATCTTGTAAGGTACCAGATCAAGCAATGGCATCTCCAATGGATGACCTTGACCCTTGGTAAAAGGTCCAATTACCGACCATATGCCATACTCACGGAGTTCTTTCTCCTTTGACATTTGTGTCCACACCCTGCTTCCATATCATTACAGAGGCATAGTCCGGCATATATGTACATTGTATATACTCTTCCTAAATTCAGGATGTGGCTTATAGGGGTTTTAACACTACAGAATAAAACTCAACTAGTCACAGGTATGGGTTATAATTTTTCCACCTGTTTTATAAGTTACCGTATACTCACAAAATTAAAGCCAGTATGGCTATTCCCATTCGCTTCTTTGTGCAAAACTCAATCATGGTTGTAATGTTCCGCTCTCAGCGATGATCCAGTTCAATCACAAGTAATTAAAAGATGATGCTTCTCTGATATTCCTCTCAATCCATCATTTCTGGAAGGGAAATGTCCTATTGTTAGTAAATAATGTCCGAAGAGTTTTCGTATTGACTTGTATATAAGGGAGTGATCAATTTTTAACAACGGGGGAGGGGGGGTGGGGGGGGATTGGGGGGCTGGTAGGTTTGTGGACGTGCGCAAAAAAATTTCAGGGGCTGAAACACCCCCTTTTAACCTATAGTAACGTGCAGGCTTTTTCGCTGAAAACAGGTGAAACTCTTTTGACCCCCCTGGTCAAGGGGTTGAAAAAATTCTAACCCCCCCCCCCTCCCTGTTGTTAAAAAATTATCACTCTCTAACATAACGAGCGACACTGCCGACAGGCTTTGCAAGTATCCAATAAATCTGACATGTTTATCTTGAGCTTAGATATCACTACCGGTACCTCAATGGCCTCCATTGTCAACATGCTGGGGGTGCTACCTGGTGTTCACCTCCTTTTGAAACATAGAGTAGTGTAGTCTCAGACATCAGCAGTGCCAGTGTGTGAGTCATAGATCACCATCACTGCATCAGCCTTTCACAGGATCTCTTACAAACCTAGTTGGAACTTTGGTTGTGTTGTTATTTATAGTTTTACTATAAACCACAAAAAAAGTAAGTACTTCTGTGAGAACTGGGCACTCTGCCAATCTGGCAGAGTAGATTCTCCCTGTCAGATAGCGATTCCCGTGAGCTACGCTGGGCCCTGCTCCTACCCACCAGTGTGTGAGCAGAGCAGCAGTAGCACAGGCGAGTGGGGGCATCTTCACCATTGCCGCCTATGGCGAGATTCTTTAAATGTTTGATTTCTTCAAAAATACCATAGATAGGGCTTTGGTGTCTACATATGTTAGAGAATATATGTTGAAGTTGAACATATGTTAAGCTAAAGAAATTTTGATGAGAATTTAGCTTGCTATAGCCTGTTGAATTTGGGGCAGGTGGCCAGTGTATGTACCTCTCTATGCTCCATAGAGGGGAGCACACAGCGCCGAGAGCTTTGTTTGCAACAATATCCTGGCATTTCATTGTGTATTGAAGGTGGTGCCCTCTGTAAACAGTAGCCATTACCGACAGGGAGAATAGACTACCAACAGACACCTTTGGATCCTGCCTGTAAGCAGGCAGATATTTCGGCCTAGGTTTTATCTGCTCCCGAGGTGTCCCTGCTTCCGAGGTGTCCAGTGTTCGATCCTGTGAAAGGCTGATGCAGTGATGGTGATCTATGACTCACACACTGCCACTGGCACTGCTGATGTCTGAGTCAGACAGAGGCAGAGTGTGACTGAGTGTCAGCTTTGGTGACGTTGGCCGGGCTGACACAAGCCTAAGGCTAAACAGAGACTCGAGTCGAGTTTTCATGTCAGTCAACTTACCTCCACCTTTAAACCTAATAAATCTAGAATACACATCTTCTAACAAGCAGAATCAACCTACCTAGTGGTGAGATTTCTCGTAAATGTCATAGAAACATGACCAAAAACAAGGTGAAACGTACAATTTTCGTGTCTTGTTTCCCGGAAGCGGAAGCATTGATCGTCGCGCCCCCTTCGGTCGGTGCCCCGAATCACTATTTGACCTACTTTAGCGCCATCTGACGGGGTGGTAAAGATAGCCGAAGTCGGCTCGTAAAACTTATCATGTTTGACAGCGGAAAATCACCTCTTGGCGGCTAAGCAAAGCAATAAGACCGATTCCAACCGAAAGAACTGATCTTCAACTTTTATACGTATGTATTTTCAGCCTCGATTTACAAAGTAAACCCAGTAAATACACGTTCTTTGTTCGCTCGCTGCCGGTGCCATTCTTGGATCTCCGCCATTTTGTTTGCATCATATAATATGTGTAAACCCTAAGATTTATGCTTTACATTTTTTTTCTGATCACTCGAACATTCTTACACTTTGTTCACCCTGGTTGTGTGGCAAATTAATCCATGTGTACATAAGAAGTAGACTTGTGATAGATTGCACGAAGAGCGTCAGTTTATGGATGTGTATTCGCTAAAAATATTTCTTTTGATGTCTGGGTGTCTGGATTGGAGTAGGCCGCCCTCGCTGCTCCTGCCCCCGGCGGCTGCCCGACCAAAGGCCGCCTGGGCCCTGGGGCTCGGGGCTCAGGGCCTGCAGTCTGGGGTCTGCCGTCTGGTCTGCTGACCTAGTCAGGCTAGTGCCAGTACAACTGAGTATTGTGTGCAATGGACTAGTCAGTCAAATGCCTAAGCTTTAATAGTAAGCGAAGCCACACACTTTATTACACTACTAGCCTGGCCAGGATTTGACATCCTCGGGGCGATGGTCCATCAAATTGATTTTAAAAGAAAAAATTGAAGTGGATTGAGGGCGCCAAACACAATTCTACAATTATTTACATCTCATGTAATATAGTAAGGGTTGATTCATTTATTGCCAGCTGTGGGGGTGGGGGGGGGGGGTTGATGGATTTTTGCGGACCGGCAGATTTTCTTCTCCTCCCCCCACCAATATAAAAGTTATCCCAACCCCTCCTACTACATGTACTATAAGAGAGACCACCAAGGAGCTTTTTTTTTCAAAATGCCCCCCCCCCCTAAATCTAACAAGTCTCCCCCCGCACTGGCAATTAAGGACTCGGCCCTGAATTCAGAAATTTTGTGTATTATGTTGGAGGGGGAGGGCTAGAGATAGCTATGAGTTTACATATCTATCACCAAATAACGCACATTCTTCCGCGTTTCTTTTAGGCAGCATCAAAGAGGAGATATCCTGGTGACACTCAGTCAAGATGAAGCCTGACCAGGAGCGGGTCAAGAACTTGTTACTGGACACGGTCACTCTACTCTGCAAGAACTCACTGCAGTACGAAAACAAGCTGCGTGTCGAGGGCCTCCTTGGCATCTCAGTCGACGAAAGTGATGTTTTCTTTCTTCACATTAGCGAATACTTCCAGAACAATGCTGCAGTAGAATTGAACAATGCCAGCGACGTTACACATGAGTCGACGAGGGAATCGACTCATGACGAACAGTCGCTGCATCGAGAGCGAAGAGACTCTCACCCTGTTAAGGACGAGATCCATGACATTGAGTCAGAAACAGATGATATTATTATTACCTCTTCCACATTAGCATCCCCACACACAGTTGCTCAACCCGCTACGGTTGTAGCGGGTCAGAGAAGGACTCCTCATAAACGGCCTCACAGCCCCTCATCAGGTTTTAGAGACTCACCTCAACAACAACAGCAACAAAATAGTAATAATCACCATCAATCACAAAACCAACACCATCTATCCTCGCCCACCCCCACCACACACAACTTGAACAATAGCCAATTGGGCTCAGTAGATGGAGATTATGGGTATGCAGAGTGCGGAGATGGGACAAGTTTCGATCAGTTACAAGGGCAGGGTTTGATTAAGCAGGAGGCAGGGTGGGACCAAGAACCGGCAGCAAAGAGACATGTGAGCGACCCCAGTCCATGGCCAAACCTAGCAGGTCTAGGAGACTTGGCGGCCCAGGCGGCACAAGCAGCACAAGAAACAGAGGATGGAGGTGGGAGCTATTCACAACCGGGTTGTTCAACGTGGCCGTCCAGTAGTCAAATCCTGGCCAATTCGGGCATCCAAGACTCGGTGGGTACCAATTTTATAATAGTAGACATTATTCTGATCAGTCCATTATCTGTCAGCGTCTCTCAAAGCTGGATTTTTTTTGGTGATCACTCTAAATTATATACATAGTATTGTAAATCCACAGACAAAGTCCATATTGTGAATTAATAATAATAATAAAAAAAAAAGTATGACAGATTTCTGAAAATTTTGTACAACGATTTAATACCTGTGTAATAGAAAATTCTTTTGTGGCCATGAACTCAATGATAAAGACTTCCTGATTACCCACCAAATATTGACTAACAGATTGTGGACATGATTCAGTCTGTGTACGGTAGCTATCGTTGGTCTTATCTTGTGAAATTGTAGATTGAATAGTTAAATACAGAATTTCCTTGCAATTAAAATTCCATGAAGCTAAATATAATTTTACATTTTTTGTGTACATCTGTAGATTTTCATTTACCTGTAAGTGATATGAGGAAAATGTCAATTTTTGGTGTGTATTAATTCATACAACTTATGCTTTTTATTTCTTAGACTACAATTACTATTTAAAGTTTTAAGGATTGCCACTAAGAAGTTCATGTTCATAAGTTATGTGTCACCAGTTTTTTCATATCTTTTTTTTTTTTCCAAATCGAGTTGTATTTAGTTTTTTGATACAGCAGGTAACATTCCATGATTTAAATATGAAGTGAATTAAAATCTATAATTTAAAGAGGTGTGATGGAATTCAGTGTTTGATATACGGTATATGGTATAAGTATAGCTGAGCTCAAGCTTTTGACAAGTGGGGTGCCGGTTCAGAGTAACTGTACTGCTCATGAAATCTGTTGTGCCAAATTTCACCGATATCTGCACTGAAATCCAACACGGCAGTTATTTAGATAGGAAAAGTGCTTATACTCTTGCTGTGGAGTTTTTTATTTTTATTTTGCTCAACTGGAAATCTTAGATGTACGCCAGCATTTCGATGCTATCCCTTTTAAGTGTATTCAATGAATATATATTGCTTCCTGTACTGTTTACATGGAGATATTCGCCAAATTGCTATTCCTAATTAATTGTACATGTATACATATATAAGTGTACATTTAAACTCATATGGCGCATGTTGAATCTATGTCATAGAAAAGTTGTTCAGTGGGGTACTTGGACAAAGAAAGGTGTAGAGGTTGTGCTCTATTGTATTGCCCCTTGCCCTTTGCTTTCTTGCTTGCAGCGTCCTTCAAAAAGACACCAAAGCATATTTATGTCTGACAATACACATCTTCAGCGGTTGTGTATATTCTAGTCTAATGTCGTTAATAACATACCGTAAATTCTCTCGTATAAGGCGCGGCTTATACCAGAATCCAAATGAAATTGAGGCTTATATGAGGTTCCCAAAGCCAGAGCGTGGCTTATACGAGGGTATTTGAAACCATAGAATAGTACTAAACTACCAATTTTCAAGCCTAAATTGCAGCTTATAGCTCTCTCCTCAAGTCAGGGTGCGGCTTATACGAGGGGTGTGGCTTATACGGGAGAATTTACGGTAGTATTGAGAGACAAGCTTTAACCCTTTAAGGGCGGCTAAAGGGCCGGTCAGACTGGTCGTAGGAAGATTAGAGCTCCGACCCGATTTTTCGGCCGGAAAATCGGGGATAAAATCGTGTAGTGTGGCATAGTTCTACGACCCCCAAAATCGGCCAAAATCGTGGAAGTTTGGTAAGCACAACTTTGAAAATCATGGAAAAATCGCGTCGTAGTTTTGGATTTCCTGTCGTAGTCGTAGATATTCTATGACCAGTCTGACCGGCCCTTAATGCATAAATGCATCATGACGACTCCACTGGGTTAATGCGCTCCCAGAAAGTAGGCATGATGCACCAATGAAGTGCCAGGGCATCAAATTGGTATATCATGATGATCAGTGGTCATGATGCACTCCTGTATCAGTGGCCTTTAGACAGTTTAAAGCGGAGCTAGCAAGTCACGTGACCACCCTTTGACCTTGACCAATCAGACCGTCGCAAATTTTTAGCAGGTACCCACGAATTTGTGAGCGATCTTTGAAGTGGTACCCATTTTGAAATTGTCCGTGCTAGCCCTCCTTTAACACTTTCACCCCATGTATACATGTACCGGTACATACGTTGGATGATCGTTTGGTTCCGGGCCATGTTTTCCCAGGGTATACGGATATATGTAATTTATCTTGACGGTTTTCTCTGACTGCCATTGAGGTAGTTTCTATTTCTGACACCTCCGTCTGGGCTATGTATATAAATAAGACAGGAGCTTCCTGAAGTAAGGGAATTCCCCAGTGTCAGAATAGGCTTTGTATTATACCCCAGTATGATTGAATAGTTTAAAACGAACTGATCTATAGCAGAGACTCAATGACGAATTATAGTTAGCCTTTGTGTGCGCCCATGAAGATGGCTTCATCTTTTATATGCAGTAAGAAATATCTTAGTAATATGTAGTCAGGAGAGCATTGAACAGTTAATAGATAAAAAGAGGATTTGCCAGTATTCTCCCCACATACTTTGACATTATGGTTAATAACTGCGTGTATCCAAACACTGAATATATATACCTGTCCTAAAAGAAGGAAAAGACAACTTACTGAATTAATTCTAAATGAATCATGGATTCATGGATGGAGGTCTTCAGAGTTTCCCAGATTTCCCTATCCATAAATGCCCGCATCTAAACTGCTGCCAGAGTCCTCCTCGGCCTTATTATAGAATGTACCTAAAGTCAGGCTGTCACTTATATGCTGGCAAAGCTTGTATGCAGGAATTTCCGAGGGGAATTTACTATATTCTTTGCTGTACAAAATCTGTGTTTCAAATGGAGCATTAGAGGGATTCTTGTATTCAGTCGCTCTAACCCCAGTAAATTGGAGTGTGTAAAGCACCCAAGGGACTCCCTCCACCTACTGCCATATGCCGGCCAAGTACTCAGCGCCCCTTGTTGCCTTGTTGCAGGCGGAGGGAGCCAAGAAGAAGGCCAAGAAGCCTCGAGCTGAGCGGGTACGGCGCAGAGCGAGCAGTATAGGGGGGAGCGGAATGATGCCACCCAACTATCCTATTCACCACGTCAACCTGACCGATTACACCCCCAACGCCACACCACAGATAGAAATATCCCCACTGGCAGTCGCTCCACCACCTGCAGTCCTGAAAACCAGCGCCCCAAAGAGAATCTACCACCAGCGACATTCGTGTTCGCTGTGCGGCTTCTTGTTCCGAACTCCGTCCATGTTAAGACGACATATGTTGACGCATACCGGGGCAAAACCATTCCGCTGCCGGCTCTGCGGGGTCGTGTTCTCACAGAAGGGGACATTGAACCGTCACCTTAAGATTCAACATGGTGAGAAATGGGACAAGCCTCAAGAGTAAGGCAGAAAAACTGGTTAAAAACATACTTTAACAGGACTGACACATGGACTATGCACATGAACTGCCTAACCTCTGATATGCATTTCTACATGTATAAGAAAGAAGTGAGTCAGTCCCATGGCTGAGACAGTCCGCGAGATGCTCCTGCGGACCTGCGCATAAACATTAATAAACTAACCAATCAATTTGTACTGAGGCAAACGCCCCTAAGTAAATGAGTCTTGAGATTAATTTAGATATATGACTGATAATTATACTTTGTTATGATGTCTGTTTATAATGGGTACGTGCAATAGTGGCTTTGGTACCACCAACACTCTAGCAGAAAGCTTCATGCTAGTATTAATACTGGGACTCGCACTCCCAAATATATCCTGTATATCACTATAGAAAAGAAGGAGAGCTCTGAAACTATTCACTTTGCCATTAAGTAATTGACAATATGGGATAAGAGTTACACAGTACAATGTACTTGAAACGGGCTTCCCTAGCCCACTTAAAAGGGTCTATATCTCCTCTTTCCTATCCTCTCAGAATGTGTGTGGTGCACATATGCGCGGGCACTGACACATTCCTTTGTTAAATTATCAACCTGTGAAGCACGGGATAGCCACTTAGTGCCGCTAAAGTGCTGTAAAACACAAATCAATCAATCATGTACTTGAAAATGAAGTTTCCTCAGCCCATCCACCATAGGCCGAAATAGTGCCATCTCATGATCTGAGGACCTCACTGAGATTAATTTCCTGAGTTTATTTAGATGCACTTTTTAATCTGGGGGTTTCAAGCCTCTTTTGCTAATGCACTAGCTGCCCTGTAAATATTCGATAGCTTCTCATTAAAGGAAAGTTTACAACGATTATCTGATAGTGTTGTGTGCTATGCCTACCAATGCCAATAATTGTATCGGTACCAGTGATATCGGGGAAGAAAGTGTGTTGACCTAATTACTAATACATAGTGATAGATAGCGCATCTGCTTTGGATGGGCACTACGGAAAGGATGTATGTCCTGGTAAATTTGTCGGTTTGGTTTTTAATTTCCCCTTTATTCTGCCCTTGCATAACCCTATCTACATTCTATCGGATGGGTCCTGTACCCCAGGATGACTTAGTGTGTTTCCCATGTATCGGGTGATCATCTAAGGGAGTTTAAGATATGTATGTGTACGGCTACCGCAACGTGTAACATCATAGGTCACATGGGGGGTATTCCCATCCACAAGTATACAACTTCTAGGCTTGAAGTTTTGGACTTGTAGAGGCCTATCTACAAGTACTTGTAGGGAAACTGTAATTATGTATCACTTATATGTATCCATAAGAGAAGGGAATAAAATCACATGATTGTCAGGTATATATGTAGCATTGGGAGGTGTTAATTGGTGCTGGGATGAGTATATCCCACTTTAATTAGTCAATCAATCCACCCTAACATGCACTGAGTGCAATCCTAGTACCTCAGCACAGACAAGCCCCAAATGGAGAGGTCTTACTTAACCACATTACCTGTACCTGTACTGGAACCTGTCCTTCTAGCCCTTGCCGTACCCGTACAGGTACACGATCCTAAATCTTAAACTCTCTATTAAGTGGATCTCAGTTCTCAATTGACTACCAGAGGAAAGGAAAGTGATAATTTAAGTTGCAGCAAAATATCATATACGAAGGCAGATCCCATTAAATTGGTTAGGCCTAAAAAAAATTGTGTTCAGGTAATGCTACCTACCGTAATCTCCCGCGTATAAGGCACAGCCTGTGTATAAGGCACACCTAGAGTTTTGGAAAATTCTCAAAAAAATGTAAAATTCATAACTTTGGTTCTACTGAATGAATGTTCAAAATTCAAAAACCTATGGGTAGCTTGGGCCACCTTGGGCCCTCCTGGGCCCCATTTTGTCCCATTATGACCAAGGGGGCATGTAAGATATCAAAAGAAAGGTCTTGGTGTCCCCCTTGTGGATCCAATGATAACTTAACCCCCACCCCTTATAAGATGCGCCTTATACACGGGAGATTACGGTACCCTAATTTTTTGGTCCTACCCTAACTTTTTTGGGGGCATTTTTGGGTAAAATCTGATATTTTGGCACTTATCAAGACATTAAAGTTTTTTCACGATCTTGTACATCAAATTCGCATCGTGTAGGCACAAAAATTTATAGCCGGCCTAAAAAAATTCTAAAAAAAAACAAACCCTACCTACCTACTTTAATTTTTTTCGACCCCGTTACCTGAACACAACAAAAAAAAATGTTTAAGCCTTACAAACCTGTTGATGCTATGAAGTGCTGGCAAACCTGATGTATGAATGAAGCCTAGGCAAAATCAAATGAACTAATCTAGTGAAGCTTATAGATATTAAACGGGTCTCATGAAGCAATAACCATCGTCCTTTTAGTGGGGTTTAACTTTGATTTCTCGATGCTCTACATTCTTTGACTTTGAACAGCCCAATATATAACTCGAGTGCCCATGAGTCTGTGCACCGACCACCACCACTACCTCCACCGGCGTCCACCACTCACACACATAGTCTGATCCGCTGCTTGCTGCTCTTCCAGATCTTCCCCTGGGGGCGCGCAGTGTCGTCATCGTCATCCGTCCAATCAGGTCAAACTCCAGGCAGCTCGGGATCGCTCAACAGTGCCTCAACAGTGTCGCTCGGTGGAGGTGTGGTCGGAGGGAGTGGGGGTGTGGGCTTCACCATACATCGCCATGTCTGCTCCGAATGTCAGTCAGTGTTTACAAATGCTGCTGCTTTGGAGAAGCACTCGGCACTTCGACATCGCGGGGAGAAACCCTGGGTATGCTCGGTATGTGCTGCGGCCTTCGCCCGAAAGGACTATCTCGAGAGTCATTTCAGAATACACACTGGTGAAAAACCATTCCAGTGCCAGCTCTGTCCTGCCGCATTCAGACAGAAAGGGAAGCTCAACAAGCACATGACCTCTGTACACCGACAGGACAATTCTCTGAATAAACTTGGCAAGTTTGAGTGTGCTGTGGTGGCTGCTGCAGCAGCAGAGGCGGCAGGGTTAAGCCCGGCGGGTGGAAGAGGAAGTGGGGTTGGAATGGGCACACCACCTGTAGTTGCAGGTGGAAGAGGGACGATACGGACGGATATCAGCCCCAAAGCCGGCATACCCTCCTCAGATACAGAAAACAGTGACGGCCAGGGTGGAGAAGAAGACGAAGAAGGTTGGGATGAGACAGAGCCTGGACAGGGTGATGACGACAAGTTGGAATGAATGGGGAAATGAATAGGGATGGGGTACGAAGAATATGAATGCGTTACGCACTAAAATGAAGACACACAGAGAGACAAATGATGATTGAGTGAGAACAATATCCGTTGACATACGCAGGGAGACTTAAGACTGCAGGAGATTGAACGAGACCGAACGAGAAGCTGAGCAAATCTAATTGCGAACCAGAAAATAATGACAAGACTTCATTAGACATGTTTAACAGAGTGACTTGACCTGGGATAGTAAGAAATTAATGTGAACTAATAGTGACATGAGAAATCAGTGTAAATCAATATAGCATATGGAATCTGGCTAGATCCTTAAGTTATCCTCATGGGTGATTAGACTTTGAGAAAAAATTGAATCTATAGCCTAGTCCAGTATAATAATGACAGATGTATAGAATACATAAAATTGCTCTCCAAGCATTAATCTGTAGGGGTTATTTGTGATTAATACACTGTGCTCCTTTGGTCGGCATGATGCATGAATCCAGCCCTGGTGAGTAACTCACCAGGGCTGGATTCATGCATCATGCCGACCCTGCGGGGTTGAACCCATGTCCAAAGGATCAGAATGATATACCAATGCAGTGCTGATGATTCGATCAAAATGACGTGACCCTTAAAGGGTTAAAGGAAACTGCCAAATAATTGTTGTGAATAGACAATTTGTACATAGACCATTATTTTCTTCACAAAGTGGTAAATGATAGTGCAGTTTTTAACAGAGGGTAAATTTAGTCTATTGGTGCATAGCACTACAAATCATAGAATGTACATGTATATTTATCAATTTTACTTTATACTTAGCTTTTAAAATTGCGAGGTGACCATTATACATATATTATAGTTCATTTTTCCTGATCGTTGCAATTATATTGGCGGTGGGCGATTTTTCTTTTTTTTTTTTTGCGACAGCATCTGTGAGTTATATCCAACTAGTAGAAATTAAAGTGGGTTTTTAATTTGTTTTCTTCTCTCGATTCGCGGACTTGGATGATACCAGAAAGTGATTTTACAAATCGGATATCGATTAGCATTATCAGATTAGAGAGATTCCTTCATAGGACCTTTCCTACCGGGGCATAGTTTAGATTGATTTTCTGCAGGGTTCCTTTAAATTTAAAACCAAATTCATGGAACTTTTAAATCATCTGTATGAAATTCTGTATGTAATTCAAACATATATATATATACACCGTAATCTCCCGAGTAGAAGACGCAGGCCACATATAAGACGCACCCCCAACTCAGAGAGGTCTGGTTCACGTACAAAACGCACCTACTACTTCTGAATAGGTTTTGGGAAAAACCGTCGTATAAGACGCACCCCAAACTTCAGGGGTAGGGTTCGTGTAGAAGGTGAGAGTTTAGAATGCTGGTCATATCATTTTTAGATTGCCACAAATGAGGTGTAAGCAGATGTAGAACTTAATTCCAACAATGTTGGATCATTTTTGAGCATCCGTCAATATTGTATCATGTTAATGATTGAACATGAATCATCACATTATTCTTAACATGAATATTGTTTTTTTTTAGTTATCTAAGTCCACCTAGGCAGCAAATTAGATAGGATTTGCGTAGAGGCTCCATCTGGGGAAATAAATATATCTATTCATAGTTTCAATACCGTATTCGTTCTAATAGGTGCTAAAAACCTTATAAGGAAAAATAATTCTAATAAGCGCACCCCAAGAGCCTAAAATCGTTGTTTTTGCCCTAAAAATCTTTATTTTTACACTTTATTTGACTGATCTTACACCAGGGTGAGACCCATAAAGGAGGGGTGTGCGCTTATTAGAGCATGTGCACTTATTAGAATGAATACGGTATATTCTTTTTTGTTGAGTTACCTAGAATGGGAAACACCAGGTGGCAGCACTACAGGGTTTCAGGATGTTTCAAGCAGTTAGTCTTCAGTGATTATATGTTATTTATGCACCTACAATAATTTTATTGATGTTTAGATAGTGTGATGATTTATTAATTTCCTAACATGTCGCAACGTGGATTGAATGCTCAAATGAAGAAAATTTTTTTGGAAAGATGTACTTAAGCTCACAACTCATTTATGACATTCTAAAAATTATATGTTCAGCTTATTCCATTTATCCCAATTGGAATATCGTAAAAACCCGCATATAAGACGCACCCCTAACTTGGGAGAATGCTATAAGACGCGGCAGGCTTTTGTTTAGCATAGAAGACGCGTCTTATACGCGGGAGATTACAGTATATTCTGCACCCATGTAGAAGACTCTTGAGTTTGTGCTGATTTTATGAGATTCCGGGGGCCGGGGCCTGGGGTTCACGTATAAGCCACAACTTCTACGTGGGAGTTAACAATACTTAAGTGTACATTTGTAGATCATACCAACGCTGAGTTAGATTGTACAGAGTTGATTTGACAGAACGCGAATAATTAGAACTATAGGTAATTGGATACCTAAATTACCAGTAGGTATAGTCAGTGATCGGGAGGCATTTGGATATGCAGGGTATATAGCAACTTTGGATTTTTACTTAGGCCATTAAAACGTATTGCATTTCATGTAAGTAAAATGACAGATACAAAAGAAAACTAGAAAAGTAATTGCGCATGTTTCTTGGATGAGATTTTCCAACCAGTTCTAGCAATAATTTTCATATTAAAACCTGTTACGGACCGCTGATGCATCAATACATCATGCCCATTGGTCATCATGATGCATGAATGCAGCCCTGGCGAGTAACTCACCAGGGCTGCATTCATGCATCATGACGACCCTACAGGGTAGATACAGTCCCAGAGGGTTGGGGTGATGCTCCAATAAAGTTCTGTCAAGTCTACTACCGTACTTCATGGGTGCATCATGACGACCAGTGGGCATGATGCATTAATGATTAGTGCTTCTTAAAGGTTTAACTGAAAACTGGCAGAAATAATGAGACTAGCTCTACATATGTTCAGATTAGGATTTCCACCATACCACGGCCACTTTGTGGTTGTACCAGAATTGTGCTATTATGTGGCTAATTCTCACGAATTTGGCCAAAACGACGTTATGTCACCAAATATAATAACGTAAACTCCAAACTTAGATTTGGCCGAATTTGTGAGAATTGACCGTGTGGGTTATATTTTTGTCGTTATGTATAGTTCAATGAGTTGTGATGTTATGGTGTCTTGTGACCACAGAATAAAGTGATAATTGATAAATGTTTGATCTAACTAGACTTGCCGCATATTTTCATTAGAAATTCGTATGTTCACTGGATATCTAAATAAATATGGTATACAAAAGTAGAAATTAATATCTATGTAGTAAACTGAGAAGTAGGATTTACAGTGGCGGATTTTGATAGGGGGGGGGGGCGCCTCCTCCTCTTTGCCTGTACTTAAGGATTTATTTGAATTTTTTGTACCCAAAAAATACTAAAATCTAGGGAGTGCGCCCCCTCCTTTTGGACCACGCCCCCTTCCTTTTCCTTTTCCAAATCATGTACACCAAAGTGAATAAAAATCAAAAATGGTTTCACTCTAAAGAAATATAAGTTCTTGCAAGATGATTTTAATGGTCTGTAATTCCTCCCAATTCCTGTCCTTCATGTGTAGACCAGCCCAAGTCGAGACAAAGTGTGACACCACTGACCGCTTCCTCCGGCCTCTTGCAGGGTGGACACGGTTGGCCTGGTACCACCACCCGAAGAGGCCCGGAGGAGCTGGAGGACATAAAACCTATATTGACTGGCGTAATGCCTACCGCAACTATGGACACGCTTCCATCACTTACTAAGGGTGCCGCTAAAGGCCTGACCAGAACCCTACAACCACCTTTTGTTCCTCCGCCCCGCACTCCAGATCGTAGCCATACCTGTCTTATTTGTGGTATGGGGTTCCCACTGCCGTCTAAATTAGTACGCCATATTCGGACACATACCGGAGAAAAACCTTACCGGTGTGAAGTCTGCGGGTCTTGTTTCACCCAGGATAACTCTTTAAAGCGCCACCTGAGGGTTGTACATAGTACTACTGTTAACGCAAGTGGAGGTCATGTTGTGAATAAGGCCAAGCAAGGGACGAGTGGACTCAATACACAAAGTGTTGGTGATGTGGCTGAAACAGAGAAAACACAGAGTCAACAGGAGACACTAGATGAAATTTGACATGAAAAAATATTGAATTAGATTAGAATTGAATGGTTTAACAGTGAGAATAATTAACATATATGTTTAATGAAGGTGATTCAAGCAGGGCGCAAAAGTTTGGAATCAATAAATACTGGGGCTGTAGGGTATGTTAATGAATGGATACTATATCTCAAAACCTACCACTGCTGGCCACTAGAGTAAGCTGGACAACTGACCGAGTGACTTTGGCACTTTTTCAGACGGTGCCCACCGCGCGACGATCTAGCCTGGCCCTACCGACTGACCCAACCTACTACCCAGAGATTATCGGTAGCTGGGAAAAAGGTGGCAGTGGCAGCTGGGAGAAGGGTGGCAGCAGGGAAGTGGGTGGCAGTAGCAGGGTTCGGAGTGGACCCGCACACAAGTGTAAGGTATGCGGGAAGCAGTTCGCTCAAAACTACCACCTCCAGCGTCACTCCTTAATTCACACTGGAGAGAAACCTTTCTGCTGTCAGCACTGCGGCCAGTCGTATAACCAGAGAGCCATACTCAATAGACACATTAAACAAAAACACGGTCCAGGTGCCAAGCCCTCGGCACCAAGAGGGCGGACTGCTCCACAGGCGCCAGGACATTATTAGATGACTGGACATTATGTCCCAAAACAGTGGTGGCCACAGATTACCCAGGTGTATTCAGAGGGTCAGATTAAGATACACGATGAGAAGATTGACTAGAACAACTTACATATTACCAATGTGATATTGAAATAGTTACAGGAAATACAAGGAAATACATAAAAGGAGGGTTATAATTAATAAATCTATGTGAAGGGAGAGGATACAAGATGAATTTTTGATGATTTTGTGTGTGTGAGTGAATTTTTGATGATTTTGTGTGTGTGAGTGAGAAGCTTGGATGTATATAAGCCTTAACTCTTCAAAGGCAGACGGTACAGCAAGCCCAATGGTTGTCATGCATGAATGCAGCTCTGGTGAGTAACTCGCCAGCACTACATTCGTGCATCATGCTGACCTACACATGTAGTGTCGGTATGATACCCTAATGAAGTACTGGCGACCAGACTTGCCAGCACTTCATTAATGTATCAATCACACCCAATGTGCACGATGCACTTTTGCATTAGTGGTTCTTAAAGGGAGTATTTTTGTTACTGAACTCGAATCTTTCTTCATTTTGTCCAACAAAGACCGTGGTTTAACTTGGTTTTAACTTATCATGTTGTCATGGCAGCTTAGGCTATGATTCTCGAACCATATATAAAGGGTTAAGAATAAATGTGTTCATATGGATAGAAATATGATCGTCTTGAATGTGCTTTATGATCAGATTAACTGGCTGACTCCATATGTACAACTGTATAAGATATTGTAAGGGTCATGAAATAGCTTTGAAGGCCACCCAGTACTGATGATGACATTACAAAGATTTAGATTTAGACCGATAAGACCTCTCAATAAGTACAAGCAATATCAAGTGAGTTAAGTTGCCATGCATGCCTCAATCAAGGAGAGATAAAAGCCTGGTCATGGCTGGAGAATTAAGGACAAGAAGCATGTCTACAGTTTAAACACGCTACCACTGCAGATCTGGCTTAACCGGAAAGCTGCAAAGCATGGCTGCTACAGGATCATGGACATGGCTTGGCGCTACCTGTGCTTCCGCCTAGTGGCAGCGACAAGAAGCAGATAAAGCTGACGGTGTATGAAGTCCATATATATTTCAGATGGATTCTATGCTGGAACAAGTCGCACCTTTGGTCGTTAGTCCAGAAGACACCAACGTATCGGATAATGTCACTATCGCTTCTTTACGAGACTCACAGTCTGAAGATCAAATGTACTTCGAGTCACTCCCTCCGACGGGGATGGCAAAAGCTAATGACTGTGATCAGGATCCTGATGCAGAGATTGAGTCTTGCACTGATTTGTCTATGTTAAATCCATGTCCTACTGGGGAGACTGAAAACCAGTGTGTATCTTCGCAGACAGAACGTATTGTTCGGGTTGTCGAGCCTGAAGAAACAGACTCCCGACAATATCTGGAAGCTATTGCTACATACACAACAGCAAGCTCCTTGCCGACTGTTTTTGACACCCAGGCTACAGATGTCAATGATACACCGTTTGACGCGACAGCAGGTGGTATGTCTTCCCCGCTTCACAGGTCTGAAGCTAAAAGGGGTCTGATTCTGGACAATGTCTTTAATAGTCCACCCGAAGAACAAGTACATTTAGACACTATTATGGATAAAGATTATGAGAAAAGCTCCACTGTATCTCAGTCCACTGCCCTGGATCTGTGTCAAACTAGTGTAATATCAAATACACCTCCCCCGACCACGATGGTGTCTGCATTGTGTACGCCATCACAGGGTGTTCAATCTTCCCCGTCATCTCCCACCACCATAGCATCCCTCTCTTATACACAGGTGTCATTAGACCAATATCAATCACTATCTAATGATCTCAGTCTCAGTCCCCAGGGAATGTTTATACCGCTGTCTAGCGGCCTTAGTCCCTCGTCGGCTTCAACTAACATATTATCAACATCTTGCGATCCTGGCACGGTAACAGAGGTGGTAACCATGACGACAACCAGTGACACTGTTCCTGAGAAACAACCATTATGCTTATCAAAATCTCCTACTTCAAAAAATCCAATTCCTCGTATTGTAATTCGTAGATCAACTGCAAGTGATCCGTGGGTAGCCACAAGTTCCAAAGAAACTAGTCCACAAGACGCACCTTGTGTTCTGATACCCAGCGTCTCTCAAGCCACCTCCCAATCAGAAGAGACAAAGCACCTATTACCATTTCATAATGAGACCTCATCTGGTTACCTCTTAGGTACATCTGACTCCAACTCTGACTCCCAGCAGCAAAAAAGTTTGCCAAGTTCGACAGCTGCAGCTCCCCAACCAGAACCCGGGTTTTTCTCAGCATCAGACAACCCAGGTATGAGTCAAATACCTGAAGACCTAGGCAGTACGCAAGAATCCTTAGACTTAAATGACCCACTATCACAGTCTTTTCATGTGCAACAGACTAAGATTTCTTCATCAGAACATGGTGATATCACCTCAACCATGCCCCCATCCTCAAATGCATTTATACAAAAGATAGATAATGATGAAAGTGCATCAGCCCCACAACAACTGGAGGTAATCCCTAGAACAATATCCAAGTCTGATGAGTCCAGTGCTGAAGTACCAGTAACTGCCCAACACACTACCAATCACAACCAACCCCAACTCTCTAAAGACTCCTTACAATTACCTGAAAGCACCATGTCTATTGAGACTGACCCTAGTTTCCCGCAGGTGGAAGCCATGTGCCTGGTGAAGTGTCCGAGCTCGGAGATCACATCAAACCACGTCCTGTCAAGTAGTAACAACGACTCGGCCGTGGCAGATTCTGATGACTCGCAGGGTTTGTGTCTTGTGATGCGCCCACACTCGACGCGATCTGGCTGTTCTCCCCGAACTGTGAAGCTACTGACATGTTTTGTGTGTAAGTTAAGGCTGGGGAGTCCACAGGAACTGAGGGAACATATGAAGATCCATGTGCAGCCAAGGCTGTCTAGTCGAAATGAACATTCTGCAGCGCCATTACGCCATGTGTCTCATACTGCGACAACACACAACCAAGACATGCCGCATGTAACGTTCCCCCCTCCTCACCACACTCAGTCTGCGGCATTTTACACACAGGCTGTAAGCCATGTGCAACCCCAAGAGGTGGCAGCACTGCAATTAGCTCAACCTTCAAGCTCAGCCTCAGTCTACCACCATCCACAGGGTCTGCCCCACTCACAGAGTCTCTCCCACAGATGTAATGTCCCAAGACATCACCTACAAGCCGCAACTCGTTGTATCCAATCTTCAGCCCATCGTCTGAAATCCCCGACCCACCCCTTACAATCCTCTGCTCAACGGCTACAAGCCCCAGCCCACTCGCTTCAAACCTCCGCCCTTTCGCTAGAAGCCCCAACCCACCCCTTACAAGCTTCAGCCCATCGGCTCCAAGCCCTAGCCGAAGACCCGACCCATTGTCTCCAAGCCCAAGCACATCATCACCTGCATGCCTCACGCCACGACTTAATGGCCCCTTCCCACTATGCCCACACCGCGCCTTCAGCCCCTCCCCATGGCCAGTCGTCCCTGTACCAATTTATGCCACTCACAGTCAACTACCACCAAACTGATGCGATAAGCCACCCGGGGTATTACCCTGATCAGTATCCATGTTGGGATATGCGCAGTCAGAGCGTCATACAGAGACCCCATCACTGGCACCCAAAGTAATTGTGTAATTGCTGACCTGGATCATGCAGAGGTGTAGGAAACAATTTAGTTGTGATCTAGGGGATTGAGGTACCAGTAGCAAATTGCTGCAAGAAATTTTTCAAATTTGACCTTTAATATGGGTGTATCATAGGAGCTTTGGGAGTAATTTGCTTTTAGAAAATTTTCAGATTTTATCTCAAAACATTTCACTTTTAGAGGATTACTGGGGTAAATTTCTATGGGAATGTTTTGGAATTTTACCAACAAAATGAGTGTTATGGGAGGTTTGGGAGGAAATTGCTCCCAATAAAATTTTTAGAATCTATAGGTAGGCCTACATAGATGATTCAGTGGGACTATGCCCCAGACTTAAACTCAAAATATTGGTGTTTTAGGGGCGAATTGCCACGAGAAAAAAATCAGATTCTATAAGCCTGGTGACATGTAGATCTATGTTGATATGCTCTACTTGATTCAGGGGGCAAATATGTCCAAATCACTCCTGGGATATTCAGATTCTACCTCAAAGCAGTTGTTTATTTTAGGGGAGTTCAGGTGGCAAATTGCTACAAGTAAACCTTCAGATCCTTCCGTTATAATGGATGTGATCTAGAGAATTTGGGGGTAGATTGCTCCAAGGAGATTTTCATATTCTACCTAAAAAACATTCATATCGAGCAGAAATACTTTCAAAACGAAATGGCAGCAAATTATTAGTATTGGTAATGTCTATATTGTTATGATGGTAATGTGGGAGTCCTTTGCTATTTGTACCTCAAGGCAAGATCATATTCAGGGGTGTAATGAGAGAAGATTGCTTCAAGAAAATATAAGCATAACTTTGGTTCTAATTGGGATATTTATAAAATTGCTTCAGATCTAGAAGGCTCAGATTATCCCCCATGTCACTGTCGCATTTTCTAAGGTCCCTGTCGCACATTTTTTGCGACAGTGGCCCACCCCTGTTTTTATTGGTGGGGGGGGGGGCTATACTTTCATATAGACTTATAGGGGACCTTCCCATATATTATTTGGGGGGGGGGGGCTGGTGACTTTTCCTATGCCTCTGTCATGGTGGCAGGGTCTGAAAATATTCATGTGAACTGTTAGGTGCTTAAGTCAGTTTTGTAATCTGACGGTTTATGATATTGCAAAATTAGTGAAAAAGTCAGTTGGATTAGCAGGGCAGCCAGCGCTTAAGGTTGTGTTCACATATGTTAGCCAAATGAAGCAATTATTATTGTCTGGTCAATGCACAAAGGTAATATACCAATACCACAAATGACGGTTAATATGATTATGATATTGAGAGCGTATATCTATAAAAGGACGATCCCATCATCGTATATAGCTGAAATACTAGCATAATGATAAAAAAGAAATTGCTTTATCCAGATAACAATACGATGTATAGTCAATTTTTTTAGGAGTGTCATTGATATCCAATTTTTTTCGATGATGATATTCACAATTTTAGTCTAGATATTTCGATTATATCGATTATTCAAATAAGAGCTAAACACCATTTAATTTTTGCAGGGAAAATATATTTTTGGTAGTGGAAAATCATATCCACTTGTTCGAAAACATCTGTATAAAATGTTTAGTATATTCTGCTTACCTAAAAAGAGTAGCAAGGCATTTTCACACCGATACACCATGCCTTCACACCTGTGCTGCTTCACCTAGAGTGGTAGTTTGTGCGTCTATTGCCCATGCAGGAGGTGTGAAGGCTCTTGTCGTTTGTGGCTGACAGGTTAAAGATCGCCTAAGAAGATATACAGATGTCTTTTAGCAGCTAGACTGATGCAAATTCTAGAATTTTATTTATTGTATCGATACAAGGACAATGTCGACGCGATAATCACGATATCAAAAATGCCAATGTATCGATTCAGAGGGTGTTGATGACAATCCTAATAGTCATTGATGACAACAAATTGATCCTCAAAGGTACAATGGTATTATAAGGTCTACACGTGTCTTCAGTTAAAACAGATTGTATATGAACATTGTGCAGTGAAGATCACATTGACCAGCCTCCACACTTATCACTTATCAAGTTTTTAGAGCCTTTTACAATGTAGGAGTTTAGACCCATATCCAGTGGGTCCACCATTTTAAATTCCACTGGTTGAGGTAAAACCCACTGATACCATGATTGTCCCAGGGTATTAAACACCCACTTCCAGGGAGATGCTGGTCCCATCCTATCAGTTTTTATCAGTGTGTCGCCAGAACCAGCTCCAGTCCTGTTTGTACCCAAAAGCCTCTCTGACCCTGCCTTCTACACATGGACAAAGAAGAAGACCGGTGACCAACCAAACTCTATCTGCTTATGTTTGCAGACCCAATGGCCGGACTCGGGGGCAGTCAAGTGGAAATGGAAGGAATATAAGGGGCCACGAACAGAGGTGAACAGGGAAGGGGGTCACTCGGACGATCAGGGGCCAACAATTGAATGGATAAATGATGATGAACCAACACAGAGCCCAGGCTCTAGCACTGACCATGCCACTGTATACATTGACTTGCCGAGAAGTTTCAGTCCCGGAGACGCGCAGTCCCCGAGCAGTGCTCATCAGGTCAAGAAGCGGCATTTGACGCGAGACGAGAAGGTGCAAATCATTGAGGATATTCTGAATGCGGGCGGGCGGCCAGAGACTGGGGAAGGACCTTGGGGTTTCCTCGCCAATGTGGCGCGCAAGTGGGGACTGTGTCGCGCCACGATAACTAACATCTGGAAAAGTTACTGGAAGTTCCAGTCATTGTCAGTGAGCAGGCGGGAGCTCCGTAAATCCAACACTACTTGACGGGGACCAGACCTGCACATGAATCTGTGGTCGATATACGGTTTAGAAAAGGAGGAGGCACACCCCCCCCCAATTTTTGAGGATTCTTTGGCTTCCAAAATAATCAAATAAACATTGTACAAACAAAAAGGATGGGGCTGCCACTGAATTGTGTTGGAGAGATTATAAGGCAGCGGAATTGGCCAGGCGTTACAAAGACGATAAAGATACACTGGAGTATGACACTATCGAATAGCGTGGCTTTCTGTAATCGGAGTATAAATCATTGATTGCCTAAATTGGCTATATCAGAGCTTGGATCTTTCCTGTGATTCCTTGTGCCTTTGTTGTCGTTATGCGGCAGTGTAGCCGGTGACTCACTTAATTTCCTTTTGAATTCAGCTTTGGCGAGTTGCTCGCTAGGGCTATTATATTCATTCTTCATGTCAACCAAGGGGCAAAATGCACTTACCAACCATGTGGACCATAAGGGGCTACTTAGCTATGATTCCATCTCTCAATTCTGACAGTGCCTCAAAATAAATTGTCTCATAGAACCAATAAACAAGTAAGACATTGGGGGTCTGTCCAATTGTAAAAAATTGGGGGAGACGATAGAAATTACAAACATTCCCCCAGCTGTGTTACTTATATAATATATGTAGCCTCATGAAACAAGGGGGTGTGGATGGGGGGTCCCCCATGTCACATGTCGATTTTAAAAAATGGTCATGGCACTTATCACTTAAATCCCCATGTCCCATCTCACCTCTAAGAGCCTATCATGTCCCATGTCGAATTTAAGAAATCACCTATGTCATGTCACTAATTGTTTTGCCTCATGTCACTAAGGCCCATGTCAAATGTCGATTTAAGATATGGCCATGTCACCATGTCGAATTTAGTAGTCAATACCCATAAACAAGCCATAGTTTCCCGTCAGAATAGGACCCAGTTTGCCATGAGAATAGGCACATGCAGTGAGGACAGTGAGGTGGCACCATCTAGTGAGTATTGAAAGAACTAAAGCCCTATCTGCACACTACTTATTGCAAAAACACTCAACTAAATTCTACACATTGGATCAAAGAGAAAAATCTTTTCAACCAATCACAGCACAGCAATAATTCAGTGCAGAACACCCCAATATTATGCAAATGAGCTGTATTTGAGTGTAAGCAATAGGACTTAGTACTGTGGCCTAGTGCGTCCGCCATTGCTTTATCTGGGAGCTGGCGAGATAAGCACTGATAATAACCTGCATGGTGGGTACCAGCTGTTACATAATGTACCCAAAAAATTCTGCAGTGAATGGAGGGAGTCATCTCATTGGTTGATATTGTATCCCGGGTCAGCCCTATAGTGGGAGCCGGCCTATGTTATGACTACTAAAGACCTGATTAGGTAATTAAGAAAAGGTTATTCATAACAAACCGTCTCCCATAACGAGAGACAAGTCCCTAATGACCCAAAATCACCTTTGCTACAAAATTAGTATCTGCAATGACAACTCTACAGAGATTATTTTAGACATTTAGTTTATAGGTTATTATAGCGAAAATGTGTTCAGTATGCTAACTTCACAGAAATTAGTGTTCAAAATAATAGAAATGCATCAGTTCAAAGTCGCTGGAATGCTTTTAATAATGTCTTGATATGATGTATATTTTTGTGTGGAAATGAAATGTAGATTTTTGCCGATTTGAAAATAAAAAGCACATGAAAGTTTGGGTATGAGTAAAACTTTCTTTATAGTACAGTCAAAAAAGTTGAACCACCAACAATAGAGTATCTAGCAATAGCACATACATCTTACCAACAAAAAAAAGCCTCCCCCGTCAGCCATGAACTGCTTTCTGCCCCCTAGACTTGTGAAAGGAAAAGGGAAGTTGGCGAGGTCAAGGGACCATTATCCCAGTATCCTGAATGCGAGTCCACGGTGGGAATAGGATACCACCTTTGGTTTATGTAGAAAAAGGGAGAAATTGTGTCGGTACCCTGGTACCTTGGCCCATTACTGGGCTATCTTGATCCGGCTCTGGGCGGAGACCGTCCTACATCCTGTACTGATATCATAAACTGAATTAGAACAGGTCACATACAGGATGTGGAGAACTTTGCACCATAAAGCAGTACCTCACATGTATGGCGCATCTCGCATACCGCCTAGGCCGAAACATACACCCACAGGATATGCACCGTAAATTCTGATATAATGACACAACCTCGTATAAGCCGCCCCCTGAGCTTGTGGAAAATTCTAAAAAATTCGAAATGGTATAACTTTTTATCTCATGGTAAAAACGTTCAGATGGTCGTATCACTCTGCCTGGTCACATGACCATTTGATGACGTCATAGATTCAAGATGGTGATTGTAAACAAACTGTGTGTAACCTTTTTAGATTATGAAATAATCGTGAACCTTTGCTTATTTATCTTATGAATGGATCTTAAAAATTCAAAAAAGCTACGTACCATAATCTCCCGCGTAGAAGACGCGCTGCACGTATAAGACGCACCCCAAACTCAGCACATGCATTTTTGCGTATAAGACGCACCTCTTAGGGGTGAATTTTGTAAATTCAGTACATTTCTATAGTAAAATTACCCCTCGTATAACACGCACCCCCAATTTCAGTACATCCTATAAGACTCCCCAGCATTTTGTTTGGCGTAGAGGACGCGTCTTATACGCGGGAGATTACGGTAGTCCCATGGGCACCCTGGACCCCATTGTGGTACTGAAACATTTGAGAATATACATGTATTGGGAACATGTTTTATCTGACCCCTACCCTCCCAGGTTAGGTCCTGGTACTAGCTGCGGCTTATACGAGAGGGTTTACGTTAGGTCTGTAACGAGTCTACTACCGTAAATTCTCACGTATAAGCTGTAACTGTGTATTTATAACGCCCATACCATAGTTGTATGCTTTAGAAAATGAAACTTTGAACAGAATTGTTCACAAAGAGGCAGCGGGCAGATGGGAAGGTCAAGGTCGTATGCAATCTTGTCGAGAGCCGTAGATTAAATGTAGTATCTGACCTTTCATGAAGACCAAATGTAGATTAAAAATAAAAAGGGGATTATATCTCCCCCTCTCAAAAATCAGAGTGACAAGTGTACCTACAGAGACTATCTTACAAAAAATTTGCCATTGTTATACGCGTGACAGATTGTCAAGTGTTAGATTAGATCGTTATTCTTCCACTGCCGCGTTTATTCCACGCTTCAGCGTGGAGGTATCCTATACCGGTATTTGTTTGATAGTCTGTGGTCCTGGCATTTATACAGATGAAATAAAGAATACCAAGATAAATTAAGACTGGAGAAAGGAGAAAGTGGACAGGGAGAAGGGGCAAAGCTGGCTGTTTTATTACTTAGAAAAATAAAAGACTCTCCATTAGAGATCAAACATACATGTATTTGATGGACGTTTAGAAGATATTTGCTGGGTGCTCCTGTTCCCATTGTATATTACTTTTAAATCGTCAAAGAAGATTAAGAACATGGTGCTTTAATAAATATACATAAAAGGCTAGAAAGTACAAGAAAAGTGTGGGCTATTTGTGGCCATTTTCTAGCACATAAGCACGCATCTGCCTATAAATTGCAGACAAAAGTCATTCTCCATTACATATTTTACTTAAACCTTTAAAGGGTCCTAATGCACCGGTGCATCCCATTGGTCAGTATGATGCACCGGTGAAGTGCTTGTAAGTCTACCATAAATTCTCTCGTATAAGCCGCGGCTTATACCAGAATCCAAATCCAAATTAGGCTTATATGATCAACCAAATGAAGGGGTGCGGCTTATAGGGGGGTATTTGGCACTATAGAACAGTACTAAAACTACAATTTTTAAGCAAAAAAAAAAGTGGCTTTTAGCCCCCTCTAAAGTCGGGGTGCGGCTTATACAAGGGTTCGGCTTATACGTGAATTTACTCTACTCGCACATCACCGTTGCATCACTTGAACCCAACTTGGTCAAATCAGCCCTGTAAGGTTGGCATGATACATGAACTTAGCCTTGGCGAGTTACTCACCATGTCTGTATTGCTGCATCATGACGACCAATGGGCACGATGCATTAACCCTTTAAGAGGCACCGATGCCCATTTGTCGTCATCATAATACAATGAAGTGCTGGCGAGTCTACCCACCAGCATTTCATTGGAGCATCATGCCGACCCACCGGGAGTGTATCGACCCCATAAGGTTGGGATGATGCGTGAAGGTGCCAGGGCTGCATTCATGTATCATGACAACCAATAGGCATGATGCATTATTGCATAAGGATTAGCCATCTTAAGTCTTAGCTACACTGGTGCCCTTGTTGCAGGGCGGAGTGCGTGGTGTCGACAGTGATCAGGAACCCTGGTGCCAGCAGCATGACGATACACCCGTGGCGCTGGCTCTGCACCATGCACTACACATCCACCAGACTGGTACCTTGGTGTCAGCCCTACCTACAGGTGGTACACATGGTACCCAGCAAGACCTAGTCCCAGTCACAGAGAGCGGACATACAGTTCACATGGCTCCTATAATACCTCTTGTACAGCACCAGGTGTTGAATCCAGTATTAGCCGAGCAGGGAGAGGGAAGGTTGTTTGAGTGTTATACATGCATGGCACGGTTTAAGGACCGGAGTAACTTAAAGCGCCACCAGCGGGTTCATACAGGACTAAGGCCCTATGTGTGTGCTGTTTGTGGTGCAGCCTTCGCACAGTCAAATAACTTAAAGGCGCATGTACGAAAGGTGCATACTGACCGTACCGACTAATGGGCACTAATTACCATCTAACGCTTATCTAGGAAAACAAAGTGATATTCCTCCTTTCACTGTGATAATACCTTATCAAATGAGGCGGGTTTTAGTCAGGCCTTAAGCGTTGGTTCCACTGCCTTCAGTCTGGCTAATCTTTGCTAATCTGCAATATCATAAATCATCGGATAACCGAGAATGCGCCTGACCGCCAGCAGTAGAACCAATGCTTTAGCCTGGCCCACTAAGAGGATAACTCAGTTACTGTATGAGGGCCCAATGAGCATCTTATACACTAAGATTACCCCCGGTACGTCCAATAGGAGTATCAGAAGTTGGGGGTTCATCCTATAAGCGAGCATTTTCTACTATAGAACAGTACTAAAATGGACAAAATATAACCCCATATATGTCTTATAACACTTCCTTAAACTCAGGGTGCGTCCTTTATGCGAGGTGCGTCCTGTACGCAAGGTGCGTCCTGTACGCGGGTATTTACGGTACCTCCCTAGTGTTAGTACAGTAAGCTAGACTGGACTGTATTAGTAACCCGATTACTTAAGACACTGTTTGTACTAAAACTTTGTTTGCTTAAGATATTTTAGTTCAGTATGACACGTTTCACAAAGAGTTGTAGTGAACCTCATAAAGAGAAAGAGGGATTGCAAGTCTTATCTCAAGCTTTTCATCGATTTCAAGAAGTGATCATGGGTTAGGTATCTGTATGGGTAAATGATAGTTAGGATAAAAATTCCAATTAGAGGGGACCAAAATGTGGTAATAGAATTATAAGTAAGGTGCTGCTTCAATATTTGTATCCTTGTTGAAGAAAAACAAGATCAGGTCATGAATTGTACATTTAGTGTGAACAGAGGACTTTATATTTTCATACAGAATCCGAAGAATGAATGTGGAATAGAGGCATTAATCCTTATAGATATTCTCTATAAAGTATGCAAAAGAGTCATTCATCTGTGTACCATTCTGCCATCAAAATATGACATCTTGCATTGTCCATAAAGGATAGAAAAGAAAATTTATATATATGCTTTAAAAGGTTTTCAAAATATGCATATTGAGTTGCTTGTTTGTCAAAGACCTGTCTCCCCAAGTTGCTGACCGCTCACTACTCGTCCTCCCACAGACAACCGTGAGTCTCCGCATCCCTCGCCCACGCCCGCAGACCCTCTCACACCCACAACAACAAGGCGCTACAACACTACCACACTACAACACTACCACACACAGTATACCCACAATGGTACAACACCACTGCCGGACCTGCGCCATGGTGTTTCTCGACCAGGCCACTCTGCGGCGCCACTGTCAGACAGCACATGGCGAGCCCGACATGTTGTCATGTGAAACATGTGGTGCGGTTTTCAAAGACCGGAGTAACTTAAAGCGCCATGTGAGGATCCACACTGGTGACAAGCCATATATGTGCGATGTTTGTGGTATGGCATTCTCACAATCCAATTCTGTTAAGGTGCACAGGAAGAGGCGCCACCCAGACGCACCACCTCTGGATGCTGCGGACAAATGGCAGTCATCGGGACAGATACAAGTTCACCAGGGAAACAAATAGGAACATGGTGTTACTGGCCAAGAGTAGAAGTGCAATGTGAAGGTCATTTGTTATGACCTTTACATTTTTTACAAGGTCATGTTTAACTCGAAAAGAGAGTTATAGGAGGTGAGGATGGGCGAATAAGTGTAAAAAAAGATGGAAATTTTACGTATAAGAGGCAGAATTAGATCAGGTATTTGTAGTGGTATTGCAGGAAAAGCCATTTCAGTAACAAGTTTTGTAAATTTTGAGTAATTCTCTATAATGTATACAGTCAGTTGGTCAGCTGCCATAAGACACTTTTTGCTTGCAATGATGAAGGTATAGGAATGTTGATCCAGGATCAATTTTCCCGCTCTTTTTGCAAGTGTGGTGCGAATAGGGCAGTTTTGTGGCAGTTATGGGAATAGTGGCTTGGTGGTGCGAATAACCTGGGTGAGTAGCATCTGGTCCTCCAAGCAGATGTCTTGTGAAAGTATAGGACTATAACACTTCTTATACTGCTTGGAGTTGGTTCCTGTCTGTGAATGGGAGTGCTGATGTCAGACCACAAGCTAGACTTGCTCAAGGCTATTGATTTTAATTCTGGAGAAACAATGTAATGGAAAAGATTATCAAGTATAAAGGGGCCAGAGCTTTGGGACAGCAGAAAGTCTAACTAACTACAATTACCTTAAATTCTCTGATACAAGCAACATTACCTGCATTACTGACCTTGCAATAAACTACACTTTTGATTCGATTCAAATATGATATGAACCTCAAATCAAAGAATTTATGGTACATAAAACATCTGCCAAGAAATTTGAATTTTATTTCTTTTCGAGTTATGAGCAATGCACATTGCTGCGCTATATTGTTTGACCTCAACAAATGGCAGACATTGGGACAGACATATAGTCACCAGGGACAGGAAGACAGATAGGGACATGAAACAGCAGGCTAAGAACTGAGAGCAATGTCAAGGTCATTTCACAGACATTCACAAGGTCTTTTTGTAACATTAACGTGGTCATGTTCTAATGACCTGAACAAATGGCCTTTATTGGGGGGGGGGGGAGACCATCAGACAGTTAACCTCAGGCCAGGGACAGTAAGAAATATGAAGGTCATTTGTTATGACCTTCACAAGGTCATGTAGTGACATTAACAAGGTCATGGCCCCTTTAAGGCTAAGGACTGAGCAATTGTATTCCTTCACGTTTTTCAGAAATTTGGTCCCAAATACACAGTGTATAAGAGAAAGAGAAGATAATTCATATGAGGTATTAATTGTAAATATGTACAAAATAATCTCGGGGAATGTACTTATATCAGAAGATATAATCCTTACCATTGATTAATTATTCTACTCGCAACCAATAGTATAGTCAAGGCCAATATTTATTCTTTGAAACTTAAGAATTTGTGTTTCTAAAATAGCTAGAATTGCTAAATTTGGGCAAATCAATGTAATGAATCTACTGGTAGCGGGTATTTTGTACCGTGTGGAAGTGTTCCATTAGCATCACTTAGCCGTTAGCGTCTACAAACTCTTTTACTTATCTGTAGCTCTTCTGAGTCACTGACAACAAAGGTGTCAATTTGCCCATCAAAAGAGTAAAGCCATACAACCCCTACCAGACTACTGTAAACCCCATGTATAAGCCGCACCCGGGGTTGCTGGCTTTTCTGTGAGAACTGAGGAACTGGTTACCCTTCTTTGTTTCATTGCATATTTTGCACCCTAAGATTTGCTTATTAAAAAAAAAAAAAAATAGAGGGTGCACCCATCATTTTGAGCACCCATCATTTTGAACCGCGCTCCCTTTTTTTTTCCAAATTGTGGATCTGCCATAGATATAAACTGCAATAACCCTCAGAATCTTTTAGAGGCCATGTTATATGCTAGGTTTGACGGTACCCCCCCCCCCTCCGTCTTTCTCTGATCCCCCGCATAAAGGGGTCACGTGTGCTAGGCAGTAAGACTGGATGAAAGTGACGTGTCTGTATTAACCCTTGATATGTAAATATAGCCCTCGTGAATAACTTGCTGATACTGCGTTCAAGCATCAACCAACAGACTTGAAGCTTTAATGCATAATGCGATACTTAAACTTTTATGCCCATAGGTCGTCTTGATGCTCCAATGAATTGCTGGCGATACTGCTTGCCAGCACTTCATCGGAGCATCATGCTGACCCTCCAGGAGCCAATCAGATCTACATCAACCCTGTAGGGTCGGCATGAATGCAGCCCTGGTGAGTTACTCGCCAGGGCTGCATTCATGCATCACGACCGTTTTGCATGATGCACACCTGCATCAGCGGCCCTTAAAGGGTTAAACGGCCAAAGGAGGCAGATTCCATTATAACGACTGACGTCTCCCGGTCCTATAAGAAAGGTACTTTTTGAAGTTATATCTTCCTTTCCCATCACATAAAGACTTTTGTGGCTTGTCATGCTGTTCTGTCTTCTACAGGGATTCCTGAAAAGAAGGAAATGCTTTGCATAAAGAAATGTAAAAGAAACCAAATGATTGTGATTCTATTGGTAGATATATGACAGTTTTGGTCCACATGTGTGTTATTCTGACATATAATGTTAAAGCTAGATCGATGGATTACCACATGGAGGAAGAAACCTAATGATTAATTCATCCCTCTCCCCAAATCACAGCCTTTTTTCTCTCATTATTGAACATGTATATTTCCTACGATCACAATAGCTCTGATAGAAACTGTTTGCATCTATGTTGATTTAGAAATGAGCAAGAAATATATTGAAATCATATTTTCTGGAACAAATCTAGAATTTTGCAGATAGTTTAAGATAGACTGGAACTTTACATGATTCTGTGAAAACTCAGAAATAATTTGATTTGAATCATATACACTGATATCCTTATGAACCTGACTGCCCACTCACTCACCATGGAGCCCGTTGTAAAGTTGCTGCTCCCCATATTGCAGACCGGAACCTGGGGATGGCAGAGTAAACCACAGCGGCAAACCAAGAAAACACCGGCACCTCACACCACCGGCTCTCAACAAGATACCATCCTGGCTGGACCTGACGTCCATTCCTGCTCCAAATGTACTCAGGTGTTTAGCAATACGGTGGCTTTACGGCGGCATGTACGTCGAGCGCACCATAAGAAGGTGTCTGAGCCATGTGAGTGCACTACATGTGGTGCACGGTTTGTAGACAAGAGTAACTTCAAGCGCCACATGCGGGTCCACACAGGACAAAAACCGTACACGTGTGACGTATGTGGCGCAAGTTTCGCCCAGTCCAATACCATGAAGGACCATAGGAAAAGGCGACACCTGGACGCGCCAATACTGATCTGATTTATGAGAGAAACTGAGATATGTTGGGACTGATAGCAATACAGTGGCAGATCTAGGATTCAGGAAAAAGAGCAACCAAAAAAAGGAGTGCCCATGGGAGTACCCTGCATTTTATTGGAGGGAATTTGGGGTCTAAAATATGCAAACACAGGCAAAATGATACAACCCCCCCTCCCCGCGTACCTCCTAAACCCAGCACCCAGTTTGTCTCAGGGAAATACATGTAGAGGCCTTGTTTAACACATACTCAGGAGGGGATAGGAGGGGATAACCATAGCAGCATATGATGGTCACCCAGGTATAGAGGGAGCCATTAATGGTTGGAAGGGGGGACGGATATCAAACTTAGGCTTAGGCCATACTCAGGCTGAGCCTGAGTCAGTGGTCTCTTGGCATATACTACTGACAAATTCTTTTGAATGTGCCATTTGGTTCCAAAGCAAGTCACTTCATATTTTTTTTTTTCAAACCACTGGTGTGGCCTATTGGTCTCTTCCATAACCTTTTCCAAAAATTCTATTGAACACGTCACAAACTGATTTGGTTCCAAAGAAGTAAATCTTAGACAAGTCCCTTCAATCTTACAATACAGGAGTGGCCTATTAGCCTATTCCAGAATCTTGTGCCCAAAAAAAGTATTGACCACATAATGTCAAACACATAGTAAAACTGAGCCAATTTTGGCTTTCTTGCAGACTGGTTGGCCGTCTTACGGGTCGGGTGTGGCGGACATTGGGTCTGGCGGCTCGGGGCAGGGCGACACTAAGCAGTTACCACAGGACCAGGTACAAACCTACACCTGTCCTTTATGCAGATCGCCCTTCCCGTCACATGCAATCCTTACGTACCACATGCGTACACACACCACCCTGACCTCACTCACCGGCCGTGTGTACGAGTGTAATACATGTGGCGCGACATTCTCGGACGGGTCAAACTTTAAGCGCCACATGCGTGTACATACAGGAGAGCGCCCGTATAAGTGTGATGGGTGCGGAAGAACTTTTACACAATCGACACACCTCAAGAAGCACCGTCTTAAACACCACCCAGAGGTACCAATAGATGGAAGGTGAGACTTGAGAAACAACACCCAGAGGAACGCTGTAGACGAACGGCGTGACTTGAAAAACACTGCCCAAACTTTGCCAAAAAAAGTACTCTTTGGATGGCCAGAATCACACCCAAAGTAGGCGTCAACACACTTAGTGGTCCTTCACTTGGTGCTGAACCAGAATAGGTCAGCTATGACACTGGGCAACCACTGGTGACAGATCGGCCATACTGTGCACATTGAGAGAACCCTAAGGACCAGAAATGAGTACCAGCTATCGAGGGCAATAGAATAAGCTGGTCTGTGCAAGTACAAGAGATGCAGTGCACTAATGCCTTACGACACATCTGTCGAAGCAGGTAGAATGGATATATGATACCTCGACAATCTTGAGCGTTACCGATTTAAGAACCCTGAATGAATGACTAGTCTAAAACTTGGATACCATATGTCCAATACCTGAAACAAAAATGGTTGTGATTTGTCAGTGCCATATTTAGAATCTTTATTTTTGACATTTTATAAAGTGCATGGAACTTTTTGTGAAACCCACTCTACTTTGGGCATATATGTCAAAGGGTAACCTAAAAGGTACTTATTTTTTACCAGCTGCACTCAGGGTCACATCGAGCTATCCTTACTTTGGAGATATGACTCTGGGAAGTTAAAAGAAAATAATCAACACCAATATATAAATAAGATTGTTAATGCGTTGAGAGAGAAATAAAGTTTTAACAGAAAATAATCAACACCAATATATAAATAAGATTGTTAATGCGGTGAGAGAGAAATAAAGTTTTAACAGAAAATAATCAACACCAATATATAAATAAGATTGTTAATGCGGTGAGAGAGAAATAAAGTTTTAACAGAAAATAATCAACACTAATATATAAATAAGATTGTTAATGCGGTGAGAGAGAAATAAAGTTTTAACTGTGATCGTTGTTGTATGCAGTATCATTTTTGTTTTTTGATTCACACGACTGAAGATATTATAATATAGCATGTCTTCTATGTGCCCAACCATTGTCTTGACCTGGGCAGCCTTCTCCCCCTAGCTCAGCCAACCCTATCACCAGGTCTCTTCTGACAAGTTTATCCCTCGCTCCACATTCCGTTTTTCTCTGAAATTTCTCCAAAGTGACAAACCAAAAAAACAACAAACTAAAACAATTTTGATTTGACCTTTTTTTGAGTTGATTTCTGGATTTTGATTTTGTGTTCTTACTGGCCTTATTTCAGGTGGACGTGCGGGGTGGTGCTTTGCAGGAGGAGGCGTTAGATCTCACCATAGAGAACGGTCACGCTTCGAGCGGAGGCCACGGAAAGGGCGACCGGGGAGAACCAGGCAGTCCTGGGGAGGCGGGGAGTCCGGGGGAGGAGGGGAGTAGTCAAGGGGAGGGCAGCAGTCAGGGGGAGGTGGGTCCGGTGGAGATGGGTCCAGGGGAGGTGGGCCCGGGGGAGGTATGTTGTGCTATATGCGGCCAGTATGTCGCCAAGCGGGCAATACGGATGCACGCTGCCATACATTCGGGGGAGAGACGATACTCATGTGTCCTATGTGGGGCGGGTTTTATGAAGAAGGGCGACCTTAATCGACATCAACGGACACACACTGGTGAAAAACCCTTTCAGTGCGACTCCTGTGACCGAGCTTTCAATAGGAAGTATCTACTGCGGAACCACCAAGTCCTCGTCCACAAGCAGGTACTGAATGGGGAGTCGGTGAAAGAAGAATGCTGACAGGACGAAGACAACGCTCAGTGAGATCAGGAGATTGTACGATACTTAACACTTGATGATGGATAATTGCATTAGTGCATCATGCCCATCGGTCGTCATGATGCACCAATGAAGTGCTGGTGAGTCTGCTCGCCAGCACTTCATTGGAGCATCATGCCGGCCCTCCGAGAGTTTATGTATTAACCCTGTACGGTCGGCATGATGCTCAAAGTGCTGGCGAGCAGACTCACCAGCACTTCATTGGTGCATCATGACGACCAATGGGCATGATGCACTCCTACATCAGCGGCCTTTAAAGGGTTAATGACATGTTCCTAAAAACAACAGTCATTAGCATGATTCACAGTTGAAGTGTTGGTGACTGGTGCATCACGCCGACCCGAGTATGTCAACTCGGTAAAGTCGATATGATGCATGAATGCAGACCTGGTGAGTTACCCTGGTACTCTACTTGAAAGCTCTGCATCATGCTGACCCGCCCGGGAGTGCATCAGTCCTATCGGACGGCATGATGCATGAATGTAGCTGTAACGGGGTATGGTACCTGTAAGGTCTGCACTGGTGCATGAAGACCGACAGGCATGTCGTGTTAACGCATTAAGGGCCACTGATTCATTAATGCATCATGCCCATTGGTCGTTATGATGCATGATTGCTGCCCTGGTGAGTAACTCAACAGGGCTGCATTCATGCATCATGCCGACCCTACAGGAACTGATATACCCGTAGGGTCGGCATGATGCTCCGATGAAGTGCTGGTGAGCAGTCTCGCCAGTAGTACATTGGTGCATCATGACAACCAATGGGCATGATGCATTAACAGCACTTAAAGGGTTAAAGGGTTTGAGACCCTACCTTGGTTCTACCTACCCAGGTGTGTCGGTGTTGTCTTTGCTGCTGCTGACCCCCCCACCAACCCCCAATTGTATTGTTTCCTCCACCGTTTTAATGTTGTATCGTTGATAAAAGGAAACCCATGAGTTATAAACGATAATGAGGAGGCTAATCTGACTTAAACACAACTGCTATATACATGTTATACAGTCATACCCAGCATATATATATATATATATATATATATATATATATATATATATATATATATATATATATATATATATATATATATATATATATATATATAAGCTGGAAGGTGCTTGTGGACTTTGTCTGTTTTCAAAAGTAAACTTGAGGATGACTTTTTTCAAAGGGCGTCTAGTATGGGGAAAATCAATATGGGTACCTGCTCAAAGAACGTTCATAAATTCGCTTGACCCAGCAGAAAAATTGCGGCGCCCTGATTTATCAAGGGGTGGTCATGTGACTTGCTAAAGCGGGTCCATCTTAGCCGTGCTAGCCGCCCTTTAATAAAAACCATGCATTTAGAAAAATTTGAAGAATAATATGTAGAACCTTGTGATTATTGGATAAGATAGAATTTTATGTACTGTAGTGTGCGTGTATATATGAATGATATTTTGTACTTCGACAATGAGCACGGTTATATTCCCGCTGGAAAAAAGGGTAACTGCTGTTTTATCAGTATTTGTAAAGCAACAATTATTACAGCAAATTATTAAATGTTTCATATTTTAAATTTCCTTTTTTAGCATTTTGAACTGTTAACTATCGTAGATACTAACACATAAAATGCATGTAAATAAAATGTCAACACATGTTATGGCCATTTTGAAATTACCTAATGGTGATACATATTTTGAATCATGTGAGCCTTCTCTGGTGATGCGGTTCTGAATTTAATCACATCGAAATAAATTTTTCTATTCTAAATGTGACAAGACTCTTGTTGAGGTCGAAAAATGCTCTGCTATTACGAATCCTTCATAGATATAAGGTAGTCTCAATAGGCTGAATTACCGTATTCCGCACATGTGCCAAAAATTAATTGTTAAATGCTCAAAACCCTATTAGAACAATTTATTCTAATAAGCGCACCCCCAAAAGCCTAAAATCGTTGATTTTGCCCTAAAAATCTTGATTTCTACACTTCATTTGACTGATTGTACACCAAGACGGGGCTCAAAAAGGAGGGGGTGCGCTTATTAAAGCAGGTGAGCTTATTAGAATGAATACGGTATGTAGGTGTTATGCCGATAGGGAAAACGGTACTGTATCTGCAAGCTCCTCAGTTTTGTCAACAGTTTTTTCCCTTTAAAATTCTTTTAGGTCAATCTTGTGATTCGTCCAGTCCCCAATGAGGTCTAAGGTAATCACTTATGAATATGAGGGGGGGGGGATTAGTAAAGAATATTGAACTGAGAGTATCTGCTATCAGGCTTCCTTGTTTAAAAAGCACCAGAATGCATAATTTGGCACCTAGATTTTCAAAATTTTGTTGAGAGGATTCCCCCAGGCCCCCAACATTGATTGCCATAAGTGAATTGGAAAAAAAAATTGATTTGTGGAAGTTTTTCCTTCAACAGGAGTTTGCAGGTATGCTATATAGTCATTGGTGGTTATGGCAAATCGCAGTGTTGGATTGGACCTTTTTTTATTGTCGATGTCCTCTTTAATTAAACTGTTTGGTGTCTTTGTGGCAACAACTCTATGCATCTTTCTGTGATAGATATAAAAAGTCACAATGAACTTCTCCTATGAGAAATGGGTAAAAATAAACCGCACTGTTAGCCAAAATTGCTCATCTTTTTATAGTGAGTTTTAAATTGGTGCCTAGTCTTCTAATGAAGAAGGAGGGCTTAGATTAGTAAATACATGTATATATAACTTGTTCTGCTTATTTTTCTTCTTCATAATAAGGTCGGTCTATAAGATGACACATATGCATTTATGATTGAGTTATAGATGACACAAGAGAGGCCACTCCAAAAACAAAAAAAAAACTTGTTTCTCATCACCACCCTCGTCAGAAAAATCATTTGAGATTTTTTTTGGTCAGAATTTTCTAATAAAAATACATTTTAAATGGACAAAGGTAGTCAAGTTTGGTAGCAAATTAAAGCTTAGGTCCCCAGAAAAGTAGCTAGCTATAAATAACAACAATGTTCACACTTTTAAATGTTAATGAAAACTTTACTTTTAAAAGGCATTTTTCTTACCCGCGAACAAGCATAGGTTTCTATCATTATCATCTAAAAAAAACTAAATAAACTCCTCCTTCGTCACTTTTTTCGTAGCTTTGTGATGAGAACCAACTTTTCTTTTTTGGAGTGGTCTCACAGACTAAATTATCATACGCTGTAGTATCTACAAAACAAGTCAACACATGAAAATGATAGATTTGGTAAATTTTAACAAGAAAAAGGTCCTTGGTAATAATGAGCGGAAGATTGTCTCACTTCAAATTCACACTAACAATTTCTTAACAAGTGCATGTTTTTAGATGATTATTGAACAGAGATCTTCTGTATCTAGGGTAGAGTGCCACTTATATACCAGGTATGCCAAGAAAAATGTTCTTTGAATTTTACATTTTGATAACATGTGAACAAGAGTTATCTGGTTTCTTTCCATGAATATGACCATACATGTTTAAATGGCTTTATAACTCGTCGCCTTAGTGCAATAAGGTTGAAACTGCATCTGGGTCAAGGTAAAAGGTACCTCCATGAGGTACCTTTTACCTTGTTGACCCCAGATGTAGTTGCAACCTTATTGTACGATCTATTACTCACTACAAGAGTTAGTTCCTTTGATCCCTTAGGCCACACCAAATTAAAAAATTGGTCTATGGATTTTCTGTTTTAGAAAAAGAGGCGGGAGGGCGAAATTTTTATTTTATTTTTCTAGAAAATTTTATTTGTCTATGGATTTTGCATAGCCAAAATATGGAGAGGGCGATTCTTTTTTTTTTTTTTTTTTTTTTTTGGTGGTTGGAAACCTTGCTGGAAATCTCTCTTTTTTCCTAAGTGCAGAATAGGCCTATATAATAAAACCGATGACATCGTTACATATCCAATGAGTGGTCTGCCATTTCTGTACTTCTATTGTTTGATCATGTAAGCTCCTTGAAAAAAAAAAAAATTCTGCAATTTTCCAGAAAATGATGCGGGCGAAATCCATAGACCAATAAATTTTCTTAAAAAATTAAAATTTGTATTTTGGAAAATAAGGTGCGGGAAATCCATAGACCAAAACTGCATCTCCATGAGGTACCTTTTACCTTGTTGACCCCAGATGTAGTTGCAACCTTATTGTACGATCTATTACTCACTACAAGAGTTAGTTCCTTTGATCCCTTAGGCCACACCAAATTAAAAAATTGGTCTATGGATTTTCTGTTTTAGAAAAAGAGGCGGGAGGGCGAAATTTTTATTTTATTTTTCTAGAAAATTTTATTTGTCTATGGATTTTGCATAGCCAAAATATGGAGAGGGCGATTCTTTTTTTTTTTTTTTTTTTTTTTTGGTGGTTGGAAACCTTGCTGGAAATCTCTCTTTTTTCCTAAGTGCAGAATAGGCCTATATAATAAAACCGATGACATCGTTACATATCCAATGAGTGGTCTGCCATTTCTGTACTTCTATTGTTTGATCATGTAAGCTCCTTGAAAAAAAAAAAAATTCTGCAATTTTCCAGAAAATGATGCGGGCGAAATCCATAGACCAATAAATTTTCTTAAAAAATTAAAATTTGTATTTTGGAAAATAAGGTGCGGGAAATCCATAGACCAATATTTTATTTTGGTGTGGCCTTATTATCATGATACTGCTATAGTAAAATAGATATTGAATGAGTGCCGGTCTTGTATGAGGCCTTATGAGAGTGTGAAAACCTACCGGTATATTTGCTTATCTTACTGTTTTATTTTATTTTATGGATGAAGCGGTACATCTGTTTTCATGTTCTAACAACATGTGTTCAGTGAAAATAGATAACAGTATATGTAAAACTGACAGAAACCTTTTCCGTTGTAGGAAATTGGTGTTATTTTGTCAGTTTTACTCTCTGGCATAATAAAACGCTTCAACGACACATTGTTTATATAGATGGCTCAAATAATGTGAAAGCGAAAGAAAAACCTTCATTTTGAAAAGCAATAATAAAGTTTATAATGATATATTGAATGGAAAGTGTTTGCTCTGTTTTGTCATTCTGGGTTCAAATAACTTGATGTAAGCTGCACTGATTTTGAGCAGTTTGATACTAATTTAATACAGAATTTATTCTGACTATCGGTAGTGGGTACTGTGCAGTGGCGGTTCCAGGGATCGGTGGGGGCAATGGGCCTTGCTGTTATCCCGCCCTGGAGAGTAAGAGAAGAGGAGGAAGAAAAGGGGGAAAGCAAACAATAGGATGTGATAACTTTTTAACAAAAGGGGGTGGTGGGTTTTTTGCCAAAAAAATCCTTTGGCTGCTGCTCGATGATCAAAATCTTTAACTCCCGACACCGTTAAGAAGTCAAACAAATTTTGCACCCCCATGTTGTTAAATAGGATCACTCCCTTATGAATGAGTCCGGAATAAGTGTTCTAGAGGGAAGATAATTTGGTAGGTTGATCACAACCTCAGATCCTGACCCCACCTACTGAAAACCCTGCATATAAGCAGCCATGCCGTATAGGCCATTTCAGACAACTTGTGCAGCTTATAGGGTGTTTCTGAACTCGGGGTGCGGCGTATAGGCGGGGTTTCTGATATATAAACTGTAGTATGGAATGGGAACATTCTTTAAAAAGTCAGGTTGCGACTTAAATGCTAGGTTTTACGGTACTACTTGATATTCTCTCGTATAAGCCTGACCCTCATTTAAGCTGCACCCATGACTTTGGAAGTGAAGGTTTTATACTGTTCCCTGAGGTGTAATATATACCCCATGTAAGCCGCACCCTGACTTTGGGCACATTTTATAAGCAGCACCCTGACTTTGGGCACATTTTATAAGCCGCACCCGACTTTGGGCACATTTTATAAGCCGCACCCTGATTTGGGCACATTTTATAAGCAGCACCCTGACTTTGGGCACATTTTATAAGCCTCACCCCTGACTTTGGGCACATTTTATAAGCCTCACCCCTGACTTTGGGCACATTTTATAAGCAGCACCCTGACTTTGGGCACATTTTATAAGCAGCACCCTAACTTTGGGCACATTTTATAAGCAGCACCCTGACTTTGGGCACATTTTATAAGCAGCACCCTGACTTTGGGCACATTTTATAAGCCTCACCCCTGACTTTGGGCACATTTTATAAGCAGCACCCTGACTTTGGGCACATTTTATAAGCAGCACCCTGACTTTGGGCACATTTTATAAGCAGCACCCTGACTTTGGGAACATTTTATAAGCTGCACTCTGACTTTGGGCACATTTTATAAGCCGCACCCTGACTTTGGGCACATTTTATAAGCTGCACCCTGACTTTGGGCACATTTTATAAGCAGCACCCTGACTTTGGGCACATTTTATAAGCTGCACCCTGACTTTGGGCACATTTTAAAAGCCTCACCCCTGACTTTGGGCTCATTTTATAAGCAGCACCCCTGACTTTGGGCACATTTTATAAGCAGCACCCTGACTTTGGGCACATTTTATAAGCAGCACCCTGGCTTAATGTACACATTTCTTGATCCGCCACTGGCTACTTAGGAAGTAAAAACATGTGCATCAAATTAGGGCGACTCCAGGGTCTGCTTGTGAAGCATGCAAGTTCTATACAGATCTCTAAAATTGAGGACGTCCCATTCGTGAATCATATTTGTTTGCCAATTATCTATTACCCAAGGTTTTCTTTTTCATTTGATTTATATTGTTTTTATTTACACTCCATTCAATACTTAAAATATTTGTACATGATAAATTGTCAGTTTCATGTTTTATTCATGTTGTTACCCTATATATATAAAAAAAGGCGACTTATAGATCTCATTTCATCCTTCCAGGTTGTCCTACAAGCAACTGAAGTCCTCACCAATCAACCTTTGCAACAACAACCCCAACAACAACAGCAACAACCACCACAACAACAACAACAGCAGCAGGCTCCACCTCCCCCACCACCCCCACCCCCTCCGGCCGACTCCCGGAGCTACCAGCGTGCGGGACTATGGAGTGTAGAAGGTAGTGGCGTGTACCGTGTCTTCCGTTGTACATTATGTTCCCGGGTGTTCCGGCGTAAGGAGCAACTCAAGCTTCACTTCAGGACACACACGGGAGAACGGCCGCATAAATGCCGCGTCTGTTCCGCCTCCTTCTCGCGACCCGGGAATCTGAGTGCACACATGCGCACCCACACGGGGGAACGACCGTTTGTGTGCCACATATGCCATATGAGGTTCTCCCAGTCCAACAATCTAAAACGACACATGAAATGTCATGGCGAGGGGGGAGGCGGCGATGGTGACGACGCCAATGAAGAAAGCGACTCCACAAACAATGACGACAGCTTTGATGCAAATTCCAATGACACCAACCCAGCGCAGGCTGTAACATTGTGAAAAATCTTGCTATACTCAATTGTAGACAACTTGATGACCAAGACAGATACCATGTATTGTACATGCAGGTTGCTATATTGTATAGACTTGTATTCATTTTGATGATGGTACAGTGTTATGCATTAGGATCCATAGAAATATTCCATATTAATGAGAAATTTTCAAATCTGTCTTTTCAGCAGATATGTCAACTTTAACGATAGATAGTGTTGTGCATGAGAACCCGTCAAATCTGCCTGTTTAAAGCGTTCAATGTCCTACACTGCTTTGTTTGTGTAGGCCTGTCACTGACAAGAGCTGTGGTTATTTCTTTTATGGTTGAATTTTGGCAAAAAAATGTCTTGTTTAATTGAGATTACAAAAATATTCTGAGAATTCTTTCATCCAGAAATACCTTTTTATGAATATTATTTACTATAGAAATGTACTAAATTAGTCAAAATCAATCCTGGCTATGCCTTGTAGCCTTCAATGCAGGGTGCGCCTTATATGTGAAGTCCACCATATACACGGGGTACCGTATATTCCCTCGTGTAACCTTTTAAATTATGAATGGATCTTCAAAATTCAAAAAGCTATGGGGTCCGCACATTGTGATGCTGAAATAGTTGGGTAAACATTGGGTATATGTCAGATCTAAGCCCTACCCCCCCCCCCTCCCTCTACCCAGCTTGGTTGGGTTCTGGAACTAGCCGCGGCATATACGAGAGAATTTACGGTACTACGGTAGGTAGCATTAACTGAACAGCTTTGTCGTGGCTTACTGCTGGGGAATTACTGTACCATTACTGTACTGTATTCATGCTGGCCTTAAAGCGTTACCATAACCCTTCGCCTCTAAGACGCACCCCCAACTTTTAGAAAGCTATGAGCCATACCCCATGCTTGAAAATTTCTGATTTAGTAAAAATGTTGGATTTCCCCAGGTGAAATAAACGCACATAAGCCAAACCTGACTTTGAACACATTGTTAAAGCCACATGAGTTCACAGTGTAGTAATTATGTATAGAGAGAAAGGTGTTGTTACTGATTTAGTGCTTTAGGTATATGATGCCATATAGATTATTAATTTATGTATACATTGGTGATGCGCTGGTTGTACGTGTTCACGTCTTTATGTACAGCTTTATCGGTATTATACACATAGTGTCGGGCGGGACTCGACCGGTAGATCTATATACATACAGTTAACATAATGTTTGTATTCCAATTGTAAAGTGACATTTATAGATGTACAGAGGTAGCAGGTTATACTTGTACATGTGAAGAATAAATATGGAGGAAAAATATTGGCTTCCAAAACTTTACGGTTTCTATGTGTTTTATTTATTTAAACCATCACATCATCCATTTTGACTTCTGTAAAATTCAGTTGCAATTATAATCTACATGATATCTTTCTTTTTAATTCTAGAAATGACAAATGCAAGATTATCTTCCACTGGACTCTTCAAAGGTCAATAATGCATTAATACATAATGCCCATTGGTTGAAGGGATGCACCAGAGAATACACTTCAGTCGAGTATATCAACCCGTACGGTTGGTAAATCATTCGCCAGGGACTGCATTCTTGCATCATGAAAACCGATGTGCATGCTGCATCAGTAGTAGGTTCAATCAGTGCACAGACACCAAGTGTCCATACCATACCCTCTGCCTTGCACTACTTATTGCAGAGTCCAGTTTACGCTGGGCATCTGCAGTCTTTATAACTACCGCAGGCATAGGGCTCCACCCCCCAACCCCTCTCCTCTTACTTCCTGCTGTGTCACACAAGGTCAGGTCACAGACAGGGAGAGGGGGGATTACAGAAATATAATCTTGTTATATCAAAGAGATTCTTATCCTAATCCCTTAATTAGAGGTGATTAGTGGATGTTTATTCTGCACTCTATCTGTCTCAGACTCATTTCACACTCTCCCCCACATACTCAGATAACCTATCAGTGATAACATCTGCTGGGAGAGTGTGCTCACTCATGCACATCCAACTGTTTCCAAGAAGTTGGCAAAGGCTTCCACCTGCCCCATATGTAGTGGGAGAGAAGCGGGAGCGGAATTCAGGGGTAGGTTTCCATCCTAAAGTCCAGTTCAGAGCTGGATGTAGTTCTGTAATCACTCACCAGGTGCCGCCTGTGTACAGTGAAGAATGGATGGATGTTTGCCTGTCTCAAACCCTATTATCCTATACTACTGTCGATGTACCCCGTATCTAAGACTGCGTCAACGTTGGGCAGATTGCATTTAAGGCGCATTATGATACAGGATGCTTGCTTCACTTGTAAGGAGCATAATCGTGGCTGCGAAGAACATTTATGACGAACATTTATGAATGGATGCATTAAAACTTTTGAAATTGAATTGAATGGGCTTAGACTGTACTGTAAAGTCACCAGTCGGTAGGGAAGCCTCTAGCTCCTCATGGAGTTTATAATATATAGAGAATTCACTGGTTTGATAAAAAAAAGGTTACATTATGAGAAATCTTAAAACTTTTGAAATAATCCTCAGGGTGTAGCTTGGACATGTGGATGCACTTTAATACGCTAGGTTTTCATAGTAGTTGCTAGCTATCATATCTATGGTTCTTGTCATAAGTATAAAAAAGTCGTCTAGAAAAAGTCAACAAATGCAAAGTAAATCTAAATGCATATGAAACAACACCATAAATTTACATTAGCCCATCCCCTTTTACTCTTCTTTCAATCCCAGCAATAGCGGTCCCTGTTTATACAGTCTCTAGCATGTCCAGAGGAAAGCGGGCTGCATTAAGGTTAACAACAGTTTGACGCAGCATGTGTATGACTTGTTGGTCCTTTACAAAGAGTTTAACAATGGGATGAATCCCCCCAATACCAGGATAGTACCTCCTCTGTGCCTCCTCCACCAACCGCCTCACGCACCCCTCCATATTGTCTTTGACCACTGTGAATAGCGCACTACAGATCTGATCGTGCGTCTTCTGGAAAGGTTGTAACTGGAGCTTAAGCTGAGCACCAAAGCTATTACCCTGCATGCTCGCTATAAGATTCCGGGTATCTACATCTTCCTGCAGTGCCAGCCAATAGGCCACGCTTGGCGAGTTACGGTATCCACCCGAGGGCAGCCGAGATGATGTGGCTGATATAGATGAGATAAGGAACTTAACACCAGATAACCTAAGTGCCATCTGGTCCAACTCCTGTCGTATGGTGATGATGTTGTCCCAGGCGGCCTGTAGCGCCTCGTCTGTCTGTCGAGGCCAGTTCATTCTGAAGGCTGCGACCGTCCATCCATTGGCCAATGCGGGGTCAACGACCTCTTTGGATAAGATATCTCGTACTGCTGTGGAGCGTAGTGTGCCACATTTGAGTGATTCGCTGATGGCTACTGTACCCTGTAGGAAGACATAAAAGAGATATGGTTTAATAATGACATACATGAACGCATTTCTTACAGGATTCCAGGTTACAAATCAATCAGGAAAATATCTAAAATTAGAAGGTTCAAATTATGATTCAATCAGTGCTGTATTCTTCTCCCTGTTCTTGGACTTACCTTGCACCTTTCCATCCCAGATAATTTCAGGATGATCAAAACGAATACCAATGAAAAACTGAAACTAAAAACCCTTGGAGGATTGTCAAAAAACATCACACTTTAAAATGACCTTGATGCTATTCACAAAACAAATAAATAAAACTATAAAAAAAAAAAACTATAAAAAAATATATATATAATCCTGGTGGTTAATAAAACTATGATCCTGGTGGTTAATAAAAACTATGATCCTGGTGGTTAATAAAACTATGATCCTGGTGGGTAATAAAACTATGATCCTGGTGGTTAATAAAACTATGATCCTGGTGGTTAATAAAACTATAATCCTGGTGGTTAATAAAACTATGATCCTGGTGGTTAATAAGAGTATCCTCATGGATGTTGACTTGGCCTCAACCAACATGAAACATGTAAAGAACTCCATTGTTTTTATTTTAATACAATAGTGACAAAGGGCACTTTCTTTCCTTTAATATTTTTTTTTAAAGAAAACTTTATTGACTGATCCACTTCATGAGGAGTTGATAATAAAAGACTGTCAAGAGTGGTGGCATCTGGTTATTCATTCAGCTCATAAATGATAACAAATTAAGATGAGAAATCTTATATATGTACAGTGAATTGATGGGGTAATATTGAGAAAAACAATTTCATTGTTAATGAGACCAGTGACCTCAGTGGTGGTACACTGGAACTTTGTAGTTACATCAATAGAACAACAAAAAAGACATAAACAATCAAATACAAACAAAAAGAACACATCTTACAATAATCTATACAAACTGATAAAAGATCAGGTGGATTCGCAATCCATTTAGACTCTTTCAGTCAATTAAATGAAGGAAAAAGAATTAGGGAGACTGCAGGGTTAGAGGGATTCAAGTGGGATGGTATGGCAATACCACTTTCGATAATTAATCAAATATTGTACAAAGATGTGTTAAAAACATGAGATTTTTACATGGATGAAATATTTATTGAAAATAACATAACTTTCTTACAAACAATGCAAACTGCTGTCTAATACAGTATAGATTTTCACTCAATGACACTCTTTAAAACCTTATGTTCTGTGTGATGTCCATTGTGTTTAATAAGATAACAAAATCCTTCTCCCTTCATTTTTAATAGTTCAATATGGGAGGGCACTGGAATGTTATATATACTTCTTTTTTACTGTCCATATGGTTATTAGCTCTCTTGTAGATATGAAATGATACAAATCAATATGCCATCTTTCATGTTTCATATATTGCATGTATTTCATGTTTAATGAACTTCAGAACATTTTGGAAATGAAAAAGTTAACACAATGTCAATCCTGGTTCAGCTGATATTCGGTACACCTATAAAATGATTAGCAGCCTCTTTCTTACTGTTTTTAAAGATCTCTTATTGTCTTTCAAAGATCAAAGCATATTCACTGCTTTCAAATTATTTTTACTGTTTTACTTTTTCAGTTTTCCTTCAGTTCCCTTTCCAGTGATACAATCAATGTGTTAAGTCTTCAATAAGCTGCACATTGAAATGTACAGCATCCAATCTATCGACAAGGTTCCGAATCATGTCACTGTACTGTGGATCCTTCACTACCACTTTAACGATAGGCTCCTGGGCACCCCCTCCTCCTGGATACAAGTGTTGCGAACTCATGGCAACCAGTTGGCTCACACAGCCCTCCACATTGTCCTTAACACAAAGGAACAAGGCATTACTGAGATGTTCCTCAGACTGCTGGTAAGGCTGCAGCTGTAGTTTTAACGCTGCGCCATACTGGTTACTCTGCATACTGGTGAACAACTGTCTCATATCAAACTCATGATCTGCCGTCCCCATCCAGTACGACACTGAGGGTACGATCTTGTACTCCGATTTTGTCTTTTGATCACTTATCTTGTGCGATGAAGCACAGACAGCAGAAACAAAGAAGCTGGTGATGGGGAGGTTTCCTAATATTTGGTCGATGCATGTGCGGCGTTGTACAATGTCGTTCCAGGTGTTCATGGTGCCTTCCATGCTCTGGCGAGGCCAGCTCATGCGGAAGGCAATCACCCTCATGTTCTGACTGAGGGTAGGATTGATGAGGTGCTGGGTGAAGACATCTTTGACTGTTGAAGAGATCTTGGTAGATGGGTGGCCGAAGCATGATGCAGTTGGACTCATCTGATGAAGAAAATTGGCACATTCTAAATGACCATCTGATATTGATTTATAAACCAAAATATGATACAAAATCACTGATGTTGACACATTCCTTTTGTTAACCTAAAACCTTTTACTGATTTTTAGGGTAAATACTAACCCTCACATGTAAGCTGCTTACTGACTCTGGCTCTGCTACAAGCCACACCATGACTGCTTCTAAACAACATCTTATATATATATAAGCCACACCTTGAGCTTAGGGGAGGGGGATATAGGACTCAGTATGGAGGCCTAGTAGAGCCGCCATTTTGAATTTCGCTGATTGAGATAAAACCCACTGATAAGACATACCATGATGGGTACCTTGTCCCTGGTTAACAGCCACTTCCAGGGACATGCTGGTCCCATCTTATCAGTGTGTGTCGCCAGAACCAGCTCCAGACCAGCTAGTAGCCTATAGGCTGCACTGATCTTCATCTGTAAAAGCTGTGGTTATTCCTTCACATAAAACAATGAGACTGCACCAACCTACCCAACTCAGACATAACATTATTCTGTAAAAAGTAAGCAAGTGAATGTCTGTATGACCAACTTTAATAAAGATGCTAATCTGCTTTCAAATGTCAGTATGCATTTAGAAAGAATTTTCATACAGGCAAACTTGTTCCTTACTTAGTGGAAGACCTATGTGTCCATATAGCCTTTGACAAAACCACTGCAGTGACAATCATAGATATGAGCAAGGCAAGGTTTCTACTTAATATCCACTCTGGAGTGCCCCAAGGGTTAGTCCTGGGTTCCTTATTATTCATCCTGTATGTAATTCACCTTGTAAATCATATACATTTTCCAAGAATGAGTTTAGAGATGTTATTACTAAAGAGCTTCACCTAAGTTACATCACACAGTGTACCACTGCATGAAACACAGCAAAAAGTAGGCACTAACATGTTTATGCTTGGTTATTTGTCTATGTTAGAGCCAGCTTTTAGCAGTGAGATGTCTTCCTCCTTAGGGATATGTACAAGTATACATTGTGCATTATGGGGACCTAACCAGGATTTGTTAATGATGTGAAGAGATCCCTGGGTCTGTCCTGCAAGTCCCATAACAAACCAGCTGCTTTTTCTTACTTATATCCAACATCAGGGACCTCTCAACATTTTGTGAATAGCAAGTTTACTCCTGTTGATACTCATCATTCTCTGGGTTGACACTTCTAAACCAAGGAAAAAAGGTTGTTATCATGTCGAACTATCGTGTCAAAGGTTCCATACCCATGCCTTATTTTCATGAAGTTGAGCATGCGATACCATTTAGGAATTGTAATAAAGAATTGCCTTGGGTAATTGCAATTAAAAAACGACTCAAAGTGTGGCAATATACAGCACCAATTATTTTTTGAGGCAACAATTGACAGAACATAGATTGACCTTAATGCATATATTTATTGAGAATTATAATATCATTCTTCCATGAACAAATACCATCTGATGTCAACAATAATGAAAAGTTGAAGTCCAAGACACCTTTGTTAGCAACAATCATTTTTTCAATGTCTGTCTATATTTTAACAAGATAACCATGGTTTTACCATAGATGAAAAAAGATTGGAGGATATTGGAATGATATCAATCTGATTGTCCCTTGGTTCCCACTTTCTATAACAATAGCATTATAAGTAGTCCCTTCTTTTCCTTGTCGAGTTTGGTTAAGGTGAGATAGAGTGTGGACAAAGAAGAATGAGTCATCCACATCAGTGTTTCTCTCACTGATTCTTTCACTATATTGTAAGATCAATGAATTTAGCACTTTATTTTTCAGCTTTTCTCCCCTTTTTTCCATCAATGCTGTCAATGTGTGTAGTCCTCATTAAGCTGAACATTAAACTGTACAGCATCTAATCTATTGACGAGGTGCCGAATCATGTCACTGCATTGCGGGTCCTTCACTACCACCTTAACAATAGGCTCCTGGGCACTCCCTCCTCCTGGGTACAGGCATTGTGAACTCATATCGACCAGTTGGCGCACACATCCCTCCACATTGTCTTTAACACAGAGGAACAAGGCGTTACTGAGATGTTCCTCAGACTGCTGGTAGGGCTGCAGCTGTAGTTTTAACGCTGCTCCGTACTGGTTACTCTGCATGCTGGTGTACAACTGTCTCATGTCAAACTCATGATCTGCCGTCACCATCCAGTATGACACCGACGGCACGATCTTGTAGTCTGATTTTGTCTTTTGATTAGTCATTGTTGTATGACTGGCACAGACAGCAGAAACAAAGAAGCTGGTGATGGGGATATCTGCAACGAGTTGGTCAATGCCTGTGCGGAGTTGGACAATGTCCTTCCAAGTGTTCATGGTGCCTTCTAGGCTCTGGCGCGGCCAATTCATACGGAAGGCGATCACCTTCATATTATGGCTGAGGACAGGACTGATGAGGTGCTGGGTGAAGACCTCTTTGATTGATGAAGAGTAGAGCCTGGAGGATGGGTGGCCAAAGTATTGTGCAGTCGGACTCATCTGATGAAGAAAAATATACACATTGTAAAACAGTAACTGATGCTAAATGAAAACCCTACAAATTTTGGCGGCACTACTCATGTTTATATTATCCATATTGGCCTATAATCAAACCTAATCCAGATTTTTAAGGTAAATGCTTGCCTGCATGTAACACCTCATGACTCTGCCACAACCTTGTCCCCACTTTGCTTTACTAAACTTGTGTTAAGGTGAATAATCAGTAATTCTGCTAGCTCTAGCAAAATCACTAAAAAATTAAGTTCTATAATCAGATCTTGATTCTCATAAAATATACTTTTATAGTCTCTCAGATTTGTTATCCGTCATGATTGTTTAGCGGAATTCCCCACAAAGGGGGCCTAGTACCAGGGATGTAAGGCAGACTGCTTGAAAAAATTCTGAAGACACATTTAGAAATCCTGCATTTAGTGTAAAACATTATCAAAACTTTGATGCAAGAAAGGTTATTTGGTTAAATCTATTAGAAAAATCTGGTTCAAAAATTCTGAAATCAGACAAAATTCTGAAAACTTACATCCCCGTAGTACTTCTCGAAAGGGCTCCAAGTTTGGACCACTAGGATGGCATTAACACTAGGTCAAGGCCAGATGATGACAAGGAAAATACAGTTCAATACATTTTATTAATAAAAGAAGGCTTAGTTTTTGTCCACAAAATCTATGTAAATGAATGAAGTTAACGCTGAGGGGCCAGGACATCGCTAAGCCCACATGTAACTATGGATATGATTGATTGATTGATTTGTGTTTTACAGCACTTTAGCGGCACTAAGTGGCTATCCCGTGCTTCACAGGTTGATAATCTAACAGAAGAATGTTTCAGTGCCCACGCATATGTGCACCACACACATCCTGAGGGGATAGGAAAGAGGAGATATAGACCCTTTTAAGTGGGCTAGGGAAGCCCGTGTAACTATGGATAGGGGCCAGGTGTCCGCTATGCCCAAACGTAGATAAAGTTTAAGTTGAGGGGGCCAGGACTACGCTAAGCCCGCATCCATTATCGCTTGTATGTTTCATTGGCAAATAACTCCTCTCCTGGGAGTGAGTGAGTAATAGATGTTTAACGCCATTTCGACAGCTAAGGTCATATTCATGGCGAGAACTACATTACACAATTTCACAGAGGAATGTGTCAGTGCCCGCGCATATGTGCACCACACACATCCTGAGGGGATAGGAAAGAGAAGAAATAGACCCTTTTAAGTGGGCTAGGGAAGCCCTACTCCTCTCCTGGCAAGTTAAGCATTGCACAATACCAGCAGGTCTTGAATAATGATCCATATTAACCATAAAAATGCATGAGACAGTGTAATTCTCCTCCATTCTTTTATAATCCAGCAGTTTCGATGGCACCATGAGTCGATCCTCTCGCTGTCCGCCATTTTGGATTTTTATGTTCTGTGCGCATGCGCGACCCCTCCTTGCTGGAAGTCACATTTTCGACGGAGAAATGATAGATTATATCTATTTAACTGAAAATTAATGGCTTTTTGAATATAATCCATGCATGTTAGACAATATCAATTGAATTGAATCGAATACATAGCCTGTATTTACATTTATATAAAAATTAAATTTTACAACGCACCACTCTGTGCGCATGTGCGAACTCGCACGAGGATGTTCTGCTGGGCGGGAGTGTAAAGACCAAGTACATATGGTACATATATAGTATGTCAGAGGGCGCACGTAGTAGACGGTGTAAAGGCTAAGAGATATAAATCATAACAGCCTGCGTCCTCTGTGTATACCACTATGTACATAGTCATACGCTCGCCTTGCCGGAAATGCGATAGCCATAACAAACATATTGTGGTCCGATTTACAAGGTTGGTCTATGAGGTGTCACGGTAGTAATCCGCCCTGGTAAGCCTAGGACAGCTAAATAGTCCCAACTAAAAACAGTGTTTTGCTTGGTATAATCAGTGCCAGGGGACCTTATTATTATCGCAGATTAATAATTTTGGTACCAGAAGAAAGGTAACGATTTAGGGGGGAAAAGTTGCAAAAAATTTTTGGTCACCATGGAAACCTATTTTGTCAGAGAGGGGTCTAAGGTCACATTTATGACTTGTCAGGAGCGCCTGTATCATTTAATTTATTCAACATGGTGGTTTCCATGGCAACTGGTGCAAAAACGGATCTGACTCCGTTGACCATGCTAAAAAAATCAAGAATGACTTCAGCTTTCATTTAAGCCTTTATTTATGAACGCCCTCAAATTAGAACCCGATTGACGCCAGTTTTATGGTGGAAGATGGGGGGAAAATCAGAACGTCCTTGGTCCTATTAGTACCGTGACACCTTAACTGGGTGGCTGGGTGGGGTGATTTTTGCCACATTTTGGGCTCTTGTAAGGACTCAATCCAAACTGGATGAATTTTTTGTATTAAAATAGCTAAATTAAGTGTAGGAGAAGCTATTTTGGTCATTTTTCCTTTGAATTTGTCTGGGATTTGCATATGATTGACCTTTTTTTGCTCCAGATGGGGCAGTTGAGGCTACTTGGCACAGAAAGTGGTTCCAGGGCTCCTCCATAAAAATTACCTTGAAAGCCTCTAGAAATGCTAATAAATAGGACAAATTATGGTTCTTCTATTCAAAACATATGGAATATTCCTTTGAGAATAGGATTTTAGTCAAACCTCAGAATTTTTAATTGTGTAGTCAAGTGTTGCTAGGGAAAATAAACAGCCATCATTAAAAAAATAACACATTTTGCGCCAAATCATGCAGATTTTGGCCTAGTTTTGGGGACATTGCCCTTGTTTTGATTACTCTCATGCTTTTAGGTATTAGATGGGATTTAACCAGTTATACATTATTGTTGTCAATGTGTTAAGGCATCATATGAGGGTAGTTTGCCATAACAAAGTCAGATCCAATTTTTCGGTACAGCAAGCCAAAGAAAGGTCCCTGTTTTTAACCCCTAAAATACAAAAAATTGACCCCTGAGGGACCCCTCACCCATATTTCAATAGGCTCCATGGTCATAAATATACAAATTTTCCATGTAAAAAGTTGAGATTCATGTCAGGAAGGTAAATATTTTTATTTCTGGGCAAACTTTATATTGTCGGAAAAAAATGACCCCAGCTGTTAAGGTGTCACGGTAGTTATCCGCCCTGGTAAGCCTAGGACAGCTAAATAGTCCCAACTAAAAACAGTGTTTTGCTTGGTATAATCAGTGCCAGGGGACCTTATTTTTATCGCAGATTAATAATTTTGGTACCAGAAGAAAGGTAACGATTTGGGGGGGAAAAGTTGCAAAAAATTTTTGGTCACCATGGAAACCTATTTTGTCAGAGAGGGGTCCAAGGTCACATTTATGACTTGTCAGGAGCGCCTGTATCATTTAATTTATTCAACATGGTGGTTTCCATGGCAACTGGTGCAAAAACAGATCTGACTCCGTTATGGTTGACCATGCTAAAAAAATCAAGAATGACTTCAGCTTTAATTTAAGCCTTTATTTATGAACGCCATCAAATTAGAACCCGATTGACGCCAGTTTTATGGTGGAAGATGGGGGGAATCAGAAAGTCCTTGGCCCTATTAGTACCGTGACACCTTAAACGGTCAGGGTTCTCCGCAGAATGTAAAATCACACAGTAAAATCCTGCAGCGAGCTGGCGTCAAATTTCATTTGGTAACCTCCTAAGCCTTTGACAGCTAAGGTCATATTCATGGCGAGAACTACATTACAGTTTCAAAGAGGAATGTGTCAGTGCCTGCGCATATGTGCACCACACAACAAAGAAATTGAAAGTATTTTCATAAATATGGCCATAACTTCTGTTCTAATTGGCGGATTTTCCTGCATCTATCGCATTACATGAACGGTCTTCCAGCCTTACATACTGAAAAAAGGCGTCTTAATTGGACAATTCCCATAGGTGCCCATGTGTTATGTCTATTGTGAAAATCTATCGCACAATGCTATCCTATGGAGCCTCGTTTTCTTCAGAAATTTAGTCAAACATGCCAAGTTTTTCCTTCAGCTTTTTTTCATAGGTAAACAATTGTTTTTTCCAGGAATTGTTAAAATCTACAGAAAGACAAAGATCTAAAGAAAATTTATCAACTTTCCATTAATTTATAGACCCCTTCTTTGTATAAGAAATTCCCACTTAAAGTTGGCCATTTTGATCGACCAAAAATGTTGAAAACCCGCCTCCAATGACCCAGCAGGGGCTGGGCCAACTAGGTGTCTAAGATGGACAGCTCGCGCAGCAGGGTTGAGGATGGCCCGTTAATGGACCTGCATTAAAATGGTTCGGTTCCAGCCGTGCTCATGCTCCTCTAAAGATTTCAATATGAATTTAAAAAGAATTCCAAAGCAAGCAAAGCTGTGTCCAGCTTTGTGGAAGATTTACCTCTATATAGGGACCCTGGCAAACCCACTACAGTGACACACATAGATATGAGCAAGGCCTTTGACTTAGTGCACCATGACATCTTGCTCCAAAAGTCTGTGCATGTTCTGACTCCCTTTATATTCTTTCAACTGGATAGAGAAAATTACTTTTTATAATTAGATGCAGTGCACAAGGGCTGCCTTCTAGGCCTCTACTTGATATCAATTCTGGAGTACCCCAAGGGTCTGTCCTGGGACCCTTTTGTTATCTATCCTGTTTGTAAATGACCTTGCATATCATATATACTTTTCCAACAGTAAGATTAGAGATGGTACTACTCAGGAGTTTCACTTACTATATATTATACAGTGTACCAGTGCATGAATCATGGCAAAGGGTAGGCCATAACATGTTAATACACAGTCAGTTGTGTAGGGTAGACACAGCTTTTAACAGTTAGGGATACTCTCGATCTTTCTCCTTGAAAATACACCCTGTGCATCATTGGGACCTAATAAATGACGTGAAGAGATCCTTGGGCCTACCCTGTCCCCCTACTGCCACCTGCCTTTTCTATTTATAACAAACCATCATGGACCTCAAAGGTTTATGAATGACCACCCCCTAACTTCAAATACTTATCTACCAATAGTAAAGGTAAAAGAGTTTGTTGTGCAATCAGATGTACAGAAAGTAAAAGAGGGGTTCTGGGCAGAGCCCCCAATAAATTCATCAACCCTACACACTATCATAAAGCAACACCTCCAGTGTGATGGGGTGCGGCAGGAACATGTGTCCTCCCCACTCTTGTTGCTGCTCATCCTTCTCTGTGCCCTCAATTAGAAATAAAGAACAACCAAAGAAAAAAGATTGTTACTATGTCAGACTTTTAGAGTGCTGAAGGCTCCATGCCCCCTTCCTATTCTCCTATCAATTTGACTTCTTTTTTTTTTTCAAAAGGGTTGAATATACTTTGCATAATTTTAGGAATACAACACCCTGTACAATTGTAATATAAGAAATACTTTGAAATACATATGTACTGGTCTACCTTATCTCACTAGATCCTTTGTTCACTGATGAGACAATCATTCAACTTCATGAAGATATGGATTCAGTTTTGATATATGACTCTTGTGATACTTCATTCCTGTCACTAATCGACTCAAGACTCAAGCTGCTGAGATGCAACAATGAAAGGTGACCGAAAAATTCCTGGGACAAGATTTTATAGAACACAGATCATACTTAATGAGAATATTTATTGAGAATTATGACATAATTCTGTTATGAACTAATACCAACTGATGTTGACAATAATAAAAGTCCAAGACATATTTGTTAGCAACAATCATCAGTACATCTGTTAGTATTTCAACAAAATATGAATCATGGTTTTACTACAACAGATAAACTTGGGGGATATCGGAATATCCATCTGATTGCCCCTTGGATCTCACTTTTTATAAGAGTAGAATCATTGGTAGTCCTTGTTCCATCTCAAGTCTGGTTGAGGTGAGCTTTGGGGTGCATGTAGAGTGAGTCACACATATATATCTATGTTTCTCTCTGAATCTTTGAAATTGAAATATATTCACTGTGCCCTACGATCAGCGTTTTACCTTTCATCACCCCTCCCTTCGTTTCAGCAAAGTATTCTTATTGTATATATCCCTCAATAAGCTGAACATTAAACTGTACAGCATCCAATCTATTGACGAGGTGCCGAATCATGTCACTGTACTGCGGGTCCTTCACTACCACCTTAACAATAGGCTCCTGGGGACCCCCTCCTCCTGGATAAAGTCGCTGTGCACTCATGTTTACCAATTGCCGCACACAGCCCTCCACATTGTCCTTAACACAGAGGAACAAGGCATTACTGAGATGTTCCTCAGACTGCTGGTAAGGCTGCAGTTGTAGTTTTAACGCTGCTCCATACTGGTTACTCTGCATGTTGGTGAATAACTGTTTCATGTCAAACTCGTAATCTGCCGTCACCATCCAGTATGACACGGACGGCACGATCTTGTAGTCTGACTTTGCTTTCTGATCCTTTATTTGAGATGATGATGCACACACTGCCGAAATAAAGAAGCTGACGACAGGGATGTTTGCAACTAGTTGGTCAAAGCCTTTTCGTAGTTGGACAATGTTGTTCCAGGTATTCATTGTGCCTTCAAGGTTTTGTCGAGGCCAGTTCATATGGAAAGCAATCACCTTCATGTTATGGTGGAGGACGGGATGGATTAGGTGCTTGGTGAAAGTCTCTTTGGCTGGTACAGAGCGCAGATTGGATGAAGGGTGGCCGAGGCATAGGGCAGTGGAGGTTATCTGATGAAGAAAAATAGGCGTGATGTAAAATGTTAAGTACCTTTAGTGGAAAAACTCCTTTGTGAAAATCAGAGTTCTCTTACATGAGTACCGTATCAAAATCCACAAGCCACAAGCATGATTAAGCGCACACCTTGACTTTAACACGCTCATGTTCTTAGCCCTTTAAATGCTGCTCATGTATTCATACATCATACCCACTTGTTGCCATAAGGCATTCATGCAGCCTTGGCAAGTAACTCACCAGCGCTACATTCAAGCATCATACTGACCCTACGCGGGTTGATACACAGCTACCTACCCGCCACACTCCCTTGTCTCCCCGTGTCTGAAATTATCTTTAACCCAAGGCTTAATATGGCAGTTTTTTCCGGTATCGGTAAATAACCTTTTAATGATATATTCTTCTTTTTCTAAATTGCATATGTTGTAAAACCCTCAGATTTATACCTTTATTAAAAATCTGCCTGAGCCTCAATATCCATGCATCATTATGATCTACCAAACCATGAGTAACTCACCAACATTGCATTGGGTATACTTCACCGTACATCAAGTCTCAATTAGGCATAAGTAATAGAGCAAACACTGGTATGGGTGTATCACCCATAGGGTAAATTAACCTGAAGACAGTCACATACCTTGAGACGTTCACCCACCATGAATAGCCATAACATTAAGTTTGCTACTGAATCAATAGTACTAACTGTTAGATTCAATGCTCATTAACAATCTCATAATGTGGATGCAGGGCTAAAGCTATTTTTCATGACAAATTTGTGAGGTTGACGTCTCAAGGTATGTGGCCATCTTTAGGTTCATCTACCCTACCACAAATGGCAGCCGGCAATTCCTACTCATAAGGTAAGATTCCTACACTTCTGCTATACTGTTTGATTTCAAATTTTTACTGGATATGTGCAATGTTTATTGAACCCCACAACAGCAAATATTTCTTAAAAAGGCATGAAAACCAATTCAGCTGCACACTGCCATTTGTGGTATGGGTGAGTTAAACACTCTGCTTTATTTCTACTACTGGGCGGGGGATCTGGCAGATCACCTGCCCAGTGCCTCACTCTGGTTAGCATAGGCTTCAATGAGATCACCCTGCCCAGCTCCACACTAATATGGTAGAATTGGCATCACAATGCCAATCATCAAAATGAGCATTAATTCACTTGAAGGGTTAAGTTTGCTCTTGGAGCACTAGCTACAGAGTTAGAAACAATTCATTCTAATTGAAAAAAAAAACCAAAAAAACAACATACACAACATTATGCAGGAACATCTTATCATGTAGTTTATTACCAAACTGTACAAAACATAATCACCTTATCAGTCTACTCTAGAATATCTCCTTCAAAGGAGTTTGTTTACAAGGTCCATTTGTAACACTGCTTTACCTGGTATATATGGACATTAAACGTATAAGTTACTTCAACTGTTATTTGGCAACATGAAATGAAGAAGTTGGTGATTCAGGCAAATTGTACATACATTTTTGGTTTTGTCATAGCCACGAAACAACATTTCAAGTTTTAATCTTTATCTTAAACGGGATACTCTGATAACACACGGATGTCAAAGCTGGACGCTAATGCATCATTCCCAACTGTGCATGAATGTAGCCCTGGCGAGTTACTCGCCATGGCTCTGGCTGGCTAACTTAATGCATCATGCCAACCCTGCAGGGATGATACACTCCTGGAGGGTTGGCATGATGCACCAATGAAAAGCTGGCAAGCAGTCTCGCTGTCACTTCATAGGTGCATCATGACAACCGATGGGCATGATGCACTTCTGCATCAGCGGCCCCTAAAGGGTTAACTAAATGCCAATGCTGATATTCTGCTGATATGATGTGAGATAACACTCTAACAGTACTTGAAACCTTAGTCAATATATGCCATGCTGTAATGGTTCAATGATAGGCCGATAATGTATTACCGTAATCTCTCGCTTATAAGACGCGTCTTCTACGCCAAACAAAAGGCTGGTGGGTCTTGAAGCTTTCTCTCAAGTTGGGGGTGCGTCTATACGAGGGGTAATTTTACTATTGAAAAGTACTAATCTTACAGAATTCAGTCTTCAGAGGTGCGTCTTATACGCGAAACAGCCATTGGCTAGTTAGGGGTGCGTCTTCTACACACACTGCGTCTTCTACGCAAGAGATTACGGTATGTCCATTTGTGGTCATGATGCATGAATGAGTGAGTGATTGAGTACCGTAATCTCCCGCGTATAAGGCGAGAGTCTTATAGGCCAAACAAAATGCTGCTGGGTCTTATACATGGGAGGTGAATTGCCTTGAGTTTGGGGTGCGCTTTATATGGGGGGTATCTTTTACTATAGAACAGTACTAAATTAACAAAAATCTGCCCTCAAGAGGTGCGCCTTATACGTTATAATAGACCTCCCTGAGTTGGGGGTGCGCCTTAGAGGCGAGGTGCGCCTTATACGCGAGAGATTATGGTAATAGATGTTCAACGCCATTTTGACAACTGATGTCATATTCATGGCGAGAACTACATTACAGAATTTCAGAGGAATGTGTCAGTGCCCACATATATGTGCACGACACACATCTGAGAAGGGTCTCGGAGGACGATGTGGTCGGCCGTCCACACCTCAACACTACCTTGCTGTAACTGGCGTGGTTGCCATACTCGCCTCACCTTATCAACTTCCGTTGGTAAGGTGGTCTCCAGGGTGATCATTGTCATCAATCAACAATAATGCATCATCACCATGGCATCACAGGCTTCCTGTGAGCCCCCAGGGTCCTGGAGATTGATCAATCTCCAGGCCTAGGTGCATAACTCCAAACATATGTTTGGAATCTATTAGTTTAAAACCAATATGGGTGGGAAAGTCAAGGTTTCGACTCCATTGAGTCTCATCAGGTGTATATTTGAGGTAAATCAAGGCATATGACTTTGTCACAGTTGCATCCTAGATATAAATAATAAATAACTAGGGAATTTTTTACAATTTATTTCGCACAAAGGGCCTTGGCCTCCAATGGGGGAATAAAAAGTATAAGAAAGGAGACAGGAAATATTTATAAATACCTCAATGAAGTAGTTTGATATTTCAAAGGTTGGAATAGTGTACCACCAGTGGTGGGGAGTATAGAACATCCCCTCGGCCGGCTGTTCATGTTTTAATAATTTATTAAAAGTTTTAGAACAACACCAGAGGCCAGGGTGCACCCCCTTGGTGTGCAGGCGTTGACTTCTACCCGGTAATAACTGGGAAGGGGGGAAAGAGGAGAAATAGACCCTTTTACGTGGGCTAGGGAAGGCCAGATGCATGAATGAAGCCTTGGCAAGCACCCTAAAGCTACATTCATGTATCATGCAGCCCCACCAGTTTGATACACTCATAGAGGGGTTGGCATGATACACCAATGAAGTGCTGGAGAGCACACTTGCTATCACCCATTGATGCACCATACTCACCATTGGGCATGTTGCACTAATGCATTAGTGGCCATTTTAAGGTTTAACAGGAGCACAACTGTTGATATAATACCCCTCTCTGGCAAAGAAACACAGGAAATTTCACCACTTGCTGAATGAACCGTCTAATGGATATCAGAAATTCCTCAAGAAATACAGGATTTGCTGCAAGCACAGGGGAAGTGAGCATCTCTGCAAAGCAACCTTCACTAAATCTCCAGGATCTCAGAGCGGAACCGCACGCTGGTGAGATCACTGAAGGCTTGCGTCACCATCTGTCGAGGGCCATCTTTACCAATATAGACCTTGACCAGGGGCTCCCGCAGTCGTTCTGTCTGTCCGTAGCAGTGTGCACAGCTCTCCTCCACCAGCCTACGGACACATCCCTCCATGTTGTCTTTGACACAGCTGAACAATGCATTACGTATGTCCTTCTCTGTGGTCTGGTAAGGCTGTAGTGCCAGTTTAAGGGTTGCAGCACACTGGTTGGAGTGCATGTGGTTACACAGCGAGCGTTGGTCGATCACCACTTGTGGTGCCACCAACCAGTACATAACTCCCGGATTAGCTCGTAGCACCGCCATATCACCAACAGCCGATTTACCCTGGTTGGGCGTCGCATTGATCGCGGACACGAAGAACAGAACTCCAGGAATCAAACGGACGAGGTGATCCAGCTCCGACCTCATAATGACAATTTGATCCCAGAGCTGCTGAGGGTCCATCTGCCGAGTCCAGGCCATGCGGAATGCAGACACCCTCCACTGGTTGTTCATGACTGGGGTGATGATCTGTTGGCTCAGGATGTCACACACGGGCCGCGAGCGCAGCTTCATCGAGGGCAGAGTGGCGTTGCTACCGGTAGATGTGGTGGTGGTTGAGGGCATCTGCAACATTGACATAGTCATAGTGTCATGTATTAACTCCATGGTATGAGGGTATTGTTCGTAGTGTAGGAGGTTAATGGTAGAACTTATTAACCACCTCCTACTTAGTGCTTTGCTCTTCATTCTATACCATATTCTGCAACCATATTGTTATGAATATCCACCCAGGCGCTAAAAGGTTTCGAGGTGTGACTACTGCCAGACAGTTCTACCAACACATGTGCCTATTTAAGATCTGGTTTTTATGCATAAGAAGTATTTCCTTAAACCTGATGCTTGTTTGAGACTGGTGTTTTTTCTCAAAACTTGGTGGGTAAATGCGACAATATTCTTTCGTTCGACTATTCAGCACAACTTTAACTGAAGCAATCCTGCATATCATATAAAGGTGCTCTACGTCTAGCTGGGCACCCGCACATTCCATTTAACCTCCAAATAGATTACGTAGGAGTCATCTGTTCAAAAAGATTAATAGCCTGTACATCTTAGCAGGGAATCATGCTGTCTTCTTCCACGCCATAAGGCAAGATCTGCACACAAATCCCAGAGTAACAGAAGGGTTAAACGGTTAGACTTTTACAGTGCCACATACAGGTAGCATCTAGCCAAATCTTTGGGAGGATCTACATGTTGATACACAATATATTATTTTTTACAATGTACATTTTGTACTTCTTTCATACAACCTACCAATTGAGGTAATGTAAATGCCATCCTCTTCTATTCAAGATAATATTTAGTCAAGGGGTGCCTTGTGTGACAAGCGGCTTCTATGCACGAGGCTATACAAGAACACCAGTAATATCTAAGAATTTCTCTACAGCTAACAATTTCACCATCGAGCTTGGTTTTGAGGTCAATTATTTTTGTTGTTCCCTAGTTTGGAAACTCTGGGGTTGCCACAGTATCACGTCACACCACCCAAGTGATTAGTTGTATTTAAGTCTTGTTCAAAATATAACGAGTACCGTATTCATTCAAATAAGCGCACCTACTCTAATAAGCGCACCCCATCCTTTTTTAGTATTAAGTGCAGCCCATTGGTGTCAAATCATGCAAAGTGTACAAATCAAGGTGATTTCATGTCAAAAACAACAATTTTTAGGCTTTAGCTGGTGCGCTTATTAGAATTAATTTCTGTTTTAGGTTTGGACCATCTAATTTTCTACACTGGTGCGCTTATTTGAACGACTACGGTATGTATATATGTCTACACATACAATGTATTTCTACTGGAATGTGCAATCTCACTGTCAATGCTTTCAGAATGCTTCAATATCGTAGATTTCTGATCTAAATCTGACTTCACTAAGACTATTCATGGCCTGTTCAAGCATATCTCTTGGTCCAAATTTAGAAACATAGATTTTGACCAGCGCTTCTTTCTCCCGATCATCCGCTCCGTAGCATCTCTCACAACTATCCTCGACAAGTCGTCGCACACAACCACTCACATTATCTTTAACACCAGTGAACAATGCCTGCCGAATGTCCTTTTCTGCAGTCTGATACGGCTGTAGAATTAATCTCAGCGTCGCTCCACATTTGTTGGTGTTCATTAAGGTGCAGAGATTGCGACTTTCGGCCACTGGTGGTTGGGAGACAAGCCAGTATAGCACACCGGGGTGAACCTTATACGTGGTGTGGTTGCCCTCTTTTGTCGGGTTCGTTATGGAGTTGATGGCCGATATGAAGAAAAGCGTCCTTGGGACTAGCCGCACAAGGTTATCCAGCTCGGCACGCATCAGTACGATGTCGTCCCATGTGTTCCTGTTAGGGTCAGTAGGGCGGGGCCAAGCCATGCGGAATGCTGACACGGTCCAGTTGTTCCGCAGAACGGGGGCGATTATTTGTTGACTCAGGATGTTGCACACCGGGCGGGAGCGCAGTTTGGATGCGGGCAGCGCAGCTGAACCCGGAGGTGTAGGACCGCTAGACATAGGGCAGGTCTGCAAATGACATGGCATATCTTTTTTTAGCATTTCTTTTTGAGAAATTATATAAATGGAAAACTTTGTAGGGCATTATGTAGAAGATGCGCAAATAAAAAAAAAATTGTGGAATACTCAAAGAGTACAGGACTTAGAGAGAACTAAACTGGACAACTACTAGAGTACAATAGATATCATGCAGGGTTGCTAGGCTTACTTTATTCTCAAAATGCTCGAAAGATATGCGATGTACACTGGCAACTATCATTGCAGTAAAAGGCAACTTAACGGAAAAAAACTGATATTATCTTGGTTCTGTACGTACGAAATGCTGCTTATACATTTGTAAACTATTGTAGAACCTCTCGCAAAAGCCGGACTCCAGATTAGGAAAAAGCGATTAGCCACACCTGGGGCCTGAGAATTCAAATCAGAATCAGAGGTGCCACTCACTGGCCGACAAAAAACAGGGAAAATGGACTTAGGCACATTTTCCCCAGGAATTTAACATAATTCATATACAGAAAGCTTGGAATCAAAACCAGGAATTCCTGGTGAACCAGGAAAAGTGGCATCTATGAAATCTTAGTTCCATATTACAGTACGAAAACCCTGCGTATAAGTCACACACTGACTTCAGGAGTACCGTGGTACTGGTACTCTATCAGACGCATAGGCTCCTGAATTGGTCTAAGCGGCCGCTTTAATATACACTGAGATTTTAAGAAACAGTACTAAAGTGCCAGAGACTCAAGCACCACAGTCTTTTGCTTCAAGGATGTGCCTTATCCATGAGTTCACCTTGTGTGTGAGTAATATTCTGTTACATTTGCTTCATGAAGTACCAAAGTCAAGACCACATCCACATTATTCATGTTTTATTTGGACAGTTATAATGTCAGGTAGATTATTGAGTACAAAGGCTTTTTGAGGCAACAAGGAAAAGATACACAACTTTTGTTTTATAGATTTGTATAAAAGTAAGTCCTCAGATGCCTTTCAAAATCGGTGGTTTTCATGTGCTTTTCTATCAATTTTTAAAATGATTCATCTGTTCTTAATACACCAGCAAATTGGACATAACAAGAAAAATCATACTTCAACTTTCTAACACACCATGAAAAAAACTTGTGCTTTTCATTTAAAAGTTTTAGGTAAACTGGTATGGAACATTTCGTACTGCTGATTTCAAGTTATGAATACCATGAACGAAATGTCACAAACATTTTTTTTAATATTTCCAAAACCAAATGTTGAATAAATCTACAGGTTGAGAATCTCTGATCTGAACCTTGCTGCTGTGAGATCATTGAAGGCTTGTTCTAGCATGCCCCTAGGGCCGTTATGAGCGACAAAGACTTTTACGAGTGGTTCATAAAGTCTGGCGCCGGGTCCATAATGATGTGCACAGCTCTCCTCCACCAGTCTACGCACACATCCCTCCATGTTGTCCTTAACCCCACTGAACAGCGCATTGCGGACATCCTTTTCTGCTGTCTGGTAGGGCTGTAATAGCAGCCTCAGTGTCGCCCCACAGTTATTTGAGTTCATCAGGTTACACAAACTGCGGCTTTCCAGTACCGGTGGCTGGGTGACCACCCAGTACACCACCCCAGGAAGGACCTTGTGTGCTGAGCCTCCCCCGGCCTGCCGCGACTGATTCGTTGTCGCATTTATAGCCGAGACAAAGAAGAGTGTCCCTGGCATCGTTCTAACGAGATTATCCAACTCTGCTCGCATCATAATAATCTGCTGCCATAGGATCTCATTTGGCATCACCTGTTTGGTCCAGGCCATGCGGAATGCTGACACACTCCACTGATTGTTCATGACGGGCGTAATGATCTGCTGGTTGAGGATGTCGCACACAGGCCGCGAGCGCAGCTTCGGGGCAGGCAGGGTGGAAGTGGAGACATTGGATTGTGCAGGCATCTGGAAATAGCATGGCATCTTTTTCAGCTGTTTTGGTCCATTGTGGTATTATTGATGTGTATGCATGCTTTATAGTCACATTACAATACCTGGAATAGAACTTTTCTTTATCATACAAACTGACAGACTAACTTCAATATCGACAACTAGAATCATATATATTTATTTCGATTATATCCATATACCTTCTTATAACTGTAAACTAATCGTCCTGTCTTATTTTGGCCAATACGTTCTCAAACTTGATAATATACATTTCTCTATCCCACACATATATCTGCGCATTATGCTACTATCAAAGGTCAATAATTTTCGGTATAAAGTATGAAAATATGTCTCTCTGCCTACTTTGTAACATCGTTTATATTAAAGTTATTCCTAACTGCCACAATATAAATATAATGCAACAATGTAAATTTCTGATAACTCGAAAAGTGAAAAGCCTGTGATTAGCTCCCAGGGGCCATCCATAAATGACAAAATGAGAAATTTGACCTTTTTAGACCCTCCCTCGTCATGTTTTTTGCCAATTTTGCAATGCTGAAGGTATATGGAAAATTTATTTCGTCATGCCGGGCCTGACGTTTAGGATGACATCATTTGTGGATGGCCCCCCATGAGTTGTGCACTCATCCTGTTGCATCAGCACTCCCTCACCCAGGTTATTCGCACCACCAAGCCACTATTCGCATAACTCCCGCTAAAACTGCTTTTCGCACCACATTGTCAAAAAGGCGGGAAAGTTGATACAAATTTCGATCTTTTTTTAAACTTATTCGCACCACCAAAATGACTGAAAGTGCGGGGCCCCAGGATTCGCTTTTCGAGTTAATTACACTCATATTTTGATATCTGATATCTAATATATGATATTCAGGGATCACTCTTATAAGGGATATCTCAAGTTTTGTGAGTTCTAGATCTCATAGACCTCAGCGTAGAACCGAGCCCTGTCTAGCTCTGCTGTAGCCAACAAAACCATCGGTTTTGGTCCATTTGGACTGACGAAGAACTTAACGATTGCTTCCTTGTTTATGGCGTCCCCCTGCGTTTCCTCCACCATACGTCTCACACATCCACTCATGTTGTCCTTTACAGCCATAAATAAGGTGTTAGAGATGTCTTTTTCTGTGGTTTGGAATGGCTGTAGTTGGATTTTTAAAGCCGCCGCGACAGTGTTAGACTCCATATGCTTACTGAGTGCACGACACTCGATTGTTTCCCGTGACACCACCCAGTAGCACACTCCCGGCTGGACCTTCCGCTGTCCGTCCGACTGCGCTGAGTTGGATGCATTAATGGCGGATACAAAATACAACACGCTGGGCATTTGTTGGATGAGTGCATCTAGGGAGGCACGGGTTTCAACGATGTTGCTCCAGATGGCGTCAACCATGTCCCCCGGAGCCTTCTGCCAATGCATTCTGAAGGCAGCCACACTCCAACCATTCTGGAGGACGGAGGACACGAAGTGACTGCTGAGTATGTTCTTGACTTGTTGCGACTTGAGCTTGTAGGCGGCTTGCTGAGACTCACTGCGGTTTGAGCCCTGAAGAAGATAAAGTTCATTCCTGTCAGTAATCCACTGTTTGTGTTACGTATAGGGCGCTGATATCATTAAGGCAGTCTCTGAGTGTGGATAACTGTAGTGCAAATCTCCAATATTTCGGTCCGAAAACTAATCTATCTTCATGTAGATGGCTTACTATACTCGCCTGTTTAAGAACCCTAGCTCTCATATACCATTCTATCCCCGGTGCTTGTACAAGATCAATGCTCATTCAAGTCATAATTCATAGTGCCTTTCTCAATTTCAATACTATTAAAACCCCGGCACTTAAGCCACACCAAAATAAAATATTGGTCTATGGATTTCCCGCACCTTATTTTCCAAAATACAAATTTTAATTTTTTAAGAAAATTTATTGGTCTATGGATTTCGCCCGCATCATTTTCTGGAAAATTGCAGAATTTTTTTTTTTTTTCAAGGAGCTTACATGATCAAACAATACAAGTACAGAAATGGCAGACCACTCATTGGATATGTAAAGATGTCATCGGTTTTATTATATAGGCCTATTCTGCACTTAGGAAAAAAGAGAGATTTCCAGCAAGGTTTCCAACCACCAAAAAAAAAAAAAAAAAAAAAAAAATAAAATCGCCCTCTCCATATTTTGGCTATGCAAAATCCATAGACAAATAAAATTTTCTAGAAAAATAAAATAAAAATTTCGCCCTCCCGCCTCTTTTTCTAAAACAGAAAATCCATAGACCAATTTTTTAATTTGGTGTGGCCTTATATAAAACCAGCGGTAATTTATAGTGTGTGCACAGCCCATGACAGCTTTCTACCTGCAGCTTGTATGGGGAACTTTTCACAGAAAAAGCCTGACCTTCCCTCACGTTTCTCTCATTATTTCAAAAACAAGAAAAGATAATGATATGGGGTTTTCTGCATTGTCTCTCAGAAATATCAAGCTATCTATTGATGGGTCATCGCATCATATGCGATGATTATTTCAACTATAGGGTAAACACCCTATACACTAAAACTATCATTAAAAATCTTTTTTTTTTATGAACTCAGGTAATTGGACAACCTTTAGACCCCTCTACAGTATTTATACACGAACAAATCTACTACCGTAAATTCTCTCGTATAAGACGCGGCTAGTACCAGAACCCAAATTAAACTGCAGCCTATAGACTGATCCCAAAGGCAGAGTGCGGCTTATACAAGGGTATTTGACACCATAGAACAGTGCTAAATTACCAATTTTCAAACCCTAGTTGAAGCTTGTAGCTCATCCTCCAACTCAGGGTGCGGCTTATACGAGGAATACGGCTTATACGGGAGAGTTTACCGTACTACTCCTAGCATATCATAAGTTGCTGGTTCTTTGCAAAAACCTCACAGGGAAATAAAGCAATCATGATAGGACGTAAAATGACGAATGTTTTCTTACTACACTGTACCATGGCAAATCTTTCTCACAGGCAGTTCATGACAAACTTCTCAACCTCAAGACACAAACTTCTGGAGGACCTTGTCAATTAAATTGACCTTCTTAAATAATTCAAAGTGTATCTGGTATATCTTTTTTAAGAATGAAAAAGAGTGGAAAATTTCCCTACACCCACTTCGGGTTTGTACCACTGTATAAAGAATCTGAAGAATCTAAATGAGACATTTTCTTTCAATAGATAGCCCAACCCCAAGACAGGGGGACCATAGTAATTGATGTGACCTTATGAATTCAAAGTATATATTTTGAAACACTTAATACTTGAGGAATTGATTTTTTTTTGTCTTGGTGTAATAAATGACCCAGTCAGTTATACATGACGTTTGTGTCTATATTTCTTACAGCTCAGCTTAGAAGTGAGCTATGGCCAGGTCGGCTATTTCCTGGGTGTCTACATTTTGTACAGCTTAGCGTAGAAGCGCCATGTCCTGTATGTCTTCTGCATCTATATTTCATTCAGCTCGTAGTAGCTCAGCACAGAAGTATGGCCGAGTTGGGTAGGTCTTGTGTATCTTTATTTCGTAGAGCTCTCCTTAGAAGCGATCTATGGCCAAGTCGGGTATAACTCCTGAATCTATATTTCGTAGAGCTCGGCGTAGAAGCGAACTTGCTGTAGGTGAGTTATGGCGTTAGACAGCTGCTCCGTGGGGCCGTCTTTACTTGAGTAAAACTTGACGATTGCTTCCTTCTCCATTGCGCCGAGCGTCGCCTGGCTCTCCTCCACTATTCTACGCACACATCCACCCATGTTATCTTTAACCGCGGCACACAGACAGTTGGTAATGTCCCGTTCTGAAGACTGGAATGGCTGAAGAATCAGCTTCAAACTCGACTCAACCTTGTTATTCCCCATGTATTCGGACAGTTCAGCGACCCCCAGCGGCCCCCGGGATACAACCCAGTAGGCAACGCCAGGTTTAACCATACGATGACCATCAGAGAGAGTGGTATTAGATGCATTGATAGCCGATACAATGAAAATCAGCCCTGGTACTTGGCGCACAAGCCCGTCCAACATTTTCCTTATCTCCGCGATTCTCCGCCATATGAGATCCGATGAATACGGCTGTTCCTTCTTCCAGTACATGCGGAATGCGGTGACGACCCACTGGTTGGCGAGGACGGGTGCAACGACCTGTTCATTGATGACTTTGCGCACCTGGAGAGAGGTCATCTTGTAGGCGGCCTGGGTGGACTCTCCGCGGCCTCCTGGTGACTCCTGGAGTAGAAAGATTAATCCCATCAGACACATGGTCTTCTATCTCCTATGGAGCTTAGCTACGTAGACTCAGCAGCAAATGGCATGGAAATCATGGATAACAACACTCATCTTTTGTATCTAATTGGTTACCTTGCATCAAAACTATGGAATATGACATGTCCCTACCTATCTTTTTTATACGTAAACTATGGTATATGATATGTCCCTTCCTCTTTAGCATAGTAGCTTTTCATAGTAGCACATACAATCCACTGGGATCAGGATATGGACAGCTGACGAGGTAGTGATACTAGTATTGTGATTTCCTCAACACTTAATAACCAGGAATCAGAAAGAACAGAGTAGTGCTTGAGCCATGATGCAAGAGGGATAAATCTATGTATCATACCGCCCCTACACTTTACCACGTTTTAATATGAGGGGGGGGGGGTTGTTGTTTGTATTGTTGTTTTTTTTTGGTAATTTTACTCAACCTTTTTCTCCCTGCGTCTGAAGAACAACTTAGCTTTGGACCGAACCTATGGAGCCCACCTGGGTATAGCTTTTTATATAAGTGAATACTTTTCTTCGATGGTCTAGTGGTTAGGCCTGTTCGGGATTTTTTTGCCCATTTAATCATGATCAATTTATAGACAGCAAAACTCAGAAATCAGTTTTAATGAATATTTTATTTTACAACCTGTTACAAAATTCGCATCCAATCTCACGTGGGTTGGGTTAACTCTTGGCACATAACACCTACAAGGTCAAATGGGTTCTTACATAGCAAGTCCTTACATAGCAAGTCCTTACATAGCAAGGTATCACTGTTCTGTATTTGGATTATTTTCAGATTCCCCACCAATGGTATTTCGATACATCAACACCATAAATATAGTAAATAATGTATACCTTCTAAGTTCTTCTATGATAGGGTTATGGGCGAGAATCAAAATAAATTCACAAAAAAAAAAACTAAATAAGAATGGAAATAGTAATAACCACCTTGTAACTGTACAAAACACTAAAGTTTCTAATAATCTAAATGTACAAAACTAGGAATTTCTCATTAGACCGATCCTGCCTCCCCCAGTCTCTGACAACAGAACTGACTGTAAAATCAAACTTTGCCCTACAATCTCAATATGGTAGAATCAAGTCCTAAACCTTACAATGTAACCTCTCCTATCAATCATAATCTAACCAAGCTCTTTCAAAAAGCACACCAGTTAACTACTGTGGAATGGTGCAATCATATTTATAAACATCATTTAGGTATGTTAATATGTCCTTAATTCAAGATGACCGAACTGAAAGAAAGTTATTTTCAAGTGCCCTAAAGTTGCATCAGACGTGACAAAAGATTTTTCAGATTCCTCAACAAAACCTCAGGGATTTTCCTGTGAAGTAAGCCTGATCTGTGAGACCTTTTTCTTATTTTTTGTATAATTGATTGGGTCTGTAGCAAAACCTTCTACATCTGTAAGTTCTCTGCTCCCTCTACCACCATCTCAATAAGCTCTGTAAAGAAGCGCGCCTCCTGCAGTGCAGCTGCCGTTTGCTGTGCCCACGGTAGCTCAGATTTGTCAGCGACACAGAGTCGTACTGGTGACTCCCAGGAGGCGGGGCGTCCGTCGCTGCGTTTCTGTGCAGCCAGGCTGGCCTGAACCAGTCGTGGTACACACCCGCGTACATTGTCCTTCACCATGTTAAACAGCACAGATGACAACTCCTTCTCCGTTTTCTGATACGGCTGCAGCATGAGCCGCACGGCCGCACCGCACGGATTCCGACTGAACGTGTTAATCACAATCTTACAGTCTTCCACCGGATGTCTAAGCACTGCCCAGTAGGCGATGGCTGGCCAGATCTTGTTCTGCCTACTGGCTTTATCACTCTGTTTCACTGCCGTGATGGCAGAGATGAAATACTGACAGTGTGGTAAGCTCATGGCCAGGGTATCCAGCTCGGCACGGATCGGTACAATCTGCTCCCACATGGTGTGACGTATAGTGTCATCTTTAGGCCATGTCATGCGGACAGCCACAACACTGCGGTTCTGCATAATGGCGGGTTGGATGACGTGCTCGAGGAGCGCAGTGCGTGCTGACGGCTGGTTCAAGGACGAGCACGGTGCGGTAGCACCTGCCTCTTCTGTAGCGCCACTCACCACCTGAGAGGAAAGGGAGAAGACGGCAAGGCTTAGTCCTCACTATAGAAACTCTGTGTGCTATGTACTACTTCTATCTTCTATAGGTCTTTTCACAGGTAAAACCCAACAGTCATCTTCCCACTGGTATTGTATACTGCTGAGATGTCAGTTTGGTGTTGGTCCAACCTCTGAAACATTCAGTTCCCTTCACAAGTGTAAGGATCTGTCAACATATGAAACTGCACTAAGTCTAGATTTGAGGAGCCTCTGAACCTCTGAAAATAGATGAACCTCTGAAGGTCTGACATCTTTGATACTAAGGCCAACTTTGCTGCAAGTGAAAAATATTTCCTTTTATTTTTTTTCAAAAGTGGTTCAGTCCGAATCCAGGCATATATGGGACTAGGTATTACATGTATCTTGCTATGGATGACGCCTATATTGTTTGTAGAATGTTGCTGTTGAGTACCTACTTTCATTGAGGTAGTAAAATCCCGCTGGCGCTTTTTTTTTCTTCTAAACAGACGTTGAACTCTTAGACCTTGTGTAGACTTGCATATGAAGATTCAACAGACATTATGGCATTAATATCAATACTCTTTAATTTCTGGTAATCACATTCTTTATTCTAAGATTCTACTCTGACAACTCGTAAACCCTTCTCTTGTCATGTCGTATATTACCTATGAAATCCCAAAGTTTCTTTAACTTTTTGCCCTCATTACAATAATGCGACTAGCATTCTACTGTTTGGTACTTTACAGGACAGTCAAACATCACAGGTGCTAAGAACACATGATGCACGAAGCTGTTGTAGCTCTTTCAGCGTTTCGGACACTTGTTTTATCATACTCGGGTCCCTTAGAAAGACGCGTACTATAGGCTCAGTGTGGTTCTGTGCTGAGCATGCGTCCATCTGTCTTCGTACATAACCATCGGCGCTGTAATCCTTCACGACATGTAACAACTCGTTCCACACCTGTTCATGCCCCTGTTGGTACGGCTGCAGTAACAGCTTCGCCTTGGAACCCAAACACCCTCCTTGCATATTGAACATCAACTGCTTATTCTTCTCCATATCTCCATTGGCAATGACAAAATACGATACCGCTGGGTATATCCTGTATGCCACCCCAGCTTGCGGGTCTTTTAACTTCTGGGAGGCTGTGGCGGAGATGGCTGATATCACAAGGTAGGCGTGGTTGGCATTGGTGAGGATCTGGGCGTCGAGCTGGGTTCGGAGCTGGACTATCTGTGCCCAGATTCCTTCAAGGTACGCTGGGTCTTTGTGGAACCAGCTGAGACGGACTGCGGACACCCGAGCACCCAGTCTACTCAGGAACGGTTGCACCAACTGGCGTAGAACCTGTTCCACAGCATTATTTGTCACCGTGCGGGGCGGGAGGGTGGTCTCTAGTGGTGCCAAGCCCTGAAAGTGTCCAACCAAGCAAGAAGGCATTAAGATATGATGGGACGTGCTCTGTTCACTTGAGAAACAAATCCAGGTGGTATGAAATAATTATGTCTATGGTAATAGTACTCTCTACCTAGCGCCCTCTTTTGAAATGTTTGGGAAGATCCACTTTCTGGAACCTAGGTATTCGACAATCTTTATTGTATTGTAGCAGTGATTTTGTATTGTAAATGATTTTCCTCAAATTGGTATAATCTGCATCAACTTTAATCCCAACGATTCCTAAACGACCCATAAAAATGTTCAGTTAGTTTGGTTGTGTTACAAGCACATGTATCAGGTGGCCTTAAACATAAAAGCTCTATTACAATCTCCTAAAGGCTTACCATCCAACCACGATCTGTGTAAATGACCACTAATTGAAGAACTTCAGATAGAGGCTGACCATCCAACCACGATCTGTGTAAATGACCACTAATTGAAGAACTTCACATAGAGGCTGACCATCCAACCACTATCTGTGTAAATGACCACTAATTGAAGAACTTCACATAGAGGCTGACCATCCAACCACTATCTGTGTAAATGACCACTAATTGAAGAACTTCACATAGAGGCTGACCATCCAACCACGATCTGTGTAAATGACCACTAATTGAAGGACTACACATAGAGGCTGACCATCCAACCATTATCTCTGTAAACGATGGCTATCTGTCATACTTCAAATAGAGGCTGACCATCCAACCACTATCTGTGTAATTCCCTGATCAATTAATTTTTAACATATATAGTGGTATGAGAAATACACACATAGATATCTCAACACAATCTTGGAACATATAGCCAGTTTTAAAAGATACATTAGAAATTTTAGAGATATTGTCCCGGTACCTTTTTTTTTCGCTGTTTTACATCACTGCTAAGTGATAAATATCTGGTAGAGCTTTAATTTTGTTTACATGAATTTCTCTTCCCATGTGGAGTGTACAAAACATAATTATCTTTCAACAATTGGCCCTTAACTTCAGCTTCAGGCCTGTCTTTGAACCACCCACCCACAGCATGCAATGCCTGTACCATAACAAGTGTACTGCTGCGGTACTATAAAAGCAGCCTGGTGGGGAATCTGACACCATTAAGATCTACCACCATCATGTCTAGATTAGGTTGCATTGTAGGGTCCATCATAATAATGTGTACCGCTGACTCGCTCGCCTCATACCCAGGTCCATAACAGTGTATGACACTCTCCTGCACATACCGTGGCACACAGCCTCCGGTGTTATCCTTTAACAGTGTACTCAGGATGTTTGCAAAGTTTTTCTCCGACCATTGGTAAGGCTGTAGTAGTAGCTTGGGTTGTGCACCGAATGGGTTACTTTGTAATGTACGAAGCAATACAGGGATATTCTGGTCGCGATGTTTAGTTACAATCCAGTAGCCGACTGCCGGTGCTACAACTTTCTTATTATCCAGTGACGCAGTGATGGATGATAGTATGAAGAGAGTATCGGGGATGGTTTTGACGATCTCATCTAACCCGGCACGTATCCTGACCACGTTCTGCCATTGGCTCTGGTATCCGCCATCACCCTCGCGGATGAACGAGAAGCGTATGGCGGCCACGCCCCACTGGTTGTGAAGTATTGGCTGTATGATGCGTTCATTGAGGATGAGGCGAGTCGGCTTGTTGCGGATCGAGTGGGCGGGCTGGGTGGCATCTGTCACTACCTGTCAATGTTAAAACCAGAGTCGTGTAAAGTCCCTGCTGTCTTGTTGTTTTCTCACGCCCATGTCTTATTTTCAGAGGGTTAATGGTCTCAGGGATGAAAGGAACTGTGCAAAAAAATCCCTGATATTTATATTTATTCAATTGGTACCCTTTAGATATAGGTTGTGTATAGGTATTAAGAACTTGCAAATGACCGAAATCAGGGAAAATCCTAAAGCTTTCCAGACTACCGTAAACTCCCGCGTATAAGACGCGTCCTCTACGCCAAACAAAATGCTGGGGGGTCTTATAGCTTTCTCTCAAGTTGGGTGTGCGTCTTATACGAGGGGTAATTTTACTATAGAACAGTACTGGATTTACAAAATTGAGCATTAAAATGTGTGTTTTATACGGGAAAATGCATGTGCTGAGTTTGGGGTGCGTCTTCTACGCGCAGCGCGTCTTCTACGCGGGAGATTACGGTAGTTGTCTTTAATATAAAGGGTCTGTTTTACTTGCAGCCCACAGTGATTCACTTGACTGTCTGGCCATCAAACTTAACACAAACTAGAGACACAGTAACCAGGCATGCGAAAAAGGTAAAACTGGTCATAATAGGCCCAACTAAAAAGTTGAGTTTAACTTTCCCATTATTTTCTTTCTGGAACGATCATTTCTGCCTTCTTTAACACTAGTCTAAAGTATTGTTTATCGCTACTATAATGGGGCAAATGAATTTTCTTGCAAGTCTGTTGACCAACTTTCCTTGTTGGTCTGGCGTTGTCCTATTTTGTAATACATGTATTGATCTGATGAACTTAATGTGGAATTTTCCAGGGAAGTTATGGGTATTTTCTAAAATCCTGTAGATCACAAAATCACTATCGGATATCCCAAATTATTTGTTTGTTTTTTTCAAACGGTGCTATTGAGAATCTCCTTTGCCTGTGGCCAGTAGCATTGACGGCTGCAGATCCAAGTTTCTGATATATCCAAAAAAAATTCCATTTAAAGTAAAACAAGTTTAACGTTGAAGTTAGCTGTGTAGAGTTCAGAGACAGTATCATGTAGCTCAGGACACTTGGCAGCATCCAAGACGCAGATCTTGACCGGTGGTTCTAATTCTGGGTTGTGCAGCGTACCGTAGCAGTGTGCCCAGCTTTCCTGCATTAGCCGGGGGACGCACCCACCCATGTTATCCTTCACCGTTTTATTTAGAGCGTTAGTGAAATCCTTCTCTGATGTCTGGAATGGCTGTAGTAGAAGACTGGGTTTGGCTCCAACACTGTTAGCATACAGACTCTCCATGAGGGTTTTAGTATCGGATGTTGCACCCGCTGATACGATCCAATACCCGACAGCAGGAAACACCTGCTTGCTGGCACTGGTGGCTGTGAGAGCTGACACAAAGTAGACAGTATTAGGTAGCGAGCAGATCAAATCGTCAAGGGCTTCTCGTAACTGAACGAGTTGATTCCAGGCCTTCTCCGTGGTCTGGGTATCGTGGGACCAGGTGAAACGTACTGCTGTTATGCCCCATTCCCTCCTGAAGGAATGGGGCTTTATCAGCTGGTTTGACAAAATTGTGCGCACTTGTTTCGAGTATACACCCGTTGTGGGCTTGGTACTCGTAGCGTCTGGCCCATCTTTTTGCATCGCCTGTCAAGATCAAAAAGCAAACTCTTAGAATGAAGATTTCTCTTTTCTTTCTTCTAGCCTTTGATTACACTTGACAAATTTGATTTTTCTCACTTTTTTCTTGCCACCAAGCAAGGTAGAGGTGTTTGAACTCTATTGAGTCTACTTCAATACAAGTTTGACAGAGAATCTCTGGTCCATGGCTCTTCCCTGGGTCTTCTTACTACGTACAGTGTTAAGAGTGGAAACTCAGGAAGCATGTAAAGATACAAATTTCTATTATCTATTTTTCGGGTCTTCACTTGAAACTGATAACAAAGTAAACAGGTTTACTGAACAAGGTCGACATGGAAGATTTAATGTAACATATACTCCCTTAAGGCACAGTTGAAAAGTTTATAATTCTATAAGAGATTTTATCCATTCATGTGGGTTTAAATTCCACCCAATCTGAGCGTCTTTAAATTGCCAAAGTCTGGGAGCATAGCCATTCTTACATAATTTTTGTATGCTTAACTATTGCTACCACTACCTGTATATACCTACAAGTGTCCGGTTGTAACCAAACTGTCAATTCAATGTAACTTTAAATGAACTAATTGATATTGTTCTTCAGTAGCATACTTAAGGGAGTGGTCATTATTTATCAATGGGGGGGGGGGGGATGGTGGGTTTGAGGGGAGGGCGTAAAAATTTCAGACCCCTCCCGAGGGGGGGGGGGCCTAACAAAATTTTGACCCCTCTTGAGGGGGGGGGGCTTAAAGAATTGACCCTCTTTTGAGCAAAAAAGCCAGCGCGCTACTACAGCTCAAAGAGGGGCGTGAAAATTCTCCGCGCCTCCGGTTTGGGGGCGCAAAAAATTTTGACCGGCCCCCTGTTGATAAATAATGACCACTCCCTAAGATGTTCACAAAGTTTTTCTCTGACCATTGGTAAGGCTGTAAGAGCAGTTGGGTTGTGCACCAAATTGGTTACTCTAATGCACGCAGAAAGACAGGGATGTTCTGGTCACACTTAGTGGTAACAAATCAGTACCCTACTGCACATGACACATCATACAAATTTAACCATCTAACACCACTTCCACTTTGAAGTGTATGAGTTTGGTATAAAATCCACCAGTGCAGAGCTGGTTGACAGTCTCCTCTAACCGTTTCTGTGGGGTCGAGTCGACCATACAGAACCTCACCGGGTGATCGGCTTTATCGGAGGCCTCCCCTGGGTGGCAGTGCATCCAACTGTCCTTAACATACTTAGGTATACAACCATAGATATTGTCTTTGGCGATTTTAAACAGTGCATTGGTGATCTCGCGCTCTGTCCGCTGGTCAGGTTGCAGCAGCAGGGTGGGTTTAGCATTGACAGTGTTGGCTTTCATGTGTTCGAGTAGAATCTTGGTGTCAATCGGGCCGGGCGGCAGCACCACCCAATAGCTCACCACTGGGTAGATCTTCCTGGATGTTATTGTTGCGGTTATACCGGACACAAAGTACACACAGTTAGGTAGCGTACAGATAATCTTATCGAGCTCGTCTCTGTATCGCACTATCTCCTTCCAAGTTTTCTCCGTCGTGGCAGCATCGTGAGCCTAAACGACCCATAAAAATGTTCAGTTAGTTTGGTTGTGTTACAAGCACATGTATCAGGTGGCCTTAAACATAAAAGCTCTATTACAATCTCCTAAAGGCTTACCATCCAACCACGATCTGTGTAAATGACCACTAATTGAAGAACTTCAGATAGAGGCTGACCATCCAACCACGATCTGTGTAAATGACCACTAATTGAAGAACTTCACATAGAGGCTGACCATCCAACCACTATCTGTGTAAATGACCACTAATTGAAGAACTTCACATAGAGGCTGACCATCCAACCACTATCTGTGTAAATGACCACTAATTGAAGAACTTCACATAGAGGCTGACCATCCAACCACGATCTGTGTAAATGACCACTAATTGAAGGACTACACATAGAGGCTGACCATCCAACCATTATCTCTGTAAACGATGGCTATCTGTCATACTTCAAATAGAGGCTGACCATCCAACCACTATCTGTGTAATTCCCTGATCAATTAATTTTTAACATATATAGTGGTATGAGAAATACACACATAGATATCTCAACACAATCTTGGAACATATAGCCAGTTTTAAAAGATACATTAGAAATTTTAGAGATATTGTCCCGGTACCTTTTTTTTTCGCTGTTTTACATCACTGCTAAGTGATAAATATCTGGTAGAGCTTTAATTTTGTTTACATGAATTTCTCTTCCCATGTGGAGTGTACAAAACATAATTATCTTTCAACAATTGGCCCTTAACTTCAGCTTCAGGCCTGTCTTTGAACCACCCACCCACAGCATGCAATGCCTGTACCATAACAAGTGTACTGCTGCGGTACTATAAAAGCAGCCTGGTGGGGAATCTGACACCATTAAGATCTACCACCATCATGTCTAGATTAGGTTGCATTGTAGGGTCCATCATAATAATGTGTACCGCTGACTCGCTCGCCTCATACCCAGGTCCATAACAGTGTATGACACTCTCCTGCACATACCGTGGCACACAGCCTCCGGTGTTATCCTTTAACAGTGTACTCAGGATGTTTGCAAAGTTTTTCTCCGACCATTGGTAAGGCTGTAGTAGTAGCTTGGGTTGTGCACCGAATGGGTTACTTTGTAATGTACGAAGCAATACAGGGATATTCTGGTCGCGATGTTTAGTTACAATCCAGTAGCCGACTGCCGGTGCTACAACTTTCTTATTATCCAGTGACGCAGTGATGGATGATAGTATGAAGAGAGTATCGGGGATGGTTTTGACGATCTCATCTAACCCGGCACGTATCCTGACCACGTTCTGCCATTGGCTCTGGTATCCGCCATCACCCTCGCGGATGAACGAGAAGCGTATGGCGGCCACGCCCCACTGGTTGTGAAGTATTGGCTGTATGATGCGTTCATTGAGGATGAGGCGAGTCGGCTTGTTGCGGATCGAGTGGGCGGGCTGGGTGGCATCTGTCACTACCTGTCAATGTTAAAACCAGAGTCGTGTAAAGTCCCTGCTGTCTTGTTGTTTTCTCACGCCCATGTCTTATTTTCAGAGGGTTAATGGTCTCAGGGATGAAAGGAACTGTGCAAAAAAATCCCTGATATTTATATTTATTCAATTGGTACCCTTTAGATATAGGTTGTGTATAGGTATTAAGAACTTGCAAATGACCGAAATCAGGGAAAATCCTAAAGCTTTCCAGACTACCGTAAACTCCCGCGTATAAGACGCGTCCTCTACGCCAAACAAAATGCTGGGGGGTCTTATAGCTTTCTCTCAAGTTGGGTGTGCGTCTTATACGAGGGGTAATTTTACTATAGAACAGTACTGGATTTACAAAATTGAGCATTAAAATGTGTGTTTTATACGGGAAAATGCATGTGCTGAGTTTGGGGTGCGTCTTCTACGCGCAGCGCGTCTTCTACGCGGGAGATTACGGTAGTTGTCTTTAATATAAAGGGTCTGTTTTACTTGCAGCCCACAGTGATTCACTTGACTGTCTGGCCATCAAACTTAACACAAACTAGAGACACAGTAACCAGGCATGCGAAAAAGGTAAAACTGGTCATAATAGGCCCAACTAAAAAGTTGAGTTTAACTTTCCCATTATTTTCTTTCTGGAACGATCATTTCTGCCTTCTTTAACACTAGTCTAAAGTATTGTTTATCGCTACTATAATGGGGCAAATGAATTTTCTTGCAAGTCTGTTGACCAACTTTCCTTGTTGGTCTGGCGTTGTCCTATTTTGTAATACATGTATTGATCTGATGAACTTAATGTGGAATTTTCCAGGGAAGTTATGGGTATTTTCTAAAATCCTGTAGATCACAAAATCACTATCGGATATCCCAAATTATTTGTTTGTTTTTTTCAAACGGTGCTATTGAGAATCTCCTTTGCCTGTGGCCAGTAGCATTGACGGCTGCAGATCCAAGTTTCTGATATATCCAAAAAAAATTCCATTTAAAGTAAAACAAGTTTAACGTTGAAGTTAGCTGTGTAGAGTTCAGAGACAGTATCATGTAGCTCAGGACACTTGGCAGCATCCAAGACGCAGATCTTGACCGGTGGTTCTAATTCTGGGTTGTGCAGCGTACCGTAGCAGTGTGCCCAGCTTTCCTGCATTAGCCGGGGGACGCACCCACCCATGTTATCCTTCACCGTTTTATTTAGAGCGTTAGTGAAATCCTTCTCTGATGTCTGGAATGGCTGTAGTAGAAGACTGGGTTTGGCTCCAACACTGTTAGCATACAGACTCTCCATGAGGGTTTTAGTATCGGATGTTGCACCCGCTGATACGATCCAATACCCGACAGCAGGAAACACCTGCTTGCTGGCACTGGTGGCTGTGAGAGCTGACACAAAGTAGACAGTATTAGGTAGCGAGCAGATCAAATCGTCAAGGGCTTCTCGTAACTGAACGAGTTGATTCCAGGCCTTCTCCGTGGTCTGGGTATCGTGGGACCAGGTGAAACGTACTGCTGTTATGCCCCATTCCCTCCTGAGGGCCGGCTTTATCAGCTGGTTTGACAAAATTGTGCGCACTTGTTTCGAGTATACACCCGTTGTGGGCTTGGTACTCGTAGCGTCTGGCCCATCTTTTTGCATCGCCTGTCAAGATCAAAAAGCAAACTCTTAGAATGAAGATTTCTCTTTTCTTTCTTCTAGCCTTTGATTACACTTGACAAATTTGATTTTTCTCACTTTTTTCTTGCCACCAAGCAAGGTAGAGGTGTTTGAACTCTATTGAGTCTACTTCAATACAAGTTTGACAGAGAATCTCTGGTCCATGGCTCTTCCCTGGGTCTTCTTACTACGTACAGTGTTAAGAGTGGAAACTCAGGAAGCATGTAAAGATACAAATTTCTATTATCTATTTTTCGGGTCTTCACTTGAAACTGATAACAAAGTAAACAGGTTTACTGAACAAGGTCGACATGGAAGATTTAATGTAACATATACTCCCTTAAGGCACAGTTGAAAAGTTTATAATTCTATAAGAGATTTTATCCATTCATGTGGGTTTAAATTCCACCCAATCTGAGCGTCTTTAAATTGCCAAAGTCTGGGAGCATAGCCATTCTTACATAATTTTTGTATGCTTAACTATTGCTACCACTACCTGTATATACCTACAAGTGTCCGGTTGTAACCAAACTGTCAATTCAATGTAACTTTAAATGAACTAATTGATATTGTTCTTCAGTAGCATACTTAAGGGAGTGGTCATTATTTATCAATGGGGGGGGGGGGGGATGGTGGGTTTGAGGGGAGGGCGTAAAAATTTCAGACCCCTCCCGAGGGGGGGGGGGGCCTAACAAAATTTTGACCCCTCTTGAGGGGGGGGGGCTTAAAGAATTGACCCTCTTTTGAGCAAAAAAGCCAGCGCGCTACTACAGCTCAAAGAGGGGCGTGAAAATTCTCCGCGCCTCCGGTTTGGGGGCGCAAAAAATTTTGACCGGCCCCCTGTTGATAAATAATGACCACTCCCTAAGATGTTCACAAAGTTTTTCTCTGACCATTGGTAAGGCTGTAAGAGCAGTTGGGTTGTGCACCAAATTGGTTACTCTAATGCACGCAGAAAGACAGGGATGTTCTGGTCACACTTAGTGGTAACAAATCAGTACCCTACTGCACATGACACATCATACAAATTTAACCATCTAACACCACTTCCACTTTGAAGTGTATGAGTTTGGTATAAAATCCACCAGTGCAGAGCTGGTTGACAGTCTCCTCTAACCGTTTCTGTGGGGTCGAGTCGACCATACAGAACCTCACCGGGTGATCGGCTTTATCGGAGGCCTCCCCTGGGTGGCAGTGCATCCAACTGTCCTTAACATACTTAGGTATACAACCATAGATATTGTCTTTGGCGATTTTAAACAGTGCATTGGTGATCTCGCGCTCTGTCCGCTGGTCAGGTTGCAGCAGCAGGGTGGGTTTAGCATTGACAGTGTTGGCTTTCATGTGTTCGAGTAGAATCTTGGTGTCAATCGGGCCGGGCGGCAGCACCACCCAATAGCTCACCACTGGGTAGATCTTCCTGGATGTTATTGTTGCGGTTATACCGGACACAAAGTACACACAGTTAGGTAGCGTACAGATAATCTTATCGAGCTCGTCTCTGTATCGCACTATCTCCTTCCAAGTTTTCTCCGTCGTGGCAGCATCGTGAGCCCAGCTGAATCGGACTGCAGTAACTCTGGATTCCTGAATGATGGCTGGTTTGGTTATCTTGTCGATGAGAATGGCACGGACGGGCTGTGAGTAAAGAGTCGAGCAAGGCTTGGTGGTGTCAGCCAACAGCGCCTGTCAGGAGGGGCGAAAAGTAAAATCTCAGATCTAGTCGTGGTTTCTAACCCTAAGATATATAGAAGATATAATACCGTAATCTCCCGCGTATAAGACGCGTCCTCTACGCCAAACAAATGCCTGGTGCGTCATAGGATTTTTTTCAAGTTGGGGGTGCGTCTTATACGAGGGGTAATTTTACTATAGAACAGTACTGAATTTACAAAATTGGTACCTAAGAGGTGCGTCTTATACGCGAAAATGCCTCTGCTGAGTTTGGGGTGCGTCCTATACACGCAGCGCGTCTTCTACGCGGGAGAATACGGTACACATGTTGATATCATCAGACTCTATACATCCTAGGACGCACCTGTGCATCATGACGACAAATAAACACCAACCATAGGTCATTTTCCATCTACTGACTTCTAAAGAAAAGAGCCTTCATTGTCGCATTATTCTCTCAAAATGAAAACAAGACACTACTTTACTTTTAAGTATCATTTATTTACAATATCTGAACAAGGTATGATATCAACTTTGGCAATCAATCGGACTCATACAGAAATCATGGAGGGACAACTGTACACCAGATCAACTTAAGTGAAAGAACACAAAAGGACTTTTTCATTGTTTCACTTAAATACTTTAAGTATTTTCCAACCATCTTTTCTTGATAAATATCCAGGTTTTGACGTAATGTCAACAAGTGACCATCTTAGCCCTCCCTCTAATCTTCTTACCATATATTTCAATTCTGCTCTGGAACCAATCAGATATCAAATAGGGCATGTCCCTTACCGAAATATGAGGACACAAACCATGGTAATTATGCTTCTCGTCATTACAAGTGTTAATACAATAAAGATGGGGACATTCCGGCAGGATTCTGGCCTGGGAGAAGGAAACTGTTATGTGCAGGTCTTTATAATCATTCTTTCCTATACAAACTATACACGCGTATGTATGATCAATATACATATCCACTTATTTGGGTGGGCGTGGCAACCTTAGCTCCCATCTTGATGCAGGCAAATAGCTACACCTTGTTTCTACAACATGTAGCACAAAGCCGGGTACAAGCTGCAATCCGAGATGTGAGCCAAGATTTACCGGTGTCAATGTGCAGATGGGGAACACAGAAATCAGCTCCGTTCAACTTTATGGTTATAGCATGGTTATAGCCATGTGGTTAATAAACAATGAGTTTGGTGTTAAAGCGAGTAGAACATAACTCAGCCACAGCAGCCTGTATAACACCACGGTGTGCCAGGTCCATTACACATATCCTAACCGGTGGTTCCGACTCGGGATGCGAGCCCGCTGCGTAACAGTACTGAACGCTCTCCTGCATCAGCCTTGGTACACATCCACTTGTATTATCCTTCACTATCTTAAACAGGGCATTACAATAGTCCTTCTCTGAGGTCTGATAAGGTTGCAGCAGCAGCTTAGGTTTAGCGCCGATGTTATTGGCACTCAGATGCTCCATCCACAGTTTACAATCTCGTGTTCCGGTAGCAGTGACGATCCAGTAGCCGACCGCCGGGTTGATAACTTGTCCCGAGGCAGTGGCTGTTACAGCTGACACAAAGTAAAGGCAGCCGGGGAGGCCGTGAACGATCATATCCAGCGTCTCCCTCCACTGAACTATATGCTGCCACACCATCTGGGCAGTAAAGTTACCGCTGATTATCCAACTGAAGCGGACCGCTGTAATCTCCAAGTTATTACCGATTGCCGGCTTTACTAGCTTGTTTGCGAGAATAGTGCGGACCGGCCGCGAGTACAGGGAGGAGGCAGGTACAGCAGCGTCGGTGGATGATGGAGCCTGTCAATATAAGGAAAGGATAATCTAAGTAGGCGTTCCACTTTTCGTCTTTAGATATCAAGTCACTGATGTGATAGAAGATATATCCTGTAGAGGGAAATAAATCCTTCATTTCCCATTTCTGTCTTAGTTTCATCAAGTCATCAACACATATCTCAGGGAGAAAAAAAGGGCAAGATAAACCCTAATATCTAGGATTTTACTGTGTTTTAACTTTGCCACAGACGCCTATTATTTCCTACGACCACTGACTATTCTAAATAAACGTTGAGCTCTTCCACTTAAAACACCAGTAGTCCTACCCAGTATGTCCTAAGGTGTACATATTAGTTGACGGTTCTATCAGCTTTCTCAAATATATATTTAAGATTTTAACAAAATTGACCCAACATGCTCCCTTCCATCAGTATTCCCAAGTCATTAACCTCACATCTTTAGAATAGCAGTAACTCAGTCATAAATCTAGTCTCAGCAAGATCTGCGACCGCTTTCTCCAGAATTGGTTTGAGCGCATCGTCCTGGACCCAGATCTTTGTTGCCGGCTCCCAGACCGCAGACCCCTTCCCCAGGCAGTACTCCACACTCTGCTGGATCATCCGTGGTACACATCCGGAAATATTGTCTTTGACGATTGTGAACAGCGTGGTGGCAAAATCCTTGTCAGATTTCTGGTAGGGTTGTAGCAGCAGTTTAGCAGTGGCACCACACTGGTTTCCTTGGAAGTGGTTTAACAGCGCTTTACAATCCAGGATCTCTGATCTCGTTACAATCCAATATGCAACAGATGGCGAGAACCGCTTTCCAGAACTCATCGTCGCGGTTATCGATGACACAAAGAAGAGACAGTCTCCCGGGATTTGTTTCGTTACTTCATCCATGGCTGCTCTGAGGTTATATATCTGTATCCATACTTTCTGGCTGGTTAGTTCGTCTCGTGGCCACTGCATGCGCACAGCGGAAATGCTCCAACCGTTGTTAATAGCAGGTCTGACTAGACTCTCCATAAGCATGGTCTTTATGGGCCTGGAGTAGAGCGCTTGGGCAGGGAAGACGGCTTCTGTTGTGGTGGCCACCTGTGGAGATCCAAAACTGACTTAAGTACATCAGGGAAGGTCTAATAGTTCAGTTTCATCTTGTGTGTTCATTGCGAACCAAAGTGTGTCTGAAAGAGGATCTGGGATTTTGAAGATGTTAACCGAGGAGCATATATGCTGTTTGAAGATCCGTCCTCACCCTAAATATCCGCAACGCAAAGCTTTCAACTATACATCATTGCGCACTACTCTCAGAGGTTAACACAACATGCAAAATGTATCAGGTCCGTCCCATTTCTGTACACACAAAATCCTTACAGAATTTCACTATTTACCTTGCCCTGAAACAAATGCTTTAACATCACACTGCCACAAGTCTCACCATCATCATTATTTGTAATGCACCAGCTTTGTTTCCCAACATGCTATTCCAGAAATACTAAAATGAAAAGAGGATTCATGCATCCTAATATAAGACTCAAACACCTCAACAAATCCAAAATCTACACTGTGATATTGTACCCTTAATGTGTTTCTTGATTCATATTTTCTTCCAAATTGTACAAGTTATATTGTACCGTCTATATGTTTCTTGTTCCATATATTCTAGAATGACAATAACTGAGTCATAAACCTAGCCTCTGAGAGGTCTGTTACGACTTTCTCTAGACTCGGTCTCAGAGCCTCATCCCTAACCCATATCTTTGTCGCGGGTTCCCAGACTGTCGTGTCCTGCCCCAGACTGTTCTCCACGCTCTGCTGTATCAAACGTGGCACACAACCAGAAAAGTTGTCTTTGACGCTTACGAATAACGTATTGGCATACTCCTGTTCTGATTTCTGATAAGGCTGGAGGAGGAGTTTAGCGGTAGCTCCGTAGGAGTTCATCTGGAAGTGGTTAATCAGCCCTTTACAGTCCATCATGGGTGATCTTGTAACGATCCAGTATGTGATACATGGCGAGAATCGCTTCTGTGCGCCAAATGTCGCCGTGATCGAAGAGACAAAGAATAGACATTCGGCAGGGACCATTTTTGTTAGATCATCCATGGCGTTTCGGATGTTATATATCTGTGACCACATTCTCTGGCTGGTCATGTCATCCTTAGGCCACTGGAGGCGCATGGCAGAAACGCCCCAGTTGTTGTGTACGACCGGCCGCACGAGCTGGTCCATGAGTAGAGCCTTAACAGGCTTAGAGTAGAGTACTTTGGCAGGGAACGCTGCTTCTGTGGACGTAACCTGCGAAGATCCAAAACCAACTTAAGTACATTCGATAATCCCTCCTGTCCACAATTAGACATTGGACGAGCAAATCATTAAGTTCACTGACAACAAAACTGAGGATGAATCAACCAGCATCTTGGAGATGTATATCAGTTGTAAATCTGATTCATAAGAATTTATCAAAATGTCCCTTCTAGATGCCTATCATATTCCCTTTCTGATCTAAAACCATATCGTTTTCAAGGAACCCTAAACTTTAATGAAAGAACACCAAATGCATATCTGGTCTGTACGACATCACCAGAGTGCATTTTGTCTATTTCCTTGGCCCAAGCTGAAGTCCCTTATACAGTTAAATGTTCTGACAAAACATCGCCAATATACATGCATCATTGGGGAAACACCAATTTTCTTCCACACATGAGACAAGAGCCCCTACACTATAGTTCTTCTTCTCAAAAGGTGGTATTAAAATAGCACTTCACTGTTACAGGTTCATATCGGGTAAGGTATGGTGCAATGTGTATGACAACAGTTCACTGTGTTAAGGTCGCACTATTCAAGTAAAGGAATGGCAAAGTTAAGTGCCTCAAGTTCAGCACACATTGGTTGTAGGGCATCTTTCAATGTGGGGTCTTGTAGATAAATCTTGACGACCGGTTCCATATAGTCGGAATTTTCGCCGTATACATGCTTGATGCTGCTCTGTACATATCGCGGCACACATCCCGTCACGTTATCCTTAACTAAGTGGTAGAGCACAGTGGAATAGTCCTTAGCGGATTTCTGGTATGGTTGTAGGAGTAGTTTGGGTGTAGCGCCGCAGCGGTTAAAGTGCTGCAGGACCGACTTACAGTCAGTAGACTGTGGGTACGCCGAGCGTGTCACTATCCAGTACCCCACACCCGGATAGACCTTTCTCTGTCCGACCAAAACTCCAGTGATGGCCGATACTATGAGGACCGCATCCGGGTATGAGCGGGCAATCTGGTCAAGGTTTGCACGGAGCAGGACTATCTGAGACCAGGCCGTCTGGTTGGAGGCTTCGTCCCGTGGCCAGCCAAGACGCAGACTTATCACTTCCCATTGGTTGCGGGTGACCAGGCTGACTAAGTGGTCTGATAGCGCACTACGGACTGGTTTTGAGTAGAGAGATCTGGCTGGTACTACTGCCTCACTGCCGGACACCTGCAGAGAGCCAAAACTACGTCTTAGATGGCATGTTAATTAGTTCTGGTTAGGATGTGTACTGTGTACCAGTGGTTACTTAAGAGCAGTTGGATTGGTTCCTTCCTAATTGTTCTACCTGGGGCAGATGTGATCATCCAAGTACAGACGCAATTCCGACCTAGCGGGATATATCATTAACCAATAAGAAAATTCCTTTCATTCAGTGCAGACTTTTTAGGGTGCACTACATTACTGGTACCCATCATGCTGGCTGTTATCAGTCCTTATCCCGCAAGGTACCAGCTCAAGCAGGGGTCAGCCCACTAAGGATCCCGCTTACCAGGAATAGCACCAAATGGGTCTAGTGACATGGTCAATCTAATCCTGAACACCTACCGGTACATAGTGTAATACTACAACTTTTCCCACGATTATCCTGCGGCTTAAAACAAGGCTCTCAACACCTTGCATGGCATACAGGCAGTGTTTTCATACTACAGAGCATATCTTTGAGGAGATCCTTACATTTCTGTCAACATATTCTAATTCCTTTCATAGCTTATACATACGAGTCACCATAGTTTTAATCCTGCTATTAGGGGAGTATGTCGAGTTTGTTGAATCAATATTACAAATTCAAGTTTTTTTAACTGTTCATGTATTAACAAAGTCTATCGTCTATTTCAATGAGAATCTTTATTCATTGTGACGTCACAGAACTTGACTCTTTTCTAAAGAATGCAAAAGTATAAACGGAATACCGACAGCTTTTTAAACTCAGTATCTTTTCATACATTAGAACCATATAGGACTGTGTTTATGTTTTACTTCTCAGATGTAATAGAATCAAAATCAAAATCTCTCTGCTGACATTAAAAATGGAAACCGAGAAATCATATGAACCCAAGTGCAATATAGACTTCTGCACTCAACTTCTCTCACTCTTCGAATACCGCTTACGGTACTGCTGTAATGCAATAATTTAAAATGCAGCTCTGGCGAGATACTCGCCAAGGCTGCATTGATGCATCATGCTGACTAATAAGGGCTGATGCTCTCGTGGATGTCTTCATGATGCACTAATGCAGTGCTGGCGTGTTACTCTGTGGTTTTTTTATCCGATCGTGTCAGAACCGGCAGAAAATGTCAAAATGAAATCTCTAATCAACATAATATACAAACATGGAATCATCTTCAAATACGATCATTTATCTCCATAGCCCACCTTCTATATACCATTTATGTTTTAACTAAATACAGCCCCTTAATCACGTAGTTTTTCACATGTGATTAAAAATGGGCCTTTGGAATCTGGAACCCTTGAAATTCAAGAAAACTGATCTCAGTGCATACCCATATAAAAGAAGATCCTCCTAAGTCACATGATCAATTCAGTGTAATTAATTGTATCGGGAACCTCGCATCACTCAGTTGAGCACTCATCTCCATTAGAGTTGGAGTGAGTGACGGGTCGCGATAATAGATGCGCACAATGGGTTCCCAGTCCACGTTAGGTGCCTGTGTTTTGGACTGTGGACGGCTAGACTGTACCATACGCGGGACACACCCGCCTACGTTATCCTTCACTAACATGTATAATACATTAGCATAGTCCTTCTCTGCTGTTTGATATGGTTGTAATAACAACTTAGGGATCCCACCGCATCCATTCGCTTGCATGTGTCCGAGCAAGTTCTTACAATCTGGCATATCCTTGTTTGATACAACCCAGTACCCAACTGCTGGCCGGATCTTCCGTTGCGCCCCAAGAGTCCCGGTGATACCAGATACGATCAGGACCCAGTCCGGTAGGCAGCGAACCATCTGATCCATTCCTATACGAAGGTTAGCAATGTTGTTCCATACATGATTGTTGATGGTTTCGTCACTGGGCCAGGTGAGTCGTATGGCGGCTATAGACCAGTTGTTGGCCATCACAGGTTGTACTAGTTGCTCACTGAGAATACGGCGCACTGTCGGGTTTTTCATACACGTGGTCGGAGTGGCTGCGTCATAGCCCACCTGCAGCAGAGACGGAGTAGGAACAGAATGTACTTAGTGCTGCAGTGTTTTCTTCTTTCTTAACCTAAAATGTCACTCTTTAACTGAGAGAAACCAGGAAGTATTCGCCTTTGGATATCTTCGCACTAGAAACTATGAACTTTCAACACAGATATCTCTACCCAAAAGACCAAAAAAGGGAATTCCCGGTAAACCAGGAAATGTGACACTTGCTAGCTGAGAAATCACCAGAACTTTTTTTATTACCCAGGGATTGAACATGAGCTGATCCCATCTGTTTCTATACTGTAGATATTTTAAAGGAGGTTTTCTGGTAACACGTGGTGGGGGTGGAATGGGAGATCATCGCCTTTTGCTGAAAAGAGATATTTGCTTCCTTGAGAGGCCTCCTTCTATTAAAGCAGGCAACTAGGGTAACCTAGCTACGATCATTTTGATGAAATTAGTGACAGCTTCTTTGTGGCAGAAATAACTTCCTACTTCTTGCTTAAAATATAAATCCCAAAATATGTTAATACTGACCTATGAAATAATTTAGTTAAACTCTCCATTCACTTTTCATACCTGCAGCATTTATCATGTACCTTGTCTCCACTCCTATTCCTTCCACGATTACAAAGATGGTTAATTTAACCTTCAAGACTCAGCTAACCCAGCAACATTTAATACCCAGAGATGCCACTCACTGGCTGACAAAAACCAGGAAAACTGGGCTTTGGCGACATCTTACCCAGGAATTTAACATAATTTAATACAGAAATCTTGGAATGAAAACCAGGAATTCCTGGTAAACCAGCAAAAGTGGCATCTCTGAATACCTCGAGCCTGCCTGATTGATGTATAATATTTGACAGTATCTTAAATCCCTGTTCCTACCATAAAACCAGAATTCAGATCTTTATGCTCAACTCCATACTGATGACAAGTCGAAAAAAAGAAAATAAAGAGCTGCCTTGGATTGTACAAACGGATATTAATTTTTGTCGCTATAATGAATACTCAGAAATGATTGTTCCTCTGATATCGCTCATGAGTACGTCTTCAAAATAGCATTACCGATAGTGGTTTTTATGGTTGTTCCAGGCTCATGGCAAAGTTTGCCTCTGCGAGTTTTGCAACAAGACGTTGGGCAAGGTTGATGTATTCTGGCTGTAGGACACGTAACTTTACGAGCGGGTGCATAGGGGCCTGGTCTCCATAGCACATAGCGGTGCTTTGCGCCACGTGCCGAGTCACCACGCCGTCAGAAACATTGTCCTTAACCACTGTGAACATAGCGTTTGTGATGTCCTTAGCTGTTTGTTGGTACGGGTGTAAAAGCGGTTTCATGGTTGCTGCAAAACCGTTATTCTGCAGAAAACTGAACAATCTCCGCTCCTCAAACTCCTCAGGGTGCGCCACCACCCAGTAGGCCACCCCCGGGTGGACGCGGTAGGCGGAGGACTGGTTAGCTTTGTTAGACATGGTGGATTGTGTGGCGGTTATGGCTGATGTGTAGAAGAGGATCCCGGGGACTTGTGCAACCATGGCATCCAACTCAGGCCGCCAGTTAACTATCTGGTTCCACACGGACTGTGTCGTTGCATCGTCTTGTTTCAACCAGCTCAGTCGGAGGGCGGCGACACGCCATCCGTTCTGCATGGTGGGCTCAATGAGATTAGCACTCAGACAGTCTTGGACAGGCCGCGAGCACAGCCGACGTGCTGGGAGCAACACTCGTCCACCGCTGGGACTTGAACCCGTTCTGCCGCCACTCACCTGGGAGGAACAAGCGGGAAATCAGACAGTTAAGGCACCGAGGATCCAAGTTGTAGGTGGATGGTATACATATTGCAGTGTAGTGAAATAGTGTTATGATGACCAGCTTCCTTTAGGATTCTTCTTGGCAAGCCTTCCCACATGCTGCTGTGAAATTGATTGATTGGTTTGATCTCCCAGCCAGGGTCTATTAATGTTGATTCACATTATATTCTGCAACATTTTCCAGAAGACCAACACATGCTGTGAAATCAGGATTTTTTCTTTTCTTTTTGATAAACCCAACACAAAATGAAAATTCCAGAATGCTTGAAAAAACAATGGGTTCCTTTTGACTCAAATTATTTTCATTTATTTCTCCAAACTGCCACGTCAACAGAGAGCAAAGACTAGGCACAGAACAGATCACATCATTATAGATTGCGTTCTAATCAAATATCTATTTGCAAAACGTTCTTACTATATTATATAACGGGAATTATATTTGGGAGTTGTAGGCTGGAAACAAGTAAATCAAATACCTGTGATAATCTACACATTACACATAGATGCCATAACCTATTTGTGATCATGTCGTCCTATTCTATTTGGAGTGCTTTTTAACCATCCATGCACTTCCCTCTCATGCCATCAATTATTGAGTCTCTGAAAACATTTTCATATGGTCCCATCCTTGAGCATTCTAGGTTTGTTCTTTTCCATATACAAATATAACTATAATGGTCACATGCACCATAGGATCTTTATACATGGCTAACCATGTGGACATTGAAATTGACACTACTCAGATCCGCAGTTAGTTTTTCTACCCGTGGCTGCAGTTTTGGGTCTAACACATGTATCAGTGCCAACGGGTGCTGTCCAGTCGTGCTGTCTGCTGCCTGCATTTGCCATGAGATGCTAGCGTCGATCTTTCGTCTGACATATCCGTTGTTCAGATTATCTTTTAGCACCATATATAGAGCATTGCAGACTTCGCGTACACTGCCTTGGTATGGCTGTAGTATGGTTTTATTCGTAGCTCCGAGAGCGCTCTGTGCAAGAGGCGAGGCTATCTCGCGCTGCGTACAAACACCGGGCTCACCCAGCAGCCAGTATGCAATCCCCGGGTAGATGCCCTCCTCCCCTCGCCGCCGGGACGTCTTAGTGGCGGTGAGCACCGAGATGCAAAGCCTAACGCCGGGCACCGCAGTCACCAGGGCGTCGGCCTGCTGCTGGAGGTGCAGCATCTGGTCCCAGACATGGCGGATAGCCATCACATCTTGCAGCATCCATGTTAGACGGAACGAGAATGGCTGCAGGGTCGTCAACAGTGGCTCCACAAGGCTCGCCTGGAGGATTAACTTAACCTCCGCATGGGTCAGCACGGCAGCTGGTGTACTAGACCCTGCTGGCAGCGTACTAGATGCGCTGGCTACTGAACCCATCTGAAGAAGAACAGCGGAAAGGACAAACTTGAAAACTAAGTGTGGATATGTTCTTCCTCCTAAGGCTATAGGTTGTCACATTCAGTCCAGCTATAATGTCTCTGTGCAAAGAAATGCTCAAAGATAGGACTATATGAAGATGTTTTTAGACTCAAGTGTAATGCCTTGTAAAGGACTATGAGCAGACAACATAGGGTATCCGGCTAGTTTGGTTCATCATCTAATCAACAACAGGAATCTTTGCCTTTTCTTGACAATAATTTGTGACCTTTTATACTTTTGCAGGAATAATTTGTGACCTTCTATACTTGCAGGAATGAAGTGATTGGGCACAAAAATCCCTGAATTGCTAAATTAAAACCCAGAGGTATAATTGAGTTCTCTATAGGAATGTACGTCTTTGGAATTTGAAAATCGCACTGAAATCAGGGAAATTCTCAAGACGTTCAGGGAACTTGTCTACAATGTGCATCTGTTGATGGCCACTGTGGAATAAATATTTTGTTTTAAGGTACAACTTAATGTGTCATTTCTAAACATAAACAGTAATGGTCGCTCCATGGCTAACCATTTTGCCTGCCTATTTTGGTTTTGGTAGCGGGATATTTTGGACCTGATATACATGTATTCAACTCAGTTAGAACCTTTTCAATCTCTGCAAATCAAGTGCCCTTGCTTCTAACTCTTTTTGTTAATATCTATAACCAGTATCTACATGTAAGTCATTTTAGAGACACTGGAATTCAATCTGGAAGCGAGCCTGGTTGAGTTCTTGGCAGGCCTTGCTAAGGACCTGTTGGGTCTGCTCGGTGAGCGCCACAGCGCGCACAATATCCATCCTCTCTCCAGTTATCCCTTCAATAGCTCGCCGTACCACCCCATCAATATTATCCTTCACAACATTATTCAGTGAGGTTCTAATGGCTTTCTCATCTTTCTGATAAGGCTGTAATATCAGCTTCATTGTGGCACCAAATGGATTGTGGTTCAGCTCGGCATACAGGTCGCGAAGATTTAGTCGATCATCACAGACAACCCAGTACCCAACTCCCGGGTAGATGTGATATCGCTGGGCCGTATCCTTCTTTGTGCGAACTGCAGTCGCTGTGATCGCCGACACAAAACAATTCACTCCCGCTAAACCCTTTAGTGTTTGATCAAAGACATTCCTTGCAGACCCGATGGATGACCATATACCAGACACTATCTCAGGGTCCTGGTTCAACCAACTTAGCCGGAACCCGATCACTTTGGTGGAATCGGCAGGTTCGAGCATGAGAAGCGGGGATATGATAAGTGCTCGGATTAACTCTTGGTGTTGTTTACTCTGTAGGGTGGGGGCTGGGAGTGTGGTCTCTGTGCTGTTGTCACGGTTCGGTGTCCCGCCACCGTTGTCTGAGCTGTTGCCCCTCCTGACCTGCGGATGTAAACACAAGGTCAGATCAGGCAGGGCGACACCAGGCACGCAGACCACCGAACTACGGAGTTAATCTACTATAAGATGCTAGAACAGTGGAGTTTTTACACAATGAACTAAGGGTGTAATAATTATATACATATGAAAGTATCGTAGTAACACGCATAGAAGCCACAAATTGGAAGCAAATCTGTAGCCTCACGTGCCTTATTCAACCTCCCAAAACAGCTGGTGCGCCTAATAGGCGAGGTATAACACTAAAGTAGGATTAAACTGTTCAAGATCAGGCCCATGTGCGGCTTATCGCGTTCTCTTCAATTGAGGGTATACCATATATCATATGGGATGTGTGAAGAATGATGGTAAAAGAATATTGGCTATAACAACCCTGAGTGGCTGTCCAGCGTTAATACCGTAAACTCCCGCGTATAAGACGCGTCCTCTATGCCAAACAAAATGCTGGTGCGTCTTATAGGATTTTCTGAAGTTGGGGGTGCGTCTTATACGAGGGGTAATTTTACAATAGAAATGTATTGAATTTACAAAATTGGTACCTAAGAGGTGCGTCTTATACGTGAAAATGCATGTGCTGAGTTTGGGGTGCGTCTTATACGCGCAGCGCGTCTTATACGCGGGAGTTTACGGTACTATCTATCAGATCGGTCTAAGCTGAGCTCTAAATATAAATACATGTAGCTTTAAGTGACTACTCGGAACCGAGAGCGAAGTGAAGATCTGGGGCAGGCTCATGGTTATCGATGCAGAACTGTATCAAACCCTTTATAGACCGCTAATACTTTAATGCATCATAAATCAATGCATCCTATAAAACGGCTGGCAGTGCTCTGCTGCATGATTTAAGTGACCTTTAGTGCATTATAGGAATACAGTGCACGGCTGAGCAAGGTCACCATTGCTGTAAACCAGTCAAGTATCACTAATTGGTCTAAAATACCTTGATTGGTTGGAATGAAATGTACAATGTTTTATGAAGACAATAGACAACTCCTTCCTCACATATTGACTGAGTGCACTCAGATGCATTTGTGCATTATAGGACAACAGTCTCGATGCGAAGAAGATTGTTGTCTATTCTCTAAATATATCAATGCATTATTCACCTTTAACAAGGATCAAATGGTGTTTTTTTCTTCTTTTCTTTATCATGTTATATATCAAATCCAATTTCAATCGCATAGGATCTGAGAAACTATGTTATGATTTTGCTGAATCATTGTAGTTTAAAACTGTAACGGGTGTTTTACCTACATTGTCAGTATTAAATAGACTATTGGAAGCAGTCTATATGACGCTCACTAAACTACCGTATTCTCCCGCGTAGAAGACGCGCTGCGCGTATAGGACGCACCCCCAACTCAGCACATGCATTTTCGCGTATAAGACGCACCTCTTAGGGGGGATTTTTGTCAATCCAGTACTGTTCTATAGTAAAATTACCCCTCGTATAAGACGCACCCCCAATTTCAGTACATCCTATAAGACCCCCCAGCATTTTGTTTGGCGTAGAGGACGCGTCTTATACGTGGGAGTTTACGGTAAGTACTCAGGTATGAAGGTATATGGAGAGTCTCTAAGATATCCTAAGTGTTTATATACCGGTAACATGATTTATAAGATTAGTCTCTATGATGTCAACAAGCTTCATCTAATTGCTACACTGTTGTTATCCTTGTCATTCCGATTTTGTATATGGTGATCATTGTATAAAAAAAGGAGGAGGAATTTATTCATGTTAAGTTGGTAAAAATGAAGAGAATAGGGCTTTGACTGCTGAACCAAGGTGGCCCAATTAAACTGACATCTATGTCAAGCGGCAGCCTTTTTATTTAGTAAGCATATGATATATCCATAGTGAAAAGTGTATTATGACCAAAGGACTGTCACTGGTATATTAACGCAGTCACTACACAACAAAATTGTAACGTTGCTTGCTGAATAAAAAAATTTAAACTCAACTTAAAGGCTAAAATCTAAATAAAGATGAGCGTGACCTTGTTTTCACTCTATGCAAAGATGGACAATATCATCTGAGTGAAGTATGTTTTTATTCATTTCAAACAGAAACAAACAAAACAATATCATATAACGATCAGTGACTGCAATAAAATATAGATTCAGATCCATGGTTGTTTTTGTCACAAATCTGTTCAGTTCTCATAGATATACATGTATCATCGAATGATAATGTACAGAATGTTTATGTTTAATCGCTAAACACCAAGGTGTAGTTTGAGTGCTTCTTTCAGCTGGGGCCAATAGTCTTGTCTTATAAATGGTGGCAGTGGGAAAACGTTTCTGATAACTTGAGTATATTATTTATCCCCTTTATTCTACGGTAGTGTAATCTGCACAAGATAACCATTGTCACTTCTTCATATTTCCTTCCCTCCAATCGTAACAAGTAATTCAGCCATGACTTGGGGGCTATCGTAGCATTCTGACTAACGTAGTTCTTTATTTTTTATTTCTTAATCAAAAGGATTGGGTGTGAAAACAAATTCGCACCACATAATCGTTGTCAAGTCTTTTGAATGTTTGGGTAGCAATTGTGGAACTGGAACTTCTTCCCTGACATTAAGCCAGGCACAAAACCATAGCAGACCAACTTAACAACTTTTTAAATGCTCAAGTCTATCTGTATGTTCCAGTCAGCACTATTTTTAGCCTACATTTGGTGATGATATTCTATAGGGAAGCCTGCATTGCTGAGCTCTGCAGCAGCCGTGCGCAGGATACTTATGAACGGTTCTGTGCCGGCCGTGAAATGAACCAGTGAGAATATGGAATGATCTATCTGTTTGTTCATGCTCTCAGAGTACCCCTCACACAGTTGACGTCTCACGGCACAGTCCGAATTCTCCTTTAGGACATTACAGAAAGCCGCCATGATGCCCTTCTCCTCCACCTGGAATGGCTGTAGGAGGAACTTAAGTGTTGATGTCGGGAAGACGGCTTTGGCAGAATCACAAAGAACCCTCTCGACAAATGACTCATGACACATGAGGAAACAGGCGATACCCGGGTATGTTCTCCAGTATTTGACACTCGGGTTCTCTTTACTCGTTTTGAAAACCGAGGTGGCCGTGACAGCTGATGCAAAACCCTGGACTCCCGGCATGGTGAACAGAGCCTGATCAAACCGGGCATGATTCGGGAGGATATTCTCCCAGGCAGAACGAAGGAACATGTCGTCACTGTCATTAATCCAGCTCAGTCGGAAAGCGAGCAGTTTCCGTTGACAGCTCATGAGGGGTCTGACCAAGAGTTGTGTTACTATATCCTTCACTTTTTTAGACTGCAGCGTCGGAGCCGAGCGCATAGACTGCAAATTTTCCACTCGGCTTATCTGAAGGATAAGAAAAGCACTGGTCAGTACCCCAATCAAGATCCCTCCTTCAGTTGGTATAAAATACAACTCCCTTTTCGAGTTTGAAAATGTCTGCATTCAGAAAACTGCAATTGGAAAAGGCAGGGCAGATTATTTTGGGAATCTGATCAGGTATTAACCATTTTTTTTTTCTTAAATTCTGGGAATTAACAGGAATTTCTTCGAAAACCGCTGATATTTGTGTCAGTAGACTAAGGTAGCGGATTGTCCAATGGGCGTGGCCATTGCTGGAGCTTGTTACCAGCGAGTTCTACGGATAAGGCTATTAAGAGCTATCAGATGGGTACCAGTCGACCCTGAGAGGCCCGCAGTGAATGGTTGGGTTTATATCATTGGCTGATAATTGATCCCGCTAGGTCGATATAGAATATCTCTTGGCAAGACATGCATGTCACATCCCAATGATCTTACTATATTCCATATTCATTTGCTGGGGGATTATTAGAAGAGTTCCAGTGTGAGAGGGAATCCTGCAGAGCCTGTTAAGGTATTACAGCTGTCAGTGACAAAACTGGCCAGTTCAGGACGGGTGTTAGTTACATAGACCCGGAGGACGTTATACTGGTCTGGTGCCACCATGTCCGGGTGACAGGACATCGAGCCTGCGATGGTCCGTCTCACCACACCGTCCCAGTTGTCCTTAACGATATTACAAAGGGCGTTACTTATCGCCTTCTCGTCTCTTTGAAATGGCTGCAAGACCAGCTTCATGGAGGCTCCTAGTGGGTTCTTATTTAGTAAACTGAACAAGTCTCGATCATTGAATGCTGGATCCTCTGACACTATCCAGTATCCAATGGCTGGGCGGAGTATATTCCGCGTCTCGGGTTCTCCGGGCTTCTTCTTGCTACTCGAAGTGGAGGCAGTGATGGCAGACACAAAGAAGTGCACTCCGGGCAGTGACTTGATTAGATTATCAATGGCAATGCGCATTGGTAAAATCTGCTGCCATAAACTCTCCATAGCCTCCACCGGCTGTTTCAGCCATGCCGTTTTTAACGCCACAATCTTCGCCTGTCGACTGATGAATGTCGGAACCACATGTTCAATGAGCACTTGGCGCGCTGCTCGGTTCTGCAGGTACGGAGACGGCAACATGGCCTCGAATTTACCTTTGGAACTCTGTGGACGTGAAAGAGAAAAGAAGCCTTGTCATTGTAGTTTTGTTGTCTTGATTGTACTTAGGGCTTGGTAGGATGAGGTGGCTTGTGTGAGTGTGAATTGACGATTGCTATCCATGATTTGTTATCTATGGATATAACTTGGAATATAAAGGTATGAGTGCGACATCATCAGCATTATCTATGGTACTACTGTAAAACCCCGCATTTAAGCCATGGCTGATAGCGTTACCATTAAGTCAGGGTGTGGTTTACACACAGGGTTTTACCTAGACTTTAGTAAGGAATGGCAACCATCTCAGGCCCCTCTTTCGGTAACCAAATTATCAGGCAAAATTGATTTTGTTACATTTCCCTCTCTCACATCCTCTTAACTATGGATTGGTACTTAAGTACATGAAATAGAATCAGAGGATTTATCTTTAGCTCAGGGTATGGATTAAGCAAGGGTGCGACACACGCTGCACCCTCAGTTTAGCCTTATACTGTGAGAATATATAAACATATTCTGTCTAAGGAAACCTAATGGTAGCTGAACAACTGAGGCAGAATCAAACTCACTTTTCAACTTTTTATTTCTATATCATTATTTACAAATCTAAGTAGTGTTTATTCACCAGACATTGAAAGTGCTCAAATATTTGAAGGTATTTCACCATGTATAAAATAGAATGGTATTAGGGTGTCGATTAGCTCAGCTGAGACTACCACGGACTCAATCAAACGAGTAATCTGACTTCCAGTCCCTCGTTACTCATATACACAATGATTTTTATCTTTAAAAGAGAAACAAGTCAAACATACATTCTTGCTTGCAATATCTGGAATAATGCATCACACAAATTAATTAATGCAAGATATAGCTTAAGAAATGTCATATTATTTAACAAATAAATGCTTGTGTTCTGAAATTTCAGTTACTCACGGCTTGAGAGAACAAAATCGACGAACCAATACCATAGAAATCACCAGTTCCTTATCATTGTTATGGAAGTCAACTTCAAGTGTTAATATGTTATTAAGCGATAACATCCCACTTCACCAACAGGTACTTCCCATTTATACTGGGTATGATTAATAGGAAATCACTGATGGAATCTAAAGGGCAAATAATTCAAGATCCAAATCCCAACCCGATAGATGTATGTATTTTAGTGTTATTTACTCTAAGATTGTTGAGGTCAACCAATGGATATTTCCCATTTATCGTGGGTATAATAAATGAGTTACATTAGTTTAGCTAGTAACTTTTGATAGAATCTATAATTTATGTAACATGAATCTCTTTTTAAGCACCCAGTCTCTCACGATCACTCATCTGATCACACTGACTTATCTGTTATTTATATGCTATCATACTGGGCATATTTAAAAGCCGCATCGCCTGCAGCTAATGCACAAGGACTCGGTGCGTCTTAAACGGGAGATTATGGTAGTTATAATTCTATTCCGTGTCTGTTTTAAACAGAAGAACGCAGTGCTGTTATTATAGGTCTATGTTTCTCACACTGTACACATGTTAAATCCCACCCGCCCTTTTCAGAAGTCAGTCTAAACTAGCGTCAAATCAAACCTCACATTAGATAGTTCAGCTTGTGCACGTTTCATAGCCTCTCTGTGGCAGTCCTGTAGTACATGTAGCTTGACAATAACACCTTGCTCCCCCTGTCTGGTATACCCCTTACTGGCACTCGCCTCAACTAGACGGCGCACACAGCCTTCCATGCTGTCCTTCACGACTGTATGCAGGGCATTACATGCGTCTTTACGCGCGTTCTGATGTGGCTGTAACAACAGCTTCATATTTGCCCCCATTGCGTACTGTGATACGGTCTTATATAGAACCCGCTCGTTAAACCCACCCATGGGTGTCACCATCCAGTAGGCCACTCCTGGGTAGATTCTCCGCTCCGTCGGATCCTGGTCTTTCTTGACGGCCGAGCTGGTGGCCGTGACTGCGGACAGGCATACCTGTACCCCTGGAAGGCATGTCACAGCCATGTCAAAGCGATCCCGCAGGTCCACAATCTGGTCCCATAAGCTCTGGAGGATCTCAGGGGATTGGTTGAACCAGGTAACTCGGAAGGCAGATATTTTGTACGCCCCGCCGACAAATGGGTCTACAATGAACTGGCTGAGCGTCTCTTTGGCCTGCAGGGAGCGCAGGGAGCTACGCGGGAGCATGGCGTCGGAGCTGCTGAGCCGACCGGATGACAGGGCCATCTGAAGTGGGAATAGAAGAGCATCCGGCCGGTCAGTCAGTCTCTCAGCACGGAACCTTTAAGTACAACTATTTATGCTGAACTTAAAAAAGATAGATTTACACCAAAATATCAAGCCCCCTTCCTACAGTCCTAAAACCAGTAACTGGATACAAAATATTTCAGTCTCTACCTTAAAACCTAGCTGGAAATAATTACCTTCTTATTTGCCATTTCAACTACCAGGGTATTCGCAAAATTGGAATTGTGGACTGAAGAAGACCATGAACCTGCATACCATTATCTCAACTATAGACAAGAGTGAGGGCACATTTCAGAGCTAATCAATTCCGCCTGTACCTTCTATCTATGCCAATAGCGCATGGTACCTTTTTCCTTCTCAGTAGCAAACATTTTTATATCTCAATCATGTATCTGACTTTCTGTAGTTGGCTTTGTGCGGTGGCCATAATCTCCATCGCCTCCGGGCTTGGTACATGACCTCTGACTATGTTATACGTGCCCGGCGGTTGTTGGAGATTCACCTGTGCACTCAAATCTACCAGTCCGCGTACCACTGAGCCGTCCATTGAGTCTTTAAGTACGCTGTACAGCGCTGTTTTGATATCCTTCGTGTCCTGCTGGAAGGGCTGTAGCAGCAGTTTCATGGTGGTGCCCAGTCCAGTTCTCTGTAAGTAGTGGCACAAGTCACAATGACTGAACCCTTCCTTGTCCATCACAATCCAGTATGACACTCCGGGGTAAATTCTCATCTCGCTCATCGTGTCCTTTTTCTGACCTGACCGGGTGGCGGTCACAGCCGAGATGAACATGTGGACACCTGGTAGGGCTTTCATGTAGTTGTCAAGCTGATCGCGGAGTGTCGTGAGCTGCTCGATCACCCCGTTGAGGTACTCGGTCGAGTGGTTGAACCAGCTTAGGCGCACAGCAGAGATAGAGTAACATGGGTGATTGAAAGGCCTCACTACCCAGGTATCCAGGACCCTGCGCACCTCAGGGGACTTGAGGTTACCACATGGGAACTTGGCACTACCCATCATCTGTAGCAGAAACAAAGCAGCGCTGGGTTACTTTTTTTTTGGTTATCTTGTCTTCAGTGGCCAGTGTCACTCACTGGTAAAAACCTTCTGAAATCAATAGAAGTACAACGCTGGTTTCTTCGCTGTTTGAATATCAGATTTCTTCCCATGTGTTCACCTCACATGTGCTGCTATATCTGTCAATCATTCAAAGTTGTTATTTTTATGTTTCAGTCGGAGTGTCGACCTTTTAGCTTATTTGGAGGCATGCACTCGTGCCTGTACATATCAATATTTACCTAAAAATATACAAAATAAACCTTGCCTGATACATCTCGGCTCATTTTTCTTTTATGATGCACCAATGCAGAACCATAATCAACTTGCCCTTTGTACTTTGTTACATGTGCCTCATGCTGAACATCTACCAGAAAACTTTTCCTGACTACACCCTATATCAATTCTATATTCAATCCAAAAGGAGCAACTGACTGTTTAACTACGCTGATCATCCTGGCCAGACCTTCATCATTGGAATAGGCTCTGACTATGTTATAGGTGCCAGGAGCCTGGCCAGTGTTAGCCTGTGCACTGTGGTCTACCAGCTTCCTAACCACCCCCTCCATACTGTCCTTAAGTACACTAGACAGGGCTACATTTAGGTCCTTCTCTGACTGCTGGTAGGGCTGGAGCAAAAGCTTTAGCGTTGGCTTAGAGGCGCTTTCCTGTAAGTATGAACACAGGTGACGCTGACTGAAACTTGCTGCGTCCATCACAACCCAATAAGCCACACCGGGATAGATTTTCATATCCGTGTCCTTTTTGGCACCGGACCTGGTCGCGGTCACAGCAGAAATGAACATGTGGACTCCCCCGAGATGTTTGACGTAATCGTCGAGCTGTGCTCGTAAGTTAACGAGTTGCTCTGTGACCTGGTTGAGGTAGTCGATGGACTGGTTAAACCAACTCAGACGTAGAGCGGTCACCGTATACTGCGGACACTGTAATATTGGAAGCACCAGTTGCTGGCGCAGCATGGCACGCACATCGGGAGACTTTAGGTTACCGCAGGGACGCGTACCTGCCACGATCTGAAGATATAAAAATAAAAAAGGATTTTGTTCTCTCTTCTGTTTTTGTATTCCTTATTTTTTCTAGTCTTCTATAGTGAATATTTTGCTCCCTGTAGAATCGTTCTGTAATTCTAAAAAGATTTTTGTTGTGTCCATGCACTTTCCTAAGGTTTATGGAAGTAAGTTATTGCCATTTATCAGTCATTGCCACCAAGATTGCTTCTTCTGATGTAGACACCAGCAGAGGCGTGTTTAGGGAACTTATGCAATTGCTATCACTAGTTTTCAAGACCTTCCGCCACTTTTCCTAATAATACACAGTATTTTCCATCAGTAAACTTAAATGCAATTACATACTTGCATACTGGTTGAGCCACAAAGCACTAGGAAGCACTCAACAAGTATGGTAGCACATACACATTATTTGTTAAAGATAATTTTGTAACAGCGAAAATCTGTACCCAAAGAATATATGACTTTTTTCCCAACATTTTGCATTTTGTGCTTTCCTCTAATACTCATAAGTACTTACACGTGCCAATTTCCTGTACTTTTACACTTGGTGATAATTATCTAGATAAGTGTCAACATAACACTTACCTGCTGGTGAAATACAAAAATAGCTTTTAGGTGGGAAGGGTGTACAGACTCCCTTGGCTCTACACTGGGGTATTTCTAGCTACAAGCTCTATTCTGATAATACTCAATCCAATTAGAAAGTCTCTGTAAGTGTCGTTTAGACAGTCACCTAGGTTCTCAAACATTTCAAGAGTGCCTAATCTCAACATCGACAGTCATTTTGACAGCCCTCAACTGTTGGGCGGTGTGCTCGAGCCAGTCCCGGTCCTGCGTGTTATGACTGAACAGTTTGGTTATAGCAAACTGTATATCACTTCCTATGGATGACGCCTGGCGATCTAACACCCGCCGTACCACGCCCTCCACACTGTCCTTGGCTACTGTGTACATAGACTGGTAGATATGATCCACCCCCTCCTGATACGGCTGCAGCAGGAGTTTCATTTTTGCACCAAGCCGGTTATTCTGCATGTTATCAAACAAGCTCCGTACAGCTGTTGTTTTCTCAGACGCGATCCAGTATGAGACCCCAGGGAACGACAGTTTCTTTTTCTTCCCGGACATGGTCGCGGTGATGCACGACATGTAGTATATCACTCCGGGGGTGGCCTTCATAATGTTGTCAAGTTGGTCGCGCAGGTTCATGATATTCTCCCAGAAAGGCTCAAGCTGTTGGGCGTCATCGCCAAACCAGCAGAGGCGTACTGCGGACACCTTGAGGTCACGTTGTAAGGTGGGGTCTACCAGGGTCTGTCCCAGCATAGTTCGGGCTGCCTGGGAGGTGAGACTGACTTTGGGTGTAGGGCCCTCCCACTCATACATGCCTGGCACCTACAGAACGAGACGAAACCTGTGGTCAGTTCAACAGACAGCTTCTACCTAGCTTTATTGGTCAGTGTAAAATGAAAGTCTAATACCTAAGCGACTTGCTGCCTCGGATAGTAAGCATCGAGCATGGTTTGCAAGGGACATGGATGAGATGAATTCATGTAATGGAGTCACCCTGGTTTTATGCCGGGAAACAGCTCTCGTGACGGAACTAAACATGAGGTGCACAAACTGATGATTTTTATAACCTTAAATTACCTATAATCTACGATCCTTCACAAAAAGAAAATCGACTGAATTATCTCAATTCAAGCTGTATTGGCATGATGCGTTTGATTCACAGAACCCGGCCCACGATACTAAACTACCTCATTGTGCTACAAATTACACCCAATCAATTCAACTCATTGCGATCAAAATCTAATCTCACTTTGGCAAAGGTGGATGTTTCTTAGCCGATCTCAACAATAACATTCATTTTGGCTGCTCTAAGTTCCTCCGCGACATGTTCGAGCCATGGGCGATCTGCCTCCGCATGGCTGTACAGTTTTGTCATGCCAATCGTATTGTTCTGATCTACGAGTAGAGCTGTCTGACGGTCAAAGATTCTCCGCACTACGCCGTCCATACTGTCCTTAGCCACTGTATACATAGAGGTGCAGATGTGGTCTACACTTTCCTGGTACGGCTGTAAAATCAGCTTCATCTTTGCACCAAGTCCATTATTCTGCATTCTATCAAACAGACTTCTTACTGGTGTATCCTTATCCGAAGCGACCCAGTAGGCCACTCCAGGGAACGTAAGTCTTTTCTTTTTGCCAGACACTGTGGCGGTTAGACATGAGACAAAGAAGGGAACACCGGGTGTACTTTTCATGATTCTGTCAAGTTGGCTTCGCAGGGTATTGATATTCTCCCAGAATGGGTGGAGTTGGGCGACATCGTCGCCAAACCAGCAGAGTCGCATGGCGGACACCTTAAGACCCCGCTCCAGGATAGGCTCTATTATAGTCTGAACAAGGACGGTCCTAGCCGCTTGTGACGTCAGAGTGGCTTTGGGTGTGGCTCCCTCCCACTCATAAGTCCCCTGCACCTACGGAACAGACGAAACAGTTCAGCGTTACTCAGGGTGTCTACTCTTCTTTGTCTTTTGGATGGTGATGGTGAGAAGAAAATGGCATCTGGAGCTTGTTGACTTGATGCACATAATTCTCTCTGCTAATGGTTTTCAGCATTGTGGGTGGAAGCGTTCTACAGGGGAACTTCACAAAGTAGCTTTGAGTGAAAGGAAATATTTCGATCTACCTCATCACTATAAACTAATTTGCAACATAAATCATGTTCTTATTTAGACACGTTTTCATCCAGTAGCATAACCCCTCTCCGCCCATGTACTAAAAGAAACAAGTCGTTGGACTAAGCTGGTATATATTCCTAATGTAGATAAAATAATGCAAATAAATGTATGAATTCTTGTCCAATGCACTGTTTTTGCTATTTGGTATCAGAGAATCAACCTGCCTGCAACGTATTGATATAATACTTTCTGATCTTTACTTTTCTACAGGAAAATTAAATGAATCAATATATACACATTTTCCACACATGAAAAAAAATATTAAGAATTTCTTTCAGAGGAAGATATGTGGCATCCTTCACTGTTTCTTTTTGACTACTTCAAGTAATGACTCCATCTCTCAGATCATGTTTCTGAACTTTTAGCATTTTTTTCTCTATGTAGAATTTCAAAGGAGATAAATCAAGTCTGTCTTTATTCCAGTTCCATGTAGAACTTCAAGGCGGCTAACTCCCTGACAGCCTCTTCCAGCCAGGGCCTGCTGCCAGAGTCCAACGCTAACACCTTTAGTATTGGGTACTCCTTGTCGCCACCAAGAGCCGCTGACGAGATACTGACAAGTTTACGCACACAGCCCGCATTTACATTATCCTTTACGGTCGTGTATAGAGCTGAGCTCACATTGGCTTGGGACTGCTGGAAGGGCTGTAGCAATAGTTTCATTGTCGCCCCGGAGGGATTATTCTGCATCTTTTCAAACAGTTCCTTTGTGTCCACCGGTTCTGTGCACATCAACCAGTAGGACACCCCGGGGTACACAAGCCGTGCGCTGTCCTTCAGCTTCCCAGATGTGGTCGCAGTGAGGGAGGAGAATATAACCTGCACGCCTGATATAGACCTCACGAGGAGGTCCATCTGCTCGCGGAGCGGTAGGATCTGGGCGTAACAGCGGTTGAGCTCCTCACGGTTGGCGCTGAACCAGCTCATTCTGAAGGCCGTGAAGTGGTAGCCGGACTGCTGAGCGGGTGCGACAAGTTGGGTGGTGAGCAGCTCGCGGAGCGGCTTAGACTGTATGCTCGTCACTGGCCACAGACTGTCTAGCTGCCGCGTGGCTTCATGGAGCTGAAACCAGGCAAACAGGCCACGTTACCAGCAGGCTTCCTCTCAGGGTATTTTTTGTATACGAGTTTTTGTTTTGCGAGCAGAATAAATGTACATCTCAAAAATATATTTTCTTATCCTCCCCGAATCATGCTGGTGACCCAAGCTTCCACTCCCCCCTCACTTTTGATATTAGATCCATCATTATTCTTTTCCTCAACTTATCTTGTGACTTACGCCTGATTGATTGATTTGTTTAACGTCCAAAAGTGGGATACTCACTTCTCATGGGACTTGAGCTTGACCTTGGGATATGATAGCATTTCTTTCCCTGCCTTTCATGAATATAATGCAGCAATGTAAATTGCTGATAACTCGAAAAGCCTGTGATTGGCTCCTCGGGGCCATCCATAAATGACATCATGCAAAATTTGACCTTTTTAGACTCCCCCTCCATCATGTTTTTTTTTTGTGTGCAAGTTTGGCAATGCTGAAGGTATATGGAAAATTTATTTTGTCATGCTGGGCCTGACCCCCCCTCCCCCCTTTAGCATGACGTCATTTGTGGGTGGCCCCCCATGAGTTGTGCACTCATCCTGTTGCATCAGCACTCCCTCACCCAGGTTATTGCACAACTCCCGCCAAAACTGCGCTATTCGCACCACATTGTCAAAAAAGGCGGGAAAGTTGATACATGGATCGACATCATATACCTTCACCATTGGAGGCAAAAAGCATCTTATGGCTGCCAACCAACTGAGTCTGTACATTATTGACAATTTCTCAAAATTTACAAAACTTGGTAATGAAAGACCTTTTCCTGCAAGACCCCTATATCTCCTCCTTAAATGGCACTACAAATTCATTAAGTAATTCTGCCTATTATATATATAATTTCCATCCTTTTTAAAACTTATTCGCTCCACCAAAATGACTGAAAGTGTGGTGCCCCAGGGTGTCTCCTTATAACTCGCTTTTCAAGTTAAACATATATATATACTGCTATTGCATGTTGTTTGCTGTCACTCAAATAATAACATAATCACCACCCTACATGTTTTTAAACCATGAAGAAATATGGATTTGCAGAACACAACAGACGGAAATGCATGTACTGCATGTACTTGATATGATCTATCCAACTGTAGGAACTTCAATACTCACTGATTAATAGTCAGAATACTTTTGGGTATCTCTTCTTATTTCAAGACATAATATTTTCTCCCAGTTGTGAACAAAAATATAGAATACGTCCATGCCAAGGCGTGGAATGAACGCAGCGGCGGATAACCGCTCGGACCGGGAGCTACCCTTACGCCTCCCGTATTCTGTTCAAAGTTTCAATCTCTAAAGCATAGACCTACAGTATGGGCATTTGGTGCCAGCTTGCACGAACTCTCGTGACTTCTCGCAATATGCACGAGATATTGCGATACTTCAACCAGTCTTAATCCTACCGTCTTATCAGGAACATTTGTTACTTTACTATCATTTTTCCCATAATAATACACTGTTTCGTAAATAAATATAAGGATTAAATTGTGTGCCAATATCTTTGCCTTTATTTCCACATAATTAGAATAGAGGATGGTTGAGATTTCTTACTTTTAAGGCGGATTGTAAAAGCAATACATCAAGCTCCCCTATATATGTATAATGCCTTTTTGGGCGATACCAGAAACACGGCTCCGCCGCGTGAATGACTAATTCATACTGGTACATCAGAGAACACCCCATTTTAGTCTCGATATATCGTTTTCACTATGCAACATACACTATCAATCACAGTTCATCAACACTCAGGTCACATCAACGGACACAACTTTCCATCAAGTACAGCCCTGTAAGTAATACCCCGGCACCTTACACGCTAAGTAATAACAAAATATATGGATATATTTGAATTCAATAATATCTGTACACTACTAAGCACTTGTGGCGACTCCTCCCTGAAAATGAAAACCTAACTGACGTTCTATAAAGTATATTCCTTCCCTTTGCCAAGTTTGGCATTGACTATCTCAACATCAAATAACCATCAAATAGAACAGTAGAAATGTTAGTTTGACCAACAACATACAACAGGCCCAAGATTTTCAGTATTGTCAAAGCCTGGAATTTTCAATTTCAAAGTTTTCTTTAAATGCTGTTGGTTTGTACATACATGTGCTTTCTTTTTTTAATTCATTTTTGCCCTTAATTTCATGTCTTAAAGAAGGTCGGCCTTGATGATGATTGATTTTTCTGAAACAATAACAATTACCAGGATAGCAGAGGTAATTCATATCCATGCCAGGCTGCTCTGAATATCTTCTGACTCTGGTGTATGCAAGGAGAGTAACAGTTTTCTTGTTGATATGATAAAAGTGAAGGATGCTTACACGGTCAGAGTCGTTCCGCTTCCACCAATGGTAAACGCTGACATTACTGCTAGCGAGCGCAAACAAATCAAGGTATAACAGCGAACAAGTGCTAACCTCTCAATTAATATATACATTTTTCTAAGTATGTATATACATAGTAGTGTACCACCACATGGGTATAAACATTTAATTTTGAAAGCATATATTTTCATTAAGTTCGGATTTAACCAACGCATCAATATAAGCAATACTGCACATGGCATCCCACCCTAAGCCCATCTGCAACGGTAATTTACACGCTTTGAACCTATAATGGGTGGAGACACGCTATACGCAGCTCCACTAACTTCACTGTACCCATGCCAATAATCTATGTATCAACCTTTGATACGATAACCCATACCAATGTTAAAATGCATGCATTAGGTAAGCTAAGGAAAATGACATGGCAGTACAGTTTGAAATACATTTTCTATATACTTCCATGATATACACATAGGCACAATTTCTATTTTTATCCAAGTTCCACATCTACCGTAATCTCTCGCGTATAAGGCGCAGCTCGCCTATAAGGTGCACCCCCAACTCATGGAGGTTTGGTTCACATATAAGGCGCACCTCTGAGGGCAGATTTGTCAGTTTAGTACTGTTCTATAGTAAAAATACCCCCCCCCCCCTATAAGGCACACCCCAAACTCAAGGTAATGGCCCCCCCCCCACTTATAAGACCCAGCCACATTTTGTTTGGCGTAGAAGACGCACCTTCTACGCGAGAGATTACGGTATTCTATTTAGAAATTATTGAATAAGGTTTTTTCAATGGCATTTGCAAAAATGCAAGTATTGTTACCCCTGATGATTATTTTCAATTTCTGCGATTTTAATTATAAACTTGGGGATATGCCTATGAATTTATCACGACAATAGTTTACATGTATGAACAAATCACCATTCAATGTACGTAGGTGTAAATAATGTATGCACAACGAAGCATCAAATAATACAAATTCCAGATTAGTTTCTCCCGAATTACCGTAAATGTAAATTTTTTCCAAATCTAAATACCCATAATACTGCACCTAATATACCACCCTAAAAAGCGGATTCCATGTATAAGATGCACCCTGACTTTCGAAGAATATCTGCTGTCCATGCAGCCTGAATGTATTTGGTTAGCTGAATACTGTTGTATAATATATGAAACCCTCTCTAGTACCAGCATAAGCCACATCTCAAGTCGCTTTAACGGATGATTGGTGTTTTATCGTCCAAACCCAGGGCCACAATCGAAAAAGCTAAGTGGTTGCTAAACTTAATATGATTTAATGCTTCGTTGCTTTTGAATAAAAATCAAATCGAGAAGAACACCGTTGTTATAAAGAGCATTTCAGACCAAGACATAATTACGTACCTTTTCTTTGGTTGGAAAAACTTCAAAACTTATTAATTCTAGCCCATGCATTCCTAATGCATTTAGATTTCTATCTCCATAATGAAATATCAGACATTTGCTGATTTCCCAATTCAAGTTCCATTTTGCAGGACTTCTACTGTAAAGGCATCATATAATTTTTCTTTTCAGAAAAAAACAACAAACTCTTTGCAAACATCGGTGTTCAAGTAAAGCATAGGGAGACGGCAAGAATTTGTGAACTGGTTCCTTACAAAACTCTCAATATATTGTTTCTTATATCAAACGCTTGTAAAAAGTGTGAACACAATCTCATCATCAAAGACCCAAAATTTCACATTATTCCATTAATGACTGTACTTGTTTCTAAAGTATTTGACTATATAACTTAGAAATTGCTAATAATTGGATTTAAATGTCGTTCTCCTTTAGTCAATAATTCAGTTGTTCTCCTTTGGTAGAATCTCAAAACTTAAGACATTTCCAGACTTAATTTTTCAAAGAAGTAATTTAGAATGACGGAGATGGCTCTTTTCAGTATAAGCAAAGCTGAAAATCAATTTCACGCTAGCCTTGAGGCTTAATTCATCAACAAATTGTTTTTCATTCAGGGGTAAATTAATTTGCATACTACCAAAGGAGATATAGATTTTAAGTTTACTTTCTAAATAATTTCAAGCATCGATACCTTTACAATCTACATGCTGGTTTCTAAGTTGTTACTTATGATGTTTATGTACTTGCATATCTAAATCTCACTGTGTTTGCCAAACTTCAAATTCAAATAATTATTCTAAATTTGCTTAAATTTAATTAAGTAATTTAAAATGCAAGGAAAAACAAAATTATAGGACCTTTGAATTTGAAGGATTAACACATATACAAATGCCCCTGAAAATTTCAGTAGGTGAATCAACTCCTTAAACCAGCTCTGGCTTCCCAGTTCACAATCTAAAACTGTCTCCTTACGCAGGACTGAATACATTAAGGGACACCCACCTGTGACGGAGACATCATAGCGGAGGAGGCGGCTTGGGAGATGGCGGCTTGTTGTTGTTGTGTGGGATTGAAGGCAGGCCAGTCTGACTGGCCGCCTTGAGTCTGTGATGTATCCCATTGTGAACACCCTGCGCCTGGATATTGTTGGTCCCCTTGTTGCATGGCATACTGTCCGCCGTCGTCATTGTTACCACCGCCAGTGTCACCATAAAAGTCTGTGAACTCTGTCTCAGAAACCTCTTCCTTGATCACAATAACGTCCTCCTTTGCTGCTGGTTGTTGTTCCTGTTCGCCTGATCCGTAGTTTGCTCGTTTTGCCGGTGAGTGCTGCGCCTCTCCCTCCTGACTGTGACGACGCCGGCGTCGCGGTGTGCCAGAAGGGGAGGATGACGCAGGTGATCCTGTCCCCGTTTCCTGTTTTGCTAATTCTTCTACTGGTGCGGGGCGCTCCGCTTTTTGGATGGTTTCATTGATGTTGACCAAGAATACGTCCTCATCGTCCAGCGTTATACCCAGCAGCCCTTCAATGGCGCATGTGTATTTGTAGCCCAAACCGTTCTTACAAAGAACGGTGATTGCTTCTGTGAGGAGGGCCTTGACCCGTTCTCTTTCTGCTTTAAGAACCATGGTTACTCTGGTAGTGGTGAACTGAAACATAACAAAAATATATATACAGGATCAATGAATTTCATAACCAGCATTGGAGGTGTGGCTTTGTATTCTTTTTTTTTATTTCTTCTATAATTTTCCATGACAGAAAACTTGCATTATTTTCTTAGGCCTTAGTACAAGATATATATGTTGCGTTCAGGTAATGCTACATACCTTATTTTTTGGCCTTTAGGCCTAGTACCCTGATTTTTTTTTTTTTTTATTGGCATTTTGGAAAAATTATAAGTTTTAGGGAGCTTAAGACGAAAAATGTAATTTTTTTTAGGATCCTGTGCGTTGAATTTTGAAAAGTACAATGAGTATTGTTATACAGAGCATTCATTACAACTTCTATATAATATCTAAGGCTTAAAGGTTTTCCTTATCTAATCATCATAAGTCTAATGACTTGTCAGTTGTGATGCACATGCCGGGTGCACATGTCAGTATGTGAGTGTGTATTCTGTATTCACACAACCTTGGTGGTGTAGTGGTTAGCGGAAAATGTCATGCAGAAACCATGACTCAAACCCGGGACCCTCCAACTTCGAAGCGGAAGCTCTACCCCTGAGCTACTTCCCCTGGCCTGACATTCTCTACCTTCCAACTACCCTGGATTGGGATGGTATACATAGGGGGAGTGACACAATCAAGTGAACAGTCCCTCTGAAGGCTCTGCACACCTGACGGGGGAACAAACCCCTACACTCCTCCCAACCAGCTTCAACCGTATCCCGCCAGAACCGGTCCTCCAGTCCAGTCTGAATGGTACCAGCACTGAGTAACACAGAGCAATTTAAGACTCCTGTTCCCAGGACTTACTGCGGGTGCCACCTGTTTCCAAGTCTCCCAGCACTAGCAAGTTGAAGCGCTTGTGACTCAGCCTTGTCTATACCATACCAGCCCAGGTACTGAGCTCTCTAAAGATCCCCCTTGCTAGGCACTGAAATAGCTCCACTGCATGAGTCTGCTGCAGTGGAGGTGTGAAACTGTGATAAAGTTGAAACTGGGTAGTGTTAAACTCTCCTTTCTTTGCAAGCTTATTCTGAAGCTATTTACTGGAAGATCTTTACAAACAAGGGCTCATTTTAACAGGCTTGGCTAGACCTTTAAAATGAATATATTTTGTACAAGATTGAATGCAGAGAATTTTGCCTTTGACCCCATTCAAGTTCAACCAAAAGTTTAGAACCATTTTATGATGAGAAGATCATTGAGCACCTAAAAATAAATGGTTCCCACCTGTTCTATGGTTAAAAATGATTTGGAAAATGTCTTCCTTTTCTTTTTCTAAGGGGCTGCCGTATGTTTGACAGACCCTGCAAACTTTTTGAGTGAGATTATCTGTGGAAACTTGTCCCAACCTCCCCAATGTTGGGCACTTACCTATCAATTAAGACCTTATTGTATGCATTTTATATGGTGAGATATTGATAGCTGTGATAAACATAAGTGGTTTTGCTTTTTAAATGAAGTTTTTATGAGAATTTAAATGGAAGTTATGATCATTCAAACATGCTGAGTCAAAGACGATTGTCTGCCATGGTTCTGTCAGAGCACACAGTTCAAGGGAAAAGATGACATCAAAAATTTGCTTTTACATTGTTTGATTATGATAAAATGTATCATTATTTACATTCTTGAGGGTATATCTTGCTTATCTGACAAGAAAATTGCCCAAAATTATCATTTTAGTGATCTAGTCTACCTTGGATTCATCTTGCTTGATCACAAAATTGGATCCAAATTAAACTCTAGCCATGGTTCTGTCAGAGCACACAGTTCAAGGGAAAAGATGACATCAAAAATTTGCTTTTACATTGTTTGATTATGATAAAATGTATCATTATTTACATTCTTGAGGGTATATCTTGCTTATCTGAAAAGAAAATTGCCCAAAATTATCATTTTAGTGATCTAGTCTACCTTGGATTCATCTTGCTTGATCACAAAATTGGATCCAAATTAAACTCTTAACTATGGCAGAATTCTGGGTCTGATTTGGTACCTTTGACCGGTCGTAATTCCACTTAAAATTGACATAGAGACTTCATTTAAAAAGCAAATCCACTTCTTTTCTCAAGATCCATCCATTGAACATTAGATAAGTTTAATGGGATAAAGTCTTGAAATATTAGGTAAGTGCCTACCCTTGCGAGGCAGGACCACTCGGTTTCTCCACCAATGTAGTGTTTAGCGGAAAATGTCATGGAGAAACCGGGACTTGAACCTGGGACCCTCCAACTTCGAAGCGGAAGCTCTACCCTGGCCTGACATTCTCTACCTTCCAACTACCCTGGATCGGTATGGTATACATAGGGGGAGTGACACAATCAAGTGAAGTCCCTCTGAAGGCTCTGTGCACCCGACGGGGGAACGAACCCCTACAGTGCCAGTGGGATGGGCGGCACCGGCGGGTACGCCGACCCATGGCGCCATCTGACGTTCTACCCGCGAACTAAAGAAGCGTCCGTCTTTCAGCTTCTCGGCATTCATTATCTTGCAAAATACCCTGACACAAACATCTACGCTTAAAAGACACCGACATTACACACCGTTCGGTTCAGCATTACCTAAAGATATACCAGATGCCGAAACTGCAGCTTGATTTGCAGTAAATTTGGCACAAAATGTGGACGGATGTCAACACGACATGCATCGGATGTCCTGTCGGCATCGCTGTCATAAAAATTAAGCTTGCTCTGTTTTTAGAGCAAGGACAGCCATGATTTTGCTTGCATTTGAATCTCTAATGGTTATTTCACTAGGATAAAGGTGTTTTATAGGCGTACTTACAGAATTAATAGTACAAAGAAGGGCTGGAGTTGAGAGGCTGATAACGGAGCGCCCGGCTTTTCGTGCGGCTTGATAATGTCAATGCCCGGATGTGGATGGCCGCGCACTTGTCATATGTACCAGACACTCAGGCCGAGCAGCAATTTTTACCCGCGCGATAACTCGCTGATGCACGGCTGGGACCGGAGAATTCCGAATTTGATTTAGTGGGGATTCAGTCCTACCAGATGCCAAAGGCTTTGGTCAGGGAGACATTCAACAAGATGTGTATTACATTTTATTGTTTGAAACTTTCGACAGCTCCTAATATAATTTTATATCACATTTCAGTGCCTATACATGGGTAAAAAGTGATGCTTGTGATGCAGGGGTTTTAAAAAGTGAAGGACGGCGACACTATCAAAAGTTCCCAGTACATCGGTATATTATTATACTATATACATAAAAAGTGATGGAGTGATGCCATCCCTCCTAAAAAGTGATGGTGTGACATCCTAAATATTTTAAGCATCCATGTAAAGACACATTTCCCCGGGCACATCATTATATCATTTATATGAATGTTCAACAATACTTTATAAGGGCCCAGTACCGGTGTGAATACAAATTACCACTCCCCCCTTTTTTTCTGCACATCCACATTAAAAAAACTTGATAAAGCCCAGGAGTGAATGGAATGCAGGCATTTTTGTCAATTAGATTTTGAATTGGTAGACATAAGGTAGGCAGGTAATATTTAGATGGTAGATGGAAACAGATTTATTTTTGAGGCATATACTGTGTACATAGTATCCCAAGATGGAGGAGGAAGAGAGGGAACCCTGGAACTTCAAGTTTAGTTTTGCTATAGTCCAAGTGGTGGAGCCACCAGCTGGTGAGTCAGTAAGTGGTATACTATTACAGATTTAGCACCAGTCTTGTATAATCACTGGACCTAAATTTCAAGTGAAAAAGAGGGTTCTGGATGGGCGGGGGGGGGGGGCTCCCATGTCACATGTCAATTTTAAGAAATGCCTATCCTAAGCATCACATCCCCATGCCATAGAGAAATGGCCATATATCACCTATTGAAGAACCAGGATGCATTGTCAACCAATGAGATAAATCCCTGTATTCACTGCAGATTGTTTTGGGTACATTACATAATAACTTGTCCCCTGACTGTTATTAGGGACGAGTGATTTATTGCCAGATGGGAGGTCTTGTTGGATTTTTGCAGACAGGCAATTTTTTCTTACCCCCTCCCGGGTAAAGGTTTATTGGGGTCCCCCCCCCAATAAAAAAAAAAAAGCTATTTAAAAAAAAAAACCAAAAAAAAAAACCATATCTATCAAGCCCCTCCCCCCACCTGGCAATAAATGACTCATCCCTTAGTGCTTATCTCTAGATACCAGATCAAGCAATGGCCGTCCCACTATTATACTAGGCGTCCATCCTAAGGATTATATATAACATATGCAAGGCTCCCCTTTATTTTATTATTTTTTTTTTTATACTGGGCCATATTTTGGTCTATGTATTAGACTGTTATCATCAATAATATAATCACAGTGACAGGTCCCCTGATCATGACCCTTTTTCCCATAGTGCTTTACAAAGATATTAGACAAACTCATTGCAGAAAGGTAACATCCCACTTGGCAAAAAAGTTTCTTTTTTCTTCATTACAAAGAAAAAAAAGTTTCTTTTTGCAGTAAACATTTTGTTAGTTAAGAAACTTTTTGTAATTAAACGTTCTTTCAATGTTTTATTTTTCAAAAGCGTTTTTAAGCATAAATGTTATTTTACATTAGAATCATGCTTTTAAACCTAAAATAAAAACGTTTCAGTAGAATATTAAAACTTAGGAACCTGATGAAAACGTTTTTCAACGTTTAAAAACGTGTTTATGCCAAGTGGGATTGAACATGAGATCAGGCCAAGTAGGTCTTTTTCCTTTGGGTGTTATTTTTGTGTGGTTTTATTGCACTTTAGTCATTGGGTAATTTGCCCCTAGAAGACAACTGACTATAGACCTGTAAGTTCTAGGTCTACATGCCTACCAGATGTAACTTTTATCAACCCTTTTATCGAGCCTACCAGATGTAACTTTTATCAACCCTTTTATAATTTTGTTGTTCCATTGCATTTTAAAATCAAATTGATCTCTTTTCAAAGAAATTTATGAGTCTAGCCCAGTGTCCCCATCTAGTGTCAACGAATAGGACTACAGGGAATGGTTACTCCGTTTGTTCTATATCACATGGTTGTTTCTATTCTCAGAAAACTTAAACACCAAATGAGCAAAGAGTTTCTTGTATAAACATGTCTATTCGAAATCAGTGTGGATTTTTTTTTTTTTTTTTTAGTCAAAAAAGCAAATTCTTGGAGTCTGGACGTCCTCTAGTTTCATTTGATTCCACTTCAAAAGATAATGCTCGACTTCGAAGTCTGGTCATGCTCCTATCATCCACGTGACCTAGATCTGGCAGCTCACTCCGCTGTAACTGGTTGTCGGCGACAAAGGCCCTTCCCGCCAGCTCTCTGTCTCCCCGCCTCTAGAACAAGGCCGACACCAGCGGGTAGGGACGAATTGTGAAAATATTGTGAAAAGAGCATTTGTGACCCGCTCCCGCAAAGCTCCTCAGTGAAGATCAAACTGAGCAAGGGCAGGTCGCCCGACGGTAGAATATGAAGTAGAAATTGAACAACACGTCGTAGAGGTGAGTGACAATGAACATTAGGGTGATTACCATTCAGAGAGCAGCTGCCAGGTCATATGAGCCATTTGGTATTTGCTCGGTGAAGCATGAGTTGATCGGGGCCCGGGGCCACGCGGCGGGCGGGACGGGGCGTTTTTTTTGGGGGGGGGGGCGGTAGATTGGCGACAGGTGTTGTTTGGGCCGAGTCGATGTGAGGCGAGCGGTCGGTGTTGGGTGAGGGGGAGCACATAGAGCAGCTCACGGAAGGAGAGGCAGGAACAGGGCGTGCGGGGACATGCCACGATCTGCTCAGAGTTGTTGCACCACGCCTTTCACACTCACTCACAGGCTTTGTGGTCTCTGGTGTTATTTTGCAACATGTGTATTTACCCTTTAGGGAGTGGACAGAGGGTGCAACATGTGTATTTACCCTTTAGGGAGTGGACAGAGGGTGCAACATGTGTATTTACCCTCTAGGGAGTGGACAGAGGGTGCAACATGTGTATTTACCCTCTAGGGAGTGGACAGAGGGTGCAACATGTGTATTTACCCTCTAGGGAGTGGACAGAGGGTGCAACATGTGTATTTACCCTCTAGGGAGTGGACAGAGGGTGCAACATGTGTATTTACCCTTTAGGGAGTGGACAGAGGGGAGCGGGGGTTGGTGTAATTCCGTGCGTGCACGGCGATAATTTTTCCGTGTCCCCCTCCGAGGGATCTGGAATTTTTCTGTCCCCCACTTTGATTTTTTTATCATAGTGGCGCGTGGGCTTTTCGCTCAAAAGGGGCCAAAAAAAAGAGAAATATAGAAAAAAAAAGAAGAAAAATCTACCCAAGCATGAGTCAAGGGGGTTACCGTAGGTCGTGTGTAAATGAATCAGGTGTAAAATTAGTTAGCCATGACGGACCTGGTCCTAGCCACTCTCATGGGTCTAGACCCCTAAAATCGACAGTGTGACATGGCATTTTCTTAAAATCGACAAAGGACATGGGGCTTCTAGGGACAAGGTTATGGGGCAAAAAAGATAGTGACAGGGGACATGGACTTTTCTTAAAATCGACATGTGACATGGAGCTTAGTGACAAGGACAGAGGAAAATACAAATTTAGTGACATTTGACATGGGCTTTTCTTAAAATCGACAAGGGACGTGGGGACCCCCCATCTAGACCCCCATTCTCGTAGCCCTACCAGACGAAACTCAGTCTAGCCTGGTCTCCACATGGCCATGTGATAATGGTGTGAGCAGCTCTAGTCCTCTTGTACTATATATACACAATGATAAATTTGTCAAACTCAGGGGCGGCGAAACCATTGGAAAGTTTGGGGGGGGGGGGCAAGGTCATTGTTGTGGGGGTGGGGGGGGGGGGCTGGTAGTACAAGGATTGGGGGGTTAGCATTAAAAATTTTAGAAAGAGAAAACGTTGTCTTTCTAAAGATGTAAAGAGAATTTAGGTTGATTTATGTTGAAATTGAAGAATGGGGGTCTGGGGAAAATTAGAAAAATTGTAAGGCCAAGAGTTGTATTGTATTACTGCATTTAAAGGAAAGCTGACATCTTTTATAGTCCCTGTATAATAGTGTCACCCAAAGTCTCAGCTCTTAATTCCACCATGTAAAAATAAACCAAAGCCATATCTAAAGTGACACTTTGGAGCTAGTCTATCCAATTGTTGGAGGTCAAAAGTTAATTCTCTTTAAATCATGCAAAGGTGTTCTTAGAGGCCAAACTTCAATTTTCATACACTTAGGTCACTGGTATTTCTACCAATAATTGTTGTATATGCAAGAAATTACTAGATTTGACCCCAAGGTGCACATTTTGACAGGCACAAATTAAGTTTTACCAATTATATATAGGCCTACACTGAAACAGGCCTTTTGCTGGATACAATAGTATCTTGATAGTATCCCTTGATCTTTGGCACAGTACATGCAATGAATTTGATTAGGGTTTGAAAAATCAAATTTTTCGGATGTACTAACTTTGTATTAGGGAGGTTTTGGCACAATCTTTTGGAAAACTATAGATGCCTTGTATACTAATGGACCCTTAGTGACCCATTCTTTCGGAGAGTGTTTATCTATTAAAGGTCATCGTATATGCATATATGCTCCCTCCTCTTTGAAAAAAAATTTAAATCTTAGAAGTATTTGTTTAATTTTGGTGAGTTTTAAGGGCTTTGATTGGATCTAAATTGAAAAGCCTATGAATGATAGAGAAATGTCATCCTAAAATGTCAATATATCTCTGGAAAAAGTTGGGGGGGGGGGCAAAAACAGTCTTGCCCCCCCCCCCAACATGGAAGTTGGAGGGGCACATACCCTGCCCCCCCCCCCAGTTCCGCCACCCCTGAAACTTACTGCTATACATGTATTCCGCCGTAATCTCCCGCATATAAGGCACACTTGAGTTTAGATTATATAAAAAAAAAATCAAAAACTATTTTCTACTGAGTGAATTTTCCAAATCATAAAGCTATGTGTAGCTCGACCCCCTGGACCCCTTAGACCCACTAGACCCCCTGGACCCCTATGTCCTAGGATGACTTTGGCGGAGTGTAACATATCAAAAGAAAGGTCTTGGTGTCCGACTTGCGGATCCAGGGAGAACTAAAACCCTACATATGGGACACACTTGGGAGATTACAGTAGATATATGCTATATACTGTAATGGCTCGTTTAAGTGCCGGGGTCTCAAATAAGCGCCGGTCTCGAATAAGCATGGGGGGTACAGAGGTATGAAAATAACCTTAAGCATTAAAAACAGTATTCAAATAAGCGCCTGTCCCGTATGAGCGCCGGGGTAAAGCGGTATTGAAATTAATAAGCGCTCGGGCACTTAAACGGACCACTATGATATGCTTTATTATAAAATTGTTAAATAAAAATTGTAATGAATAAATATGGGCCTTAGGCCACACCAAGTTAAATAGTTGGGGTATGGATTTCCCACATCATATTTTCAGAAATACAAATTTTTAAATTTTTTTGAAAATTATTTTGTCTAAGGATTGCGCCCACACAATTTTCTGCAAAAATCTGAATTTTTTTTTTTTTGCCATAATTTTTGAACAAACAATAGCAGATACTAGCTTTAAAAACTGGCCAACTCCTCTCAACTCCTTTCCTGGAAAATCTTTGGTTATCAATAAAAAAAATTAAAAAATCGCCCTCTCCACATCTGTGATGTGCAGAATCCATTGACAAAAAAAAAATTTCGCCCTCGCTCTCCATTTTTTCAAATGGAAATCCATAGACCAACTTTTTAATTTGGTGTGGCCTTATGTTTATTGATATGTGAGGCCTGAGATAAAATAATAATAGCAAGTACAAGGAATTTATATACAAATTAAGTATGAAATATACAGACTTGTTTCCAATAGCAGACATCTGCTGCACACAATTCATATTTCAGGCCCGTAGCCAGACTTCACTGTGGGAGGGAGCTCAAATAATTTAGGTGGAACTCGATAGAAATACTCGAGTGGCGAAGTGGGGAAAATCACAAAACTTTGAAAAAAAAGTATGCAAAATGAGTGAATTCATGTCCGACCCCCTGTTAGTTCCACTCGCCCTTGATAAGTTGCCCCTTTTCATGCCCGTGATGAGTTCTGCCCTTTCATGCACTACCCCTTTAGTTCCACTTGCCCATGATGAAAACAAAACAAAAAAATGTGGGAGGATGGAACTTCACACAATTTTGCTTGTGGGGGGGGGGGGGCTCAAGCCCCCTGAGCCCCCCCTCTGGCTACGGGCCTGTCATATATAAAGTATATTTGTACCCTGAAACAGCCCTTGGTAACACCTATAAAGGGTGCTCACTGGCAGCGAGACTGGCTACCGTAAATTCTCTTATGTAAGCCGCATCCCTCCTATAAGCCACACCCTGAGTTTTAAAGCAGGCTATGTGCCACAACTGGGGCTTGAAAATGAGTAGTTTAGTACTGTTCTATGGTGTCAAAATCACTCATATAAGCCGCACCTTGACTTTGGGCACATTCTATAAGCTTAATTTTGATTTGGTTTCTGGTATAAGCCACGGCTTATACCAGAGAATTTACGGTACTTCCCTTGATTAAAACATGTAGGAAGCACTTTTTTTGTTATCGTTAGGGTTTAACGATTTTTTAAAATTTGTTTTGGGTTAAAAAAAAAAAAACAACCAAAAAAACGTTTCTCTGCACAAGTGGGTTTGCTCTGACCTCAATATTTCTTAACAGAATATACGGTAATTAACTATCTGTACAAGGACTCATATAAAAACACGAATTTATGAATATTTTCCCATTATTAAATGAGGGAGTTGAGCAAGTCTAGTTTCATTGAGTGTAATTACATACAGTGGGAGGTGACATGTGTGGCCTGAGTATGAGCTGCTCTGAGCTGGAGCGGCTGTTGAACATTGAACACTGCAGTGTGACGTCTATATAAAATCAATACTATGAGTTGATGCATGTAATGGGGCGTGTGTTGAGAAGTCAGCTGTCTCTATTCATGCGAAACAAGTCCCCCTGGGGGGGGGGGGCACTCCATATATTTTCTTTAAGTTTTTATGTGTGTGGACATGCCCCCCCCCCACTAATGTGTACCCTAATGAGGAGAAATAAAATGAGGAGAAATAAAATGCAATATCCCAACTAGCACAACTTAAAGGCGCAAGGTATATGCTAGGTATTTCCATAAAATGTACCTAAGAATGACCATTTTCGGCTAAAAAAAAATATGTCTTAAAATGGCCATTGTCGGTCAAAAAAAAACCTCTTTCCCCTCAAAATTGCCAGAAAGTACACAAGTGATCAAAGACCCGTGCCAAGGGCTAGAGTCCAAAAACTACACCATTCTCTTTGAATCGTGTTTACAAATGATACAGGTAAATCTGGGGAGTGCCCCCCCCCATTTCCATCTGTCTCCACCATACCCTGCAGCTCATCGGTACTACCTGTTGTTGAATTAGTTTTTATGTTGTTTCTGACCGGGACTCCTTCCTTCTATGGATGTTTCTCTGTCAACTCACTTACCTTTCACGAGCTACTGGGGTGAGTAACTCTCCAGGGCTACGTTTATACACTAGTATTGGGCCACCCTAAAAAATTTGTCCGTTTCCTGTGGGTGAAATTTTTCAGACCCATGAGGGAGGGAGGGAATTTTTCTTTTAGGAAATTATTTTTATTGTTCATGAACATCGTAAGCGGGGATGGTATGAACCACGTTGTAAGTTTTAGTGATTGGAAACGTAGATCCTTATGCTGATGGATGAAAAAAAAAAAAAGAAAATAAATTTCAGAACGCAGGAAAAAAAATTTCCCATTCTCAGAAAAAAAAAATCCGCCAGGCCTCTGGACAGGAAACGGACATATTTTTAAGGGTGGCCTTGTGTCAAACTGGGGGATCAGCATGTGTCAGGACACCTAAATTCGAAATAAGTGACATGAATATTTCTTAAAATTGAAATCTTCGAAGTGACAGGTGACCCTTGAAGCGACAAAGGTTTTATGTAACATGTGAAATGAGCATATATCATAAAATATATAAAATCATATATCTAAAATAGAATATATAAAATCGTCATCATAAAATCAACATGACTCGGTCTCCCTCTTCCATGGCCCCCATCAAGCGCCTTTGAGGTGCTCGTGAGCGGACTCGCCATCGTAGTGCATTATTTCATTGGCTGATAATTGATCCCGCAAAGTGGGTATACGTGGGGACTAAAATGGCTGGTAGGTCCCAATAACCGCATATCCCACATATAAATGACCCTTTCACATCTATATTCATGCACATTAAAAGCATCTAGATGTTTGCCCATTGTATGCTGCCATCATACCCATGTACAAATTCCATGTTTAGTCATGTCGTGTACAAGATAAACCTGATACCAAACATGTTCCAAACAGGTCACAGAGTGGGTGAGTGAGTGAGTGGTAGGGGAGCATTCATGAGCACCTCCTCACTACCTTCACGTGCTGCTCAATGTATTGATGTATTTAGGTCAGCCAGGGTCACGCACCTGCTACTTTTAACATTTAATTAACTCTTTTAAGGGTCCCTAATGCAGGAGTGCGTCATTCTGATTGGTCATGATCAAGTGTTGGTTAGGCTGCCAGTCTGCACTTCATTGATGCATCATGCCGACCATCTGGTGTCTGCACTTCATTGATGCATCATGCCGACCATCTGGTGTCTGTACTTCATTGATGCATCATGCCGACCATCTGGTGTCTGCACTTCATTGATGCATCATGCCGACCCTCTGGTGTCTGCACTTCATTGATGCATCATGCCGACCCTCTGGTGTCTGCATGATGTTTGAATGCAGCCCTGGCGAGGTACCCACCAAGGCAACATTATGTCGACTAAGGCACATGATGCAATCGGCCTCTTTAGAAAGGGTCGGTAACTCACTAAGGGCCCCTGGATGTGGGATACATTGTGCTGTAACGATCCATCTCACTTGCTCGCCATGATGCATGGATGCATGGGACTGCATTCATGCATCATGCCGATCCTACAGGATTGAAACTTTTGACGAGGGATCAGCATGATGCGCCAATGCTCTGAGTTACTCCGCACACCTGCATTGCTGCATCATCCTTCATGACTTAACCCTCTAGGGACCGTTCCCGGGGGGGGGGCACTTCAAATTTTTTTGATACAGGTGTGTGGCTGAACCCACGACAACCCTTACCCTTGCTAGGGCACTCTTTCGCGGGGGTTTTCTTCGAAAGCCTACCCTTGCTAGGGCACTTTTGACTCAATAATCCTAGATTTGTTTCAAAATGTCTTAAATTTACACTGATTGGGGAGAAAATTGAATTTGGTTCATGCTATTTTCATGAAAACTGTGCTTATGTCCAAGAAAATTTCGAAATTTCCTGCGTAAATCGGGTATTTTCCTGAAAGTTGACCCAGCTAGGGACTTTTGCTCAATAGTAGACCCTTGCTAGGGACATTTGTGGCTGAAACAGGAGGCTTGCTAGGGACTTTTCCTTGAAAAAGTACCCTTGCCAGCCGCACATATGTGTATACCTTACATAGGGAGTGCCCCCCCCGGGGGACCGTTAATGCATCGTGCCCACTGCTCATCATGATGCATGAATGCAGCACTGGCGACTAACTCGGCAATGCTGCATTCATGCATCATGCCGACCCTACAGGGCTGATGCACTCAATTAGATTCGGCATGATGCTTCAATTAAGTGCTGGCGAGCAGACAAGCAAGCCATCATGACGACCTGTGGGCATGATGCACTCCTGCATCAGTGGCCCTTAAAGGGTTGAAAGGGGCGTGATTGTGCCCTGAGAGTGTTGAGCCTCCTCCCATTCATTATACCCCCAGACTGTGACAGTGGACGCGGTGTGTGTGACAGTTGTGGGACATCCTTATATAGCTACATGTGTACGTATTGTTCTCAGCCGGGTTCTCAACACTGTGGGTTAAGGTGAAATTAGCCTTTTGAATCTAACAGACGCATCATACCTTAATGCTTATATTTCCTGGTCGCCATGATGCACCGATGGAAATGTTCAGGTAACGAGTCTTCTCACCATCGGTGCATTCCTGGAAGTGAGTGCATTGGAGTGAAACGCCGACCCTTTAGCATACCTGCAAACTCTTCACGTCAATCTCGGTCAATCTTTTCATTCTCCCAGATCCAATGAGATCCCATTTTATCAATTATAAGCGGGGTTTGTCTTTTAAAATTGTAAGCTCAGTTGTTTTTTTTTCTCGTTCTGAGTTGGCAGTTATGTTAAGTCTCAGGGAGTGGAATTATATCTATCTTATATAGTAATGATGCATATAGGCGAGCAATGAAAAGCGTGTTTTATATATTAAAGCACCATGCGGGATTTCAGTGGTTAATTAGGATGGCTATTTTGGTGGGCGTGGCTGCCAAAGAGGAGGGGGGGGGATGAGGGTAAGGGGGTAAGTAACAAAGGAGAGCTTGGGTTTACATCGGCGGCGGGGGGGGGGGGAGATGGGGGAAGTAGATGGACATTGAATGGACCCCAGGGGAGGGGAGGGGAGGGGGTTGAGGTGGGAGGGGAGGGGGTAGACAGGGGTGTTACGGAGATAAAAGGGGTGTGGTACAGGTACAGGTATGATGGCGGGGTAGGAGCTGCTTGGAGTGGCTGGAAATAGGCTGGTAGTAGAGGCTAAGATTAACCTATTGTAATAGGTACACAATAGAAATGTAAATGTATATTGACACGACGGCTTCTGACCGTCCTGGTGTAATGTCCATAATGAGGGTGGGCTTGTCTGACATACATTTAGTGTTGTCTGTGCACCTGTACTATTGGTATGCCCGGTTGGTATGTCGGGGTCTATCGGAATTAGGCTTCTATTTGGGGCCCAGTCACACCAATTTTCTTGAAAACACTCATCTATGGACCATCTTAGGCCACCCTTAAAAATATGTTCGTTTCCTGTCCAGAGGCCTGGTGGAATTTTTTTTGAGAATGGGAAAATTTTTTTCTTGAGTTCTAAAAAAATTTTTTTTTTGTCTATTAGAACAAGAATCTAGGTTTACAATCACTAAATCCTAGAACGCGATGACAAATTCATGCCATCGCCACTTGCGATGTTCATGACAAATAAAAATCTTTTCCTAAAAAAAAATTTTCCCCTCCCTCCCTCCCTCATGGGTCTGAAAAATCCCACCCTCTGGACAGGAAACAAACATTTTTAAGGGATGCCTTAGTTAATGATTAAATTATCATATCTGCGAAAAGGGGTCTTAACACAGGGGCGCTATACGGACTTAGCAGGTTTAATTATAGCCAATGAGTCAGTGATGGGTACCAGTCAGCCCCCGAGAGGACCGCAGTGAATAGTTGGTTTCATTCCATTGGCTGATAATCAAACCAGCTAAGACCCTTCTCTCAGTACATGTCACTTTTTGTGAAATTGAATTATGTCAGAAGTAAAGTGTATGTAGACATCCACATGAAGGTGGATGGGTGAGTGGGGGCACATGGCTATTGTATTATTGACCGATGGGAGGCATCCCTGGCATATACTGCGGAGTCGGGGGCTGAAGGTGTTAGTCATAGTGCCGTCGGGGTCTAATGGCGGCCCCCAGCTGATAATGGCTATGTGAGCTATAGGATACGGGGTGATCGAAGACATGAAAGCCAGAAAGAAAGCGTCATTAGAGCGCTGTCGGATTTGTATTGAATGCTCACAGTACTGTGCAGGTGACGTCATAGACTTGAAGTTTCCCCCGGGGTCTTCCCACTTCATATAACACCAGACGCTCCCTGTGGACACAGCGTCCTAGCCTCAGGGACGCCGCTCACAGTTATCAAAGGTAGCGTCTCCCGCGCCTCCTCTCAGCGTTTTCCTTTGAAGTTGAGCGACTCGGCGCTTGTTGTGTGAGCCAGTCACGATGTGGGTCGGCGTGCTAAAATATTAGCATTCTACCTGCGTCTGTCCTATTTAAGTTATCAGTATCCACATCTCCACAAGTACAAAGTCCCTCTTGTTAGAATTATAGGGGAGAATTAAACATGGTAATGGTGGAAGAATCATGACGTTTTCTCCCTTTTTTAACAGGTTTGTCATACGCCATGTGCATGTTTATACATTTGTGTATGGCTCCTGTGTGGGCTCGAGTAAACATTTAGACATGCCATTCATTTGGAAATGACAATTAGCTCCCTGTGTTTTTATTATCCTTTTAGCCATATGTACTGTATGCTCGAGAGAGAAGGGTCGTGAGAGATTGAGGGGGAGACAGATATTCAGTACAATGTATTTGCACGTCCCCTCTTTTTTTTCTCTCTAATCTTAAAGAGGTTTTTGACCTTTTTTTGTTACTTTTAAAGTAATAAATTTAGCCAAAAAAATATGGGGTGCATCCACCCCTCCTCTTTATACATGTGATATACCAAGAAGAGGGTACGCCCCTCCTTTCGACTATCCTGGGTCCACCACTGAGATGTACTCTATGGTTTAGTATGGATAACCTAAAATTGGATCTTTAGCCTTTAGGGTCGCAAAATGCATCATGCTGACCCTCCGGGAGTATGGCTGTAAACCCTGCAATGTAGGACCGACATGATGCTTGAATGTAACCCTAGTGAGTAACTCGCCAGGGCTGCATTCACGCATCATGCCGACCAATGGGCATGATGCATTAATGCATAAGCGGCCCTTAAAGGGTTACTGGTAAATGATACACACAGAGCTACTCCTGAGTCTCTCCCCAGTCAGCCCCCCCCCCTCGGCCACCCCCCTCATCAGCATAAGGTGTCATAGTGATTAGCACCTCACTGTAATCTGATAACATTTACCTTACCCTGCTGGGGGAATTCGTCAAGGCACATATTATCACCCACCGAGTGTGTTAATACATTATGTCATTAAGTGGACATAAATGATGCATGAATGCAGCCATAGCAGAGTAGAGGCTTGTGATGTTGTAGTGGTATAAGGTCTCTGACCAGCCGTAGCAGAGTAGAGGCTTGTGAAGTTGTAGTGGTATAAGGTCTCTGACCAGCAGTAGCAGAGTAGAGGCTTGTGATGTTTTAGTGGTGTATAAGGTCTCTGGCCAGCTGTAGCAGAGTAGAGGCTCGTGAAGTTGTAGTGGTATATAAGGTCTCTGGCCAGCCGTAGCAGAGTAGAGGCTTGTGAAGTTGTAGTGGTATAAGGTCTCTGACCAGCCGTAGCAGAGTAGAGGCTTGTGATGTTTTAGTGGTGTATAAGGTCTCTGGCCAGCTGTAGCAGAGTAGAGGCTTGTGAAGTTGTAGTGGTATAAGGTCTCTGGCCAGCCGTAGCAGAGTAGAGGCTTGTGAAGTTGTAGTGGTATATAAGGTCTCTGGCCAGCTGTAGCAGAGTAGAGGCTTGTGAAGTTGTAGTGGTATAAGGTCTCTGACCAGCCGTAGCAGAGTAGAGGCTTGTGAAGTTGTAGTGGTATAAGGTCTCTGACCAGCCGTAGCAGAGTAGAGGCTTGTGATGTTTTAGTGGTGTATAAGGTCTCTGGCCAGCTGTAGCAGAGTAGAGGCTCGTGAAGTTGTAGTGGTATAAGGTCTCTGACCAGCCGTAGCAGAGTAGAGGCTTGTGAAGTTGTAGTGGTATAAGGTCTCTGACCAGCCGTAGCAGAGTAGAGGCTTGTGAAGTTGTAGTGGCAAATAAGGTCTCTGACCAGCCATAGGAGAGTAGAGGCTTGTGAAGTTGTAGTGGCAAATAAGGTCTCTGACCAGCCGTAGGAGAGTAGAGGCTTGTGAAGTTGTAGTGGTATAAGATCTCTGGCCAGCTGTAGGAGAGTAGAGGCTTGTGAAGTTGTAGTGGCAAATAAGGTCTCTGACCAGCCATAGGAGAGTAGAGGCTTGTGAAGTTGTAGTGGTATATAAGGTCTCTGGCCAGCCGTAGCAGAGTAGAGGCTTGTGAAGTTGTAGTGGTATATAAGGTCTCTGGCCAGCCATAGGAGAGTAGAGGCTTGTGAAGTTGTAGTGGTATATAAGGTCTCTGACCAGCCGTAGCATAGTAGAGGCTTGTGAAGTTGTAGTGGTATAAGGTCTCTGACCAGCCGTAGCAGAGTAGAGGCTTGTGAAGTTGTAGTGGTATATAAGATCTCTGGCCGTGGGGAGTAACTTATCATCAGGGCCGTGGCAACAGGGAAATGTCTCCCCGGCCCCTGCACTTAGGAGTCATCATGACACCATCCTCGTTAGAAAAAATCGTGGATATAGGGTTGTATTTCTCAAGGTTCGCATGATCAGTGTTATTAAGAAATAGGGGTCATTTTTCAAAGAAAAGTCAGTGATTTTTTAATATAGGGTTGTGTTTTGGGCTTTTAATTAGTGGAAATTAATATTGGGTAACCTATTGGACATGTAGGCCAAAATTAGATTATTTGAAATAGATCATATATACATAGGTCTTGTTCCTAATGATAGTATCTGTCTTGTTTCGATGTCTGCATTTAAAAAAAAAACAAGGGGGTGGAGATCCCAAAGGTGTCAGCGTTTCCTAAAAATAGGGGTACATTTTGAAACCTAAAAAATCAGTGATTTTGCTCAAAATATGGTACTTTTCCTTCAAAAGTCTGTGGATAGGGGTTGTATTCCCTTTCTTCTAACGAGGATGGTGTCATTTAGTATAGAGAGTGCGGGGGCCGGGAATGCCCCCCCCCCCCACCGTTTGAATTTCATAAGCCCCACCCAGCCCATAAGTTTTTGGAAAATGTAAATGAAATTTAAACTTTCATTATTAACTCGAAAGACGAGTTATAAGAGTCGGGTAAAAAAAAGCAGAGATTCAGTGCCTACTAAATGGTAGGTTAACAGTGAGAAAAAAATAAGACATTTTTAGGCCTATGTTAAATCCCATAGGAGGTGCAAAAAACCAAACATTCCCTCCTTTTTGTTCCGGAGTGGTTCGGATAATTGATGGATGTTGATGAATTTGCCGTAATTCGATCTGTCCCCGCGTCTCTATTGTCGCAAAAATCGTCTTTATTAATTTATTTTTTTTTCAATTATTGTCTGTTATAATATAGAAATATGACACAGAACAGCAAAAGCATATCATTTGAATCGATATGTTTGATTAAAAATGTAAAAAATTATGTGTTCGCCCTGTCGTTAATTCGCATCACAAAGCCGTGGTCGTGCAAATTGACTTAAATAACCATGGAAATTGGGTCGGGCATGCGCAGATAGAACCAAAATCCAACATGGCGGACAGCGAGACGATCGATTTGTGGGGCTATAACAGTAAAAAGATAGGATATATTCGATTCAATTCGATTGATATTGCCGAAGATGCTTGGATTATATTCAAAAACCATTAATTTCAAGTTAAATTGGTAGAATATATCATTTCTCCATTGAAAATGCTACTTCCGGCAAGGAGGGATCGCGCATGTGCACAGAACATCAAAATCCAAAATGGTGGACAGCGAGACGATCGACTCATGGTGCCATCGAAACTGCTGGATTATAACAAAATGGAGGAGAGTTACACTGTCTCATGCGTTTTTATGCTTAATATGGATCATTATTCATCACCTCCTGGTATTGTGCAATGCTTAACTCGCCAAGAGAGGAGTTATTCACCAATGAAACATACGAGCGATAATGAATGCATTCTCCATAGGCTTAACCATTGACAGTGATAACGCTCGAAGAAAACATGAGGTTAGTATCAGAACGGGCCTAAAAGAAGAGATTAAGTGCCCTTTCGAGTTACTTGCATTGCAAAATGCTGTCCTACCGTAATCTCCCGCGTTTAAGCTGCGTCTTATACGTGGGGTTTTAGTTCTCATTGGATCCACAAGGGGGACATCAAGACCTTTCTTTTGATATTTTACATGCCCCCTTAGTCATAATAAGATATAAGGGGGCCCAGGGGGGTCCGGGGGGCTCAAGCTACACATAGGTTTTTGAATTTTGAAAATTCATTCAGTAGAACCAAAGTTATTAATTTTTCATTTTTTTGAGAATTTTCCAAAACTCTAGGTGCGTCTTATACGCGCACTGCGTCTTATACGCGGGAGATTACGGTATATTGATATCTGATAGGGCGAGTTAATAGCAGAAATCCCCCAAATAGGTCGGCCTTTTTGGGGGGTACTTTTGATGGCAGTAGGCCTATACATAGAGACAAAAACAAGCCTCATGGCATCTAGACCCTGGCATGTAGCTCAGTGCTATACGGCACATGGCTATTGTATTATTGACCAATGGGAGGCATCCCTGGCATATACTGCGGAGTCGGGGGCTGAAGGTGTTAGTCATAGTGGCGTCGGGGTCTAATGGCGGCCCCCAGCTGATAATGGCTATGTGAGCTATACAAGGTTGACACACTTAGACATGTACATGGTAATGAGGGAGTTGGTCGGATTGCTCACTGCAGGGTTAGGGATTAGGGGCTTATGTTTAATACATATAGCTCTGTGTCTACTACAGCTGGGTCATGGGGGGGGGGCTAGAATATGTATGCATGTGTACGTGTAGCAGCTGGGCAATGTGGACTTTAAACTGGGGTGTTTGAATTAAGGAGCAATTGTTTTAGGTATTAGCGTAGGTAGAAGAGAAAGTATAGGCCAAAAAGGTTTTTTTTTCCAGTCACCCGACCGATCCTAGCAAAGCATGGCAATTTTTTTTATATTTTTTTTTGATTTTGAAGAATTTTGTCTCATTTTTTTTTCATATTTTAAAGAAATTTTTCATTACTTTTTGAGGATTCTTCCTGTATCATTTTTGTGTTCCCCTCTGTCACAGTTGTCTTCCCGTCATTATTTTACAATGAGATCAAAGAATTTGACACATTCAGTGATATGTGCCCTAACATTTCCTATATAAATGTAAAATAAAAAAATAAAAAAATCCGACCTACCGACCCTACCTTTTTAAGTCATATTACTGGAAACACACCTTTTTTTTTAGGCCTTATGTATTTCTTTTTCTCTCTGAGGGCTGCTTTTGTTAAAATCAGTGTATAAACTGTGGCTCATTAATGGCTTATATAACCCGAAGGGGGGGGGGGGATAAAAACCTTTTCTTGTCCAATGCGTGGCTTAGAGCCTTCTCCCAAGAGAGGATGTGGCTTATATACGGGGTTTCACCATTGGTATGGTTTGAGTACCAGGGAGGGTGTGAGCATTTCAAATTTATACCACTCCTCACTATGTCCCATGCAGGGAAGCAAACTAGGAGGGTACTCACTGCCAAACTACTGACCCCCCGAATCCAGGCAATATGACCGCTCCCAGATTTCTGAAGTAATCCATTGCCCCCTAATTTCAGGGCATTTACAGGACTGTACCTGAGATTTGCAAAAAAATATGCAAAAATATGTGGAGCACCCCCAATTTTTGAGGTGCACACACAGTTTTACCACCACCACACCCCCCCTCTTTTTTTTTTAGGTTCACACACAGTTTCTGCCCGGGGCCGTTCTATATTGGGCGTGCACAGCTAGTTACTGCCCCCTATTTTTGAGGTGCACACAGTTACCACCCCCTAAATTTCCGTCTGACCGCCTCCGCTTCTGGAGCTCATTTGGCAGTCGGTAGCCTATTCCGACCTGAGTACCCCCCCCCCTCCCCATGGAGAAGCACCAGTGGCGGTAGGAGGGTGTGTCGGTATGCTCACCTGTGCCCTACCTGGTGATACTTGTGACAACCACTCGCTCCATGTTCATGGTGTTTGCCCATTTCTGATTCTATAAATAAAACACAGGAATGCCACAGTCGGGGTAAATTACTAAGTCACCAACGCACGAACTATAGTATAGATCTTTGTAGGTCCCAGAAGGGGGGTTATTTATATCCTAAAAGGTGGTGATGGGGGCACAGGGATTTAGGGAGGAGACCTTTTGGACCGTATTTTACAACTCCCTCCCCCCACCAAGTGACACTTTGTCCTCCCACATAGAACTCTGCGTGTAAACAACACCCTGGCTTTGCGAGAAGACTTCATGTCGTGTATACAACTTATAAGACACACCTAATCCTAGAGCTTAAAAATAACTGACTCATCACTGCCTATTACAAAAAAAACAAAAAAAAAAAAAAACACCACCACTCTCACTTTTGGCCAAGCCCCAAACAAGAAAAAATTCAAAACTAACAGGGCAAAGGAATGAAGAAGAAAAAAGGGTCAGGCAGGCGGGGGGGGGGGTAAAAACCACCGCCTGAAAGTCCTTCCCATGCCCCTGTTAGTAAACTGATTCTAAAAGAAACAACAACAAAAACATTACTATAGAAGGAGGGTGCTACCCCACAGTGACGGGTATTATATAATATAAAGAATGATTCCATAAATTCATCACTAATTCCTCCCAGAGAATGAAATTGGGCCCATGGGCGCACTGCATGGTATTTTCTTCAAACCTAGTCTCAATACTAAATACTACTGATCCATGTAGTTATATAAAGGCAGCGTATTACACAGCTGTAGTATGTGTACCTGAGCAGCTAGATGCAGTGTGTACCTGTATGTATTATGAGTGGTTGGCAGATACTCACACTAAGCCCCCTGTACAGCGTGTATCTACACGTCCTGCAGTACAGCTCCATCTATAGGTATTAAACACCTCACTCAGTGTATAACCTGTATATGTTCATAATAAATTACTTTTTAAGAATAATCCCCGGGAATATTCATTAAATCTACGATATAGAATACACACATGTTCTCCCATGTGAATACACTGCCATCCAAATCACGGGCTGAGAATGTGTATTGGACCCCTCAGGCAGCAAATGACAACTGTTGCCTCCCGTGTACATGAATATACCCATGTACATGAATATACCCATGTACATGAATATACCCATGTACGTGAATATACCCATCTACGTGAATATACCCATGTACATGAATATACCCATGTACGTGAATATACCCATGTACATGAATATACCCATGCACATGAATATACCCATGTACATGAATGTACCCATGTACATGAATATACACATGTACATGAATATACACATGTACATGAATGTACCCATGTACATGAATGTACCCATGTACATGAATATACCCATCTACATGAATATACCCATCTACATGAATATACCCATGTACATGAATATACCCATGTACATGAATATACCCATGTACGTGAATATACCCATGTACGTGAATATACCCATGTACATGAATATACCCATGTACATGAATGTACCCATGTACATGAATATACACATGTACATGAATGTACCCATGTACATGAATGTACCCATGTACATGAATGTACCCATCTACATGAATATACCCATGTACATGAATATACACATGTACATGAATGTACCCATGTACATGAATGTACCCATGTACATGAATATACCCATGTACGTGAATATACCCATGTACATGAATATACCCATGTACGTGAATATACCCATGTACGTGAATATACCCATGTACATGAATATACCCATGTACATGAATATACCCATGTACGTGAATATACCCATGTACGTGAATATACCCATGCACATGAATATACCCATGTACATGAATGTACCCATGTACATGAATATACCCATGTACGTGAATATACCCATGTACATGAATATACCCATGTACGTGAATATACCCATGTACATGAATATACCCATGTACATGAATGTACACATGTACATGAATATACCCATGTACGTGAATATACCCATGTACATGAATATACCCATGTACATGAATATACCCATGTACATGAATATACACATGTACATGAATGTACCCATGTACATGAATATACCCATGTACATGAATGTACACATGTACATGAATGTACCCATGTACATGAATATACCCATGTACATGAATATACCCATGTACATGAATATACCCATGTACATGAATGTACACATGTACATGAATATACCCATGTACGTGAATATACCCATGTACATGAATATACCCATGTACATGAATATACCCATGTACGTGAATATACCCATGTACATGAATGTACACATGTACATGAATGTACACATGTACATGAATATACACATGTACATGAATATACCCATCTACATGAATATACCCATCTACATGAATATACCCATCTACATGAATGTACACATGTACATGAATGTACACATGTTCATGAATATACCCATGTACATGAATATACCCATGTACATGAATATACCCATCTACATGAATATACCCATCTACATGAATATACCCATCTACATGAATATACCCATCTACATGAATGTACACATGTACATGAATGTACACATGTTCATGAATATACCCATGTACATGAATATACCCATGTACATGAATATACACATGTACATGAATATACCCATGTACATGAATATACCCATGTACATGAATATACCCATGTACATGAATATACCCATCTACATGAATATACCCATCTACATGAATGTACACATGTACATGAATGTACACATGTACATGAATGTACACATGTTCATGAATATACCCATGTACATGAATATACACATGTACATGAATATACCCATGTACATGAATGTACACATGTACATGAATATACCCATGTACATGAATATACCCATGTACATGAATATACACGCCACGGGGGATTACACATCCAATGCACTCACTAGCCTAAGAATCTACATTGGAATCTTCAGTCAACAAATATTGAAATAACCACTGTTGAAAAGGATCGCTTATAAACTACGAGGCAACGAGCCATATCTTTTCACATGTGAAAAATTAGCACTCCCTATTTTTTTGAGGGGGGGGGGAAACCTGAGGATATCCCTCGAGTGAGGAAATCACAGCATATGTGACAATTGCTGGTCCTTTTGGAAGTTTAATAAGAGTACAAAATGTAGAACCAAAATGGCGGCGTCCATGACAGTGGGGAAGGAGGACAGTGGGAGTGAGGGACACAAAAGTTGGCAGGACACCTGGGACGACTCTAGGTCACGGTGTGTGGTGGACTGTGTGTGTGTGTGTGTGGGGGGGGTGAGTGTTTGTGAGCCGTGGTAGAGGTGAGGGGCTGAAGGTAGAGGGGGAGGGGGGGGGTGAGTGAATGCTTTTGTTGGGTCTGGACCACTAAATTCGACATTGTGACATGAGCATTTGTTAAAATCGACATTTGACATGATGGTGTCCAGAAGTGACATTAAAGGGCAAAAAAGCAAGTGACATGGCATGGAGGATTTTTTAAATTTGACATGGGATATGACAGATTCTTAGCCTCAGTAAGAGGTGACATGGGAATTTCTGAAAATTGACATGTGACACAGGGAAGCCTCCTTACAGAGCCCTGTGAGTATGTGAGGGGGGGGGGCGGGCAGCCTCGGCCAGCGTCTATTGGTACTCTGTCGGGCTGGAGGGGGCGAGCCTGGGGGGCGGGGGGTCAGTATGTCATAGTGATCTCAGTACTGTCACCACATACCCAGGGATGAAAGTCTTCAGGGAATTCCCTGATTTCAGGGATTTTGAAGTTCCAGGGCCCTATACATTCATATAGAAACCCATTTTTTTGGGCGAATATTGGACCATTTCAGGGATTTTCGTGCTCCGTGACTTTCATCCCTGCATACCACATAGCGCCAACTGACCACAGTAAAAACTCACATCACTCACTGAGCGACTAACGGAGCAATAGCCTTCATATACTAATACTGTATTGCACGCACCGTAAACCCTGCATATAAGCCGCGTGGTTGTACGGCAATAAGCGCATTGAAAATGAAAATAATAAAATTAAAACGAAAAATGTGAAATAAATGTCATGAAAAGTTCGTCTAGATGATAGTTCATGCAGTAGGCCTATACTTATTAGAGAGATGGCGCTTATTAGTTGATCCGGCATTTTGAAAAAGAAGGGGACGGATTCCCAATATTTTTTATTTCTCTCTAAAAAAAAGAGAATATTTTGGGCTTGAGAACTTTCAACAATAAGGCCACCCTTAAAAATATGTCCGTTTCCTGTCCAGAGGGTGGAATTTTTCAGACCCATGAGGGAGGGAGGAAAAAAAATTTGTTTAGGAATTTTTATTTGTTATGAACTTCAAAAGGGGGACGGCATGAATTTGTCATCACATTTTAAGATTTTGTGATTGGAAACCTAGTTTCTTGGGCTGAAGGCGAAAAAAATAAATATTTTTTCACAACTCAGGAAAAAAATTTCCCATTCTCACAAAAAAATTCACCAGGCCTCTGGACAGGAAACGAACATATTTTTAAGGGTGGCCTAATGTAACCGGTATTTAGGCATTTTTCAGGACCCACCCACCCCTTGTCACTGTTTTTGTATGGAACATATAGAGGAAGCCAAAGACCCCCACCCCCTAAGCAGTGACGTAATTGTTGAACGTTCCCTAAATTAAATCTAAAGGAGCCTTCGGAAGGAGTTAGATGTGCCTCCGTCCCTGGGCCTCCGTCTAAATCCACCACTGGAATAAATTCAGTTTCATATGATAAAATGGGACCCCATATCTATTGGGGTAGATTTTGGGGCCCTAGGAAGGCAAAAAAATCTTAAGTAAAGGCAAAAGGAAAAAGAGGCAAGTGGGTCTGAATCCTCCACCCAGATATGGTAGGTGTGAATCACGGCTGTCATCTTTTGAAGGTGTGAGGTGTGAACGCTGAGGTGTGAATCACGTGGGTCACTCACGTCACTCATGTCTCACTCACTGCGAGTGTTGGCGCTTCTACCCCGGGCTTCTAACACTCACTGCTTTGTGGCGCTATTCTAACGCCTCTCACAGTTCCCACATCTCACCCCCCTTCTATTACCTCAGATTCTACAAAAAGGGGACCAAGAAGTCCTCACCCATCACAACCTCTCAGTCAGCCTTTGATAATAGACACAGGTGAGAAGAGTATCCAGCCCCAGGTAGAAACTCCAGGTCAGTGTAGCGCCCTTAACCATTGCATCACCTGTAGGACCGTGACCACGACTACCACTACCTGTTGATAAAAGAGGCCAAATTTACAGCCGACCTCCTCACCCGGGCCTCCTTCTCCTCCCTGCTTCACTCAGCCACTGCTACATACTGCCTATCTATCTCAGGTGAGTCAATGAACAAGGGCATCTTAGTGTTAGGGGATTTACAACAACATTATCTTTGCCTTATCTATGTGTGTCTAATCAGTATCGACTGTATGCATATATAATCTATGTGACATCTAGGTGTGATAGGTATGGGTACTTTGGAGGGAGTTGGTAGTTAGTGGTGGGTTGATACCGAGTTGGTTGTGTGTTGGAATTTGGGCAGGTGATGTCCTGGGTGGGTGGAGCCACAGGAGTGGATGACGGGGGGGGGGGGGGACTGTAGATGAAGGTTTAACTAAGGTAGAACTAGTAGTGTGCTGCTTTGTGTGCTAGGTCCTGGTTTGGTTGGGAGGGGGAGCTGAATGGAGGGAAGGGGGGGGGGGGGGGCTGAAGGTGAGGTGGTAGGTAGGGGCCGAGTGTCTCGCTGTGCCGGGACGCTCCGTGAACGCTGTACGGACGCGCTGTAGACGCTCAAACTCACCCAGGTGAGCCGAGCGTTATTTGGGCTGTGGGAGGGGAAGGTAGGAGACACGGAGGTCGTGCGGGATGGGGATGGGGGGGGGGCTGTTGGTGACAGCGGCTGTGTGAGAGGCTTGCAGTGGGGCCAGGTACACAAAGACGCCCCCCCCCCTCCCGTTCTCCTTTAGCTGCCGGTAGTAGACTTTGGTCACACCTGACGGAGCAGCCCGAACTAGGCCACACACCCCTCCTACCCACCCGGCCCTCCTTAGGTGGGTCGGGTTAGAAAATTTGGTGGGTGGGTGGGTGGGAGGTGTGAGTGCTCTCTCTGTGGCTCTGTGGTCCCGTCACCTTGGTCGGTGTGAGTGTATGGGGGAGTTAGTGCATGTGTGTGCCGCTCCGCTCTGCGCTCAGACCGGACTCAAAACCACTCAGTGCAGCCCGCAGTCACTCGCACAGCGGCCACCGACCAGAACGGTCTCAACCACGACCCACCTGACAAACATCTACCTGGGCCGCCTCCCTCCCTCCTCCCCAGGTGAACTGGGACACGACTGCTAGAGCAGGGGGAAAGACCCAGCCACTAACTCCCGCCAATATACCAGCTCCATTTCCTTACAAGAAGGCCTTCTTGTCTACAAGGCCAACTCCCAGAGGGGGATCTCTCTTGGTGTTGTTACCATCACATTGGGAACATTCAGTGACATTTATTGGTGAGTAATTAATAAGTTTTGAGTAGTTGAGTTGGAGAGGAAGGAAGTAGTGGATTCATCATGAGTGGTTGTTGTTGTATATCTGATACAAGGAGGCCCTCGTGGTCTATACCTTGACACACATAGCCATTCCTATTAGTCTACCTTTTTGTTGATGTGTATTTTACATTGGCAGTGTGATGAGTACTCATTTGGAATACACATCTTTGACTATCACCGAGTGAATACACATGTGTATTGGGGGGTAGGGGATGAGTCGGGAGGCCGGGGTGGCTCCTCTACCTGGCCGGGGCTGAGGGAGGGAGCTGCCCGCGGGCACCACCGCCGACCTATCTGGTGCTCCTCTCTCCTCACGTGGTCGGCCAGCCCCGGGGGATGGGGGGGGGGGCACTCGACTTTTCTTCCATTGATATCTACGGTTTTTGGCACGAGGTAGCACAATTCTTTGGAGGAAATTTAATAAAAAGTCATCTCTCAGGATTTCAGCAATATATTTGGAAAAATAAACCTTTTCCCAGGGAATTCTTTGATGAAATTTGGAGAAGGATTTTAATTAAATTTGGAGAAGGATTTTGATGAAATTTCAAGAAGGATTTTGATGAAATTTCAAAAAGGATTTTGATGAAATTTCGAGAAGGATTTTACTATCCTTTCAACATTGTTTCGTAGATATTTAAGTCAAAACAGGCTTGGTGCTTTACATTGTGGGTATAAAGTACTTTATATAATAAACTGGGAAATACACTTTCACTACCGCATGTACTACGATGTACTGTGGTCGTAGATATTTTCACTGATATAAATTTTCGCTGAGAGAGTAAAGAATGCATTTTCACTGGTATCACCACTCCTACCAACAAGTATTTGTCAGGCATCCACAGTTGGGCATGCCCCCATGTTGTTACAGGTTGCTCTGCCTCTGGTAGCCGATAGGTGTGAGAACAAAAACAAAGATTCATATATGTTACAAATATTAATTGCAATTCTAATTTAGAATTTATTACCGATAGTATTATTTGCATCATTATCATATGTTAATATTTCTTTTTTGTTTATATCTTAGATGTTTCCAATACAACTTGATATACATGATATATGTTCTGCTAATCAAACATTCCAAAGCCTAAGGAAATCCCAATTACCTTTTGTTGTGACAATATTTAACCCCACCCCCAACCTAAACACCACTAGCATCAGGTTCCCTGCAGGAATATTCACTGTAGACATAAATTCGCGAACTTTTAATTTCCGCGAAAACCGCGAAAATATATACAGCGCGAAATAAAATACGACCACAGTATACGTGTGCATGCCCAAATACATGAAGTGCCCCCCCCCCAGTCGGCCACTCCCAGGTAGAAGAACCACGGCCCACCTGTGGAGTTGGTGGTGGAGGTGGTGCGGCCATCAGTCTGAGTGGTGGCATGCACCACCCACCACCACCAGAGACCGAGGTAGTGCTGCCGGATGGTCATGGGACAAAAACTGACAGGAGTGATTGTGAGTGGCGTTCGTGTACAGCACCGATTTGGGTCAGGGGATCTGGGGTGATGTGAATATTACTGAGGTTAGCTTCCTGCTGTTTATGACAGGTATTTCCAGGTAAACTCTTTGAGGGCCAAAACTCTTTGAGGGCCAAAATCACCATCTTAACTACTTAGGGAGTGGTCATTATTTATCAACAGGGGGGGTGGTGGGTTTACGCGCGGATGCGCGAAAATTTTTTACGCCCCCCCCCTCAACAGCAGTAAAAAAATTTTGCGCCCCCGCGCCAGGGGCGCGGAGAGTTTTTGCTAAAAAGGGGGTAAATTTTTTTAGCCCCCCCTCAAGAGGGGTCAACATTTTTTTAGCCCCCCCCCCTCGAGAGGGGTCAGAATTTTTTACGCCCCCCCTCAAACCCACCATCCCCCCCTGTTGATAAAAAATGACCACTCCCTTAAGTGCTTTGGATCTAGCCCGGTCCCTGCACTCAGACAGCATAGGTGACACCATCATCGTTATGGGTTTCAAATTTGCCCCCCTTTTCCATGGATTTTAGGCTGAAATTTGTATATGAAAAACGCGGATTTTAGAGGGGCCCAAAAAAACGATTACATGAACGATGGGACCATGTTTTTAGGAACGATGGTACCACCAAGAAGGAATGATGGTACCATTTCAAAATCATGTCTCTGTCATGTCCTCGATCATATTTTATGCATCTGGTATTTGTAAATGTATTTTTATTTGGTTGTTTCGGTGATTTCTTTATCAAGTCAATGTGAGTCGAACAAATGAAAGAAAGAAGAAACTAAGAAAAAATCTGAAAAAAAATCATCATTATTTTTTTTATCAAGATTCAAGACCAACCATTTCCATGCTTATGCCTCTCAAGTAATCATTAAGAATTAAGAAGCAGGGACAGGTTAGACATTTTGGACGATCATGGTACAATCGTTCCTTACAAATGGTACCAACTCCCAAAATGTCCCTCTTGGAGAAAAAAACACAGCTATAATTATTTACTTAATTATTTCGTTATCAACATACCATTGTGAAAAAAAAAAATTTCTTGATTTTCCATGATTTCCATGGATATTTCTAGAAATATTACCCCTTTTTCTAAAGAAATAATGTTGCTGATATTCCCCAAGCACCCATTTTTCCACGTTTTTCGTAACGATGATGGTGTCATATATGGTGACTGAGGTAGGGCATGGCATTTTCCTAAAACGGCATAAAGCTAAGTGACAGATACATGGGAAAATACAAATTTAATGACATAGCTTTTTCTTGAGACCACATGGGTCCCCCCATCTTAGGCACTTACCTAGATTTTCAAGACTTTATCCTATTAAACTTATCTAAGGAGCAATGGATAGATCTTGAGAAAAGAAGTGGATTTGCTTTTTAAATGAAGTCTCTATGTCAATTTAAAGTGGAATTATGACCGGTCAAAGGTACCAAATCAGACCCAGAATTCTGCCATAGTTAAGAGTTTAATTTAGGTCCAATTTTGTGATCAAGCAAGATGAATCCAAGGTAGACTAGGTCACTAAAATGATTATTTTGGGCAATTTTCTTTTCAGATAAGCAAGATATACCCCCAAGAATGTGAATAATGATACATTTTATCATAATCAAACAATGTAAAAGCAAATTTTTGATGTCATCTTTTCCCTTGATCTGTGCGCTCTGACAGAACCACAGCAGAATAGCGTCTTTGACTCAGGATGTTTGAATGATCATGACTTCCATTTAAATTGTCATAAAAACTTCATTTAAAAAGCAAAACCACTTATTTTTATCACAGCTATCAATTTCTCACCATATAAAATGCATACAATAAGGTCTTAATTGATAGGTAAGTGCCGAACATGGGGGAGGTTGGGACAAGTGTCCAGAGATAATCTCGCCTAAAAAGTTTGCAGGGTCTGTCGAACATACTGCAGCCCCTTAGAAAAAGAAAAGCTAGACATTTTCTAGATGATTTTTATCCGTAGAACAGGTGGGAACAATTTATTTTTAGGTGCTCAGTGATCTTCTAATCATAAAATGGTTCTAAACTTTTGGTTGAACTTCAATGGGGTCAAAGGCAAAATTCCCTGCATTCAACCTTGTACAAAAAATATTCATTTTAAAGGTCTAGCCAAGCCTGTTAAAATGAGCCCTTGTTTGTAAAGATCCACCAGTAAATAGTTTCAGAATAAGCTTGCAAAGAAAGGAGAGTTTAACACTACCCAGTTTCAGCTTTATCACAGTTTCACACCTCTACTGCAGCAGACTCACACACTGGAGGTATTTCAGTGCCTACCCATCTAGACCCCCAGTACTCTATGTGTGCGTCACTATGACCAAGGATCCTGAACCTTGATAGATAATCAAGTCCATGCACTCTTTAAATATAAGGTTAAAGTTTGTGGTGAAGTTTTCATGAGTGAATAATGGCTGAGGGGGTACCACTTGGTTGGTTGTACAGAGAAGAAGGTGGTGCACAAGGTGGTGCTGGAGTTACTCGGCCACCACCCACCACCACTATTTGCACGTGGCACCACCCAACTGTGGCACCGCACCACACGGTGGTGGGGCCAGGTTTGGACAAAGTTTGGCGAGTCCCATAGTACCATGTGTTACCTATACAGGTATGTTATAACCACTAGAGCTGAACACTGCGGGACGATTCACTCGCTCTCACTCCGATTTATATAATTTATAAATACAGGTTCAGTACAAGTAGCTTGTCACGCCTTGTGTATTGGGGCTGTGGATGGGGGTCACTCTGGGATGGACATGGCGGGTATCAACTCTGTAGGTTCGGCATGATGCATGAATGCACCCTGGCGAGTTACTCGCCAGGGTGCATTCATGCATCATGGCGATAAATAGGTATGATGCATTAATGCCTCAGTGTCAGACCAGTGGCAGGTAACAGGGAGTGTCATTATCAATGAATTAACTTAATTTGTGATGGTAAGCATACTGTGTGATGGTAAGGATTACAACTCATTAGCCGTTTCAGCTACTGCCAGTACTGGCATGTTTATAGGAGCCAGGGATGTCACAGTATTTATTACCACAGGGTGGGTAGGGGGTCAGGTAGGGCTAGCCGGGAATTTGGTGGGGGGTGGGGGGGGGCAGGTAATGGTCACCCCGGGATGGACATGAGGGTCGGGGGAGGGGTAGCTACAGGTAGGGTGTGTGTGCATGCATGCAGTAAGGGTGGGGGGGGGGGGGTAGAATTGTGACACACATATCCACAGGGATTCTGTGGGTATGAGCTGGGCGTCCCGTTCCTGGTAAACAGGGGGTTACTTGGGAGGGGGGGGGGTTTAATGTGGATGTAGGGGATAGGGGGTTACACCCCACCCTTAAGGCTTAGTGTTCACTGAACCGTGACCATAGCCCCAGTTCCACATCCCCCACCTTGATACTGCTGCGACTACCTGTGGAGCACTGGGAGAGGGTAGTGTGTGCTACTCTGTTGAGTGTACTGACTCAGAAACTAACTCGGGATATATTTGTGTGTATTACCTTTGGTAATACACATGTATGAGGGTAGGGAGTTGGGAATACACATCGAACATAACTCAGAGCCACATCGAACACAACTCAGAGCCTCCTGTTGCCTCGGTAATACATATAGACTAGGTATCTTTGAGATTACAACATCTTGAACAATGATGGAGCAATAAATGAATGAAAGTGTAGTATTAAACATATGTTTATTTTTTAGCGCCTCCCACGCCGCGTAGCGGCGGTACCGCGAAGCGGTACGGGAGTGCGCTATGATGATTTCATTTGCCCCATGTGATGAGGTCTCACAATACAAAATTACTGAATACCGACATTAACGGCGGGAGGCGTTTTTTTACGCGGTCACAATCGCATTTCTTGTTACATATTCATTAGCCGTTAGTTAAAAAGATATTGATCCCAGCAACTAGAGATCTGCTCCCACGTAATGCGTTAGGGGGCATTGGTAACAGGATGACACATATACATGCCGCTACGCACATGTCAACACGTGACAATACCCCAACATACACACTGATACACATACCTGAGTGAGTAATAGATGTTTAATGCCATTTCGACAGCTTAGGTCATATTCATGGCGAGAACTACATTACCATTTCACAGAGGAATGTGTCAGTGCCCACGCATATGTGCACCATACACATCCTGAGGGGATAGAAAAGAGGAGAAATAGACCCTTTTAAGTGGGCTAGGGAAGCCCGATACACATACCTACACATGCACTCACACACATATATATACACACAGAGATAACAATGTATACGTGCAAATGTCTTATCTAGCCCCTCTGACTTCAAACTGATACTACCGGGTTGCAGCTGAGTCTCCAGGGTACAGAGTCCTACACCAGATAGTAACCATTAACCCTTGATGGCCGGTGATGCATCAATGCACCATGGCGCCCATTGGATGATTGGTCGTCATGATGCATGAATGTAGCCGTGGCGAGTTACTCGCATGATGATGCCTACCCTACGGAGTTGGTACAGGGCTGGATGGTCGGCATGATGCACCAATGAAGTGCTGGTGCAGTCTCGCCCGGTCGGGATTCTAGGTAATACCTCTCTCGTGTATGGGGATGATGGTCCCCATTTTCTGGGGAAGATTACTACGCAAGGTACCTGCCTACAAATAAGCACTACAGCAACCAGCGGAAAAAAAAACTTCTTTTACCCACAAACGCTAGGTGCCAGAGACGACTCACACTAGTCATCGAGCTGGGGCCAGATTTGGTGCTGGTGAGCAGTCTCGCCAGCACTTGATTGGTGCATCATGACAACCAATGGGCAGGGTGGTTAACGTATTAGCGGCCCTTTAAGGGTAAGAGGTGATGTGAGCAGCTGCCTGGTTGATTGATTGATTTTTTATTGCACGGAATCGTCCCAAAGGGACGTTTTTCGGCGCACACATTTGGTACATTACAGTTGATCAGGGATGTGGCTAGGTCCATTGGTGTGTGAAGATCATGAGATAGAGGTACATAACCAATAAATAGTGGGTAATGATATCAACTTCACGAGAACACAAATCAGAGGCCAGAAAACATGGGCCCAAGACAAGTATGGATGGTAGTGGCGTAAAATTAAGCGCGTAGAGACCTGTCAGCTGCAAGTTTAAATTTGGACTTGGAGGTTAGGTGCTGAGTCTGATGGCTCAGTTTGTCCCAGGCAGAGACCGCGCGATAATAGGGGGATTTCTGATAGAAACTTGTTTTGGCCCTTCTTCTCGCGAACCTAATTTTCCTGTCACCCCTAGTTCTAACATCCCGATCCCTGATTCCTTCACCAGACATGGATTTCTTCCACATTAATAACAATAACTGTAGGTTTCGTCTATGATCAAGTTTGTCCATTTGGCATTGCTTGTGCAGTTCGTCAATGCTTATCTGCCTAATGTGAACATCCAGGCAAATGCGCAGGGCATGGTTTTGCAGTCTTTGTAGTTTGATGAGTTCATAACCATGAGCGCTGCCAATATAGAATGAGCAGTATTCAATAGCTGGTATGATCATGACTTTATATACCTTGAGGCTTATATCCTTCGACATACATTTACGCAATTTACAGAGCTTATATAGCTTGTTGCCCATGGACTTCTTCACCCTAGACATATGGAGGTTCAGGCTGAGATGACGGTCCAATTCAACACCCAGATAAGTGTAACTTAGACAGATTGGTAACTGGACATCGTTTAGGGTGATATTGGGACCATTTAACTGGTTCAGTTTCGATTTGGAGCCAAAGAACATAGTCATACTTTTGTCGGTGTTAACAGTCATGTAATTGTGATTGCACCACAACCCAACTCTGTTCATATCCTCCTGCAGCAGGCGCTCAGCATCGGCCGGGTTTTTACAGGAGACATATATAATTACATCATCTGCGTACATGGTGTAATGGCAGTTTTTTATACATTTTGACAGATCGTCTATAAATAGGACAAAAAGCAGAGGACCAATTACAGAGCCTTGAGGGACTCCAAATTTTACTGGGGATTGAGCCGATAGTTTACCATTGGCCATGGTTCCATGGGAGCGGTGTGCCAGATACTCCATCAGCCATTTCTTGAGTTTACGGTGGATATTTAACTGACAGATTTTGTTAATGAGAGTTGGGTGGTGGACCGAATCAAAAGCTTTGCAGTAATCTAGGTAACATGCCGCTGTAATTAGGCCGTCATCTCTTGCTTCATAAAGGTCAGCAACTACGCTGAATACAGCATCGGCGGTGCCTTTACCTGGACGGAAACCAAACTGCGTTTCACAGAGTATTGCATTCTCTTCAAGGTAGTCAGATAAGACCTTATGTACAAGCTTTTCTAATAACTTCCCTGGTAGGGGGAGTAAAGTTATAGGGCGCCAATTCTTGATGTTCTTAAGATTGCCCTTTTTGGGGATTGGAATCAAGATCCCAGCAGACCAGGCGGTAGGGAAGATGCCCTCCTTCAAGGAGTTACAGAAAATGACAGTTAACTCATCTGCTAGAAATAGTAGAGCATCTTTAAGTACTTTACTATTGATACCTTGTATGCCGCAGGATTTGTCAATATTTATACATTTTAATAAGGCGGTAACAGCGTCAACATTGACAAAGGAGGCTATGTCTAGATCATCATCATCATCATCATTACCTAGGTTCGGATCAGGCAGATCAATACCATTCACAGGTAATTTGCTAAATAGATCATTGCCAATGTTTGAGAAGTAGTCATTTATAAATTGGGCTGTTTGGTCAATTGGGATTATTTCTGCCGTTAACTCATTCACTAATTGAATGGTGAGATTATTTGTTTTGGGGTTAACTAAGTCACTGATTTCTCGCCAGAATTTTACTGGGTCGCCTTTGGCTTGTTCAAGCATATTTAAGACAAAGGCAGACTGCCCGTTATCTAGTTGGCGCTGTATTCTAATGCGTAATCTCCTTGCAGCTTGAAGGGTAGCAAAGTTCCCAGTCGCTTGGTGTTCAGCTAATAACAAGTGGCGGTCATTGATTAACTCAATTGTCTCATCAGATACCCAGGCTTTCCTTTTCTTTTTAATGGTGAAAGTTTTGATGGGGCAGCAGTTATCAAGATATACGATTAAGACATTAAAGAGGAAGTCCCATTGGAAGTTAGGGTCAGTGCTATCATGAAATTGACCCCAGTCAATGTCACATAGGTATTCATACAAGTCAGATTTATCATAGTTTCGATATGACCGGCCGGTAAAGGTGCTTTGATAACGGTGATAACTAGACAGGGCCCACCATCCACCATCTTTGTTCTCCACACGGAGACCACTACTACCGTAAATCCTCGCGTATAGGACGCCCCTCGCATATAGGACGCACCCAGAGTTTAAGGAAATGCTTTGAGGCGTATCTGGGGTTATTTTTTGGTCATTTGAGTACTAATCTATAATAGAAAATCCTCGCATGTAGGACGCACCCAAAACTTCTGACCATCCTACAGGATGGCCCTGTGGTAGTTTTAGTGTATAAGACGCGTCCTATACGCGAGGATTTACGGTACCACGTGGTGACAGGACACCACCCTGCAGACAGCCAGGTGCGACTGGCATAGTTCGCCATTTGGGCGGGGGGGGGGGGGGGGCGGTCTTCTAGGTGGGTCAGATTTTGCGAGGTCGGGAGTTGGCCACGTCAACTTGGGCAGAGTAGGTGGAGGGGAGGAGGGACTGGGGGCCCTTGATGGATGGGTGGTAAGATTCCTAGTATGTTTATTTGAAGAAATGACAATGTGCCCTTGTCAATGTTTGTTAAGAAATCCTCTTATCTCCATGTCGATTTTTAATAAATCTCCATGTCGATTTTAAATAGATCTCCATGTCGATTTTGAGCAAATGTCTACCTTATTCTAAAGCCCCAAAGTAGCCCCTGTCACGCTGTCGAATTTGGGCCCTTGAGCCTGGGAAGATTGGGATTAGGGTCAGGAGTATCGAGGAAATAACCAAAAAATAAATAGGAAATGGGTGGGGAAAAAAACATTTGTAAAGAAACACATTCAGTATTTTTGGGTATCCAGGAAGACCTAGAATGCTCGCTTTGGGATTGAAATGTAAAAAGTTCCCGAAGCCTAGAGTGAGAGAAGTAGGTCATGATTATTTCTGTAAGTGGCTGTGAAATTCTAGATGACTCACTGCCACACCAGCAGATGGTGAGGGCATTGTCATTTTGTAAATCACGACTTGACTTCTACCAGCTCCCTCTGTAGGACTAGCACAACATCCGTCTTTCTCAAGTATTGACGTAGAATAATTATGTACGCCGCACCCAGAAATTGATGTGAGGCCCTGTTAAAGTTTAGAACTACAGTAACCATAGAAAATCTATCACGTAAGCCGCACCCTCTCCAAAGTTGTACAGATTTAAGAGGTTGTGTAGGGGTGAGCATGGACTGAGTGACCATGGGTAGGTGGGTGATGACGGTTTGGTCTCGGTCAGCTTGGTTTGTAGGTCAGTGTGAGGGAGCTGGGGACACACCAACAGGAGGGAGAGAATCCAGTGTATCGTGACCACACAGGTCATGTACTTGCCAAAACTTAGGGTTTATCTGAGTGTGTCCTAGGTCATCTACACGTGCACTTAGTCTTAGCATGAATGATAAAGAGAGAGTTAAGGTATCTGTAATCATTATCTTGGATTCAGGAAGGGTGGGGAGAGATGGGAAAAAGGGGAAAAGTAAGAAAAATGAAAATGTAAAGAATAAGGTTGGATAGCAATTTGTGAGTAATTGAGAATGACCCGAGTGGGGATCAAAATCTTATTTTCCAAACATTGTTTGCCAGTATTTAAAAAAAACATTGTTTGTCCGATAAGCTTAGTCTTGGTATGATGGGGAGAGCTCTGTAGGCTACCTGGGATGAGCAAATCAGTGCAAACAAGGAAGGAATGACATCATTATCTAAATATAGTGTAAGGTATCTGAGCATTAGTTTTACATACAAGAAGGAAGAGATAGACGGGGAAGACCCAAGGATCATGTCATGTCATTACAATTTCTGTCATTTAGGAAGTTTGGTGTGGCCTAGCCTACCTGAGTTAAGAAAATTACACAGGTATTCTGGAGAAACGGTAGAAACGAAGCTACTTGAAGGTCATGGCAGGTGATTTTTCTCTAGTTAGACTCGAGCTATTGGCAATACACTGTGCACATTTATGAAAAATAATTATATAATGCCCAAATCGAACTGTTGTTATATAATCAATATATGAGAGGATAGACTCTTGCTGTACCCTAGTGAGTAACTCACCAGGGCTGCATTCATGCATCATGACGACCAATGAGCATGATGCATTAATGCATAAGCATTCATGCATCATGACGACCAATAAGCATGATGCATTAATGCATTAGCGGCCCTCAAAGGGTTAATATGATGATATATGCGTTTTGCCTGATCACTAGATGGGTTGGTGAATATTGAGAGGGACCCACGTCACGTGGTTGTCTATCACACCATCTGTACTCACATACCCATACACATCCATATAGTTCACGCCATGATGGCGTTACGTCATGACGTATAGTCATGACGTTACGTCATGAACCATCTAAGTGGATATACCTGTAATTGGTGTATTGGCTATATAATGTACATGTGACTATAGACTGGTCTGCGGCCATCCTTTCGATTTTGAGTTTAGAAATTTCATTTATAAAAAAAAAAATCATAGGTGCAAAGGGATTTTTTTTCTCGTAGCCAACAGTACAAAATATAACCATCAGTTGTCAGATTGATTAGTGGGCCTAGCATGATTGTGAGTAAACCATATATCGAGCAATGTACCCCAAAGAGGAATCCCAATCACGAGTGAACCCATGTGTACATTCTCATGGAAATGTACTGATTAGGAGATTGTAAGAATAATGCATCTATGGTTTTTAAAATGTAATCAGATATCAAGATTAAATATCACTAATGATGCTGGTTGTTGTGCCTCAGCCGCTGTCTCAATGGGGGTTGAAATATTAAATCCTCCTTTTATTTTGAATTAAAGTATAGTTAGCATTCACCAAGGTCTTTGTATTTGCCATAATTGGACGCCAAGTTATCCCACAGTGATAACATTGAACAGAGGCATAGGAAGCAAATCTTCATTGGGGGGCCCACAGGGGGCCCCACCTCGACCAGCTTGAATTGTCGGCTCAAACGCAAAAGCGCCTATACATACCTATATAAAATTTGTATAGAAAAGTGATTTTTTTTATAGATTTGAGATGTGATTTGATGCCCAGGCCCCCATTTTCCCTATCCCATTACTACATCAATCTAATTTGAAATGCAAAGTTTAAGCTTCTTGTTCGATTCATTATGAATTCTTGGCAAATTTTGGGGGGCCCAGACATACTCAGGCCCCACCTCCTTTATGATTGGGGGGGCCCCCCTTTTTCCTACGCCCCTGCCATTGATAACACACATGATAGTCAGGGGTGTAGTATTACTAGTTACTTGATATTCCTCTGTTTAATGTTCTTGCTTCTCAGGCATCAGTTACTGGGGAGTCGTGGGGAAGTTTTTACGTCATGTTGTGTATTACAGTTTTCCAGCCGTGTGATAGACCAACCTTCTTACACCACCGTTTTGCTAATCGTATAAACGGTATCTGCTCTATATGCACAGGTATAATCATATAGCAGCAAAAAGGTGTTATCTGTTTTATTTTGAGACATATCTACACCTGCACATTCCATCTTTCTGTTCTATCACATAATAAGTTTATAATTGGACATATTTTAATGAAATTTCTCTTTTTTGTGTATTTTCAGATTTAGTTGTGACATAGACGTCCAAGATGGCGACGTTGACTGTTAATCGCGAGGACCAAAATCGGATAAAGACACTGCTAACAGAGGCGGTCACCGTGCTTTGTCGTAATGGTCTCCAATACTCTTCACATGTTTCAATTGATGGTCTTCTCGGGATCACAGTTGATGACCAAGACGTCTTCCTCGTCAAGCTCACTGAGACTGTGAGTCACTCGGACTCCAACCCAGACTTCAGCCATGTTAGCGAGCTACTCGGAGCAGCCAAGAACAATTTCGGGTTGTCGCTGAATGCCGATGGCTCATCGCCTCTGCCGACGCACCAGTTCGGAGGTAAAGACTTAAATGACAATCACACCTCCACACCGGCAGCCATCAACATCACTCCCATCAGTGATGGAGTTCTGTCGTCTCATCACCGGAGTGGTAAGCGAGGGCGTGGCTCCACTGGTCATGTGGGTGATCAACCGACAGCCAAGCGTACCCACATGTCAGACTCCCATGTAACCACCCCAACTTCAGCATCCAGCGGTGAGGTAGGTCGTATCGGAGAGGACGCTGGCGGAAATCTCGTCATCAAGTCCGAACCCATCGACGACTACGAGGACAACAACCCAGGACACCAGCAGTACAAAACTCTCGGTGTCATCTCGACTGTTAGCACCGATGCCTACAATGACTCCGCAGACGACAGCTACCAAGCCGACCAACCCGAATCTCAGGTGGGTCCATTCTCTCTTTGTACTAACTGAATCCTTACCCTACTTTTATCAACCTACATGTAGTAGAAACAACAGATGGTCGAGTGACGGTTTTGTAATTGAGGGTCAAGGAATTGGGCCCTTTAATAGTGTAGGATTGATAACTGTTTACTATGAGTCAAAAGTATAGAATGACATATAAAATCTAAGGAATTCACAACCTGTAATGAAAGGGGAAAAAAAGAAATATACTTACCCCGGTATTGTCAATTTAACATAGCGCTGTTAAAAACAGTTTATTTATGCAACACTTCAATGTATTAGAATTCCATAGACTTGACATGTGAAGGTTTTATACATTGAATTTCTATTAAGCATGTATGTTACTCTGTGAATGTCTAGTACATAGTGAATTTCCCCCTTGCATGGTCGTAGTAACTAAGATCAACTTGTAATAGGAAGACACATATGGTACACACTACTGAGATTACTTGACAAGAAAGTCATTTTAAAACCTATTGGTATTCATCTTGTTCAAATTATAAGATATTACTATTATTTGGATACAACCAAGTGTAGATAATTGCATTCGGAAAACCACATGTGTCTTCCTAAATGATATCGATGGTTTCAATATTGTATTGTTGTCATCAAATGTAATGGTATGATATAAACGTCTTGTTAATTTAATTGATATGAGTTTTTCCTAATGTATCAAGAAGGGCTGATCTCCTCTTGCGTTTCCAAGAGCAATGTTTTCCATTGAAAAACAAATGCTGTACTTTGATTTAGAAAGAAAAATCACCCTTTCTTGTTACATTAGTCTAATTCGAATTTGAATGTTAGTTACATTGTATCTTGGAATACCATATGGCTCTAAATAGATATGAATTTTCGTATGCTAGAAAAAAATATTAAACAGTTAGGATCCTGCAACCCACTAATAAGATGCCTAAAAGAATGCCTAGTGTAGTATTAATGAATGATACTGCCAGACTTTGACAAAACTAAGTTAATGCTGCATTGGATCGTCATAGTGTTACCATGGAAACAAAGGAGCAACACAAGAAAGTAAGGAAGATGTGAATGAAGAATTTTTGAAATTCTGTCATTCAGTGAATGCGCCCAGTGCATGTCAGTGACATTTTGAACCCTAGTTCTAGTTCCACTGCGTCTGCGTCAACCAGGTAAATTTTCTGTTAATCAGACGATTTTCTATATAGCAAATGTATGGAAAAATGTTGGATCAGTAGAAAATTCATCCTCCCACCAGAGTGGAATGAGCCCCTTGAGAGCTATTTCCACACGCTTAGAGTCAGTCAGAGTAGCCCTAATCCAACGACTTATAACATACCAAAAGTATAGAAAAAATTGGTTGAATTTGCTAATCCGACTGATTTACGCCTGTGGAACTAGCTCTTAATACTCAGTATTGTAGTGTCCAAGATAACTGTGCATGTCGCTTGTATCCTGTGTGTGATTCGTTACTACGCATTGTGAAGTTCAGTTAAGTGACTGCCTGATAAACCGTAGAAAAAACCTCAGTGGATGATGCACGTTTGACCTTCACTGTGACTGATCGTGACCTTCGCTGTGACCTTGTGACCTGCACTGTGACCTGTGTTGAGGCTCGGTACTAATGCAGAGTTCCTCTCTTGTGTCACCAGGAGCTCATGGGGATGGCACCACCCGCAAAAAGACAGCGACGAGAACTCTCACTCCGTGAGAAACTCTTCCTCATTGACAACTCGGGGAACAAGTCTACTCGTGAACTGGCCAAAATGTTCGATATAGGTAGAAGCCAAGTGGGAAAGATTATCAAACGCAGTGCTGAAATCAGAGAAGCGAGTATCACTGGAAAGAATCTGGATCGGAAGCGAATTTCAGAGATTAATAATTCTGGTTCAGAGCTGAATCGCAGTGTCGAGGAATGGGTGCTAAATCAGCAGTCCCAAGGGATCCATGTGCGCGGTGCGGATATTCAGAGGTTTGCAAAAGGTTTGGCATCGGCACTAGGACTGACCGACTTCAAAGCATCGAGTGGATGGTTGGACAGGCTAAAATGTCGGCTGGGAATGAAGCCTTTGGCATCCACTTCTTCTAGTGACTTGCTGAGTTCTATGGCAGCTGTGGTTGCTGCAGATTCTGTCTTAAACAATGATGCCAACGCATTGATTGAACCGACCAACTTCCAAAATAATTCTGATATTGATAGTGGTATTGCTAGCAATAACGGTTTACCCGATAGTATTAATATGGTTCTACCTAGCATTACCAATGTAGTGAGTGTCAAAAATGAACCATCTCACAATGTTACTGATATGGCAGACCTATCTAGCATGACTCATGTGGGTCTGAAACCCTCTGGATAAACCCTCTGACTATGCTGCTAGCAGTAGTAATATGGGTATATCTAACTGTACCCATATGATCGGTTTAAAACACGAAAATCCTGACAATGTAACTGAAATGGCAAGCTTTGGAACAAACATGACTGGTGCAGACCCTAGCATTCCCAATGTTGTGGGTTTAAAGCATGAAAAGTCCGACAGTGGCACTGAAACAACAGGGTTTGGATCAAACCCAGATTATGACTCTTCCATTTTCCAACACCAACAGTAAATTGATGTCAAAGCTCAACGTCTCACATGTATTAGCCACTAAGTGTTCAAGAACCTGATTTGTGATCTCTAATCGTATTACAACTTTTATGTTAGGGTTTGACCCCAGAAATTTGTGTTGACAAAGACCGTATAAAATGTAGATAGATTGGGTCCTAGTTATACAGTTAACACAGTTTCTCAGAGTAGTGTTCAAACAAAGGTCGCAGGTCGACCTATATATAAATGTATCAATACAGGCAGAAGCAGTTGTAAGAAGTCCTGGAACAGTGGGCCTTTATTTTATATTCGTGTCATGACAGGCGAATTGTAATGAGATATATTTGTATGTATACATTATGGAAGCAGATATAATATTATTGTATTTAGTTTATTTATCATTATTCATTAATTTTTCGGTGTATATGGAGTATTTACAAAGTTCTTTTCTTTTTTGCTATAGCAGTTTACATTTTTCTTATGTTCCCCATGTTGATACTGAATTTGCAATAAATGTTTGTTCATAATTGTTGATATGGTTCCTCAAAATGTATGTGCTGTAGAGGCTAATGATATCTTCTCACAATATTCTCCTGGAACTATATTTATGATCATTATAAAAAAGAGTTGGATTTCATAATATCAATAGTAAGTGGAATATTTGTGTGATGAGGATTGGTAACATGAAACTGTGTGAAATGACAACGGTATAAGATTTATATTTGCCATAGTAACTCATAGTGATGTATTGTTACGGTAAATCTGACTTTATATTCTCAATACATGTGTAGTACTTGTCGATTTCAATTTTCCACTCAAAATTATTGATTTAACTAGTCCACTAAATAAAACATATACGCATGACACCTAATATCATGTATGTTTTTACCTTAAATTAACGATTTACTTAATATTTGTTATTTTATTTTGTTTCTAGGATGGAGTACTACAAGCCCTCCGTGCAGCCCTCATCCACAAACTGGCTAACAACGGAACTCCAATGGTACCAAAACACAACAATAACAATAACGACAGCCCCTCCCCAACACCGAGTAACAACAACAACAACAGCAGCAACAACAAGAAACGAAGACTGACCCCAAAAGCCGGAGAAGCCCAAGAAAGCGAAGTGACCCTGAAATGTCTGATGTGCACCTACGAGACCAACCGCCGTTACAACTTCATCCGTCACATGCGCGGACACTCTAAATCGTATGCCATCTATGCTTGTGACCTTTGCGGAGAGCGGTTCCACAGTGAAGACGAACTCGGTGCCCACGGATTGGAGGCCCATAGGGGACACCACCTGACTTGTGACCAGTGCGGAATGACCTTCATGTCGGAGCGCGGCAAGAATATCCACGCCAAGACCCACAAAATGATGCCAATCCCAGAGAAGAAGTCAGTAGAGTGTGAGACCCAGTGCAGCCAGAACGACCTTGAAGAAAGCATGCTGAACATCAACTCAGACTCTAAGATCATCACAAGTACTGGGGTATCAAGTGACGAGGCGGCGGCCAAGTACCGTACACTCCGTGAGCAGCTGTCAAGTCGTAGCCTGGTGATCCGGTTCCCTGTGATGAACGGAAAGGTGCAGACCGCTGTCGTGGACGGTGCAACGCAGGAAGACGGCGATGTGTCACAGGAGGACGATGACCAACCTGCCGACCTGAGCATGTCTAAGAGTTGCTCAACCTCAACCTCCCCACCACCCCCTATGGACCCTAAGGAGGAGTCCATCTCCCCCATTGCCAAAAATCTGTCTTCCACCGGTGCCACAACTACAAAATCACCCACTGGTACATCAACGTCTTCCACTGCCGCATCAATGAAGTCCACAGCAGCAACGACAACGACAAAACTCACAGCTGTAACAGTCAGTAAGCCTATAGTTGTTACAACCGTCAAGTCTCCAGCTCCGGTAGTTGGTAAATCTCTCATTGCTACATCTGCAAAGTCTCCAGCTGCGACAACAACAAAGACAGCTGGTATCTCTTTAATCAAGTCTCCAGTTGTGACAACGACAAAGGTGCTCGCCACATCAACCCCAAAGTCTTCCAGCTCTGCAACAGACGCATCCCCGTCAGCTTCTAAACCGACACCACAGACAACAAAACCAGGTAGCAGTGCACTAAATCTGTCGCTACCCTCGTCAACTATCCCTTGTACAAGCAGCGCATCAAGAGTTCTACCCACCTCTGCGCTTTCCGCAGCCCTTGCAGCCGCCGCCAAGACAAAGAGTATCCTAATCTCACCACCCGGCACCTCAGTCTCTCCCACACCCTCCCCATCAGCATCAGACAACGACTCAAAACCCAAGTCGCGGAAACAGAGCAGCGCACAAATCATGCGCCTTGTTACAGTAAAAAAGGAACCCGGTGATGCTTAAAGACTTATTATCATAATACATGCTCAAGAGGAGTATTTTTCATGTATATGTTGAGAAGTTACTGTTATTGTATGGGGAGGAGTGAGGGGTGATTACTTGGTGTAACTCCCATTGGTTGTAGGATATTGGAGGGGGCTTGGTGTTAGCTTAGTTGGAAAGCCCCCTCCAGTAGCTCAGTTCTGTAGTTATCATACAAAAACCCAACTCTTTGAAAGGTGCCTTATTATTATGATCATGTCTATGCAAAATGTGGCCTTATATCAAAGGTTGACTTAAACCATGAGACTTATTCTCATCAAAGGGCATTCCAGAAAACTGTTGGTCCTGTGACTACTGACCAGAAACAGACATATCTTCCATTGTAAAAGACGCTTGTGTGATATTCACACCAGAACCTGTATTGTAAATATTATAGACGCAGGTTCTACTTGTTTGGCGGTTATCACCAGAATCACGAGCAGTGCCACTTTGTACGCTTTTGTTTAGTTTTCACATTGTCAGCTTGGTTTTGGGGTTTATCATAACCTTTATTATTACTATTATTCGCCAGTTATTGGTTTAGTTAGACAAGTCTGCAACATTCCAGTGTATCATCATTTATAACAAGCATTCCATAACTTATGTCTAAATATGCATGTAAGCATTCTTATCAGCATGTAAATAGACATTAGAGAAAATACAGGAGTTGAAAAATCGTGAGTTGAATAAATTCATCATAATGTGTTCATAATGAGATGAAATTTACAAATTGAGAAAATTATTATGTACTGAACATATCCAAGCCACACTGTAGGAATGATACATTTAATGTGAAGTATCTAATGTAGGAATCGGATTTCTGTTTTGAAACGATTTTTTTTTTATTCACAGTTCAATGCTTTGTTCAAAAGTAAGGGCATAATTGTGATCTATGATTGGTCTTCGATCGAATGATAACATATCTGAGATACATTTTTTGTCTTGGTTTAAAATATTTACACATTAAGCGTATCTACTATCAGCATTCTAATGATTTTACATTTTGGGCTATATTCCGTGGTACTGACCGCATGTGTACTTATTCCGCGAGTCGACCAACTTGCATCTCCACATTCCAGTTTCTGCTTACAATTGAGTCAGCACATTTCAATTGATTTCATGATTTTGTTCTTTAATTTGAGTTAAATGTTTAGTTTATTCGCCTTGCCCATTGTGATTTTAGCCAACTACAATCATTCCCCATCTTATAATTTTTGTTTTTCCTTGTTGAATGACAAATAGATGATAGGTTGTTGTATAAAGAACATTTGCTTAGAGAATGCAGGCCATTTCATGGCAATGTTAGAGGACTGAATGCTAGGCATCCCTTGTGCCTTTCCTGTACTTATTCTTGTACTGAAGAAAACCTGGAAAATAGACTGCATATGTATTTTTTATATATCCTTGAGTTATATATTTTCCAGAAAAACAAAAAGGTGTACTTTTTTTCAAGGAGAAAATGGACTATTCAAGAAGATGCCTTATAATACTTATGACTGCTCAATATGCCAAAGGAGATTTTTACATTTTGTTATGAGCACAAGGACTTTATTGTGTAAATAAATGAGGGTTTAATATACATCTGTGCATTTGTTGTTCTTCACAAATCTCGTCTTATTCATTTTTAATTAGCATAACAGGCTTGAAATATACGATCTTTGATTAATTGGACAGAACCCTACGGGCTGTGTTTAGTTCAAATGTAGATCTGGTTATGTTGTAGAAGCAGAAATGAATTATTACCGACAGATGCTGTAATTTGGACATAACTTGAGCTTTTGGTTAAGTTTAACACAGGAAACATTGATCTGAATCTGAACTGAAAATTTCAACATTTTCCCTAATATATCTGACGTGTTCATTGGTACTGTAATCAGATTCAAAATAAGTTATCGTTGAGCGTGAATTTAAAAAGACAATCTCATGCAATGGAAGTGTATGCTTGAGATTTCTTCTGAAATACCACTTTAGTTTGGCTTTTGGCGTTCTTCTAACACCTACCCAGTATTCATACATGCAAACTTGAGGATCCTTGTGACAAGGTGAGCTTGTGGGCAGCTGGTGTCCATATGTGCGGGCCCGAGCCTACATGCTTGCCTTTTTTCATGGGCTTCCCCCTCAGTGAACCATGTCTGAGTGACCAAAGGCCCTGCTGAGGGGACCAGGCAAATAAAAACACTTCCGATCCTTCGAAAAAAGTAGGGGTATGAAGCCCCGGTAGCGGTTTACTGCCTCACCCCTCCTGATAGATTCGGTCATTCATCTCATAGATTCGGTCATCCATAGATGTGGTCACCACTGTGATGGACAAGCAGTGTTTAAATACCTGTCTAGCTGTATGGACAAGCAGCTTTTTTTTAAGAATTTTTTGGCGTCCTTGGATTCCTTGCTGGGAAATTGAGGCGAGTGAACAAATTTTATTTTTCTAAAAATTTTTGCCAAACATCACAAAGAGAAAACTTCCTGTAGAATCTGAAGCGAGCGAAATCCGTTGACAAGATTTTTTTCAAAGAAAAAAGAATTTGTATTTCCGAAAATATGGAGAGGGCGATCCATATACCAACTTATTTTTTTGGTGTGGCCTTAAATACCTGTCCAAAACTGAGAAAGAAAGGACTCTGTAAACTAATGAGGAAGTCCCATGAGGTGTAAGAACCTTAGGACGTTAAACAAATCAATCAATCAATTGGGATTCATCCAGATCCAATGAGATATCATTTTATACGGGGTTGGTGGTCTTAGAAAATTTTGGATCAGCCATCCATAAAATGCACCAGCATGCATCATTTGGCTGTGAATGGAACAAAAACGTTCTTTTTTAGCTTTGAACATCATTACAGGATAGAAATTTGTTATATATGTTACTACTGATGAGTTCAGATTAATTTTGGAGGGATTTCGGAGGGCGCTTTTTTTTTTCTTTTGTTGATACTCCAATTATTAAGGTCTACAGAGCTGTCCAAAGTTTGGTTATCATTCAAAAAGTGTAATTTTTACCTGTTTTCACCCATTTTCCCCTGAAATTTACATGGCTGAACAGGTAAGTGTCTAGCCCCATAAAAAAAGCCAGGAAGTTAACCTTATAAATGTGCTTGGTTTAATGTTAGTCACAGTGCAATGGGCAGGTTTAACTGATATAGGTGGGCAAAGGATACTTTTCTATACATTTGCTGTATAAAAGTTGTTGAATTAGCAAAGAATTGCCCAACCAGCATTAGTGAAACCAGTTCTTCAGGGCCCTGAAAAAAATAATACTTTCAGAAAGCACCCACACTATATGCTAGTGATCCCCAAAAAGACCAACATTCACATTTAATTACTAGAGAGGCAAGGGTTTGCATATGTAGTAGATGATTGGGATAGAATTACTGGGTAATTAGTCTTGGAAAAGGTGTGTTTGTAAACACTGAAAAGCAATTATTGAAAAAGAAATTCTATTTACCAAATGATATTTTACTTAGAATTTATAAAACTTGACAGTTTCACCTTTACCTGAAAGACCTGCATTAACTTCTACAGATTCTATACATCATGTACTTTTGTTAGCTGAACTGACTGTCACGTTTCCTTCATTACATCTGGATGTTGGGGGGGGGGGTTTCTAGACCATGACTTAAACTTTTTTCTTATACACCGTATACTCTTTCGCTTTCTCTCTCTCTAGATTTATGTAAACACGATGTATGAACATGAAGATAACAGTTGATGTAAGTACTTTCTTTCACCTCGATATAAGACACGACACGCCACTTGTCCACTTATTTTTGGACATTTTAATTATACACCATATTCTGTTTCACTTTCTCTCTCTCTAGTTATATTCTGAAAACCATAGCAATAAACCGTTATGAGTTTCATAACAAAAAAAAATGATGTATAGAATAGTCAAGTATTATTTAAAGTAATCAAACTATTGCCAACCTTGGGTTGATCATTACACAACGGCTAGGCACAAGAAACTGCAGACCTCAGACATGCTCTTCGTTGCTGTCCACTCACTCCCTGACTCCACCTTGGATGGATAGGTGACCACACCCCCTCTCTAACTGTGTGCCCAAGGAACATCACTCTTCACAATTAGATGGTTTCACCTTTAGCTGGCAAGTGATACGCGGATGGCCTCACCGTCCGCATAACGATCGTTATACAGACGGTGGGGGTGGGACACGGGACATAGAGGGTATACAAGACATGAGGGAGGGTGGGACACAGGACATAGAGGAAGGGTGGTATACAGGACATAGCCAGAGGGTGGTATACAGGATGTAGACATGTGTGTCATGAATCCCACCCCAAAGTGTGTCCTATGTCCATCCATCCATGTGTGTCCTCTGTCCCACCTACCATGTGTGTCCTGTGTCCCACCATCCGTGTATATCCTCTGTCCCACCTCCCATGTGTGTCCTGTGTCCCACCATCCGTGTATATCCTGTGTCCCACCTCCCAGGTGTGTCCTGTGTTCCACCTCCCAGGTGTGTCCTGTGTCCCACCTTACCGTCCGAATAAGGGACGTTATCCGGACGGCCTCCTCCTCCAGATATCGCTCCCCCCTGTAGCCCTGCTGCAATTAGTTGATATAGGAAATAATCCTGTGATCCGTGTAGGGGGTGCAGGAGGCGCCTGTGGGGTGACAGGCCCCTCCTGGAGACTGGACACTGGGGCCAACCCCTTCAGGGTGCCTCCAGGGTCCTCCCTGCACCCCCAAAGTGTGACCCCTGCAGCCATGTGGACAAAGGGCAGGCAGTGGAACCTAGGACCTAGTACAGTGAACATGTGCTTCCTTGGTTCTCCTCATATCTACAGCCCAAGGTGAGTCTCTGAGATTATGGTACCAGTGAAATTCCCCATTCCATTCTTAAAGGAGAGCCTTCCATGCTGCAGGGGATAGCTCCCGCCTCCTGCACCCCCCACACGTATCACACTCTTCCCCATTCCATTCTTAAAGGAGAGCCTTCCATGCTGCAGGGGATAGCTCCTGGCTCTGAACATGTAAACCAGATTTGTGACTGTTCAGATTGCCGGACATTAAGCCCAGCTTTTGATAAAAATGAATTCAGTCCCAGTGCCGGACATTGAGCCCAGTATTAGTGGGTGGCTGTTTCCCTCCTAGCTGAATATATCAATTTTCATGACAGCTTCATAGCGCCGGACAATGAGCCCAGCTTTGCATTAAAATGAACATGACAGAATGCAGTGCCGGACATAGATTTAGCCCAGCATGTCATATTTCACTTTGTTAGCACTTGATATTACAGTTCAGTCCATTATCCTGGCATTTGCTAATTCAATCATTTGTTCACAACATTTTCATGCCGGACAGAGCCCAGCCTCTAGCATCTATGATCTATATAAGCTAGTACTACATGCTATATACCTAACTACATTAACACATGGTTTGACTGTCAGGTCATCCATGCTTGATTGCTAAGTCTATCATAGGTTCACATTTTAGTGCCGGACAGAGCCCAGCATATTGACTTCTTGACTCCCTGGTGGACTCTCCACCAGGCCTTCTTTACTCCTTGCCAGACTTGATTGACTCTCATTCTGTAGTGATTGGCTCCCAGCCAGCCACTCTGACTCAATCTGAATACTGCAGCTGACTCCTGGCTGATCTTGATGACTCCCAGTCTGACTTTGTTGATTGGATAATGTCACTGACTACTCTGGCTGTTCCTGTTGTTGACTCACTTAATTAACTATGCTGACTCATGGCCAGACCTTGCTGACTCTAACCTGGTTGACTCCTATCTGGACTTTATCCTCGCACTAATGACTCTTCAAGCTGTTCAATTTGACTTCTAGCCAGATGATATTGACTCTTGCCTAGCCTACCAAAGGCCAAGCCTGATGACTCTCAGTCCAATATGGTTAGCTCTCAGCCTGAACTTGATGACTCTCAGCCTGGTCTTGTTGACTCTCAGGCTGACTCTGTTGACTCTCAGGTGGATGTTGACTCTTTGACCTAACCTTGATGACTCATAGCCTGAATGTTGATGACTCTTAACCTAATTGATGTTGTTGACTCTCACCCTGCATTCTTGTTGACTGATGTTCATGACTCTCAGGCTAATGTTCATGACTCTCAGGTTGATGTTGATTCAACCTGACCTTGATGACTCACATACCGCTTTGTTGACTCCCATTCTACTGGGGCTTGTTGACTCTCTACCTGATCTTATTGACTCAAAGCCTGACTCTGCTGACTCTCTGTTTCATGCTGATGTTGATCTCACAGTCAGACCTTCAGGTCAATGCGGTTGACTCTCGTCCTGACTCTCAGACCCTGTTGACTCTAGGCTTGTTGGTGCTGACTCTGAACCTGACCGACATTATTGACTCTTGACCCAACCGTGTTGGCTCCTAAAGTTGATGTTCTTGACTCCTCACTTAACTCCGATGACTCCCAGTCTGATGTCTTATTGACTCTTAGGTTGACTCCCAGCCTGACATTGATTCTCAACCTGACTTTGATGACTCTCAGGTTGACCTTGATGTCTCTTACCCTGGCCCTATTGACTTCCCACCTGACTCTGTAAACCAGTTTCTATAGTTAGGAGGACAATCCTGACTCTAAATATGAGGATATCATATTTAAAACCACAATATCAGATTGCCCTCATTCCAGTTTTTATAGTTAAGAGGACACTCCTGACTCTAAATATGAGGATATCATATTTAAAACCATAATATCAGATTGCCCTCATTCCAGTTTCTATAGTTAGAAAGACAACCCTGACTCTCAATATGAGGATATCATATTCAAAATCATAATATCAGATTGCCTTCCATAGTGAGATGTAAGATAACAGTTTATCTTCCAATTGTGGTCTACAGGCTGTGTAAACCAGTTTCTATTGTTAGGGATAGGCACTTCACATCATCATATGCCAGATAATAATTATTATTGGCTGGGATGAATATATAAGGTGTCTGAATGTCTATTGCAGATCAGCTGTTCCAGTCTTGAACAACAGTCAGTAACCAGGGTATAGTTCAGGATTAGACAAGTGTTTGGTCAGGGTGGACTGTGTCAACAATGATGAGTTGGGGGCTCTAACCTAGACCCTCCCACTGAGTCAGTTAGCTGGTGGTGGTGAGTGGGTGGGTGGGGGGGCTGTGAGGTAACTTCCTCCAGGTCCTCCCACCACACATGTACACACCACAGTTGGCCTATACTTATTCTTCTCTAGTTAACAAGTGGCAGTCTTGAATTATAGGTTTAGTCTTCTATGAGAAGGGGATGTTGGAGTGTGGGTCTGAATATATTCCACAAAATCAGCAATATAGATTATCTAAATGTCACTGTTCATTAACAATTGTCCATTCTTCCTATTATGCCAGATATTGATTGATATTGGCCTGGTTAATGTCCCATTTCAGGGTTGAGGTGGTTGAATTTAGGGTAGAAATTTCTCCTATTGCAGAACTCTTTGTCAATCAAAATTCCAAAATAGTTTTACATTGGCAGAATAAGTAATTAATGTCTTTTTCCAATTTAAGGTAGGCTTATAAACATACACATATAATCATGAATTCTAAACTATAGCTAGCAGAAAGTTTGAAGGTGTCCTAAAGTTCTGTGAGTGCTATTTGATAGGCAGGATGCTAGTGGTTGTGGTGGTCACACATGGAGTGACCACAGCACCACTCAGGCAGGGATGCAGGAGTGAGTGTATGGGATGGGAGGCCATGCACCCTGGAGGCTTTACTCAGTCCCACATGGCCATGCTCCAGTAGGCTACATGTGGTAGGTGATGCATAGGCCTTACTCACCCTATAGTTGGAGGCACTTTTATATGATGTGAATGGTTGTAATCCAGGTTTCCAATGGATAATGTACATTCTCCTTGTGGGGCTATCCTGAGATAAGGACAGGCCCTGCCCTGACTCCTCCTGGGTTGAGTAATGGAGAGATGGGCATGGTGATGGCTGGTAGAGGCTATCTACCAGTACCATGATGATGGGAGGTCTTTCCTCCTTCATGATTTAGCACATAAACTATATGTACTCTTTACAGCCACATGGGTAAGTACTCCTGGCGCCAATATGATAAGTTTCAACTGGTACCATAATCTCAGAGACTCACCTTGGGCTGTAGATATGAGGAGAACCAAGGAAGCACATGTTCACTGTACTAGGTCCTAGGTTCCACTGCCTACCCTTTGTCCACATGGCTGCAGGGGTCACACTTTAGGGGTGCAGGGAGGACCCTGGAGGCACCCTGAAGGGGTTGGCCCCAGTGTCCAGTCTCCAGGAGGGGCCTGTCACCCCACAGGCGCCTCCTGCACCCCCCACACGTATCACAATACTTTAGAATTCATGATTATATGTGTATGTTTATAAGCCTACCCTAAATTGGAAAAAGACATTAATTACTTATTCTGCCAATGTAAAACCATTTTGGAATTTTGATAGACAAAGAGTTCTGCAATAGGAGAAATTTCTACCCTAAATTCAACCACCTCAACCCTGAAATGGGACATTAAATTAACCAGGCCAATATCAATCAATATCTGGCATAATAGGAAGAATGGACAATTGTTAATGAGCACTGACATTTGGATAATCTATATTGCTGATTTTGTGGAATATATTCAGACCCACACTCCAACATCCCCTTCTCATAGAAGACTAAACCTATAATTCAAGACTGCCACTTGTTAACTAGAGAAGAATAAGTATAGGCCAACTGTGGTGTGTACATGTGTGGTGGGAGGACCTGGAGGAAGTTACCTCACAGCCCCCCACCCACCCACTCACCACCACCAGCTAACTGACTCAGTGGGAGGGTCTAGGTTAGAGCCCCCAACTCATCATTGTTGACACAGTCCACCCTGACCAAACACTTGTCTAATCCTGAACTATACCCTGGTTACTGACTGTTGTTCAAGACTGGAACAGCTGATCTGCAATAGACATTCAGACACCTTATATATTCATCCCAGCCAATAATAATTATTATCTGTCATATGATGATGTGAAGTGCCTATCCCTAACAATAGAAACTGGTTTACACAGCCTGTAGACCACAATTGGAAAATAAACTGTTATCTTACATCTCACTATGGAAGGCAATCTGATATTATGATTTTGAATATGATATCCTCATATTGAGAGTCAGGGTTGTCTTTCTAACTATAGAAACTGGAATGAGGGCAATCTGATATTATGGTTTTAAATATGATATCCTCATATTTAGAGTCAGGAGTGTCCTCTTAACTATAAAAACTGGAATGAGGGCAATCTGATATTGTGGTTTTAAATATGATATCCTCATATTTAGAGTCAGGATTGTCCTCCTAACTATAGAAACTGGTTTACAGAGTCAGGTGGGAAGTCAATAGGGCCAGGGTAAGAGACATCAAGGTCAACCTGAGAGTCATCAAAGTCAGGTTGAGAATCAATGTCAGGCTGGGAGTCAACCTAAGAGTCAATAAGACATCAGACTGGGAGTCATCAGAGTTAAGTGAGGAGTCAAGAACATCAACTTTAGGAGTCAACATGGTTGGGTCAAGAGTCAATAATGTCGGTCAGGTTCATAGTCAGCACCATCAAGCCTAGAGTCAACAGGGTCTGAGAGTCAGGACGAGAGTCAACCGCATTGACCTGAAGGTCTGACTGTGAGATCAACATCAGCATGAAACAGAGAGTCAGCAGAGTCAGGCTTTGAGTCAATAAGATCAGGTAGAGAGTCAACAAGCCCCAGTAGAATGGGAGTCAACAAAGTGGTATGTGAGTCATCAAGGTCAGGTTGAATCAACATCAACCTGAGAGTCATGAACATTAGCCTGAGAGTCATGAACATCAGTCAACAAGAATGCAGGGTGAGAGTTAACAACATCAATTAGGTTAAGAGTCATCAACATTCAGGCTATGAGTAATCAAGGTAAGGCCAAAGGGTCAACATCCACCTGAGAGTCAAGGAGTCAACCTGAGAGTCATCCACAATAGAATAGAATTAGAGTCAACAGAGAGTCATCAAGGTCAGGTTGAGTCAACAACAACCTGAGTCATGGACATTAGTCTGAGGGTCAACAGAGTCAGACTGAGAGTCAACAAGATTGCAGGGTGACAGTCAAAACAACAATAAGGTTAAGTCATCAACATTCAGGCTGTGAGTCGTTAAGGTTACGTCAAAAGGGCCAACATGCACCTGAGAGTCAAGGAGTCAGCCTGAGAGTCATCCACAATAGAATTAGAGTCAACAGAGAGTCATCAAGGTCAGGTTGAGTCAACAACAACCTGAGTCATGTGCATCAGTCTGAGAGTCAACAGAGTCAGCCTGAGAGTCAACAGGACCAGGCTGAGAGTCATCAAGTTCAGGCTGAGAGCTAACCATATTGGGCTGAGAGTCATCAGGCTTGGCCTTTGGTAGGCTAGGCAAGAGTCAATATCATCTGGCTAGAAGTCAAATTGACCAGCTTGAAGAGTCATTAGTGTGAGGATAAAGTCAGGATAGGAGTCAACCAGGTTAGAGTCAGCAAGGTCTGGCCATGAGTCAGCATAGTTAATTAAGTGAGTCAACAACAGGAACAGCCAGAGTAGTCAGTGACATTATCCAATCAACAAAGTCAGACTGGGAGTCATCATGATCAGCCAGGAGTCAGCTGAAGTATTCAGATTGAGTCAGAGTGGCTGGCTGGGAGCCAATCACTACAGAATGAGAGTCAATCAAGTCTGGCTAGGAGTAAAGAAGGCCTGGTGGAGAGTCAGCTATGTCCACCAGGGAGTCAAGAAGTCAATATGCTGGGCTCTGTCCGGCACTAAAATGTGAACCTATGATAGACTTAGCAATCAAGCATGGATGACCTGACAGTCAAACCAAGTGTTAATGTAGTTAGGTATATAGCATGTAGTACTAGCTTATGTAGATCATAGATGCTAGAGGCTGGGCTCTGTCCGGCATGAAAATGTTGTGAACAAATGATTGTGTTAGCAAATGCCAGGATAATGGACTGAACTGTAATATCAAGTGCTAACGAAGTGAAATATGACATGCTGGGCTAAATCTATGTCCGGCACTGCAATCTGTCATGTTTATTATAATGCAAAGCTGGGCTCATTGTCTGGCGCTATGAGGCTGTCATGAAAATTGATATATTCAGCTAGGAGGGAAACAGCCACCCACTAATACTGGGCTCAATGTCCGGCACTGGGACTGAATTCATTTTTATCAAAAGCTGGGCTTAATGTCCGGCAATCTGAACAGTCACAAATCTGGTTTACATGTTCAGAGCCAGGAGCTATCCCCTGCAGCACGGAAGGCTCTCCTTTAAGAATGGAATGGGGAAGAGTGTGATACGTGTAGGGGGTGCAGGAGGCGCCTGTGGGGTGACAGGCCCCTCCTGGAGACTGGACACTGGGGCCAACCCCTTCAGGGTGCCTCCAGGGTCCTCCCTGCACCCCCAAAGTGTGACCCCTGCAGCCATGTGGACAAAGGGCAGGCAGTGGAACCTAGGACCTAGTACAGTGAACATGTGCTTCCTTGGTTCTCCTCATATCTACAGCCCAAGGTGAGTCTCTGAGATTATGATACCAGTGAAATTTATCATAATCCCATGGATGTAGCTATGCCAGGCAGATAAGGGAGAGGTCATTATTTATCAACGGGGGGGGGGGGTGGTGGGTTTTCGCGCGGACACGCAGACAATTTTTACGCCCCTCCCTCGACGGCAGTCAAAATTTTTTGCGCGCCCCCCACACCGGAGGAGTTTTCACGCCCCTCTTTGATCTATAGTAGCGCGCGGGCTTTTTTGCTAAAATGAGGGTAAATATTTTTAGCCCCCCCTCAAGAGGGGTCACAATTTTTTTAAGCCCCCCCCTTGGGAGGGGTCTGAAAATTGTACGCTCCCCCCTCAAACCCACCAACCCCCTCTGTTGATAAATAATGACCACTCCCTGAATTAAAAGAATGCCTGTTGCTAGCAAATAATGACCATAGCATGAGGGGGATAACAGAAATGAATTTCCCAGACTTGAGTTCTTGGGAGTAGTAGGAAGGCAGCAGAAGCTGCCTCAGAAGTGATTTAATGCAGGTGATTACTACATGGCTACAACTTGCGTTTCCATGTTTATGCATATCTTAGGATTCAGGAAAGTGCTGCTGTAATAATGAAATCATATCCATATAATATGAAACTTGCACTTTTTGAAACCCAATTATAGTGATGAGAGATGTGGTTAGACAGGGATGTTTCCTTGCCATGCATATATATTGGGTTATATAGGCAAGGCAGTCCAATGGATGCACAGCTCCTCTAATAGGTCTGCTGTACAATTATTTTGGTAGCCCTGAAAATATGATTTAATAATGCAGGGCAGTGGGATGTTTTGGCAACTTGTTATAACAGGAATAAGGCCACTTTGAAGGGGAGGAAGTGTGAATCTATTCTTTATTGGGTAATAGATGCACACCCGCTCCCCTTCTGCATACTACTTCTGCTAATGTATTTACCTTTGGCCATCATGAAAAGCATATGTGATCATGATTGATTGACAAATAGCTATTTTCAAACTCAAAACTCTTCTGCGTGCCTTATTCCTTAAGAACCTCATATCTCCAGAACAAAACAAGAATATATAAAAGGAACCTTGGTAATCTATGAAACATGTACAGTCCAGTGACAAATGGAGAGAAAACATGCAGTACTTACCCTAAAACAATATCAACTACACAGCAGAATGATGGGGGCCATTAATACCAACGACTGAGCAGATCTGTTGTTATTACTGGCACCCTCTATCAAATCCATCATTTTTTACATTAATTTCAAATTGACTGTCTTGGGAGGCAAATGGCATTCTTAGGTATGGGAAATATCCCTATAGTTGTTCTGAGATCCAATTGGAGTAAACATTGGCATCAAGGTGAGCACAAACTTAGCAAAAGCCATAAAACCTCATTTCTGATGGTTGGTGAATCAGCAACTGCAAAATCGATGGGAAATATCATGACCTACAAACCTGATTTTCTCACATAGGCTGGGAGAGAAAAGTCTAAAGATTGGGCTTGAAGTGAAAAAAATATCTAAAAACTCATTTGCACATTGCTAAATCAGCTGCACAATGCTAGGTAATACCCCCCATGCCAGTAATGCCCGCGGCTGCTCTAACCCAGTTGTAACCCTAATACACCTGATCTCTTTGTTCAAGACATTTGACTAGTTCATTTTGACCTTGCCTAGAGCTACAACCATTCAGATCCATCATTTGGTTTTTCTTGTAGCCATTTTCAAAAATCACATTTTGCATAAAATCCCCATAGATGCCGGCATTATTTGTTATTAGGATTTTTTAACAAATTTTTCAGTTAACACACAGTGTTTCCTTTATGGCAAGGCCAGGTTGTCTGCATACCAGATTGGCATCTAGAGTGTAATGTTAAAAATACCCCCTTTGCCACGCAAAACCATACAAACAACCTTCTGTCTAGCCCTACAAAGTGTTGAGGTTTTGAGGTTTTCTGTCACAATATGTGGATCAATGCGGTAAAAGGTACGCCCACGAGGGGGTGCGCAGGCATACCTTTTACCATGTTGATCCACATATGTCCACAGAATGTGTTACAAGATATCCACAGGGCACATATTCTCCACACAAACTATCACAATGTGTCCATATAGATAAATTGTACCTTGTGAACAAAATGTAATTTGTGGACACTTTGTTAATATATCTGGTTGACAAAATATATTTTGTGGACACTTTGTTACCATGCACTGTAGACAAAATGTGTTTTGTGGATACTTTGTGATCAAAATATGTGGTCAAAATGTGTTTTGTGGACAATTTGGGTTGATAGATTGTGGACAATTTGTAATTTGTGGACACCTTGATCAAGTTGAATGTGGACAGAGTGGTTTTGTGGATGCTCTGTGGTAAAATCTTGTGGACTAATAGTGTTTTTGGACATTTTGTGACAAAGGTATGTGGACAAACCATGATTTGTGGATACTTTGTGGTGATAGATTGTGGACAGGGTGTATTTTGTGGATACCATGATGTTGTTGGTTGTGGTCAAAATTTATTTTATGGACACTCTGTAAAAATAGTCTGTGGACATTACATTTTTTTATGGAGACCTTGCACTGGGCCTTTGTGGACAAAATGTGAAAAAATGTGATGTGGACAATATGTGTCCCATGGCTTAAATGAAGCACAACACCACCCCTCCCCTAATTTTTATCATGCAATCTTACTCCTAAGGAAAAAGCTCATCCTTTTTATCAGCTCAGTTTTTTCTCGTCTGAAGTTTACATGTATGTTATTGTTACAGCTTCACAGGGGGTCCCCTGATATAAGAACCCATGGCTTTTTGCATTTAGAGGATCCATTCATTAAAAAAAAAAGTTAAGGTAACACAAAGACAACTGCAGGGTGCGGCTTATGCGGGAATTTACGGTGTGGGGTGCTCCTTATACTCGAGGTCCTATGATAGCATTATTACTCATTTGAAACTTCCTAGATGGCCAGGCTACAGTAGATGCTTTTCAGGCTGCTCCGAAAAGACAAAACACAGGGAAGCTTTTTCTGTGATGACTTTATTTCTCTTTAATATACATTTATTTCATAATACTATGATATACCATTTTATTATTCCATAAATTCTAACATATTATTGTATTAATCAAAGAATATCTAAGAAATTAATACATAGGTTGGTTCTAAGAGCTATAAGAGCGCTCAAACTTTGTATAAGAGCGTTCATGCCCCACTGCACACCAAACCAAGTCAGTTAGACAGAGTTAATGACATCAAAGGGTCCGACCTAATGGTTCACTGCACAATATAATAAAAATGAGGGTCTGAGTGTGCGACCTCATGGTTCAGTGCACAAACTAATAAGTTGTAAGTGAATGCAACCGGCCGTCACGGGTGCCTGAGCACCGCTGACGCCGTCATGAGTGTCTGAGCACTCTAATAACTGAACAATGGGTTACATAAGCACGATGCCATAACCGTCCGGTCGCTCTAGCGTCGCTCCTGAGCAAGCTAGGTCAAATATCAAGGCAGTTATGGAAAGCCCATAATTAGACGGTCAGAATGAGCCCAAGATCAAGGCGGAACTCCCATTATTAAGGAAGTTACGCCATGGAGACTGAATCGACCTCTGAGTGCACTACAGACGAACCGGCGCAAGTTACACGCCTATCAAGCAGGCATTATAAACTTGGCATATTCAACTCCGCGCATGCGCAAAATGGCGGTTGTAACAGCGTAAACTTCCGAGATATGGGGGTTTGAAGTTACACAACCGACCAAGACAATGGGGGACACAGCGGCGCCCATGGGGGTCCTTTGTGGACCCAGTGACACATGAAAGCCTCCCCTCAAACAATTGCAGAGTTAGGCAGATGCCACTGGCCCCAGTCAGTCTGAGGTGCTTTTCCAAGATTTGCTACAAATAGCCTGACTGCACCTCCTAGAAATCAGAACACCAAGAACCGCTCCAGAGGTAACATCTCCAGTCATCTCCTGCTACCTGCTATACCACTGCACTATGGTGAAACTATGCTAGACACGTCAGTGAGGTCTCCCACACGTCAGTGAGGTCTCCCACACGTCAGTGAGGTCTCCCACATGTCAGTGAGGTCTCCCAAACATCAGTGAGGTCTCCCAAACGTCAGTGAGGTCTCCCACATATCAGTGAGATCTCCCCACACGTCAGTGAGGTCTCCCACACGTCAGTGAGGTCTCCCACACGTCAGTGAGGTCTCCCACACGTCAGTGAGGTCTCCCACACGTCAGTGAGGTCTCCCACACGTCAGTGAGGTCTCCCAAACGTCAGTGAGGTCTCCCAAACGTCAGTGAGGTCTCCCACACGTCAGTGAGGTCTCCCACACGTCAGAGAGGTCTCCCACACGTCAGAGAGGTCTCCCACACGTCAGAGAGGTCTCCCACACGTCAGAGAGGTCTCCCACACGTCAGTGAGGTCTCCCACACGTCAGTGAGGTCTACCCCACACATCAAGGTCTTATCAGTCAAGCTGGCAGAACAACACACAAAGACCTTATGTAGTCAGGGGCCTGTTGAAGAGGTCTCCCTCCCACCTAGATCTAGGAGACCCACAGGGGGCAAATCAGCCTCCAGTACAACAGACACACACTCAGTAGACCCCACACCTCCCACCCTGTCTACTCAGGGAACAACCAGTTCTCAGGGATCCAACATTTCCCAGGGATCTCTACAGGACGCTCAACTCACGCTATCTACCTCAGGGGAAGAAGGATCTGCCTCAGGGGGTGGGTCCACACCCTCATCTAGATCCTCCACCCCAGCTCCGGCCTTTGACAGCCACTCCTCCAGAGACACTTCTCCCACACCCTCCATCATGGACACCGATAAAGGTCCCCAACCTAATCAGACAGCTGAGAAGATAAGGGCCTATGAGAAGGCCATCCAAGATGCAGTTACTGCCCTAGAGACCAACAAGTCCCAGCAGGAGGAAAGGGAGAGGATTCTCAACCAACAACTGGCAGAGAGGAATGCGGCAATAGATGCCCAACAAAAGGCCATGGAAGATCAGCGGAGGTCCCTAGAGAGACAACAACAACAGATAGCAGATCTCATGAAGATGGTATCATCCCAGACCCCACAGCCTCCCACACCAGCCATCACACCTGTTGTCACACCATCTGCCTCTGGATCCAAAGATGACATCATAATCTCCATGGTGTCCAACATGACCAAACTCATAGACAGAAAGCAACAGGACGACAGAAAGATCAGGCTACATGAGGTAACAAAACCCAAAACTTTTTCACACCCATCACCACTCATGTCAACAGCATTATTTATTGATCACAAATTCCCAGAATATCTGAAGGATAAGTACAAAGTAACAGACAGTGACACCATGGTGACATATTTACCCAAGTACCTTGAAGGACAAGCACTAGCTTGGTTTGAATCCTTCAGGGAAAGTGCCACACCTGATATGTTGACATGGACCAATGTAGTGAATAAATTAAAAGAGTATTTTGCTACTCGAGACAATATCATCTCAAGGACTGCACTCCGTGCACAAAAGATAGATGAACCTGTCCTAGACTATGCATGCCATCTCAGGAAAGTGTGTAATGCCCAACACCAAAGCGATGAAATCTTGAGCAAGGCATTTACCCAAGGCACGAGGCCCTGGATCTCTGTAGCTCTTGAAAACAAGAAAATAGACTCCTTTGACCAAGCCCTAGACCTAGCCTTAGAGGTTGAGACCCAAGAAAGATCTAGGAAGGTAAGGGAGGCAGAGTCTAACCCACAGCCTACTAAGAAAAAGGTCCAGGAAATCAGCACTAGCGCAGATGAAGATGTTAACCTAATGTCTAGTGCCCATGTAAGGCAACAGGAGGCTAAGGTTGCATCAAAAGACCCTACTGGTAGATATAGAGGAAATAACTATGACCCCAACTACCAATCCAATAGAGGTAGAGGTAGGGGGGGCAACAACAACAACCGGGGGGGTCACAACAGTAGGAAAGACAACAGCTCTTCCAACTCCAACAATGGTAACTCTTCATACAGTGATAGGAGAGACAGAACCCCAAGTACTGGCAGATCCTATAACAATCAAGGATCCAACAGTAGGAGCAATAGTCCACATAGGAACTACAACTCTGGATCCTACAACAACAATGGTTCCTACAACAACAGCCAGGGTTCAAACAACTCTGGATCCTATAATCAAGGATCCAACAGTAGAAGCCATAGTCCACACAGGAACTACAACAGTGGATCCTACAACAACAATGGTGCCTACAACAACCAGAGATCCAACAACTCCGGTCAATACAGCAACTCTGGTCAATATAACCAGGGTTCCAACTCACGCCAAGAGGATTACAAACCTGACACAAGAGGTTACCAGGGGAACCAACACGGTAACCCCCAAATACCACCCCATGTAATGGATCAAATCTCCAAGCTCCTGGTGGCAAGCATCTCAACCACCCTACAGAACCAGGAAAACTAGGATGTCACAGTGCCGATGGGCCAGTGCACTGTGACACCCCAAAAACAAACAATCAATCAGGATCAACAAGGATCCAACCAGAGACAATTGCTAGTGCCAATCTACCATCTAACAGACAGAGACGTCCATCAGTGATACACATCACCCCGCCAGATTCATCATCAAAGGATACAGGTGAGAGTACCAAGCTTTCTATTGTACTTCTTCAAAATGGCTGTATCAATGCAAATCTATATGATGTTTCAGATGTACAATGTTTGGTTGATACAGGTGCTACTATCACCTGTGTCAGACAATCATTCCTCATGGACCTCCAAAAGAGATTCCATATCCAACTGAGGAAATCTAAAATCAACATCCACTTGGCAGATGGATCGGTGTGTCATGTTAGACATTCAGCTATGCTGAACTTTAGAATCCAAGGTGTCAGATTCCAATACCAATTCGCTGTAATACCCAACCTCACACAGCCCGTGGTACTCGGCACAGATTTCTTAAGCACTACAAAATCTCAAATTGAATTTAATGTTGATCCTGAACAAATTCTCAAACCCATTAGGGCAGTGAGGGATTTTACCATCCCTCCATTCTCTGAACTTGCAGTATTGGGTAAAATTACTTCTACTCAATCACTGCAAGGCAAAACTGGAGTAGTAGATAACCTCCAAAGAAATAACAATGCCCCATATCTAGTTCAAAGGGCAGCAGTAACCCCCAGGGAAAATAACAAACATCCCCTAGTGTTACTCAACACCAGCAGGCGCCCACATAAAATCAAAAAGGGTGCCATCATAGCTCTATTTCAGGAAGTCAAGGAATCTGATTTAGAAAAACCTTAACAGGTGTCAGACACTACCCCACACACTGATCAATCCATCTCAGCCATACGGCCTGAGGATGTAACTCAATTCAGTGACACAGACTCAGACTGTGAGTCCACATATGCTGACCCTGAACCCAACTCAATCAGACTCTCTGAAATAGCTGCTATACATAGTGAGGCACATGACCTCGAGCCAGAATTGGAAGAGAATGTTCCACCAAAATCTGTGCTCACATCCAAAGATCAGCATGATAGATTAGAATCACTGCTGACCAAGTATGATGATATATTTGTAGGAAAAGATGGAGACATTGGTGCCACACACCTGTATACCCACTCAATACATGTGAAACCTGAGGCAGTACCATGTCATTTCCTACCATATAGACAAACACCAGAGAAACAGGCCGCAATAGGGGAAGAGTGTGAAAGGCTAGTACAACAAGGCATTCTGAGAGAATGTGCTGAGGGCCCCTGGGCTTCCAGATCCTTTTTAGTACAAAAATCATCGGGAGGCCATAGGCTCGTCACAGATTTTCGTTATCTGAACCAGAACACGATAAATCAAGCCTTATCTACACCCCGAGCCGATGACACTCTAGACATGATAGGGTCACTCAGACCAAGAGTATTCAGTAAGCTAGATGCCCAACAGGGATTTTTTCAAATTCCTATAAGACAGGAGGACCAGCATAAGACCGCATTCATAGCAAATGACAAAAAATATGTCTACGAAAGGATGCCAATGGGTTTAGCGACCGCACCTGCAGGATTCTGCCATCTAGTCACATTAATTCTGAACAAACTCAAATGCAAATATGCCCTACCATACCTAGATGACATATTGGTATTATCACCATCAATCGAACAACACTTCCATGACCTGGAAGATGTGTTCAACAGCCTAAGAGTCGGCAAACTCAAACTGAAGAAATCAAAATGTGAATACTTCATAGACAGAATAGACTTCTTGGGAATGAGAGTCACACCCAAGGGACTGCAACCATCTCCCACAAAGGTGGAATCAATCAAAACCTTCCCAACACCAAAATCAGTCAAAAATGTCAGATCCTTCACAGGCCTATGCCAATACTTCAAAAAGTTTATCAAAGGTTATGCCCAAATTGCTAGACCATTGTATGATCTACAAACACATCTCAAAGCATTTGTCTGGACAGAGGATGCAGATAATGCTTTCAAAACGTTAAAGCATGCCCTCTGTACCAATGCTCTTCTCAGATATCCAAACTATGAGAAAGAGTTCAGTTTGGCAACTGATGCTTCCAATGTGAGTTTAGGAGCTGTACTCTCACAGAGAGATAATGAAGGAGTGCTCAGACCAGTAGCCTTTGCAGGTAGAACCCTCTCCAAACATGAGAGAAATTACAATACCACAGAGAGAGAACTACTGGGAGTAGTGTATGGAGTATTACACTTCAGACACTATCTAGAGACTAGACACTTCCAATTATACACAGACCATGCAGCCCTAATCCCACTATTAACCAATACAGGACTTACACATAGATGGGCCAGATGGGCTCTAGACATACAGCAATTTTCATTCACCATCCAACATGTGAAAGGTGATGATAACACACCACCAGATGCTATGTCTAGAAGAGAATACCCAGACTCTGGACCCATGACTAACCCTCCACCTCCACCAAGGAGAGTTAGAGCAGCCAGTAGAACCAAGTTTGCAAAAGTAACAAAGAAAGTACCATTCAAAAGGGATGATCCACCCAACACCATTGAAAGGCCAGAGACACCCATTAGGGGTATCTTGAAGCAATCTACACACTATGTGTTTTGCCACTGTGAGAGAGAATACTCACAACTCTTTCCAGATAATGACTTCGAGCCTATTGAATTCTCATCACTCAATCAGATGGTGAAGGCAACTCCTAAGGAGCCACCCTTCACCCCATCTGACTCAGATGATGAAGATTCAGAAGACACAATATATGCTATTACTCAAGCAACTTCCAAATCAGTCAGATTCTTTGAATCAATGCAGGGAGAGGAAACATCAAACCATTTGTTTTCTATGACTAGAGAAAGGATTCAGGAGGGCACACCAAAACCCCCCACACAATCACAAACTATTCTAAATGAGAAAAAGGTCATAGGAAACAAACCTACCAAAACCCCACCTGCCAGGAAAAATGTCACAAAAGACACTGCATCTACTAAATCAAAGAACTCTGAGACAAAGAAGAATGACAAAAAGCAAATTGTGCCTTTAAAGAAAAAGGTTGCCACTCCCACCAAGGCGAGAATAGGCCCTCCAAAGGAGCCTACACACCAAAACAAGAGTGACACACCCCAACAAAGGGCACAAGATAGGCCAATATTCGATGAAAAAGAAAAAGAAAGAGACAGAATAAAACAACATGTGCTAGATATAAATCAATTACTGGATCAGATTCCCGACACATCCATCTCAGGTACAAACCTTGGCTTGGAACAAAGGAAGGACAAGGAACTATTGCCCCTCATACAATATCTTGAGGATGGGACCTTGCCTGCACCAAAAGCACAAGGAAACAGAATCATCAACCAAGGCCAGACATACACCTTGGTAAATGGTACATTAGTCCATATATGCCCCATAAATTGGAGAAAAACCAATACTGTACCACTTCAAATTGTTATACCACAGCAATGGGTAACAAGTACACTACAGTATTTCCATGACTCACCTACTGGCGGCCATCTTGGTTCAAGTAGGATGCTGTCAGCACTCCGACCTAGGGTATATTGGAAGTCTATGCTAGCAGACACAACAAAATATGTTTCCACCTGCCACACATGCCTCACAGCAAAAAGGCAAGTACACTCACACAAAACACCAATGACAGTGAGAGAGTACATGGCTTCACCAATGAAGTTCCTAAACCTTGACGCGGTGGGACCACTTCCCGCAACTGCCAGGGGAAACAAACATATACAAGTCTGCATAGACTACGCTACCAGATATGCAACAGCTTGGGCTACTACTGACTTGAAAGCTGAAACAACAGCAGCAGAGTTCTACAAGAATATAATTTGTCATCATGGAACACCAGCCACTCTTCAAACAGACAATGGAACATGTTATACAGGTGCAAAGTTCACAAAGTTAACTAAACAACTCAAGATCAAACATAAATTTTCCTCACCATACAGGCCACAATCAAATGGGCTTGTAGAGAGATTCAATGCTAGCATAGGCACAGCGCTCAGAGCATTCTGCTCAAAGCACCAAAACAATTGGGACTCATTTATTGAACCCATAACCTTTGCATTAAACAACACTGAATCCCAAACCACAGGATTCACCCCTTTCTTCCTACTTCATGGAAGAAACCCAGCCACTCCAATGGACTTAGGGCTGGGAATACAGGAAGACATATCCACCGTAGCAGACCATGTAGCTAACATGATAACAAATCAGGATACCTCTAGGAGGAAAGCTATAGAAAGGGTCGCCAAGCTACAAAAGGAAAGGAAGGATAGATATGATAAGAAACTTACACCACAGGAAATCAAGGTCACCGACATGGTGTACCTAAACATACCAAGAATCCTGACCAACACAGAGTGTAAGAAACTTCAACCCCTTTTTATGGGACCATATGTTGTAGTAGATAGACCTAGTTTGACAAGTGCCAAACTCAAAAACTTAGACACCAATCTATTGGTGGCCAGACCAGTGCACATAGACAGACTGAAAAAGGTTGTGGCTGTCAGAAACAATGAATTTGCACACAGGCTTATTCCACATGAGGCCAAATACTACAACAAAATTGTAAGGAACAAAAATGATATCACCCTTACAAGAGAAACCACAGACATAGGCCCTATCAGGCCTAGGCCTGCACACCACATACTAAGAAAAACATCTAGGTGTGGTGCAGTTTCAAGAAATTAGAAACAAATTGAGATACCAAAAGAACATAAGATTTTCAAAATGTATTACAAATTCTCTTCATCCACACATAAGACATGTGTGACTGATAATGAATTACTTATATGTATATAGAAGCCAATCAAATTTGTAAATATATCAGTAGGTTATTGCCTCTGAATGGTCAAAGACTGGGACCCTCCAAGTAAAGCAGACATGAAGTCTAAGAAGAGTAAGGGTAACACAATGGAGTGTCTAAAGCCTAATCCCCACATGAAAGAGCGCGCTATGCCAACACAGCAGTCTATAGAGATCAATTGACCTTATAAGCTACACTCAGACAACTGTCTAGACGGTCATGAATGGCTGTCCTGGATGACAGGAGGAGCTAATTACCAGTACACAGATTACACAATAGAACCCCACAGTTGCAGACACTGGAGATTAGGTACATGACTCCAGAGAAACAATACCAGGCCCACAATGGATGTGGGTAGGGTAGGCTACATAAGAAGCACTGTGGACCATAGCCCACCATCAATCTTCATCCAGCTGCAGTCTGGAACACAAGTCTACAGGACCCCACTTGGGAATTAGCCAGCCCACTTCTCCATTAGGAGAGACTGCACTAGGATAAAGAACACACCTACTTCACCTTCAACCTGACCTTACCATTTACTGGTCAATCTCTATAGACTCACTGGACATATTGCCAAGACAGCTCAATCTTGCAAAGGTACAATTTGAACCACTTCATTTAAAGTGTTACACCATACACTTAGACTTTACCAGCACCAAATCACTACAAATTTGACCATGACAGCACTGGAAAATACAACAGATATAATTATTGATGAACAACAGGAGGAGACCGCAAGGTCAAACATGCAGACTATTGCTAATTTTCTAAACCACCAGCCCTCCCCGGTGACTGTGGAAACAGCCTAGACTGCCCACAGCCTAGACTGCCCCCAGTCCACCACCAGGAGACAACATATCAGAGACAGTATTCAGAACTTTTCGGACAATTTGCCGGCCCTGAAAAGGGCCTTTGGGATGGCGGGTTTTTACACCCTAGGTTTCAGTCAGTCGGGATTCTACCACAGAGCCTCGGGTTCAACATCGACGGGAGAGTGGGAGTCCGAGTCCGATCCATACATGTGGCCGTGGTCATGATCCCACTCAACGAGTCGGGCCTCCATCAATCCCAGTCCGTACTCAGCTGCCATAGAAGGGTCCCCGGATGCCGCAAGATCGATGAAGGAGACTGCCAACAAATAATCCCACAACACTCGCTCCCGCGGCCCGAAGTTAGAGTCCATGGGCCAGAACCCTATATTACTCAAGGCCCTGGCCAAAAGGGCCACAGTGGCCCCCCGACATAAGGCTGAACCCAGAAAGTAGTGGCAGGAATACATGTCAACCAGCACATCACCATGCTCACTGATCTCTCTGAAATTTTTCACTATATAGCCATAGTGTATGGTCTGGTTGGCCTCCACCAGGGCCCTAGCCGGACTCCCCACCACCATCACCTGAGAGACAGGCAATTCAAGGATAGCTTGAAGGTGAGCCATGATGTTGCAGCAGAGGTTTCCAGTGAGGAACTGATACTCCAATACCAGCCACCCACTCCTTAAATGGACACACACCCCCCCCCCCCCACCCTGAACTGTCCACTGACACCAAGCTAGGCACTGCCACAGACACATGCCAGAATCTGGCACCTAACACCTCAAGTGCCACCACTGCATGAGCGCATCAGGGAGGAGACTCACATCTCACTCCTGACACACCTCCACTGTCAATGAAAATTATCAAAGTATTAGAAAAAATTTTTTAAAAATATACACAGCCACTTGTTGATGTATAACATGAAAATCTATGGTATTCTCACAAAATCGATGATTAATGCGCGCATATACGCACAAAATTGCGAAATTGCAAATTACAAATTGTAAATTGTACAAATCTAACATTAATATACATGAATGCAGGTAGATAACTAAGACAGTTTTTGTACCCACTAGCACTTGTATACTATACCAAGGTTTACTTAAGGTAACACACTTTAGGTATCCAAGAAAATTGTTGGAAAAATGAATGAAAAAAAAACAAAAATTGTTGAGAAAAATTGTTGACATGAAAATGTTTACTTAAGATACTCACCAAATAATCTCTTTCAGGGACACATACTCAAGAAGGCTAGGGAAAAGTCAATTAAAAGCAGCGGCCCACTGCCGAAATTGCCAATTAATACACCCATATAGCAAAATCACAGAGTAACTCAGAGACAAACGAGCCATTGTACATGAAGTACTTTGTTTTTCCGGTCCTCGGAAAAATTTGTCTCAAATCCCCCCCCAAAAAAAAAAAATTGTATGTTGCACACGAGATTGTACGCTTGTACCCAATTTGCACACTAAAATTGTATGTTGCACACCAGATTGTACGCTTGTACCCAATTTGCACACTAAAATTGCCAAATGAACGCGAAATTGTATATTTGCACACTAAAATTGCCAAATGAACGCGAAAAATTATATATTGGCATACTAAAATTGTGAATTGAATGCGAAATTGTAAATTTGCACACTAAAATTGTCATTTATGTTCAATTTGCACACTAAATTGAACATCAAATGCCAAAATTGCACGCTATTTGCCAAATTGTATGTTGTACATAAAAATGGAAAATTGTACCCAAAATTGATGTTACATAAGCAAATACACCCAGGTATGGTAAGATATAGAATCTCGGAAATGTACTAATACCCAGGAGAAAATTGTTTATACTGACAAAGCTCTACCACAAAAATTGCATTTGAAGCACTCCCCATTACTTCAAATCCTCTTACAAACAGTATAACTCCAAATAAGGTGAAAATATATATATATTGTACATTCCCTCGGCGAAATGACGGAGTTTCGCATTCTCTCGGGGGAGAGGGAGTATTCTATGATATACCATTTTATTATTCCATAAATTCTAACATATTATTGTATTAATCAAAGAATATCTAAGAAATTAATACATAGGTTGGTTCTAAGAGCTATAAGAGCGCTCAAACTTTGTATAAGAGCGTTCATGCCCCACTGCACACCAAACCAAGTCAGTTAGACAGAGTTTATGACATCAAAGGGTCCGACCTAATGGTTCACTGCACAATATAATAAAAATGAGGGTCTCAGTGTGCGACCTCATGGTTCAGTGCACAAACTAATAAGTTGTAAGTGAATGCAACCGGCCGTCACGGGTGCCTGAGCACCGCTGACGCCGTCATGAGTGTCTGAGCACTCTAATAACTGAACAAAGGGTTACATAAGCACAACGCCATAACCGTCCGGTTGCTCTAGCGTCGCTCCTGAGCAACCTAGGTCAAATATCAAAGCATTTATGGAAAGCCCATAATTAGACGGTCAGAATGAGCCCAAGATCAAGGCGGAACTCTCATTATTAAGGAAGTTACGCTATGGAGACTGAATCAACCTCCGAGTGCACTACAGACGAACCGGCGCGAGTTACGCGCCTATCAAGCGGGCATTATAAACTTGGCATATTCAACTCCGCGCATGCGCAAAATGGCGGTTGTAACGGCGTAAACTTCCGAGATATGGGGTTTTGAAGTTACACAACCGACCAAGACAATGGGGGACACAGCGGCGCCCATGGGGGTCCGTTTTGGACCCAGTGACACATGAAAGCCTCCCCTCAAACAATTGCAGAGTTAGGCAGATGCCACTGGCCCCAGTCAGTCTGAGGTGCTTTTCCAAGATTTGCTACAAATAGCCTGACTGCACCTCCTAGAAATCAGAACACCAAGAACCGCTCCAGAGGTAACATCTCCAGTCATCTCCTGCTACCTGCTATACCACTGCACTATGGTGAAACTATGCTAGACAGGCATTGGTTTCCATCATTAGTGGCCAGAGGGTATCTTCCTCAAGACATCCACCAGAGGGTAAAGTTATTCATTATTACATTATCCCTCTAAGCAGCAGGTCAGGAGCTAGGTGTGGGAACCCACCTAGAACTATGCTGGACATTGTATTATTGTTACCTCACAGGTGGAGTGGAACAGAACATTATACTCTATAAACTACTGTATATTTACTGTATGTACAAATTACCCACATACTAACTACTGTATGATTGATATTTCTTACATGTCGCCTAAAGCTGAATAAACCAGTGACAACTGGAAATAACACTATTTTATGAGAGCTTAATGTATTTACACTATATACCACTAGTCTTATGATATTTCTCATATGACAACTTGATCATGCACAATTACTAGGATGACAATACTCTGTTGTAAAAACTACATGTAACAGGGAACATGTTAACATGAAGCGAAACAATGACTACCATAATACCCTGTATAAAAGGCGCGTCTTATATGCAAGGATGGTCCCTAGTGCGGGGAGGGGGGGTATTTTTTTTTCAACAATTTTCCCAAGACATCCTCATCCCTGGGGTAGCAGGGGGTGATGGAGGCTTTGTGAAACATTAACAAAAACAGATTACATTCTATCACGCCCACAAACTCTACAGAATAGTACAGGACTGCTATATCATTGGCATCCGCTATTATTTTGATATTAAGGAGGGAATGATCATACTACCCAGAAAGTACAGACATAGAAAAAAAAATCTCATTAAAATTTGAGATTCGTTGCAAGCTAGGAAAATATGGCGTTCTTGTAACAAAGAATTTTGTGGTTAGAATTAACAAATTGGCACTATTCAGAACGTTTGTTATTGGCTCAGGGCCCTCCCTGAGTCTATACCACCGGGTAGGTGGTGTCGAGCCAAATAATTCATTAAAAATAGAAATTGTTAATGGTTGTTGATGAAAATGTATATACAGATCATCAATTTTATAATAAACATATTTTCATCGAAATGAATCATTTGAAGTATTGTTTTCCCCTTTAAAATTTACATTTAAAAAAAGATAACCTTCACAAAAAGTGATAACCACCCATCCACTTCCCCATAGGCCCAACTCCCTCTCCAACACAGTGTGTGGTCTAACGCAGAGCTGTGATAGGGTCGCCGGTCGACCCAGCACCCGCATCTGAGATAAGAAAAGATAAGAGCTTCTTGATACTTGCATTGGGGCTCCCTACTAGTGGCCACTGGGTTACCCAGTATGGATTTATCTTAAAGGGGCCCTAGCATGGTAATGCATGCCATTAAAAATGGTTAAGGCTAGGGCACAGCCCTAAGATACCTATGGTCAACTGTGTTCTATGTGTTATGCTAAACTATGCTATAACTGAGAAATGTTAACTAGATACTGACATAATTATATCGACTAATTTTTGACAAATAGTGAGTAATTACTTATATAAATTGACTAATTACTGTACTGACAAATAGTGCATTATTGCTGCCATATTTTGACTAATTACTGACAAATAGTGAGTAATTACTAGCATAATTAATAATTATATTGACTAACTGCTGACAAATAGTGAGTCAGCTATCTTTAAAGATTTATGTGTATATCATGCCATCTCTAAAGGGTTAAGTGTGTATCAGTGCATCATGCCATCTCTAAAGGGTTAAGACTGTAACTGTGTGTCAGTGCATCATGCCATCTCTAAAGGGTTACACCATAGTGACAGTATGTCCAAGTCGTCAATGGTTAAGCCTATGGAAAATGCACCCATTATCGCTCGTATGTTTCATTGGTGAATAACTCCTCTCCTGGCCAGTTAAGCTAGGTTGGTATAATAGACTCTACACATTTTTATTAGCCGAGAGACCCTTGGATCACCTGTCATTTTATTCCATAAGGTCAGCGTGATGCTCCAATGCATTTATTTTATAACTTGGTTCCCATTGTGCAGATTTGAAAATAAAGACCGCCATGACGTTCACCAGCTCGAGCTACCCTTTATCTATAGGTCACACTATGGGAAACTTCTATTATTAAGGGAGATACGATTTATTTTGTAAAACTGCCAGTTCTTGGACCTTTCTGCCAGTGCATGGACTGGCATCTGCCCATGGTCCCAAAAATGCCTATATTTCGATCCATTCCTTCCTCAAACCTGCCCTTTTTTGCCGGTGACACTTAAAACAGATAGGTTTTGGCTGGAGGTAGGGCGCAGGTGGACCGGGTCAGGCCGAAAAGGCCGCTAGTTAAAAAAATTATTTCGCTTATTCTTTTCCGAAACAAATTTTTTAGGTGGGCATGTTTTTTAGGGGGATGAAACACCCCAGATTGATACCAAACATTCCATATCCGCACATATTATTTGCATAATTAGCTTAAGTATCCAGTATCTTGGTACTTTTCCATATATATAGATGTGTGTCATTTCTAAATGGATGTCTTTCCATTTCTCCATTCTCTGCTGTTTGATTGAAAATGTTGACGCCATTCTGTGTTTTAATCTGTGTTTTTAAGGTACATGTATTGAGTTTAAGGCTATAATAGGATAGTATTAGTGCTATGGTATGATAGTAATTACTCACTATTTGTCAGCAGTTAATCAATATATGTTAGAAATTAATCACCATTTGTCAGCAATTCCTCAATATATGTCAGTAATTACTCACTATTTGTCAGCAACTATTCAATATAATTAATATTAGTAAATACTCACTCTTTGTCAGCAATTAATCAATATAATTATGTCTCTTGGCACTCACCACGGTTTTGATTGGGAAACCTCATCCCTTGTTTTAGATTTATCAAAGTATTACTCACTATTTGTCAGCAATTAGTCAATACATGTCAGTATTTACTCACTATTTGTCAGCACTCAGTCAATATATGCCAGTTCTTAGTCATTATATAACAATACTTAGTCTACATATGTCAGTAATTACTCCCCATTTATCAGCAATTAGTCAATATATATTAGTAATTACTCACTATTTGTCAGTAATTAATCAATATACGTCAGTACTTAGTCACTCTATGTCAGCAATTATCAATACATGTCAGTCTTTACTCACAATCTGTCAACAATTAGTCAATATATAACAGAGAAATAGCCATTGATTCCTCCTCCTGGAATGGAAAGAAAAACAACAAAAAACGGACCCACCTTACTAAAGGTATAGAGCCCCACTACACCCACGTGGTGTGAAGGTGGGGCAGGGGTAGGGTGGGGGGGCAACAGACCGTGACCTCCCCGCTGGGGACGTCTACAGTGTCGTTAGAAGTAGCCCTGAACAGGAAACCAAAAATTTCTCTCTTTGTTCCTATATAATCTAGTCCGCATTAGTGACAAGCATCTGACATTAAGAGAGATTTGACTTTCTCAGGTCAAAAGATTTATGAGGGAGGGAGATTTGGGAGGGAGGGGTCCAGGGGCCAGGTTTCCAGGGGGCAGCGCGCCAGGGGGCCTAGCGCACCAGGGGGTTCAGTAAGAGAAGATGACGGCAGACTGGTGTCAGTACATGTATAGATAATAGTCTTTATTTGTAAGTAATAAGCCAATATTTCGCAAGGGCTGCTTCCTGTGACCCTACAAGGTTGATAGAGGGTTTTACGGTACCTACCCTGAGCCTTCTGTGCTGCAATGCACAACGCCCAATTTTTAATAGAAATTTTTTTTTTGTTATATTTTAAACATAATTTTGATCTACCTCTAACATTAGATCTATCTGTAGCTATATTACATCCACAAATATATTTGCACCAGTCCCTTTTCATGGTCGAACTCTTTTCTCATTATCAAGTAGAAATTGTAGGGAATACAAATAGCAATAAGAAATATCAAAATGAAAGCAGCTACTACATCGACCTTGTTAAGCACATAGATACAAACTTCAGAAGGGTTATACCAAAAACATGATTTAAATCCATAAGGAAAAAGTTGAGCAATCTTTTTGAAGAAAAAAAAAACCCAACAAACATTTCTTTTTAATTGGAATTACCAAATTCGTCTTTTATCTAGTTTTCCCCTCCAATCGAGTTTTCTTTTGCAAACCCGAGATACAAAGAACATTTAGAGATATTAAACAATATCTAGTTTTCACCTCCAATCGAGTTTTCTTTTGCAAACCCGAGATACAAAGAACATTTAGAGATATTAAACTTACTAAGATTTTAAGCTGTTAGCAAGGATGGATTCTGCCATACCATTTTCACAGACATATTAATTCTATTCAATTCTAACACTAACTAATTTTGGCATCATTATATATACATGTACACCTATTATGCATCATTATTATGTAATTATTCACAGAAGAAAAACAAAGAAAGAATAAGAAGAAAAGGAAGAAGTAAAAATAATAACAAAAACTACATAGTTGTGGGGGGGGCCTCCTGGATATGGAAAAGTGCTGGTGTTGAGAGTAGCACAGGATCTGACACTTGACATAGGGTAATTTGGTATATTATACTGCTAAATTCGAATCTGGTGTGCATATCTCCATATCTAGGTCGGAACAAGGTCAAATCAAAGGTCAAGACCAGGTAATTGACATGAACGGAGAGAAGATTTTGGTCCATTCATTTCAGTTAATTAACACTAGAGGGCCTCAGTGCACCATGATTTCCCCATGTCTATGTATTCTAAGTCGATTACCCTGTGCACCAATTGCATTGTGACCTTTGATCTTGTTTTTGACATTGTTCCTACTTAGATACGGGAAAAGGCACTACAGATCCGTTATCTGCACTATTCAATTAGTGTGATCCATCTGTCATATCTTGTGCTGCTTTCCACACCAGCAGATTTTTAAATATTGATATTTGAGCGGGCTGGCTAACATGGTGTGGTAAACTGAATATTAGGTTTCAATATATCTACAAATATGACGCCACCGTATCGAAACTCCCTATAACCACATATTTTGATTTGATGAATTAATGTATAACAAAGAAAATAGATACTAGTATACTTCAGAGATACCACTCTTCCTGCTTTACCAGGAATTCCTGGTTTTGATTCCAAGATTTCTGTATCAAATTATGTTAAATTCCTGGAAAATATGTCAAAAGTCCAGTTTTCTTGGTTTTTGTCAGTTAGTAAATAGCATCTCTGATACTTTAAAGTATATTACAGCTGTAACCATAGTATTATTCCTTGCTACCATCAAACTTGGCAGAAAAAAAAACAGCAACATTTTTTTAACGTTGAATAAAGTTCTTCCTTCGGGTTTGTAAATTTTGCTAATGTTTGCTAAACGCAAAAACTACGTTTTCTGTGTACGCCAAAATGTCTTTTAAACATTTGATAAACCGTATCTAAATGCCTTTTATAAAGGTTCACCCAAATCTTTAAAAAAAAAGTTCTTTGCCAAGTGGGATGGTATCAAGATATTCCCACCATTTATGATACACTTATTGCCATATTGCTTATGGAGCACTTGTTACAAAAGTAAATTGAAATTAGCCTTATATTAGATATCGGGCTGAATTTGATAGATTAAGCTAATAATCACCATAGTTAAGGATACAAACATTGTGCCTGTCAAAATATTTGACCAGAAACATGTGCTCTGATGAATAAACCACATTACTTGACTGTCAATGTCACTTTGTTGCTCTCAAGTCTATACTTGACCTTAATGTCTTCTTAGTGTACTGTAAAACCTTTATATTACGGTAATTCTGACGTAAAAGCGTTTCTAACAGACTATTTTTTACAAAATTAATGTTAAAAATGACATCCAAATTTCGTTTTTTTTTTTAATGTAAGAAAACGTTTTGAATTAATGTTGTTGTTTTTACCCAAACTTAATCCAATAAAACAGCATTAATCGTTTTTGCCAAATGGGATAAAACCACTTTCATCACCAAAGCATACTTTTACATATCCAGTTCTGAATTGGCTCGCACTTATTCTTTATAACATCCCCAATATTAAACTAGCTGGAAGAAGTAATACTGTACCCCGTCTAATGTTAAAGTTTTTTTATGTGCTCCAGTGACCAAATTGCGAACATTTCTCATGATCTTGAGAAGCAATCAGGCATTCTCCCCTCTTTGTGATGTTTACTGCTATTGCTCCTAAAACCCAGAGGGGGGGGGGACTTCTGAAATAGTGTATACCATGTGTGAACATGATTACAAGGGAAGGGGGCCTTTTTTTGCGGCCCTAGGCACGGGCCCTCGAGGGCTCTTGATTAGAAGTTACAGGCAATTCAATGTCCGAATGTACCTTCAGTCTGGAGTTAGGGGTTGTTTTAAGGAGTTACCCTCGATTGAGGTATGTTATTTGACTTTGCCCCTTGAAAAGGGCCCTAAATTTTCAATATTTTGGCCTCTTGATTAGGGTACCAAATCTGGGGGGTTGATTAGGGTACCAAATCTGGGGGGTTGTTCGCACATAGAAACTATAGAAAAGATATGGAGTGGCCCCCGGGCCCTAAACATTACCTGTTCAGACCTAATACTACATGTATATCTGCATATATTTAAAGGCAGGATATCCATATTTACTAAATAAATATCAGAGGATCTATAGTAATATATCTATGTACATGAGCTCAAAAAAGAGTATGGTGCCTAGCTAAGGACCGCATACATGTAGTCTACATGTACAATCTGCAGACAGCTGTTATGACCGCGAAATTTTCATATTGATATCAACAAAGATTGTTGTGCTATACTATATATTACATTTACTGTTCATATTACATGTATTACTATACTCCGTATCTGGTTTGAGAAAGGGAGATATGTTATGACCGCGAAAATGCACCGGATAACATTTATAACCAATAAATATTTACCATGACAGCAAAACACGCTACTTCCAGTCCTGGAATGATCTACAAGTTTTCTGACTTGTTCCTCATTCAAATATAAAAATACAAGCAAATACAAGTCCAAAATACATCATGGGCCTATACGGAACTAGCACATTGCTAGTTCTAAGAGATTTAACCAGGTGGCTCATGTAGTTGGGGGCCAAACCAATATTTGGCTTCTTTGTACATTTTACTTTGATGGACTCTTTATAATATACTATCTGTAGCTATTCTCTTAAATTTACATCTATGGATAGCAAACACCTTAAATGTTAACAAGACAATCTTTATAATATAAATTTGATATTTAAAACACAAGATGAATTAAACTTTAAAAGTTCTGGGGATTCTCTAATCCAGGCTGAATGCAACCGAGCCATTGTCTACCTATCACACTAACCCTTTCTCATCACATGTCAGTAGAGAGTTACTTAGAGTGTTATTTTAAAGATGGCGGCCTCCATACACATGGGATAGCTATGCCCTATAGGGCTTAGTGTTGATGCCTAGTGGAACGGCCATTGCTTAATCTGGCGCCTGGCTAGATAAGCACTGATAACAACCAGCATGATGGGTACTGGGTGCTAAATAATGTACCCAAAAAATTCTGCAGTGAATACAGAGAAATCATCTGATTGGTTAATAACATGTCCCAGGTGAACCCTGTACTATAAGACCTCCAGTGGGCTGTCTGCAGCAGACACAGTCGTATAGCCATCATCCGGGTACCTCTCCAGTTGTAGGAGGTCAGTGTTAGTTCCGTGCAGCTCCTCCAGGCGGCGTGCCAGGACATCAAAGGTGGGTCTCTCAGGGGGCTTGTGTACCCAACATGACTCCAGGGCACTGTATCTATAAGGAGGGAACGGGTTATTATACTAACATGTACACATGGTATAGGAAACACATATTTTGATTATCTTTTCAATCTTTTCTGTTTATCTTATTATAAAAAAAGGTTGGCAAAAATTTGTGAAAAATGAGATTCACATAAGATGCAATGCAAACAATTCACAAAAAAATGAATAGTAATTACATGAATGAATAAATACAGATGTATGTAAATAGATAACATTTTGTTAAAAAAAATGAATACTTTTTATTCCTGTTTTACATCAGGTTTTGCAAACAGGTGCTTTACAAACTTAAATTTTATAGTCCATTTTTTCTTAGGGAGCGTTCACTATTTATGGCCAGGGGGGGATGGTATTTTCGTTTGGCGAATACCTGAAAATGGAGCGCCCCCTCTATGCGCATGTCCAAAATTAAACGCCTCCTCTATGCAAATACCCAAATATGAAACACCCCCCCCACTCAAATACCCCAAAATGAAGTGCCTCCCCCTCGGGAATAACCTAAAATGAAGCACCCCCCTCCCTCTGTGAATACCTTACTAGGGAATGTCCCTTTCCACAATTTATTTTAATAGACATTTCTCTGTATAAATTATACACTAAAATATACTGCCACACTGGGATACAGCTGTACTGCCACACTGAGATACAGCTATATAATCTTTTTGTGACATAGGCCTGAACATTGTGGTTCATCAAGTACTGGGTACACATAGGGGCTCTCTCAGCACAGCCGGGGACTGGGCCAAGCATCCCCCTCCCCCACACACAAACAGTGGGTATGGGAGGAACTTGCAAAAAAAAAAACACAAATCGAGCCTGATGAGTCCATATGAAACCACACAGGACCTCGGACTCCCCTTGACACACACATTTAGTGCAAGGAGCCTCGGGTACCTGAGGATAGAACCATCTATCCACCCAGAGCTGCTGCAACCCTGACCGGATAACCCACACACCACACCAGGAACCAGCTACCCCAGGGTTGCAGCTTGTTCCTCTTGTCACACTACATTGACATGGATGAAGCACCTACAGTGCTTTTGTGGTTGCTTGTACAATTCTTAAAGCTCACACCTTGCTCCTTGCTTAACATCAAGTACCGGGTATAAAGGTTAAGAAATCAAGACCTATATGAACAGGTCATCACTGCCTTTACTGGCTGCATTGCCAGGCCTGACAATGGCCTATAAGCAAGGTGACGATACACTACTGGGCTTCCCTAGCCCACTTAAAAGGGTCTATTTCTCCTCTTTCCTATCCCCTCTGGATGTGTGTGGTGCACATATGTGTGGGCACTGACACATTCCCCTGTAAATTGTGTAATGTAGTTCTCGCCATGAATATGACCTTAGCTGTCGAAATGGCGTTAAACATCTATTACTCACTCACTCGATACACTACTGGAAATTCCCTTGTATAAGCTGCACCCCTTGATAAGCTGCAGCCGCCATTACTTGCCTATATATGGAGAGAGGAGTGGTCAGGTGACCATCCCACTGTCATCCCTGCCCTGGAGCATGTTACCAGTGTATTATCACCTTGCTCCTAGGCTATCGAGAGGCCTGACGATGCAGTTAGTAAGGCAGTGATGATCTGTTCAGAGTGACGAAATCAACCAAGAGTAAACACTTACACATTGCCGACCTACAAACATGTCTGATGTTGTCAGGCTCGATTGGATGTGTCACTGAAGAATAAACTGTTGGTATGCCAGTTGTAGTCATTGATGTTGATGAGATATAGAGACATTCGTACAACATTCATTGGAAGCAAAGCTTCATGCACTGATTTCAGCTGATTCTTACTACATGTTGGGAGTCCAAGGGCTCCAATTGCATCAGGGATCATTCCTTCAGGCCTTTTCTCCACTTCACTCATAATAATACCCACATAAATGAATACCCCAAAATGAAGTGCCCCCTATGGGAATACCTGAAAATGAAGCGCCCCCCTATGAAAACACCCCAAAATGAATTGCCCCCCCTACATGAATGGTCCAAAATGAGGCGCCTCCCCCTCATGAATACTCCAAAGATGAATCGCCCCCCCCCCTCGAAAATACCTTTCCATCTGGCCATAAATAATGAACACTCCCTTAGGGATGTCTAACATTCTTATATGTCTATTTGATGATGATACTCACAGTTCCTGCTTGCAGTGCGGAGGTCTGGGCATGCGCACTCCACGTTTTACATTACGTATAACTTTGGCCATGCTGTGGCCAGGGTAAGGGGTGGCTCCTTTTGATAAAAAAAAAACTAAATCAGTTTGAACCTCTCCGTCTAATTCTAAAGGCACATCATGAAGGATGTATAAAGGACCATGTACAAACGCCCATAGTCTATGAGCTAAGAGGTATTTGAGTGCCAATTTAGTCGAGAAATCTAGCAAGACTTTTTGGATTGCTACACATCTAAGAACACAAATCACATCCTTCTGGACATCTGTTTACCCAGCTAAAGCAAGGTGATTTGGTTCCTTCAGACATGTACCAATCGAAAAAAAAAAAGAAGCACTGCAGATTTACTGCGCAAGAACCTTTTTCGTCCTCTTGGCAGAAGGTCTGTTATGATCAACATAAGAGTTTTTATACTGTGTTACCCTGCATTGTAGTTTACAATAATATAAAATTCTGACTAAGTTAATTGTAATATTAACTGTGATATCAAATGATGTCTGAAATGACTAAAGGTACTGGTAGTTGATATCGTCCCAATAAATCCTCAGAAACTCACCCAGAGTGACAATTTCCCACAGCAGTACTCCAAGGGAGAAGACGTCACTCTTACTGGTGTAGATGTTGTCTGACAACGACTCTGGCGCCATCCAGCGGATAGGTTGTGGAGACTGAGGTTTTACAGATAGAATCAATTTAACAATGACCTTTACCAATCTAGAGCCATACTCAGGGACTGCAGAGTCCAGACAAGTTGGCAACAATATCGCACTTGGGTTTATTTTCTCAACCAAAGTGCAATGTAACACATTTGTCTCAATTTCTAATGCATTAATGCATTATGCCCATTGCCCAGGGCTGCAATCATGCATCACGCCAACCAATGGGCATGACAATTGGCGTCTTAGCATCCCTCACAGGGTTAAGTCCGCCATTCACTGGTGATGCATTTGCAAATGAAAAGATGTTTTTCACGAGGAAAGGCAAATATTTGGGAAAGGTCTGTAATTAGTATACTGGGGGTGTTATTTGTGTCAGGTATATTGGGTAAACGCTGTAAGTAGTATACTGGGGGTGTTATTTGTGTCAGGTATATTGGGTAAACGCTGTAAGTAGTATACTGGGGGTGTTATTTGTGTCAGGTATATTGGGTAAACGCTGTAAGTAGTATACTGGGGGTGTTATTTGTGTCAGGTATATTGTGGTAAATGTGTAAGTATTATACTGGGGGTGTTATTGGTGTCAGGTATATTGTGGTAAATGTGTAAGTAGTATACTGGGGGTGTTATTGGTGTCAGGTATATTGTGGTAAATGTGTAAGTAGTATACTGGGGGTGTTATTGGTGTCAGGTATATTGTGGTAAATGTGTAAGTATTATACTGGGGGTGTTATTGGTGTCAGGTATATTGTGGTAAATGTGTAAGTAGTATACTGGGGGTGTTATTGGTGTCAGGTATATTGTGGTAAATGTGTAAGTAGTATACTGGGGGTGTTATTGGTGTCAGGTATATTGTGGTAAATGTGTAAGTAGTATACTGGGGGTGTTATTGGTGTCAGGTATATTGTGGTAAATGTGTAAGTAGTATACTGGGGGTGTTATTGGTGTCAGGTATATTGTGGTAAATGTGTAAGTATTATACTGGGGGTGTTATTTGTGTCAGATATATTGTGGTAAAGGCTGTAAATAGTATACTGGGGGTGTTATTTGTGTCAGGTACATTGTGTAAAGGCTGTAAATAGTATACTGGGGTGTTATTGGTGTCAGGTATATTGTGTAAATGTGTAAGTAGTATACTGGGGGTGTTATTTGTGTCAGGTATGTTACCGCAATCTCCGCGTATAAGGCGCACTTCGCGTATGAGACGCACCTAGAGTTTTAGAAAATGGTCAAAAAAATCAAAAAATCATAACTTTTCTTCTACAGAATGGATTTTGAAAATTTCAAAAGCTATGTGTAGCTAAAGCACCCACGAACCTCCTGAACTTCCCTATGTCATATTAGGACTTAGTGGGAGTGTGACATATCAAAAGAAAGCTTTTGGTGTCCCCCTTGTGGCTCCATAAAGAACTAAAACCTCGCGTATAAGACGCGCCTTATACGCGAGAGATTACGGTAGGTTAAATCTATGAGCGATATACAATGAAAATTGGGCTAAATTAATTAAAAGGCTTGCCTAATCCTGTTTATTCATCACCAAGGCCTATGCAAGATATTCAACAGCCTTACAATGTTTTCTCTTCCCCTGATCCATGAAAAGACGGTTCAGTGCATGGGGTACAATGAGCCCTTTTCTGAATCAGCACATGTATTTATGATACATGTGTATATACGATGGCTATAGATTTAGATAGATCCCCCTAAGCCATTGCTAGCTAGCTACTAGCAATTCTGTTGGTCACATGAAACATAATTATATAGATGTGTTCAATGCTCACCTGAGTAGCTCGCTGGTACTCGTGGTGCTCGATGACGTCCTGTATGAAGCTGAAGGACGTGACTTTACAAAGCCGTCCATCCGCCAACAGTACATTACGAGCACACAGACCACGGTGTAACATCTACATGAAATAGTGAATTATATAAAGCAGCTTTTCCACCTTTGGCAATTTAAAATACAAAGCTTTCATTTCATCCTATCCTTTAAAACTAAGTGTTAGAATATTAGCAATAAGGGCTTCTCTTGAAAATTGTTGAATCCCACGCCTTCCAACAAAATGTACATTATTTGTGTTAAACATATAATATTATTCTAAGAAGTAGTGACTAGAACTTTCTCAAGAGGCGGGAATCAAGGTAATTCTAATTCAAAATATTATTCAATACACTGAATCAAAATATTATTCAATACACTGAATCAAAATATTATTCAATACACTGAATCAAAATATTATTCAATACACTGAAAAAAATAAAGCTAATAAAAAAAGGCAAAAAAGATAAAATCCACAATTACCCTTATCTATGCGAAACTCACCCTCATAGAGGACAGGTACGACATACCCCTTGCTATCTGTGCACCAAAACCCAACAATTCTGATGTCAAGGTGAAATTGTTGTGCCCAACAATGTGCATGTCTAGACTGGTCCCTCGGATCTCCCGGAGATGATCCCGGAGGTTCCCGAATGGCACTGACTCCACCACCAGCACTGGGCGGTCTGTGAATACAGATAAGGAGATATAACATTGTATTTGTGACGTTTGGGGACAATTGAAAGAACTTGTAAAAGACTTCAGGGCGTGTTGCCTTATGTTGTTAACGCATTTGCACATTTTGTAAACCATAAGCAACAATTTTACGTATTCTGTCAAATCGGTTTGGGTGAGTAAATTCAGTTATGGTTGTTTAAAGCCATTCCGACACCTAAGGTCATATTCAAGGGGAGAAAACTACATCAGCATCCAAATAGTTATATGGTGTGTGATAAATACCCTCGTCCAGACAGTAGCCGAGTAGCTGTAGCACGTTAGAGTGAGGTTTGAGGCTCCTCATGGCCTCCATCTCTCTCAGTAACAGCTGCTTCAAATGGTCACTCGCTGTTTCTAGCAAAATGAAAAGTTCAGCTTAATGTCCTTTAACAACAATGGACCAGCCAAAGGAAATATCATAAAAAACAAAGGGTATAAACACGTTTTAGGGTTTATCGACCTTGAGCCGTCCACAAATTTTGAGACGTCAACTCCACTTATTGGCAAAAGAAAATAGTTTGGAGCTGGATTAGTCTAACTTTGCAAAACTTGTTGAATCAATGATGGTCAACCAGATTTCAATACTGATTAAAAGTGCGATTCCTGGCCAATAAATAGGGTAGGCATCAAGGTTATTGTGTGCAAAACTAGTTTTAGTAAGTGCATGTTACTAGTTGAATTACAAAGTATAATGTATTAGTGAAAATGATAATCCTATAAGGGATAGCTTTGATCCCATTCATATTTTATCTCATTGAAATGATAGATAACGTATTTGTTAGTGAGGCAAAGTTATACAAAAAAAAGTAAAAAGATATGATTGTTTAGTCCTATTCTACAAACAAAATATTGGTTTACTAAAAGCAGAAAGGGAACAGCCTTTACCGAGAAACAGCATTAAATGCAATTCTAGCTATACCACACTGTCCGTAGCCTGCTATAAATAGGAAACGAGTATTGAAAAGCCGAGCCTCTATTGATATGAATCTTGAAACAGAAGCTTGGCGCTGGAAAAACAACAACAACAAACAAAACAAACAAATCACACGCTAGAAACCAATTTCAATCCAGGATACTACCATAAATGATCTTGAATCAAAATCAAAATAGTCCGGGAACGATGCTAGAAACCAATTTTAATCCTGGGAAATCAAGAAATAGATGAACCAAACATTAACAAATGAACCAAGAATCCAGCTGGGGGGGGGGAGAATTGTAGAGAAATGACCCCCAGACAAACGTCACCTGTCTTTGACAGAACGTGCCAGTTCTGTAGCTCTGGTGATATAGAGCCTGACTTGAGGTTCGTCTGTAATGTTTCTACACAAAGAGGCAGTACAAAAATAACCTGTTACACAAAATGATAAGGACCCAATGGTCTGTATACGTATAGAATATAGCAAGCCCAATTGGGACAAATTCATTTTTGACTCAGATAAGCTTGTAAAACTAGATAGAGACTGTTGGGCTCCCGACAGTTTTTTTTGTCCTCAGCAAGATGTGTGGACCACATCAGTCCGACCGATTTGGGCACAGGTTAGCTTCAAAATGGGCAAACACTTTGGGGACCATCCATTAGTTACGTACGCACTGTTTGGGCAAAATTACCCCCTGTTGCACCATGTATGCACTTGGCCTCCCTTTGCGTACATACTCAAGTTGCTTGACCCCCCCCCCTCCTGGCAAAGAAAGGGGTTTGTAGGGGCAGTTCGAGTGGGGTGGGGTGGGGTTGTGGTGGGGGGTTAAAAGGCAAACCTCCTTATGGATGTATTTTGTAGTGTTTTCCATCTTTACCATGAAAGGTTGACCAACTAAAGCCAATGGTACCCCTACCCCCATCCCCATGAGAAAAAAAACTCTATGAGAAAAAAAAACAACCTGATACAAAATGTAGATTATTTCACCAACTTTACCCAGTAATAGTTGTCAGTGATAGCCTGGTATGTGTATACACTGATGGATGTCCACAGACCATTTCATGTTGAAATAGTCTAGACAATAATTCTGTATAAATTCAAGCGTACTTGAACTGCCTGGAAAGAACATGCATCTGTTAAAGATGAGTCACTTGATAGCACAATATAAACCCTGTCAAGATGTGGTGCTTGCCAAATAATGATCAGGCCCCTAAAAGCCTGTCCAAGATAGCCTCAAAATACCAAATATTCGGCCGTAAAGTACCTACACAGAGAGAAGAACACTGATCGCTTTGACGCATACTGCACAGGTCACAATTTGTCTCCCACATGACATGTATGAAGGCATGTCAAATGAGGTTGACCCTCTCATATTTGGTTCGTCAACTCCATTTGACATGCGTAATGAAGACACGTCACATATTTCTGATCCATTCACCTGAGTGCTAGGTAATACTGTGAGACAATTATGTAAGGGTCAAGAGCAGTCAATAACTATGTACCAATGGTTCAATCAAGGGAGGCCTATAATAGAAGGCAGGGGATATCATAGTCCCACAGGCCTGCAACACTAAGGCACTTTTTCCTATCTACAGAACTCCTACTTGACTGAGGACCTCTATGCAGTCCATAAGACAAGGGCATGGAGGTGCATGGCAATGCCATATGTCTCCCTGTACTGTAGATACTGAGATTATAGATAGATGGTCCCTTGGGCACAGATTGGTTTCAAAGTGACCACCATGAATCAGGCATAGATATCAGTTCCAAAGATAATTGCCTTGCATACTCATTTGGGAGTTCTGGACAATGTAATAAAATAGGCTAGGGCCTAAAAAGAAAAAGGTGTGTTTCCAGTTACATGATCTATATGGCTAGGGTCGGTAGGTCGGAATTTCTTTTTGGTATATATGCCTATATTGGACAGGAGGAAGATTTTTCTGATGTTTTTTCCCCCCAGAAGCTTGCATTTCCCTTACCTCAGAAGAATCTTCATCCTGTCCAATATAGGCATGTTATATACCAAATGAAACGTAATTTCAAGGAGAATTGGAGAGGATACGTTGCCAAGATACAGGGTTATAAAACACCATAAATTCTCTCATATAAGCTCCCCCTGTGGAGTGGGGACCTTCATGTGAGGGCATGAAGGAGCAGAATAACGTCATCGGAGTCCACAAAGGAGTAGTCCCCTTCCATACTAACAGTGGGCATACCGGATTCGTAAAAGGTGACAAGCTTGGGGTTCCTTGTGACATGAGGTGAGCATGTGGGCAGCTGGTGTCCATTTGCATGGGCCCAGGCCTACATACTTGTCTTTTTTCATGGGTTTCCCCCTCAGTGAACCACGTCTGAGTGACCAAAGGCCATGGTTTGTCTGGCCCTGCCTATGTGACCAGGCAAATAAAAGAACACTTGCAATCCTTTGAAAAGAGTAGCGGAATGAACCCCAGTTAGTGATTTTCCCCCCTCAGCCCTCCTCATAGATTTGGTCATTCATCTCATAGATTGGGTCTTCCATAGATGCGGTCACTGCTATGATGGACAAGCAGTGTATAAATATCTGTCCAGCTGTATGGACAAGCAGCTTTTAAATATCTGTCCAGACTTAGAAAGAAACGACTTCATGTCTGTAAATAAAAATCGTATATGAGTGTGGAACAATGAGTTGAGTAGTCTCATCCTGCATCTTTTTACCTGTTAATGATAAAATACTTGCCAAAAAAAATGTCAGGGTGCCACCTTGGGACCCTGATCTGGGCTAGTTTTTGGTTTTTACAGCTTACAAATCGGACCATTATTAAAGAATTTATAGCCTAAAACAAAAAGCACCGTTTTGTATTCTTCTGCAAAAAAAAAGAAAAAAAAGGCCCTGTTTTGCTACCATTAACATGTGCAAATGAGGTTATGCCAGCATTTTTCTGTAACTACACCCTTCCTGTGGTAATGGGTTTACCTCAAATATTGACATATGCATCCCATTGGTAAGAACTATGGACATGAATACCAGCATGTTACTTTGCTAGGTTAGGTTTCCTTGCCTTGGCCAACAAAGTTCATATTGATGATTCTACTGTATTATATACATGTAGAGAATGACATAGTACATTTGGTCAGTTTACAGAAGTGGAAGCAGAGCGGGTGGGAAGGCTAGCAGCACATATTAGGTTTAAATATTTTGGTTAAAGAGAAATAATCAGGTTTTTCTCTAATATTTATCCTAGATGACACCATGTGATCAAAGTGGTCAGCCCACTTTTAGCCACACCGAAAAGCCCAAAGCTTTCAACCCATTCTGAAACAGGCCTGCGCCTAGATTGGTAAGCCCAATGTGGGCCAAACAACTCACTGATGAAAAAAGCTTCAGCAGTCCATCAGTTAGCCCAGTGTGGCCCACATCGGGAGCCACATGGAATACGATGTGGCCCACACTTATTTCAAACTTTGTGAGTTCCCATAGACTTCTACTCCGGACCCCCAGAATTGGAACTCAATTCCTATATAAGGCGCTGTGAGGGTGCCTCCAGGCTGTAGCCTAGGAGAGAAGAACACATCCACACACAGCAGTAGAGGATACAGAACTGACTTTATTATTCCCTACATACAGGAACTCCAGGGCTGACCAGCAGTCAGTTCACAGGAACTCCAGGGCTGACCAGCAGTCAGTTCACAGGAACTCCAGGGCTGACCAGCAGTCAGTTCACAGGAACTCCAGGGCTGACCAGCAGTCAGTTCACAGGAACTCCAGGGCTGACCAGCAGTCAGTTCACAGGAACTCCAGGGCTGACCAGCAGTCAGTTCACAGGAACTCCAGGGCTGACCAGCAGTCAGTTCACAGGCACTCCAGGGCTGACCAGCAGTCTGTTCACAGGAACTCCAGGACTGACCAGCAGTCAGTTCACAGGAACTCCAGGGCTGACCAGCAGTCAGTTCAGGGGGTTTAGGCTTGCCCCTCTCCCCCGGTAGCATCCCATACCTTGTATGTATACCCCCCCCCCCCAGCCACTGGCCTCCGGGCTCACTATATTCCACACTATGCACATCCAGTACACTCATTAATTAGTAATGCAAACCCCTGCTGGTACCTCCAGGGTAGAGCCTGGTGGGAGGGTTATACGTAGAGCTTCAGTAGGTGCTGACCACTGGAAGACAGCCTCAGTTACAAGGCGTCTGAATTTAAGACCAATGCACACACAACGTCACAGCCCAGATGATGTAACCCCATGTAAGATGAGCCCTGCGCCATCTGTGATGAATACCACAACGTTCAATCTTCTTCTAGGCCACTCAAAATGTATAATTGATTTCTCATCCCCCGTAAAAGGAAAATATTCACTTTGAATTATTTACCTGGTAGGAAGAGTCAGACCCGGTCTATTATCCTCGGACTGAAAATACTTTTCTAGTAGTTTCCAGATTATGGACAAGTTGGGAAAATGCGAGTTTTGTCTAGCCCACTTCATTACTGACACCAATAGTTTGAATTTGATATTAGAAACGCCTGTGTAGAATTCGTCCATTTTACCAGATAACATTTTATAAACTCAAATTTAATGTATTTGATACAGGAATAAAAAAAAAGAAGAAATCATTGACTTTTAGAACCGCAGTGATAAGAACTATTTTAAGGGCCTTTGCAATACCATTGCATAATTAGTCATATATTTACCTCCTAGCATCTTTAGGGACACGTTCACCCATCCAGGACTACCTGCCAGTCCAAATACCTCCGCGTGGTAAATAGTCCCTATGTGCCCCTCCGAGATGACGTCATGCACCACGATATTCTTACGCCGGATGCTGAGCTCATTCTCTGTGGTCACCGGAACCGGATTGTCATATGACGTCAGCACCACCTAGAATTATGGGATACGGAGTATATGGTTTACAATTTCAAAAACAGAACTTTTATAAATTAGTTTTAAAGTCATTAGATTGTTCAAATATATCTGTATAGGGCCTATCCAATATGCAAATTGACTCAAAAACAAGTCAGATTTATGACTCAAGGTCATTATCAATAATCAAGAAATAAATCATCCTGTTGTTAAGAAATGCGCCTCCCACATAGAAAGCACTATGATAGAAACATGCATCAAGAAAGGATGACTTTTTCAGTACTTTTAGGTTACTTGCAGGGGAATGCTCATAACTTTGGTTGTCTTGGCTTCATTTGCGAACAACTTGCATCAAAAGTTTCACAAGACAATTACTTCAAATTATGTGTATCATGTGACACGCCTAAGAATGCACTGCATTCTTACTAGCTTAACTAGCCTCAGAAAAGTGAAAAAAACCCAAACAAACACCCCCCTAAAAACAAAAAAAACTCCGAAACGCTATAAAAAAATTCTCTGAAAAGTCACCCTTTCTCGTAGTGATCTTTTGGTACACACTTTCAGATTGAAACCTACCTTTATGGAGTAGTTGAGATAGGAGGTGGAGCGTTCGGATTAACCTGTCCAACGATCAACATAGAACAGCTTGAGGTGATGTTTACTTTACTGGGCACATACTAATGACTAATAGGTGTCCCGTATGGCACCATTGCATGCTCCTTGCCATACAAGGACCACTCATGCACTAATGACTAATAGGTGTCCCGTATGGCACCATTGCATGCTCCTCGCCATACAAGGACCACTCATGCACTAATGACTAATAGGTGTCCCGTATGGCACCATTGCATGCTCCTCGCCATACAAGGACCACTAATGCACTAACTCTTAAGAACATGGAGAACTTCAGAATTCAACTCGAGGTAAATTGTTGCAGTGTAGACAAGCAAACACTGCACCTATTTTGCTTTTAGTCATTTAAATGTGTCTAATGCAGGAGTACGTCCATTAATTACCTAACATGATGCATCAAGTCTGCTGGTAAGTCTACTTATGTTGGCGAGTCTAGGTGCATAATGGCTACCCTCAGGAGGGTGTTGCTCCTATAGTAAAAGGAAGAGCTGGCTAAAAATGCCCTCGTTTCCAGTCCTTTCTTTTCATGTAGCTATGACTTGTCCCTTTTGTTGCTCACAAGTGGTCATTCAAGTATGGTGCTAAGAAAGGGGGAATTGAGTAGGTACCTAGTTGGGAGAAGTCAGTCAATATAATAAACTATAAAGCGTGTGACATGAGTAGGTACCTGGTAGTGCAGCTCTCTCTATTCTAAACAAGGCAGTTGACTTTTCAGACTAATGTGGTGAGTGCACGTCGAATAGTGAAGCAGTGCAGGACTTGTTTAGAAAAGGGGGTTGCCATGTATCAATGCAGCAGCACTGGTTAGTAACTCACAGGGCTGTATTTATGACGACCGAAGGCCATGGTCCATGGATACTTTAGTGGCCCTTAGGGAGTGGTCATTTTTTAACAACAGGGGGGGGGGTTGGTGAAATTCCGCGTGTGTGCAGCGAAATTTTTTCTCTGAAATTTTTCCATCCCCTCCTTTTATTCTATAGTTGCGTGCTGACTTTTTCGCTGAAAAGGGGTGAATTTCTTTTGTCCCCCCCTAAGAGGGGTTTGAAATTTTTTGTCCCACCAACCCCCCCCTGTTGTTAAAAAATGACCACTCCCTTAAAGGATTAGGCAACATGTCACATGGTTTCATGGATAATCATAACGGTTTATCTTTGACCTGCTGCCATCTGATTTTCTATTGGTTTTGGACCACCATCATGACTCTCGGCCCTTTCCCTGTCCCCTACTTAAAAATTGTGTAGCTGAGGTACCTTTGTAAATAAAGATGTATAAGATAGTGTGTTTTAGAGCCAGAGGAGTCAAAGGTTGTCACTCACCAAGTAGAGTTCCAGGTGTGTGCGCATGTGCAAAGGGAGAGGAAGAAGTTCGAGGTGTACAGTACAGGATCATGTGGGAAAAGTTACTCAATATTTTGGTACTTGAAATATAAGAGTTATCCTTCATCAAAATTAACATCTTTGGCAAAAAGGTGCTATCACTTAAGTTATTTAATAAAATGATTGCTTTTGAAAGTATTGTGAGGAAAGATAATAAAATCATTATATGTATTTTTGAGGTGAAGCATAAGGAAAACTCATTGGCAAAATTGCAAAATAGTGCCACAATTGAAAAGATTTCATGAAACAATATTTGCTAAATTTCTTAGAAATGCACAATTCTTATCAACATAATAGATCTCAGTTTAGGGTTCAGGATCCTACTAATCTACTACTACTCCCTTTCTATTTCAGTCTATAAGACATAAATGAAGATTGGATCATACAGAAGGCCTTCCCCATGGGAAAAAAGAACTACTTTAGCAGAAATTACTCTGATCTCTATCCAGCTGTGACATATACGTGACAAAATGATTTTTGTCCTAATGTTTGCTTTAAATTACATTATTGATGATATGTCATTTGCCAGGGAATTAAGGCTGGGCTGTGAAGAAACTTTATATCAGAGAATCCTCTTCAAAGAAGAACGAAAACAAGGATGGGTCGGTGCTTTAGTTTTGACACCCATGGTCAGGCATTGCAGCCAAATAATACGCCCAACCCAGGGTAGGAAACTACAACACCAAACCACCTTTGACTCTCTTTGGGACCAATATTTCGTCATTTTATTTTATCTCCTTCAATAAACGTTCACAAACCTTGCGAAGCTGAAAGATGATATGAAATTCTAAGAAAACATCTTATTTTACTAGGATAAAACTATTTCCTTTTGTCCAATGGCGCAGCAGGGGATTTGCTGACAAAAAGCAATTGCACAAATCCATGTTCGGGGCAAATCGCTCACCGTGATATACGTGTATGAATAGTTTCAATATTTAGTCAAAAGGAAGTGAACTATGCTTTCTTTCAACGTAATGATTTAAAAAATGGTAATGACATGTCAACATTTTAACAGCTATTGCTACTCATCTGACATAAAGCATGTCGACATGTCAATATAAAAACAACCCACTTGGCAAAAAAAAAGGCATTTTTAATTTATAGAACATGTTGTTTTATTTTGGGTTAAAAAGACAACGTTAAGACGATTTTAAACATATTTTGATACAATGAAAACGTCCGTTTTCCATTGTTTCTTTTTTAACCTCATGAAAATGTTTGTTAGTTATGTTTGTTTTACCCTTTTTTGGGGGGTTAAGACAGCTATTTTGCCAGGTGGGATTGCATGGAGTAGTTTGGAATGTTGAAATAATAATCTGACCCAAAGTCTTTCCTTGTGTTAGAACGAAGCCGTTTTAATTAAATATGCAATTTTTATGTGCGTTTTTTTTTTACCTTTTTGTTCTTCCAGAGCACGTGGTAGACGGCGTAGATTGTGGCGGAACACGTGATAACAGCATAGATAACGGGGAGTACGATAGCTAACCACAGCAAGGAGGGGCCGGGCTCACGGCTACTACTACTGCCACCGTCATCTCATGTTAGAGAAAGAGAAAATGTACATTCATAAATGTTAAACATCAGAATGCATACTACATGTATTACCAATTATACCCATGTGTCAGAAAAAATGCTTTTTTTTTCATGTGAAAACGCGTTATCAATATTTTTGGGTCTGGTAACATTCATTTTAAACTTAAACAAGAAAAATGTGGCAAGGACCATGGATAGGAGTTGCGCTCATAGATCATGGCAACATCACTAGCCCCTGCGGGTGACGTCACTGAGGCAGCATGACG